>CAJQUW010003247.1:0-677471 GCA_907163375.1 Prostheceraeus crozeri
TCTCCGGAGGTGAAGTTGATTCTGACGATGACATCTCCTTTCCTTGCGATTTGTGCCCTCTTTCTTTTGATAGTCACTTTCAGCGATCTTCGCACAGACTTCAACACACGCATGCAAATGATCACTACACCAACGGTACCTCTACCATCTCCCTCATTAATGTTTCACATAATAATTTAGTACGCGACTACTGCATGGAGTCCAATACTCAAATAGTAGATTTTCCTGAGTGGCTCCTTCAAAATTCTAACATTATTGAAGCGCTCTTCAACAATTTAGACAATTTTAGAATGAAGGCGCTCATCTACCTTAAACTAAAATATATTAAAATAGATTTTCAAACGGGTGAAGTGACGGAGAGAATACAATACAATTTCATGTTCCTTCCTCTTCCGCAACCGAAGTTGTAGACTGCGAGTCTTGGCTAAATTTTCACATTCAATGTTTAAAATCAAATGTAGATAAATTCAATGAACGCGACAGCGCTCTCATTTTGATGGTGTGGACTCAGCCATATTCAAAATTTCCCTATTAGAAAGTCATGCAGCTCGAGGTACATTTAAACTACCAAAAACGTTGTATAATAAGAAAGCTGTCATCAATGTCGATTGTAAATCACAGTGTTTCAAATATGCAGTCCTATCCATCCTTCACTATAATGATATCAACGCGCATCGAGATCGCACCTATAGCTATAGACAGTGGGAGGATGAACTAGACTTTGAAGGTTGTGATAGTAACAACATGAAAATCAAAGATGTAGAAACGTTCGAAAAACATAATCAGATTAAAATTGTCGTTCACGTGTGGGAGAAGGGGTTGAAGGGTGCCCGCTATAATTCACGTTCAACTTGTTATGAACGTGTAGTCAACCTCTTATTAGTAAAACAAGATGATAGCGAGGAATGGCACTACTGTGGTATTCCCAAAATCTCTCGCTTGTACACACACTTAGGGCACTCTAAAAGAGGTGAACATTTTGTATGCGACCGCTGCATCCGCTCCTTTTGGAGTAAAGATAAATTTGAAAACTCACTATGAATGGTGCAAGCGAGGTAAATTACAAATGAAACGCATGCCCAAAGATAAAATATTTTCACATAGGGATAATGGTGACGAATTAAGTCCCCTGCGTGTCATTTACGCAGACATAGAATGCTACATTGATGATATCATCCACAAGCCAGCAGCCATATCCTGCTATGAAGTATGGCATGACCACTTTAGGAATAGACAAAACAAAATGCATACTTGGCAAGGTG
This sequence comes from Prostheceraeus crozeri, assembly GCA_907163375.1. Classification (NCBI taxonomy): domain Eukaryota; kingdom Metazoa; phylum Platyhelminthes; order Polycladida; family Euryleptidae; genus Prostheceraeus; species Prostheceraeus crozeri. The sequence goes on from CAJQUW010003247.1 coordinate 1,263, forward strand.
AAGATTGTATTTCAAAATTTCTAGAATTTCTCGATAAAGCTGCTAAATTTCAACAATCATATGATTCCCAATTGCAGCGTAAGTCACTACATATGTCAGATGAAGACAAACAGAAATTTGAAAGTTGCACATCGTGCCCTAAATGTCATAAAACGTTTGATGACGATAAAATTAAGAAAGTGCGTGATCATGATCACATCACTGGTAAATTTAGAAACGCACTCTGCTCCAAATGTATCTTTTCACTTAGGTTGAGACGTCGTGTACTACCCGTCATTTTTCATAACTTTAAGGGTTATGACAGTCATATGCTCATAAAAGGAGGGTTGAGCGAGATGAAATCGTGGCAGTTTAATGTAATAGCGCAAACGAGAGAAAAATTCATGGCAATGACAGCAAAAGTACCAGTAGATAAAACTTAAGAAAATAAGACAGTCTTCTTCGAAATAAAATTTTTAGATTCATTCCAATTCATGTCAGCGTCACTAGCTTCTCTCGTTCATAATCTCAAGCTTCTTCCCCATAGTAAAACTTTGAAGAAACACTATCCAAACTTAACGGATGAAATAATCACTCGCAAAGGAGACTTTCCCTATGCGTATTTTAGCTCAATGTCTAAACTAAATGAAACAACCCTTCCTTCCATTGACAAATTCCAGAACGATTTGACGGGTCAAGATTGTCCAGTAGAGGACTATGAACATGCTCAAGAGGCATGGTTAAAATTTGATTGTAAAACGTTTGGCGATTATATGATCGCTTACTTAGAATTAGATGTCATTTTGCTGGCTGATGTCTTTCAGGAATTTCGACGAGTGGCATTAGAAGAAGACAAATTAGATCCTGTCCACTTTGTCAGTCTACCAGCCATGTCCTTTAAATCAGCCTTTAAAATGACTGGTGAGACCATTCATCTCTTACAAGACCCGGAGATGTATAACATATTTGAGCGCGGAATACGCGGTGGTCTCACATTTGTGAATAAACATCACATAAAATCTAAAACAGTAGGTAATGATCATATCCACCTAAAATACTATGACCAAAATAATTTATATGGCAGTTCACTGTCTAAACCACTACCTCATTCCGAGTTTAGTTGGTTAAATCAAGATGAGCTTGCGTATTACTCCCACCCTTCAAACATTCTGAACATTCCAGATGAAGGTGATTGGGGATATTATTTTGAAGTGGATTGATTTATCCAAATAGTATTAAAAATAAAACTGCTGATTTCCCACTCGCACCTGAATCTGGTGAAGAAGTGACTGAAGATATGTTTTCACCATTCATGTCACAATTTCATTATAACTTAACAGAGTGTGGACAGCCAAGGTACAAACCATGCCGCAAACTTTTACTCACCCAATATGATAAGAAAAATTATCTCGTACACTTCTGCATACTAAAATTCTATTTAGAAATGGGCATGCTTCTAAAATCAGTTCACCGCATCATCAAATTTAGACAGAAAGCCTTCCTCAAACCATATATTGATAGTAACAGCCAGAAACGTGCACTCGCCCAAAATAATTTTGAAAAAGATTTTATAAGTATAAGAATAATAGTCTATTTGGTAAGACGATGGAGGATGTTAGAAAACGCATGAACTACAAACTAGTCATTGATGATCAAAAATATCACAAATTGACCTCATCACCTCTTTTCATTGATAGAGACATTATCGATGAGGACCTTGTAGGTGTTAAAATGATAAAATCTGAAGTTGAGTTGTGTAAGCCCATCTATATTGGTCAAGCTGTACTAGATTACTCTAAGCTTGAACTGTACCAACTCTTTTATAAATACTAAAACCATATCCTCTCGTAAAAGAGGTTCGTTTGTTGGGTGGTGATACAGATAGTTTCTTCTTAGGTATTACCACTCAAAAAGATTTAAATTTTAATGAAGTAGCTAAGTCATTAGAAAAATATTTCGACACATCTAACTACAATCCCACTCATCCACTCTATTCCATACAGAATAAAGCCAAACTTGGTTGTTTTAAGGATGAAACAGCAGGAAAGGAAATAGATGAAATGATTCTCCTCCGTCCTAAAATGTATTCCATGAAATTAAAAGAATGTGCAGATAGTATTAAGCGTGCTAAAGGTATATCAAAATCCATTGTTCACAAAATGAAACATCGGTCCTATAAGAAGGCCTATAAAAATAAAACTATAACGTTTGTCAATATGACAATCTTAAAATCTCAAGTTCATACTGTGAAAACGCACCCGATCAAGAAACGAGCGCTTTCATCATGGGAGGATAAGAGGTGTTGGATAGGACATAACACATCTCTTCCACATGGACATCCTGACACAAACATACCTCCACCCAAAAGAATAAAACTCACGCTACCACATTCAGGAGATATATTGACATAATCAACTTTAACTCAGTATTTTGATGTTGCTTTTTGTAGATATACATGGTTGTTTTATGTATCGCATGAGATCGTTTCTTCCTTGTGAATATATGCCTACAGTCAGCTCATTACCCCTATATCTGTGAAAAGACTTTTTCATACACATTTTTATTTTAATAAACGTATCACAATGACTTCACTTTGTTTTCCGAAACACTAAAGTTACGGGGGATTTAGTATCTTTCACATGGATGCACTCTTGTAAACCATTGGTAATTTTGATAGTAATAGAGGGTATAGTTTGTTTGACGACGGGGTGATAGAAAATAGATTCAAACATCTCGACTATTCCATATGAAGCGTCTTTATCATGAATGAAATCACGTAAAATGTATTCTTTTTTCTCACCAACAGAAATAGGTAGAATCAAATCACTTTGGGCCGATCATATCTTTTTCAAATGACTGTGGAACATTGATTTCCATGATGAAGATTTAAACAGTTAGATTCCATGACGAACAAGATTTACTAGTTTGCAAGTTAAACTAAGCGTTATATTATTTGTAAATGACAGATATAGTTTCAACAGTTTACAGATTACTAAATAAAGTTTCAACAGTGTGTACGTTAGAAATAAAGTTTTAGTCGTTTGTGCGTTAGAAATAAAGTTTCAACCGTTTAGAAGTTAAAAATAAAGTGTCAATAGTGTGTATGTTAAGAATAAAGTTTTATCTGTTTGTATGTTAGAAATAAAATGAAGCTTCACCAGTTTACAAGTTATTAATAAAGTTTTATCAGCTTGTATGTTAGAAATAAAATGAAGTTTCACCAGTTTACAAATTAAAAATAAAGTTTCAATAGTGTGTACGTTAGAAACAAAGTTTCAACCGTTTACAAGTTAAAATTAAAGTTTCAATAGTTTACAAGTTAAGAATAAAGTTCTATCTGTTTATATGTTAGAAATAAAAAATGAAGGTTCACCAGTTTTCAAGTTAAGAATAAAGTTTCATCTGCTTGTATGTTAGAAATGAAATAAAGTTTCACCAGTTTACAAGTTAAAAATAAAGCGTCAATAGTGTTTACGTTAGAAATAAAGTTTCAATAGTGTGTATGTTAAGAATAAAGTTTTATCTGTTTGTATGTTAGAAATAAAATGAAGTTTCACCAGTTTACAAGTTAAAAATAAAGTTTCAATAGTTAACACGTTGAAAATAAAGTTTCAATAGTGTGTATGTTAAGAATAAAGTTCTATCTGTTTGTATGTTAGAAATAAAATGAAGTTTCATCAGTTTACAAGTTAAGAATAAAGTTTTATCTGTTTGTATGTTAGAAATAAAACAAAGTTTCAACCGTTAACAAGTTAAAAATAAAGTTTCAATAGTTTGCAAGTTAAAACTAATGTTTCAATAGTGCGTATGTTAAGAATAAATTTTTATCTGTTTGTATGTTAGAAATAAAATGAAGCTTCACCAGTTTACAAGTTAAGAATAAAGTTTTATCAGCTTGTATGTTAGAAATAAAATGAAGTTTCACCAGTTTACAAATTAAAAATAAGGTTTCAATAGTGTGTACGTTAGAAATAAAGTTTCAACCGTTTACAAGTTAAAAATAAATTTTCAACAGTGTCTACGTTAGAAATAAAGTTTTATCTGTTTGTAAAGTACGATCGTAGGATTTACTAGTTTGCAAGTTAGACTCAACATTCTACTAGTTGTAAATGAAAAATATCGTTTCAACAGTTTACAGATTAAAATAAAGTTTCAATAGTGTGTATGATGGAAATAAAGTTTAAGCGCTTTGTGCGTTAGAAATAAAGTTTCAGCCGTTTACAAGTTAAAAATAAAGTTTCAACAGTGTGTACGTTAGAAATGAAGTTTTAGCTGTTTATATGTTAGAAACAAAATAAAGTTTCAACCGTTTGCAAGTTGAAAAATAAAGTTTCAACAGTGTGTACGTTAGAAATAAATGAAAGTAAGAACTTCATTGTATGAGTATTCAAAGCATGTTTTGTAAATCAAATGTGCGTAGTACTGACATGATAGAATCGCGTTAGAAATAAAGTTTCAGCCGTTTACAAGTTAAAAATAGAGTTTCAACAGTGTGTACGTTAGAAATGAAGTTTTAGCTGTTTATATGTTAGAAACAAAATAAAGTTTCAACCGTTTGCAAGTTGAAAAATAAAGTTTCAACAGTGTGTACGTTAGAAATAAATGAGAGTAAGAACTTCATCGTATAAGTATTCAAAGCATGTCTTGTAAATCAAATGTGTGTAGTACTGACATGAAAGAATCAAATGAACTTGACAAACGCGTGAAACTTTATTTCATTTCTAACATACAAGCATATAAAATTTATTGTTAACTTGTAAACTGGTGAAACTTCATTTTATTTCTAACATATAAACAGATAAAACTTTATTCTTAACATACACATTATTGAAACTTTATTCTTAACTTATAAACTATTGAAACTTTAATTTTAACTTGTAAACGGTTGAAACTTTGTTTCTAACGTACACATTATTGAAACTTTATTTTTAACTTTTAAACTGGTGAAACTTTATTTCATTTCTGAGATACAAGCAGATGAAACTTTATTCTTAACTTGTAAACTGGTGAACCTTCATTTTTTATTTCTAACATGTAAACAGATAGAACTTTATTCTTAACTTGTAAACTATTGAAACTTTAATTTTAACTTGTAAACGGTTGAAACTTTGTTTCTAACGTACACACTATTGAAACTTTATTTTTAATTTGTAAACTGGTGAAACTTTATTTCATTTCTGACATACAAGCAGATGACACTTTATTCTTAACTAGTAAACTGGTGAACCTTCATTTTTATTTCTAACATATAAACAGATAGAAATTTATTCTTAACATACACACTATTGACACTTTATTTTTAACTTCTAAACGGTTGAAACTTTATTTCTAACGCACAAACGACTAAAACTTTATTTCTAACGTACACACTGTTGAAACTTTATTTTTAATCTGTAAACTGTTGAAACTATATCTTTCGTTTACAAATAGTAGAACGCTTAGTTTAACTTGCAAACTAGTAAATCCTACAATCTCATTTTACAAACAGATAAAACTTTATTTCTAACGTACACACTGTTGAAACTTTTTTTTTAATCGACAAACTGTTGAAACTTTATTCTATTTCTAACACACAAACAGCTTAAACTTTATTTTTAACATAAACACTATTGAAACTTTATTTAGTAATCTGTAAACTGTTGAAACTATATCTGTCATTTACAAATAATATAACGCTTAGTTTAACTTGCAAACTAGTAAATCTTGTTCGTCATGGAATCTAACTGTTTAAATCTTCATCATGGAAATCAATGTTCCACAGTCATTTGAAAAAGATATGATCGGCCCAAAGTGATTTGATTCTACCTATTTCTGTTGGTGAGAAAAAAGAATACATTTTACGTGATTTCATTCATGATAAAGACGCTTCATATGGAATAGTCGAGATGTTTGAATCTATTTTCTATCACCCCGTCGTCAAACAAACTATACCCTCTATTACTATCAAAATTACCAATGGTTTACAAGAGTGCATCCATGTGAAAGATACTAAATCCCCCGTAACTTTAGTGTTTCGGAAAACAAAGTGAAGTCATTGTGATACGTTTATTAAAATAAAAATGTGTATGAAAAAGTCTTTTCACAGATATAGGGGTAATGAGCTGACTGTAGGCATATATTCACAAGGAAGAAACGATCTCATGCGATACATAAAACAACCATGTATATCTACAAAAAGCAACATCAAAATACTGAGTTAAAGTTGATTATGTCAATATATCTCCTGAATGTGGTAGCGTGAGTTTTATTCTTTTGGGTGGAGGTATGTTTGTGTCAGGATGTCCATGTGGAAGAGATGTGTTATGTCCTATCCAACACCTCTTATCCTCCCATGATGAAAGCGCTCGTTTCTTGAACGTGTGCGTTTTCACAGTATGAACTTGAGATTTTAAGATTGTCATATTGACAAACGTTATAGTTTTATTTTTATAGGCCTTCTTATAGGACCGATGTTTCATTTTGTGAACAATGGATTTTGATATACCTTTAGCACGCTTAATACTATCTGCACATTCTTTTAATTTCATGGAATACATTTTAGGACGGAGGAGAATCATTTCATCTATTTCCTTTCCTGCTGTTTCATCCTTAAAACAACCAAGTTTGGCTTTATTCTGTATGGAATAGAGTGGATGAGTGGGATTGTAGTTAGATGTGTCGAAATATTTTTCTAATGACTTAGCTACTTCATTAAAATTTAAATCTTTTTGAGTGGTAATACCTAAGAAGAAACTATCTGTATCACCACCCAACAAACGAACCTCTTTTACGAGAGGATATGGTTTTAGTATTTATAAAAGAGTTGGTACAGTTCAAGCTTAGAGTAATCTAGTACAGCTTGACCAATATAGATGGGCTTACACAACTCAACTTCAGATTTTATCATTTTAACACCTACAAGGTCCTCATCGATAATGTCTCTATCAATGAAAAGAGGTGATGAGGTCAATTTGTGATATTTTTGATCATCAATGACTAGTTTGTAGTTCATGCGTTTTCTAACATCCTCCATCGTCTTACCAAATAGACTATTATTCTTATACTTATAAAAATCTTTTTCAAAATTATTTTGGGCGAGTGCACGTTTCTGGCTGTTACTATCAATATATGGTTTGAGGAAGGCTTTCTGTCTAAATTTGATGATGCGGTGAACTGACTTTAGAAGCATGCCCATTTCTAAATAGAATTTTAGTATGCAGAAGTGTACGAGATAATTTTTCTTATCATATTGGGTGAGTAAAAGTTTGCGGCATGGTTTGTACCTTGGCTGTCCACACTCAGTTAAGTTATAATGAAATTGTGACATGAATGGTGAAAACATATCTTCAGTCACTTCTTCACCAGATTCAGGTGCGAGTGGGAAATCAGCAGTTTTATTTTTAATACTATTTGGATAAATCAATCCACTTCAAAATAATATCCCCAATCACCTTCATCTGGAATGTTCAGAATGTTTGAAGGGTGGGAGTAATACGCAAGCTCATCTTGATTTAACCAACTAAACTCGGAATGAGGTAGTGGTTTAGACAGTGAACTGCCATATAAATTATTTTGGTCATAGTATTTTAGGTGGATATGATCATTACCTACTGTTTTAGATTTTATGTGATGTTTATTCACAAATGTGAGACCACCGCGTATTCCGCGCTCAAATATGTTATACATCTCCGGGTCTTGTAAGAGATGGATGGTCTCACCAGTCATTTTAAAGGCTGATTTAAAGGACATGGCTGGTAGACTGACAAAGTGGACAGGATCTAATTTGTCTTCTTCTAATGCCACTCGTCGAAATTCCTGAAAGACATCAGCCAGCAAAATGACATCTAATTCTAAGTAAGCGATCATATAATCGCCAAACGTTTTACAATCAAATTTTAACCATGCCTCTTGAGCATGTTCATAGTCCTCTACTGGACAATCTTGACCCGTCAAATCGTTCTGGAATTTGTCAATGGAAGGAAGGGTTGTTTCATTTAGTTTAGACATTGAGCTAAAATACGCATAGGGAAAGTCTCCTTTGCGAGTGATTATTTCATCCGTTAAGTTTGGATAGTGTTTCTTCAAAGTTTTACTATGGGGAAGAAGCTTGAGATTATGAACGAGAGAAGCTAGTGACGCTGACATGAATTGGAATGAATCTAAAAATTTTATTTCGAAGAAGACTGTCTTATTTTCTTAAGTTTTATCTACTGGTACTTTTGCTGTCATTGCCATGAATTTTTCTCTCGTTTGCGCTATTACATTAAACTGCCACGATTTCATCTGGCTCAACCCTCCTTTTATGAGCATATGACTGTCATAACCCTTAAAGTTATGAAAAATGACGGGTAGTACACGACGTCTCAACCTAAGTGAAAAGATACATTTGGAGCAGAGTGCGTTTCTAAATTTACCAGTGATGTGATCATGATCACGCACTTTCTTAATTTTATCGTCATCAAACGTTTTATGACATTTAGGGCACGATGTGCAACTTTCAAATTTCTGTTTGTCTTCATCTGACATATGTAGTGACTTACGCTGCAATTGGGAATCATATGATTGTTGAAATTTAGCAGCTTTATCGAGAAATTCTAGAAATTTTGAAATACAATCTTCACCTTGCCAAGTATGCATTTTGTTTTGTCTATTCCTAAAGTGGTCATGCCATACTTCATAGCAGGATATGGCTGCTGGCTTGTGGATGATATCATCAATGTAGCATTCTATGTCTGCGTAAATGACACGCAGGAGACTTAATTCGTCACCATTATCCCTATGTGAAAATATTTTATCTTTGGGCATGCGTTCCATTTGTAATTTACCTCGCTTGCACCATTCATAGTGAGTTTCAAATTTATCTTTACTCCAAAAGGAGCGGATGCAGCGGTCGCATACAAAATGTTCACCTCTTTTAGAGTGCCCTAAGTGTGTGTACAAGCGAGAGATTTTGGGAATACCACAGTAGTGCCATTCCTCGCTATCATCTTGTTTTACTAATAAGAGGTTGACTACACGTTCATAACAAGTTGAACGTGAATTATAGCGGGCACCCTTCAACCCCTTCTCCCACACGTGAACGACAATTTTAATCTGATTATGTTTTTCGAACGTTTCTACATCTTTGATTTTCATGTTGTTACTATCACAACCTTCAAAGTCTAGTTCATCCTCCCACTGTCTATAGCTATAGGTGCGATCTCGATGCGCGTTGATATCATTATAGTGAAGGATGGATAGGACTGCATATTTGAAACACTGCGATTTACAATCGACATTGATGACAGCTTTCTTATTATACAACGTTTTTGGTAGTTTAAATGTGCCTCGAGCTGCATGACTTTCTAATAGGGAAATTTTGAATATGGCTGAGTCCACACCATCAAAAATGAGAGCGCTGTCGCGTTCATTGAATTTATCTACATTTGATTTTAAACATTGAATGTGAAAATTTAGCCAAGACTCGCAGTCTACAACTTCGGTTGCGGAAGAGGAAGGAACATGAAATTGTATTCTCTCCGTCACTTCACCCGTTTGAAAATCTATTTTAATATATTTTAGTTTAAGGTAGATGAGCGCCTTCATTCTAAAATTGTCTAAATTGTTGAAGAGCGCTTCGATAATGTTAGAATTTTGAAGGAGCCACTCAGGAAAATCTACTATTTGAGTATTGGACTCCATGCAGTAGTCGCGTACTAAATTATTATGTGAAACATTAATGAGGGAGATGGTAGAGGTACCGTTGGTGTAGTGATCATTTGCATGCGTGTGTTGAAGTCTGTGCGAAGATCGCTGAAAGTGACTATCAAAAGAAAGAGGGCACAAATCGCAAGGAAAGGAGATGTCATCGTCAGAATCAACTTCACCTCCGGAGATTGATGCCGCTTTGCGTTGACGCACACGTCGTTTGATGTGTCGAAAGAGACTGTGCTTCCTTGTAAACATATGTCCGCAGTCGGCACATTCCCACTCGTTGCATTCCCGCGACAATGTTGACATGGACTCGCTCGAGATGGGACTGGTATCACCTGAAAGAGAAATCCTTCTATCATCTCTGTTCAAGTCTCAGTGTATTGTTACAACCTACCTTCACTCAACAACTCTAAACTTTCCTCGAGAAGGGAGGGCGTTGGTGATGAAGTTGATGCCTGAAATTGAGGAAGATGCTATTAGCCACACGTTTGAGGGAGATGAGTGAAGAAATTTTCAACTTACCATTTCAACGAAATCAAGTTTAAGGTTGATACTTCAACAAGATAGAGACTTTACTCAAATAATACGTCTCAAATTTGGAATTCACGAGAGAGCAGTTCACTTGTACGCCTCAAATATAGAATTCGCTAGAGAACACTTCACTTATACGTCTCAAAGACAGTGTGAAATGACACGAATGTCACTTTGCATATATACTTTCATATTCATCATTCATTGGCTGTTCATTCTGATTGGTTGCTTGCTTATACTTAAGAATTAGAAAACATTTCAAAGTCATTATTCACAGTCAACATGACAAGCCCTCCAAAAACATCGAACACAAAATTGGAGTTCTCTTCTCCATGCTCATCGCCAAAGGCGCTCGTTGCACCAAACGCTCCAACGAAGGGGAAGGTGGAGAAATTATACCGACTCGACAACATTAGAAAGTTGTCATTAGCAGCGGATGACGAAGAGGAGAGTGTATGTGAGAAGGAGTGTCCCGACCTAACAGGCATACGATGGAAGTATCTGCAGTATGATACTGATGATGTGATGGAGATCACCAGCACCAAATTCCTCCATCAATTATGGGAATGGTACACCCCTAACTCCCAGCCACGAACTATGGCGGAGTGGGAGTACATCGACAAAGTGAGGCTCGCGGTAGAAGAACGATTGAAGCAAGTGAACTGTTTTTGTGATCTGTGTGAAGGCAGACTCTGGGACGATATTGACGATGAAGACCTTTTGAAATACATGCCATAATAAATTTTTATTTCGTATTATCTTTGCTTTCATACTGACTTACTTGAATGGGGCTTCAGTGGATGATTTAACCATGTATACTTTTTCATTTGGAAATAGTAGCACGCTTAGTTTAACTTGTAAATCTTATAACATTTCATATGGGTGATGATGGTAGATGAAATAGTGTTAAATAAAATTAAGATAGCTTACACTTCTGATACAGGGATAGCAATCGACTGCGATCCATGTGTAAAGAGCTTGTTAGACTACGGAAGAGAGAAGTGTGTCATGTTGCGTGTGGCGCGTGAGTGTCCTCCCATTTCATTCCATTCATCAATTCATCTCATTGATAGAGACAGGTAGAACTCATGGTTCTCATAACGTATGCAATGGATAGTTTATAAGGCAACCTTCGACAGCTGGCTAAATGTCGCCCTGGCGCAAATGCATACTACGTTGAGACAGAGGCAATCACTTGCAAACATGACGCAGAGAGGTTTAACAAGATTGACCATTGCCGAATGTCCCTTGCGGTATACATAGCTACGGGTTTCACCGCCGCCCTTTACAGGAACGCCCGTCGAAAGGAAGTATTGCACCGAACTTCATTTGCAACGTTCAAGTTGACTGATAGCAGATTCAACTTAATGATAGTATTCGCCAGGCATGAAAACCTGTAGAGTTGGTAAGAGGTTGACAGACTTTGAGCAGCTTGATAGCAAGCCGTAGAGAGCTTGATTCACCAGCGTTTTGCAATGGAGATGTTTAGAGGCCACCCATGACAAGATAGCTAAGACTCAACCGATTGGCGTTCAAAGTGCTACGTTGAGAACTGTGTCAAATGCCCAACATGAGACATGAGTTGTCCCAGAGGTTACGGTCTAAACTATGACACACTCCCTTGCCACACTTATCACTACGGCATCGTCCGCCGTCCCGAAGGAACACCCTGTCAGTGGAATATTACAGCAAAACTCTCCGTGTCTTGCTCGCTTTCAGTGAAAAGCCGCTTATACCATGAGAAGACTGGCTCAGACATCATTAAAATGCTTTCATTGACTTCAGCAGGGTCGAAAACCCCAGAAAACCTCCAAAACTAGTGAATTTAAATTTTTCAACTTTTTAGCACTACTTCTATCACTTAGGGCAGGTCAATAGCGACCGAACCTTTTTTTGAATCAAGTCAAACGGACTTGTAGAAGCAAAGTTACAAGCCTTTAAAGTTTTGGAGTCTTTTATGGCCTGGAGACGAAGGCCATCTCCTGGCTAACCTCTAAGTCTGACGCCTTAGCTGATATCAGCAATGAAATTTTCTAAGTCGGTTTCTTACAGAAACCCGGAATTTGGAATGTCCGAAGCTATCATCGGAGCTCAGAGAGACGACCTACCTCTGACAATCGCTCTCGTCTTAATGACAAGGCTCTCTCGGTTCCCAGCTTATATAGTGTGTGGCGATCAGCTGATGACGTAATATCCATCATCCAAACACTTAAAACGCTTCTATCGCCGATTCTAGAGGTCCGATTGAGCTGGAAATACACCATTTCCATGTAGAATTTGACGCTGAATCCGAATCTGGCCTCCGTTTTCCCATCCGATGCTTCGTTTTGGCTCTACAGCCCACAGCCATCGCGAAAATTCTGTCGTTTTTTCGAAAAAAATTTGTGAAGAAAAATTTTTTCTCTCCGATTGACTTGAAACTCACCATGTTGATAGAGAATTTCATGCTGATTCCAAATCTGAAATCCGTTTTCCCATCCGATGCTTCGTTTTGAAGCTACAGCCCAAAACGTCCAAAATTCTAACTCTGTCGTTTTTCGCCAATCTCCCAAAATCTTAAATGGCGTCTCACATCTAGACGAAGACAGATATGAACAAGCCGTTTCTTTCAGTGAATTTGTCTCACTCTTAGCTTTCAAACGAGCTATGGCACGACAAAATCCGTCCACTGGAAGCCAAGATCGAAGGTAGCTCTCCCGAGGGGGGGGGACGTCAGCGAAACTTTTTCTCTCCGATTGACTTGAAACTCACCATGTTGATAGAGAATTTCATGCTGATTCCAAATCTGAAATCCGTTTTCCCATCCGATGCTTCGTTTTGACGCTACAGCCCAAAACGTCCAAAATTCTAACTCTGTCGTTTTTCGCCAATCTCCCAAAATCTTAAATGGCGTCTCACATCTAGACGAAGACAGATATGAACAAGCCGTTTCTTTCAGTGAATTTGTCTCACTCTTAGCTTTCAAACGAGCTATGGCACGACAAAATCCGTCCACTGGAAGCCAAGATCGAAGCTAGCTCTCCCGAGGGGGGGGACGTCAGCGAAACTTTTTCTCTCCGATTGCGTTCAAATTCTCCATACCGATGCAGAATTTCACGCTGAATCCGAATCTGGCCTCCGTTTTCCCATCCGAAGCTTCGTTTTGACGCTACAGCCCAAAACGTCCAACATTTAAACTCTGTCAAAATTTTGAAGAAACATTTTTTCTCGCCGATTGACTTCAAATTCACCATACCGATGCAGAATTTTACGCTGATCACGAATCTAAAGTCCGTTTCACCATTCCACCGCGACAACCTAGACGGTCGCCCACGTCAACCTAGGCGGTCGGCCACGTCAACCCACACGAGACCAACACACCCGAGTCTCACACTCTGTCGTTTTCGAGAGGGGGGGACGTCAGCGAACATTTTGTGAACGTGGACCAACCTGGCCGGCACACCACGACAGACCACAACCTCTGTCGTTCCAGAGGGGGGGACGTCAGCGAAAATTCTTCGATGGCGGCCATCTTGCGCGGTCCAGAAGTGGAGTTTTACTTACTACTGATGGTTCTTAACGGATACGCTCAAAGCATTATTCAATACATGAAATAAAATAGTCACAAAATTATTTAGTGGCATGAAGCCTCACGTCCAATCTCAACAGGTGCTTGCTTTGGACACAAGTATTCTGAATGCAAATTTAGATATATACTCGGAGGGCCTACATAAAATTTGAATGATTGCAACAAATACTAAGGAAACATAGAAATACACTCATAGTCCCACCACCAGGACGAGCCTCTGCATGGAACGAGATCGAAGATGAGACTTTCACAGCATGCTGTACACCCTATGATTACTACGAAAATACGCGCCTTCCAAGTTCTGTCGAATTTCTATGATCTACAGAGAAGATCTAAGAAAAAGAAATGTTAATAGAAGGAAAATTAAAGTTTTCAACCAATATATCTGTTTTATGTGTTTATTCCGACTGCGCGGGATCTATAAATTTTAGCGCCATACTTTTTGGCATGATGTGTCTTCCTATCGTCTTCTGTTGCCTTCTATCAAGGGCTAGAAATATCTTCTATCTGCGATATTTGAAAGAATGTGGTTAGATGCTGGATATTTGAGCCAAAATTTGATGCTTGCTGAATCCAAATATGTTTAGTTTTTGTAGGTAAAGGTATATGGTTGCGTGACTTCATGACCCGAAGATATAACTTGCCAAAAAGTATGGCGCTAGAATTAATAGATCTCGCATAGTCAGAATAAACACATCTAACTGATTGGTCGAAAACTTCAATTTTTCTTCAATTAACATGTCTTTTCCATAAATAATGTTCTCGGACAGTCCCACGAGGAAAAAACAAAACTATTCTTTCGCTGGGCCTTTCACCTGCATCATACAGGCATCATCAGGCAAATGTATTGAACAACAGTTAAATTGTAGCTATATTAGAAGTTATTACGACATTTGTGAGTCAGTCTGTAAGGGATTTCACTGAGGTTGCACCAGGCCCTTACAGGCAGAACTTAGAAGTCTTCTTGTCTGAGGAGGAGGAGACTGAAGATCTGAAGAACTTTCGTGATATGGTGACATCATCTTGTCAGAAACTTGCTAAAATTGTAGGGGATGCACATAATAAAAGGCTGCAGCAATTAGGTATCAGATCGGTCGGCTGTAGTAGAGGATAGCGAAGAGGAGGACAAGGAATGGAAAGGAAGGTTGGTGGTAGACACGAACTCCAAAGGTTTAACTTACAAAGAGAGGAAGTTGTTATAACTGAGTCCAAATTTTGAGGTGAGGAAAGGAGATGAGAAGAAATCAGATACGAAGTTATGAGTTGCTTGAAGAAGGCACTAAAGAACAATAGCAGAAGTGAGAGCAACCTAAGCTTCGAAGAAAGGGAGGCGCTGAAGAGATTGAAGGATTCAGTAAATAACAAAGAAATAAGATCAATGCAGGCCGACAAAGGAAGAGTGACGGTAGTATTACATGAGGAGGAGTATCAAATAAAAATACGGGAAGTTTTGAATGACGGAAACTATGAAGAAATAATAACAAAGGATCCATTGAAAGGAGTTTGGAAAGATATTGGGGACAGGTTAGAAAACATGGTTTCAACCAGCAAGATAGAAGAGGCTGAGACCAAACGCTTATCACCTGCGACATACGATATGCCATGCATGTTTGGTTTGTCAAAAGTGCTTGAAGAAAGAATTCCGTTGCGTCCAGAGGTAGCCTTACACAGAATCTAGCAAAATAACTGTCGAAAATTATGAATTATACCGGTGGGATATAGAAAGTAGTGTTAACGACACACAGCACCTTTGTATGAACATCAGAAAATGGGACTTAGAGGAGAGCGACACCCTGATTTCACTGGATGTACAAGCAATGTACCCTTCAATTCCAGTAGAAGATGCCATTAGGTGTGCAGAGAAGAAATTACGAGCAGGTCCATATATTTCAAATAGAACCAAATGGCAGGTGGACAGCATTGTATGATTGCGACTAGTACTGAATTCATCCTTATTGAATATAAACGGACGATTTTCAGGCAAAGGAGTGGTCTGAGAATAGAAAGTTGTCTCTCGCCAATCATGGCAGAGATATTCATGAACGAATTTGAAGAAGAAACATTCACAGTAGCAAGATTGAATGAATTAAGAACACCTGAAAAACATCTAAGATACGTAGGAGATTGTTTATATGTAATGAAAGGGTCTGAACAAAACATTGAGAGACTGGTGAATTACATGAATTCCAGACATCCTGAAATCAAATTTACTTGGGAAATGGAGGACAAAGAAACAAGAAAATTGTCTTTTCTTGATGTCGAATTGGAGAAAGAAGGGAAGAAGATTTCTACAGGAGTCTTTAGGAAGGCAACTCACACGGACTTGAAAAGAATACATAAGCAAAGGTCTCATGATAGTGACAAAGTGAAGGAGGGAGTGCTGAAAGGTATGATTCTATGAGTCAACAGAGTATGTGAAGGTGAGAAGAAAGAAAAGGAGATTAAACATTTGAGTAAGGTTCTTAGGCGTAATGGATGAGACAACAAATTCTTCCACAAATGCAGGGTACAAAGTGAGAGGAGAAACGGAAACTGAAAAAGCAGAGGTAAAGAATCCTTCTCTGAATGAGGAAATTGAACGCGTAATTATACTTCCGTATGAGAAAGGAGTAACAGATAAAGTAGGAAAGATATTGAGGCGGCACAATTACGAAGTGTATGAAAGAGGGGGTCAGTCAATAGGCAAGCAATTGGTGAAAAAGAAGGAACAAAAGACCGAGCCGAAGGAAATAATGTATAACATCAACTGTAAAAGATGTGAAGGGAATTATGTGGGAAAAACTAAAAGAGGAATGGAGCAAAGAGCATAAGAAGAATGTATGAGTATTAGAAGGGAATGTATTCAGCTCTGAGATTGCGAAACACTGCTGGAAGAAAGGTCACAGAATGGATTAGGAAGGCGCACGGGTAGTGACCAGGGAGTCTGATTGGTACAGGAGGAGAGTGAAGGAGACCCTATGGACGAAGCGTAAGGGCGGTTTTTATGCAAAGCTTGACATCAATAGAGCGTGGCTGGGCCTGTTGCAACCTCAGTGCAATCCCTTACAGACTGATTCACAGATGTCGTAATAACTTCTAATATAGTTACAATGCAATTGTTATTCAATACATTCGCCTGACGATGCCTGTATGATGCAGGTGAAAGGCCTATCGAAAGAATAGTTTCGTTTTTTCTTTGTGGGACTGTCCGAGAAAATTATCTATGATTATGACCACGATCAATGAGCAACATGTCTTTATCTTTGATCTTCTCTGTAGATCAAAGGAACTCGACAGAACGCGGAAGGCGCGCATTTTCGTAATAGTCATAGGGTGTACAACATGCTGTGAAAGTCTCATCTTCGATCTCTTTCCATTTAGAAGCTCGTCCTGGTGATGGGACGTCCATAAGTATTTGCTACAATCATCCAGATTTTGTTTTTTAAAGATTCTTATGTCCAAAGCGTCCGATAAGTTGCCGCAAAGGATCAAATCAGTATGAAAATAAGAAGTAAAAAATTATGAATGGTGAATGCTTTCTGTAATTATCTGACTACTGTTCAGTCCAACCTCGACCTCGATTAAAATCTTCTTAGTCGAGGTCGGGGTTAGACCATCGAGGTCGGCGAGGTCGAGGTCGAGGTTGCACCTCTGATATCAAGACATATATTAACTTTAACTTTTGGCCATCACATCGACGCATCAGCGTAATCACCTCGACGCCCTCATATCAGAAACTCGTCTACAGATATGTAGTAATTATTTAATTACTCCTAATAGTAATTAGATTGCGGTTTAGCACTCATAATGCATCTTAAAAGATCCAAATCCGATGGGTCGGCCGGTTTTAATAACGCCGACCGCAAATTTTGAAGACCGGCTGGCCGGTTAATTTAATTAGATCAATGGCTGACAACAGTCAGTCTAGAATAAATTGCTTAGTCAATCATTACAATATTAAGAGCAGGTAAATGCAACATAATTTGAGAGTATCTACACGTCTTTTTGTGACAAAATATTACGAACTATTCTTTAAACAGCTAGAAAATGATTCAACTGTATCTTATACATGCAGTTAAAACCCTACTTTTTCTCAAGGTCATATTCCTATATCCTAGCCTGAATGAATTTGGAAGCATTGTGTATTCCTCAGCCAAACTATTGTAAAATTACTTGAGTAATTGATCCAGAACCTGAATAATTTCCCTACATGGGATAGTTTATAGACCCTATAACACGTGGAGCCTGAAGATGCAATGAGTAGTGGATTCCAATGCAACCTAAGGCCTACTACCTGAACATGTTAGTAATTGTTTGATAAGTTAACGGCACGTGATAAATTTTGATTGACGGTGTACAGGTACAGCAACACTCCCTTTCGGACTTGGGACACTCACTGAAATGAAAAATTCATGACAAGTGTGGTCTGCTCATTGTTCCAGACTTTTATACGTCAGCTCGCGGTCATCAATGTATACTCAAAAGATCTGAATTTAAGCTGTAGTGGAGAGAGTTCTCAATTCGCGTTGTAAATCACGGAAATTCCCTCACAAGTGACTTTCTTAAACTCTTCACATATTTATTATAATTGAGAGTTAAGCATGGAGCGCTTGTGATAGTTAAACATGAAGTGGTAGACCTGTAGACCTAGCTACATCGTTTAACCTATTTCACTGCGAGGAGGTGGAGTAAGCGTTTTGGAGCGGTGTGAGTGATAATTCGCAAGGGAGCAAGTTAAAGCGAACGAAAGGCTGCCATTCACTATTTATCTGAGGTAATAAATTACGGAAGTAAACAAATAAAAACACTTTAAAGATCAACACTGGGTAAAAAGGATTTTTGGCAGGTACGCACGTATTGTTGTCATTTTATCGTTAGCAGATGGATTCAAATATCTCCCTAATCTTGTATAACAATAAAATTGCATGTTAAGAGACTGATTGATTCACCGCGCTTCTTTTCTATTTACAGCTGATGCGGAGTGCTATTCGCTTAATTTCTTTCGATGCATTCGAGACTCTTATTTTCCCGAAATACCCACCCCACGTCGTGTACGCTGAGGCTGCTAAAAGACATGATATTTCAATAGAAGCAAATCAATTGAAAGAAACTTACATGAAAAGCTACAAAACTGTTCGAAAATTGTACCCAAATTTTGGTGTTAATAATGGAATATCTGCACGGGAGTGGTGGGCTGCCGTTATTCACAAGACTCTGGAGCCCTTTGTTGTTGGCAGAAGCATCCCAAGTTCCTTGTCGAATGACCTCTTTGATAGATATGCAACTTCTGAAATGTGGGAACTCAGAGATGGCACTAAGGACTCTCTTCAAGCTCTCCTTGATATAACTCCACGACGAAAACTTGCCGTTTTATCAAACTTTGACCACAGATTGCCAACTATCCTTCAAAATATTGGAATCGCCAATTATTTTGATCATATTTTCTATTCCTGTGCTCACGGGATAGAAAAACCGAATCCCGAGTTCTTTCAACTTCTAGTTCGAAATGAGCCAGACCTGACTATCGAATCGTGCCTTCACATCGGAAACTCTGTGGAAAAGGACTACAGAGCAGCAGAGGCTGCTGGACTACAAGCTTTATTGTTTTCTTCATCAAATGGACTCAACAAATTTGATTGTAGATTTGTCACTAAATTGAGTGATGTTGTAAACATCATTATAAATAACGACGATTCATGATGCTAGTCGATGTACACGCACTTGAAAGTTAATTCTTATCTTATTTAATTGAATATCTACGCAAGTCATTGTCTGAAATTTTGTCTATGTACCATTTATAAAAATGATTTGTAAAAACTGAAAATTGAAATGTGGAAATATTTTACTTTCAAGATTTCGTTCAGCAGGCTTTAGTTGATTTCCAATGATCCGATAATGAACGTGTCAGGTGACAGTTTTCGAATTAAATGACAAATGGACCAAGTTTAGTGTAGAGGTGGGTTGACTTGCTTCGTAGCGGATACATTAAGGGTTCATTCATACCGGACACTGCACGACGCGTCGTCACATGTCCAGAATTTTGTTAAGATAAGACTGTTCACACAGAGACGCATGAGACGCGAGACGTCCGGTGTGAACAGCCCCATAGGTTAATTAAGGTTCTGAACGAAAATTCTCTGAAGTTCTGAACGCGTGAGGACGCGCCGCGCCGCGTTCGGTGTGAATGGACCTCAAGGATTCGATGCGTCTATCGGCCGCAAGTTTCAAAGTGTGACATGTATCAGATCTTATTACAGCAGATATATTTTCAAAATGCAATCTTCGATTCATTTGATTTTATAACTATGTATTTCTCATACGATGATGAAAGCAGCCATTTATGTCATATTTCAGTAAAGTTTGAAAATAGATTTAGTTAATTTTTCACTTAATCAGATTTGTTTCCGACATTGTTCTTAAAATAGGCATGCTGAACATTTTTAAGAAATACATTTGCCAGCGTCATAATGACTGCTTAAATTCATTCATGATACTTTACTATGGAGCACAAAACAATTGTCGAAAAATTGTACAAAGTGGCTACGTGTCCTTTCACAATCGAAGAAATCAGGTTTAAGAGATGAAATAACTGAGCGTATAGAAAAAGGCTCATTACTAGCATTCCTGTTAGAGATGTCTATTTCATCGTTCTGTTTATATCCTATTTTATCTGCAAATAGTATTTGTGAAAGTGTGATTTATTGCTGTAGTCTGGTCTTCAGCTGCGATTCTGTCTGTTGTACTGAAAAAAATCGTATATCGACTTGAGCTGAGACAACATCAATTCAGGGAACAACAAGAATTCATGTCGCGTAGCACAGTTTTCCCACCTCTGTATTATGTAGGCCTACACGATAATGATGATTGAGAACTGAGTCTGACATTTCGATTTATTGGCAATAGAGTTATGAAAGGAAAACTGATTATAATGTCAAACCCTCTTATTGCGCCATAAGACTATCACTAGAGTTTCAATTTTTCATATATAAATTGCCATTTACAATAGAAATAAGCTAATGTTTATTCCCCGGCTGCATGCATCGAATGGTATATTTTGGATAAAATGATGCATGACATGTGCCTTATGAAGTAGGCTACTCCTCTATTTTGCAATTCACTTGTCTTTTCACACCCTGAAATGTGTGGCACAAAAATTTCAACTTTCCTACTATTTCCGACTAAGAGGCGGATTGAAATTTTAAATGATCACGTGTGGGCTATATGTGCAATGTAGGCCCTTTAGATTGTAGACGACATCATGTAGGCCATGCGTGTAGGCCTACTACTGTTTTTAAAAGTTATTTTCATTCAAACTCGAAGTGATGTCTCGAAATATTGGCTCGAGCAATTGCACTGAATTTTATTGAGTATCTACTCTCTAGTCTCTATTGTCTACTGTTTCACATGCATTTGATCGACTCCTAAAGTGCAATTCTGTTAATTACCTTTGTATCTGCATGAATTTAGGACGCTTGCGGGCTACATACAGCAATGATGGAGAATAAAATGCAATAAAAAAATGTGAGCTCTCCCTTGTTTTTATACTGTGCAGGTAATGTAGAAAGAAGAATTAAGTGAGAAGGTAAACTTCAAGCATTATAGAGAAATGATTACCCTGTAGAGCACTTAATTTGAATTTTGAACTATCTCGCAATCTATAAGTGTGAATTTAGTAACTTCAAGCTTGTTAGGCGGGATAGTTTCTTGCACTACACATAAAAGTTTCACACACAACTGTTGGGGAATGGAAAATTTTTAAAATACATTTAGTGTATACGTTAGGGATAGTTATGTGTTACAAAAGTCATGTATTTAAAAGGTAATTTATTTCGCAGAAAAAATGATTAATGAACATCATGGTAGACAGTGGGCGAATAAAACAATTGCTTACAAAAGTTTAGCCCATCAGAACAGATTGGAATATATTAAGCGGCAAAATAGCCTTTGCTAAACTTGTTGGATCTGCTTTAAATACACATCTTGGCTACATTTATTAGCAACAGTAGAACATGTAAATAATGAGCGGCTGATTAAAAATCGTATTTGAGGATCGCTAAATAAGTGTCCTACTCATTCTTATAAGAGGAAAATAATTATCCGCAAAGAAAGACTATCATTCTAGTTTGAGTTATCTAGAATTAGGTCAATTTGAAAATTATATGAAATCATATCCAAATTCTAATTTTGAATGCAAATCGATATAAGCATCATACTGCAAATTAGAACAAAAATCGTAGATTGAAAGATGCAAATATATGATGTGGAATTGGTATTACTTCATCGGTTGCTGTTTCCTTATCATAAAATGCAAGCAATTACTTTGCTATCTCCTCAACGTAGAAATTGGGCTGCCAACCTAAACTGCAATACAATTTAGGAATTTTGGGTTTCTAATAATTACGACCAGAATTTCACTTGAGAGTCGATGGAATCTTGACATAGGTGGTCCATTTCTATGTTCAACTCTAATCATCAGAAAATATACTCTGTTTAATTCGCATGTTTTCTGCAACCAAACGATTCAATTTATGATGTCAATCATAAACTAGAAGCTCACAACTTTGGGTTTGCTGTCATAATTCCATTATGGCAACAGAATTTCCAGAGTATTTTGGGCGTTCTACATGAAGGACACATTAAGTGTATACATCATAAAGTTAAAACGAGTATCATAGGCATCTATGTGGCTTACAAAAAGACTCTTAAACCAAGACTATCAACTTAGGGTGATATAGGGTATATGAAGCGCATGCACGACATTAAGCTTTCTTTGATGCTCACGTCGTGAGGCGCTCATTCACTTGACCTCGACCTCTGAGTCACTACGACTCAGAAGTCGAAGCATGCAACAGCCAAAAAATTTCAGTGTAGTAGGGGAGGGTGGGGCACATCAAACTGTGGTGCACATTGAACAATCAGTATTTTCTCCGAAACTATAAATAGTGGAAAATTGTGCTTTAAGACATTGGTTGTTGTAACAAATGAACACGATTCCTCTGATAATTCCAACTGTTTATGCTCTCCACTATTTTCACATGATTTCCCAAAATTTCAATAAAAAGTAAATTTTCAGAAAATCAGAACTTTTGTTCTTATAAAACCAACGACTTGCGTATATTTTCATTAGACAGCATTTTTCTTAAGTATTCTCCATTAATTTCCTTAAATCTATTATAAAATCTATTTGAGTACAGCCTCATTTGCACACGAGAACGTCTCTGAAAGGTTAACGATATGAGGCACATTGAAATACTCAAGATACGGCCCTACTTCGATACTCATATTTTCTTTCATTGAGTAAACGAAGTGATTTATAAGTCTTGACATGTGATTATGCTACAAATTAGTCTACAATGCTATGAAATTGACTACTTAGAAATATTTGAGCAGTTTGGTACTCGTTGTTGGTCAAACAAATTGAATTGTTAATGCTTCTTGTTTTGGTGATTGATGATTTCTCAGCTTTTTTTCTTAGGTATACTCGTGTGTTACCTATGTCTAAATGTAATGCGCAATGCCTACAGGCATGCTTTAATTGATAATCACAATTGTAAATGTAATATTGTGCATCACATTTAAATGGCTTTTAAATCACATTTTTAATGGCCAATTGGCACTGATTCTCTTACCAAGGCTCTTCTATCATGAATAATGCTACTAATCTGAGAACTCTGATAGTTTACGAACACTTTGTTTCAGAAAAGTGCATGTATTTTTTCATATCGAACATATGCTGTCATTTTTGCCAATAAAAATCTTGAACAATGAAATTTATTGTTTGATTTTAATAATCAATGAACTGAAGCTATACAATGGATCTGATACATAAAGTCTAATAAAGTTGAACAGGAGAGTAATAAATCAAGTTGGTTCAATGTGCGTTCCCCACACATGGGGAACGCACATTGAACCATTTTGGTAAAAAAATTAGAATTCAAATTGTGCGTAGCAAAAACACTTTGGTGCGTAGATGTGCTTGTCACTTTCTTCTTGTTCACATATGTAGGCTAATATTTCATACTGTGCCTATAGGCCCAATCATCAGTACTCAAAAGAGAGAAGTTGATTTTGAATCTTTAAGCAGAAATGGGTTATTCCTGCGTTGCGATTTGTGTTAATGGCTGAACTTTTTTCATAACCCCGAGTAGTTTTTCCTCTTTAAAGGGGATGAGCCGCTGCCATTTTTTATCATTAATTCCACCATGATTTAGTACGCCATTGTGCTACAACATAAGGGCAAGTTATTCGGAAAGAGGAAATAGTACTCATTTGACTGCTTTTGCCAAATTTCTTCTTTATGCTCGTATATTGGCTTGACCCACAGTACACTGTAAATTGTAGGGCACTAACTTAGGCACGAAGCCGAAATTTCGTGCCAGTTAGCGCCTAGCTAGTGCTGCATGTTATTTTACATGCATGTTCATATTCTAAGCTGTGAAGATAGCAATGCATCATGTGAATAATTGGCATGTATTATTGTTATGAAGCTGTTGAAAAGCGTTGTTGTTTAGGAAAAACTGTCTACTAAGATATTCCCCCAAACATGAAGTTCTATTTGAGGACTGTTTAACTTATTAACGATCGTCGAAAAGCTTCAGATATAGGCCTACTGGTAGGGGTAAATGAGGATTTTGTCAAGTTATTATCATCATTACTGCCCCTTTGCGTCAGCCTATGGACAACGTCCGTAATTGAACCACCGGCATCCTGGCACCGCCCGTAGTAGGTGAGAAGTCGCAACAGGTAAAATTTTGATGCGCCGCTGACGAAAGAAGAGCTATTCACTTATCACATATTCTCGACGTGCAGCAAAAGAGAATTTGAAGCACTTATTCGTTCTTGTGGCTTGACTGACAAGATTGTTAGTTAGCTTCAGTATCGACCGATGAAGCAGACACCGGTGCAACTCAACCGGCGCAGTGAAGACATTCTTACACTGCAGACGCTATAACGCTGCATCATGTCTCGAAGTCCAAACCAGCCACAAAAGAAATGCACTGAGATATATGAATACCAGTCGAGATTCCGATGATGGAGATTCCTGAAACTAATCCACTGAAGAACATATTGCCCTTCGTGAAGAGAATGATTCAAGCAGTAAAGATGAAATACAGCCGAGAATTGTAAAGGAACAGTCGGATAAAGGTCCTGAATTTTGGCATATCCTGACTGGTCCTCTGCGAGTTCTCATTCGGATTCTCGTTCTTCGAATCTTCCCAAATTCATTGGTAACGATGGGCTTCATTTTCAAGTTCCTGAAGTTGATTTCGCATTGAAAATTTTTGATCTGGGATCGCTCACCATGTTAGACGAATGGACAAATAAGAAAGCTGCACGTGACCCAAATGTTAACAGAAAGTAGAAAGATGAGAGTGGTACAAAACTCCGAAATACAGGACTATTTTCCCACAAATTATTAGAGCGAAACACCCTTCTTCTGCCGGCATGCAACTTAGTCGATGCCCTACGTTATTTACGCTTCTATGACGTGGAAGTAAGTCACGGAAATGACAGACTGAGAAAGTACAGCCAGGAATTTGTATGCTATTGCAGAAATCGAAATGCGCTTATACCCTAGACAAAACCTATCTGCCGACGAATTTCTTTGCTCTTGCGACTTGTCTTTTTATGGTATGAGTGAAGCATAATTTTCAATCATTTTTGTTTATAAAATCAAATGTCTTTCTATGAAATATACCTTGATTTTGATCTTTCAATCAAACTTGCTGCAATATTCCGCAAAAAGGTGATATTCCGTGAAAAAGCGCCGATGCGTCGATATTTTTGTATCCATTTTTGCGAAGTCCCCCTTCCGAAGTAATAACTAATCTCATGTGATCGACTCCATTTGGCTCCTGTGCTGTTTAAAGCTTCGTTATTCAACATTTACAAACATTCCTTCGAAACAATTACGGAGAAAATATAAAATTCTGAAGGGTTGCGCTAAAACTTAATAAATAGTAAACATACATGTAAAACAAAGAAGCATAAAAAGATCAGAGTTCTTATGTTGAATATCGTAGTTATTGACTTGCTAGCCTCAATGACGTAGACTGGGTTCATCGAAGACTAGTTATATCCAGTTTTTAGTCCTAGAATGGAAATTGCATGGAAATCATGACACACAGATTGTGAAAAAAAGCAAATTTTACAAGGTGGTGTTGCCTCTTTCTAGCAGGATTTCTATTTTCGAAATCTAATGTGCAACATAAAACTTTCGCAAATTTGCAAAATGCATGTATCAGGAGCAACATCAGGTAGATACGTAATGTAATTTTATTTTTGTAATTTGGTATTTTGTAATTAATGTCCGCTTAAAGATCATGCACTTCCACTTGAAATCAAGTATAGTAATCTTTAATAATTTATTTGATTATAATAGGAGAAATTTTGAATGCTCCTTAGTGCCAACTGTCACGACCGCATCTCTGTCACGTGTGTCATTGATTGATTGATCGACAAATACCAGCGGAATTTTGTTGATGATTGATTGCGGAGAAGCTTTCAATATGTGCATGTATATTCCAGATAACTGCTCTCTTTCAATATCGATGCAAGTGTAATCTATTTAACATCTAGTCTTTTGCGCATGTTTTCTGAGGTGAATTCTTGTGATGTGCAGATAACTAAGAAAGTGATATGTGAAACGATTTTCATGTAAGATGTATTCCCCATTCCAGCGGTTAAAGATCGAAAAATAACTGTCGATGAGGTTACAGCATAGTGCACAGACACTTGATGTGCCTATGAAGCAGTGAGATGTTCTGCATTTTACAACATTGTAATTACCCTTAAAATTGTTTTATAGAACAGCCTAAAATTTACTCAAATATTTTCCCAACTAACTTGACGAGTAATTTGCCTACAATCTTATGCATTATTTAATTCAAAATTGATCGAGATCCGTTGATTTTGCTGTGTGCTATCACTGTAAGTTAGCAACATCAAATATGGATTATATTATATACTATTACATGAATCCGTTTCCATGGTTGAAATTGCTCGAAATTTTCGGCATTCGCACGAATTTGGATTAATCCCCTGCCGCGTGTCCGGTCCCATTTGGGGGCTCGCTACTGATCAATTCTGTGAAAACTTTAAGATTAGTAGCAGAACGACTTTCATGTATGTTACATAGCAAGAATTACAATAATTGCATGGCATGGCCGCTTGTGGTCAAAGTTTTGACTTCAAATTAGGCATTTACGTATATGCATATATAGATCAGGTTTGAAAGTGCAAAAGCGATCGGAAAGAAGAAACGTGAAATTAAATCTAATTTTGACTCCACCGCGCTTTCCTGAGAAGAAAAGACAGTGTCCTCTTGATTTTGTCGTTGCAGTGACTGTTCTTTTTTTGAATTTCTATTGTTAGTCAAGTTCTTTAGTAGATTACACGAAAGTGAGTTGTATGGTTCGCGAATAGCAATTCCATGATGGAACAAATAATTTGCAATTACAAATTCAAAAAGGGCGGCTGTTACAAAGATTAGTGACAAAATCATGTACACATCTATTGATTTGATATCCGGAGATCTCGGAAATCCAGCAAATTGTAGTCCTGAATTATGAGTAATAATCGCCAATATTGTCAAGAAACTAATCGTAACCCGTCCAGGAACAGCGGAAATTCGTACCCAGAATCCCGTCCAACTGATTATTACAATGACGAAGAACGGTGCAAACATGTTGAGAAGGTAAAACGCCACATATCGATTCAAAGTGAATACCACAAGGAGACAGCTAAATTGTCCTGTAGCATTCATGAATTTGTAGCAGTAGCGTGTTTCATATTCGGGTTTCAAAAACTCCAATGTCTGCATTGCCTTTTCATCCAACTGAAAATAAAAATACGAATATTATGCTTACATGCAGAAAGTTGAGCAATACATAAATGATAGAATTAATTAAGTTTTTTGGGCGCCTGAAAATGTCTTGAATGGTTTGCGACTTCCCGTGAATTAATGCCTCTCCGTGCGTGCAATGAAGAACTAGTGTGCGGCTGGAATTGATGCAATGTAGATTGTTTTGAAAGAGTGCGTGCTGGCTAGTCTGAGCAATGTCTTAGCGTACAGTGCAATGAGGCATTGAAGAACGGGAAATACAGTAATTACCGTTAAGCAGATACTTTTATGTGGTTTTCTATGATTGGAAGTAGTCACATGAAGACGTAAGCAATGAAAAAACAGTTGGGAGCGCCATTTATCGATGCGCAGATAATTGCATTGTTCATGACATCAGCCAGAGAGGTAGCTATTATTGCTATTTTAGTAAAGAGGGGACATGAAATGTCACCAACATGCGTTGACAACGGCTACAACCTGAATTAAAATCAAATCGGTGAATGCGCGGTGAAACTTTTGGTTAATCTGTTAGAAGATTTATTTGAGAAGAAAAATCTTTTAACATTTTGATCAAAACTTATGGTGGACACCTGGACTAATCTGACCGACCTGTCAAATTGAAATTTCTCTCATTTACTTTTCATCATCGCATGCTGTGAATTACAACTGAAATGATGTCCTGCAATGCTTATTGTGGGCAACAAGTCCTGAAAAGTTTAATGAATCGAACCAAAGATATTTAATATTATAAAGGGCTAGATAGGAAATAGACGTGCTTTTGCCACCGTGTGTGCAATGAAGCCAATGAAAATCAGCTGATATTGCATGAATTTGAAAATATTTTTAAGCGAGCAGCAAATATTCCTTTTCATTGACTCTTTTTAGTAATTACAGAACTAAACAGAACTTACAGAACCTTTTAGTATTTAAGAAATTTTATGTCTAAAAACAACGTACGAATTGCAACAAATAATATAGTCTAACATTCTACTTTTTCAGATGCTCTGCAAAACGCAGTTGTAAATAAGAGTAGTGCTGATACAATTATTTCAATTAGACTGTAATGCATTATTATATGTCATTTCATTATTAGATCTGAAGAGCGCAAGTTATATAGGGATAATACAAATGAAAACCATTTGTTTCATTTTTAGATGAAAGCAGAGTAAAATTCACCTACAATTCACCAAATACATGACTAAATGACTTTTCTGAACAGAAAAATGAACCACGTCTTTACTTGTGATCATGCAGTTAGATTGTTTCTTTGTAATTAGTCCGGGGCCTAGCTATGGTTGTACACGTATATCGTTGCTGTGCCCACTAGTGCCCGGTCACGACAAACGCGATTGGCAAGCTTGGCAATAATCTAACGTGTATATGTAATTTTGTGGCAAGAAATTACATGATACAACAGAAAAAATAAATATGAACTATCAAAAAATTTGATATAAAATTGGCTTAAGCAAATAAAAACAAATAACATGTAGGCCTACCACGTATGTTATGCGATGCACATTGACAAAATCTTTGACATCGACAGACATGCGATGATCGATTCCAGTTGACCCTAAAATACCCTCTGTTAATTATTTGCAATACATAGATCCATATTATTTTAGTTTCAGCCTCGTGAACAACTCGAAGAGCGTTGTTGACATGGGTGAGCCTTATTAATAGCCAATTCCTCAGTGTGATCTTCAGATTCCCACTGAAATTGTTAATAGTCATGAATTCTACAGAGGGAGTTGAGTGTTGATCAATTGATACCATATCAGTCTTAATGTGAATATTTTTTCTTCCACTTGGGTTGATAGTACTGTATTAAATTGCTGTATTACCGCTCTCATCTTCAACAACTTTTTTCAGGTAAACTACTGAATGAATGTTCTTAAAGCTTGCCTTATAATATCAGTGAATTATGCTTTATATCATATGCCATTTCTAAGACTTTTTGTCGCATCGAACATCGCACACCCGACAAAACAGCAATTTCGCTCCATTGCTGTAGTGCTTTTTTTGTCACGATAAAGACCGTACCAAAATGGATTAAAATTTAGGCATCTATTTCTCATCTAGCCCTTTTAAACAACGAAAAGTATAGTATCTGATAAATTCACAGACAATGAAAATGAGTGCTTTATAAATAGCATGATCATGGCATCTTCTATGTTCCAGAAAGAAAACTCAATAGAATGATCAATTTTTGAAAAGTCTATTCTATTCTATGAAGGAAATTCTATTCATGATTCTCGCATTGTAAGCCTAGTTGGATAGTTAGTGATGGATAACGGTGAATGGCCAGATAATGATGATGGGCGCGGATAAAATATAGTTGACCGCTTAAACGATAATGAATAAACCAGTTAACCGACGCTTTAGAACTTTGTCTCGATAGACAAGTTTTCGCACTTTAGAATTTCTTAGGCCTACATTGTAGACCTATTAGACTGTACTTGACAATTTGGCTTGTATCTCAACAGTTTGAGATAAGAAATTAAAAATTGTTTATGTATGGACAGACCCTCCAACAAAGAAAGAGAGGGTCTGGAAAGACGTTCGACTTGCACCAATTGAACGCGATTGGACGCCACCGATTGGCATTGACTTCTCCGAAAAGACTCCGACTGATTTATACAACTTGCTTTTTGACGAGGAAGTGATGCAGTACATTGTGGATCAAATGATATGCACACCGAGACAAACTTGATCATAGGTTTCATACCGATGTCACTGAGCTACATGTTTTCTTTTCCATTCTGCTAGTATCCGGTTATAGTACTGTACAGTGGCGTAGCGTGAGTTTCTTGCGCCCGGATGCGAGATACTCATTTGGCGCCCTCAGCCTCCGTGTTAACCATCTTTGAATCCTCAAATAAGGAGAATTAATCCGATTGACACCGCTCTTAATGCTTACAGTCAAATTGGACAATTAAAAGTAGAATTATTAAACATTTAAAACAGCTCATATTTTGTTTAAGAACATTTGAATAAATATAAACTGGATGGTGATTTAATTTCAGTTGTTATGTATTTTTTATGTATTGTTTATTTTTCTTGATTCCCTAACTATTCAAAATTACACTGATTAATGAATGACTGCGAAAGCAAAAATACTCAAAGTAACATTTAAGTATTTTGTGACTCCGCATACGGCCCCTAATCTCAATTTCTCAACAAATACGTTGCTATGTGTTTCTCACATTTCATGAATGCAGTCTATTTGTAAGCTTATGCTGCATTTACAGAATTGATGGATAATTTTAAACATAATGAATCTCTGAGTGGGACATTCAACGATCACTCAGTCAGATCAGACTAAATTATAAGAAGTCTTCGTCAAATTATGAATATAAGATGAAGTTGTCTTGTCAATGTGGCGCCCCCACAAAAGTCGAATACAATATTTCTGATTTTGCGCCCCTCTTTACCTATGCCCGGATGCGGCCGCATCCATGCGCATCCCCCCTAGCTACGCCTCTGGTACTGTATCACGGAAGCGCATGTACTGGGAAACAAACCCAGATTGCCACAATGCAGCAATTGCAAACTCAATGTCTCGAAACCGATTCGATGAGATGTTAAAATACTTTCATCTTACTGATAATGAAAAGCTGCCAGAAAATGACAGGGTCGGAAAAGTCAGAGTGTTGTACTCAATGATGAATGAAAAATGCCTTGCATTTTTTCAGAGTCAGCGGAATCTATCGGTAGACGAGTCAATGATTCCCTATTATGGACGTCACTCAAGCAAGCGGAGGATGCAGGGAAAGCCTATCCGAGTTGGTTATAAACAATGGGTACTGTCTGCCCCGGATGGTTATGTCATACAATTTGAACCGTACCAGGGAGCTAAGAAGACTGGATCGGTTAAGTCTTCGTCTGTAGCTTGGTGTCTGGGAGAGAGTTTGGTGCTTGATCTCATCTCTGAATTACCGGACGATGTTCCATTTCATATCTATATAAACAACTTCTTCATAAGCCTACGTCTGATGGAGCACCTGAACAATCGCGGCTTGGGAGTTGTAGGAACAATCCGGTCAAACAGAGTCGGTACTTGTCCGATTGACACAAAGAAATTGGACAAGAAGGAGAGAGGGTCATTTGTTCAATTCGTGGATGAGAGTGACGGAATAGCTGTTGTCGGTTGGAAAGTCAATAAAGTTGTTCTGGTGGCTTCGACGTGCTTTGATTCCTACCCGACTGCGACAGCAACCCGTTGGAACCGACAGCAGAAGCAAAGAGTGTAAATGACGCAACCTCTTGCTGTAAAAATGTACAACACGAACATGGGCGGGGTCGATCGAGCATATCAGAACATCGCCCAGTATCGCATGAACATACGATCAAAGAAATGGTGGTGGCCATTTTTTGCATGGATGTTCGATATGATTATTCAAAATTGCTGGATTCTACATCGCAATTCTAACGAGAACAATGTCGACCTTCTTGCCTTTCGACGCGAGATTGTCCGTGTTACCCTTGCAAGAGCAAATTCAATTCGGAATCCAACGGCACAACCTGTCGCAGTCCTCCAACCCCATTCCAGTGGCAAGGTCCCTGACGACATCCGATTGGATGGAATGTTGCATTATTCTGGTAACGCTGATCGTCAACTTAGATGTCGCGTATGTAAAAAGAATACTCGCAAAATTTGCAAGAAATGCAACGTGGGGCTGCAGTTGCAGTGCTTTGAATTGTTTCATTCTTTGTAAGTCCAAGCTATGTCGATTTCCTACCTTAGCTGTAGTTTGTGCAACAACGGTTAGTTTATTATATCCTGTTCAGTATGGTTCAGCATGCTTTATAAATTCATCGCTGATCGTTTTCATTTCTATCAATACATGTGTGAAAAATTGGATATGAAATTAGTCTCTAGGCCTACATTACAAAATAAAGTACGCGACGATTAATTTTTTAGACTGATTTTATTGTTATCTTATAAAACAAATACCTTCAATAAAATACCTTGTGCAATACCTTCAAAATGATGTGAAATAATGCATACTTTATAATAATATCTTGACGGGGCCATTCAGTCCCATGCACCCTCACAGAATGCAAACAAAAAAATGCCAATTTTTGAAAAATCATCATCATCAACATTTTATTAGCCATGGCAAATATATGCCGTTGGAAAGATGTACAACTACAAGACTACTTGGATACACTAGCACAGCGTGAATGCACGTGTTAAATAATTTTGAAAATAGTACTGATAGGAAGTACTGATCAACATACAAAGACTATACGGTTCACACATTACATTATTGAGCAAAGACACTGGATACACACTTTTTTCCCCAATAAAAATGATTAGCACAATGGCAAGTTTGCATTGTTGATTAATTACCAAAATAGCATAGTTTTTACTATATAGCTTCACCACATCTCGATTCGGGATTTAACGGGTTAATGTAGCTCCTTATATATATTAATTACCTGGATATTATTCAGTTTAGGTTTAGTTGGTGCTCTCGAAATACACTCCCCATTTTCTACGCATCTATACGTGTAAGCCTACGTGATCAAAGGAAAGGCAATTCTTCTCATTTGTATATAATGACGTGGTTTAAGAAGAAAGCTGATTATTTTGGATAATACAAGTAATTTAAAGTATCTTCATACAGGCCAGATGTAATCTAATTAATTAGATGTAATCTAATAATATCTCTATATCAAAATCTTTATCAAATTTCAACATAAAAATAGGCAAGTAAGTAGTTTTACAGAATGCTTCAAAAATCATTCAAATGTGTAGGAACAAGAAACTAAGTACTTTTTCTTCATTAAGTCTCATCATCTTCTCGGATCCATTCAAACAGGCGACGACAGTCGGTTCCAGGTAACGCTATTCAAATTGGATCCGCTTGGATATCTCCTGTTTCCTCTGCTCGGTGCTTGGGAGTTCATATTGATTCTGAACTATCTTTTCAAGTTCATATTAATAAACGGGCTGCCCATGAATGAGACCCATAATTGTCTTCGAAGCGGCTAGGTATAATTCGTCTGGCAAATTTCTGTCTTTCACGCGCTGATATGGAGTTGATTACCAAGCTTAGTAGGCTATACATCTAACTCTCTCACAATACCGGTAGGTTACATAGAACAAGTAAATGCGGCAAAAACTCTCATTTATTCAATGAAAAAAGCGAGTGTTTCGCTCGCAATTTTGTGGTGGAACATGAAACACGGTTTTCACCACGTGCTGAACGATGTGATTTCAGCCAATCCACGACGTACTTAGCAAAGTTTACGTGGGTGATTGGTGGTCCATTGATGTTGAGAAAAAGAACAGCATTACAAACATACACACTCAAACGATTCCGATCTTTTGTGAACACATCATTCATCGCACTAAAGCCGCTTTCACATTCAGCTGTACACACAGGGAAAATCTTGATGACATCGCAAAATTCTTTGAAGTCAGACGAGTCTAGCCCGGATTTGGCCTCTCGAAATGAGGAGACTGCGTTCATCACATTCTGTTTGAAAAACTCTGCGACTTTCATGACCTCTCTGTCACCATAGATGATTCGGTCATCAGACGTTGGACGCCTTCTCTTATCTAAAAACGTACAGTCTTTCAAAAGTTCGACGTCGAATCTCGCGTCTAGGTTATCGATGACGGCCTGCACGAATTGTGTTCGGAACTTAGAGTTAGTACTTCCCTTCAAGGTGACTCCTTTGAAGTTCCCATTGAGCTCCAGCTGTTCAGTGAGCTCCTGAGATGATGGCCCTCCATTCTCCCTGTAGCTCTCCAGAACTTTCCGTAGACACAGGATGTCTCCTGACACAGTGATGAGGTTCGCCTCGACCATCTGCATCTGTAAAATATTGCTGATTTTTTGACGATGTTCCTACTCACTCAGGTGAACATTCATGTTATCACAACGACCATTATGATTATCTAGAATACTTTACAAAAAAATTACGAAAATCATCTCAAACCAAGCCAGATACTTTAATGGATTATCAGAATACTATTA
The DNA here is from genome assembly GCA_907163375.1 of Prostheceraeus crozeri. Classification (NCBI taxonomy): domain Eukaryota; kingdom Metazoa; phylum Platyhelminthes; order Polycladida; family Euryleptidae; genus Prostheceraeus; species Prostheceraeus crozeri. Next base: position 35,824 of record CAJQUW010003247.1, read on the forward strand.
TCAGAATACTTTATAGAAAATCAATTAAATCATCTTACGTAGACCACACCAGATACTTCAAAGGTGTAAAGATGTGACCAATCAAAGGTGTGATTGAATCATTGATGCAATTGCTAGGGAAAGCGGAGTCACAACACCGTAGAATCGGAACTTACTTTCAAGCTGAGTGCTTTCAGCTCACGAAGACAATCCCTTATAACACACATTTGTTCCACGAATTGATGTCGATCGATATGATTTCTCAATCGGGATGCGACGGACGAAATTGCAGGAAACACTCGTGGAGAAGCGACGAATGATGATGAAAAAACAGAGTTCGGTCAAGACACATGCACTAACTGATGTCCACGCAGTGGACGGGGTATTAGTGAGTCAGATGTCCTTCATTGCAGCAGCAGCACACACACATGCGCTGCAGCTTTGAAGATAGCCGTCAAGTGGAATCGGCTAAAAGCCACTCTGAGAGACAGAAAAAGTAGACATACATTCTGACAGACACATTACTGGGAGGGACAATCTGGGATCCCCCCAGGACTAATCAAACCTGTGTACTGGTGGGGATTCAGATGATCACTGGTAGGGACGGATCCCCCCCCCATCCCCCCTTACTTCGCACCCTGATCTAATTCTGTAAATACGGCCGACGGTCTCCAAATATTCCAAGTAAGTAAGATACAGAAATGAGTGGGGAAGTCGATGCTTCATAAGTCTCGCGCAAAATCAAAATAAAGCAAACACATTTTGATCAGAGATGACGGTAGTCAGTCAGTCATAAGCCGTGCGTAACAAGCTCGATCGGCTTGAAAATTTGGTGACACCGGTGGATGTGCTTCTTGTAAATGTCCGTTGTCATGTAAAGTTGCACATTGAAACTTACAAATCTGCCTCTGTATAAACGTAGCAAATTAAGTTTTGAAGTGTATTTGATGTCAAAAAAATTATTTGTCAGAAATGAAGAAGTTTCATTTTCTTCCGTATCATTATTTTTAAGAATGATTTCCGTGTTTCAAATGCGTCATATCTCAAAACATCAAGTTGAATTTGCTTAACTCTAATGACACTTTTCATTATAATCAAATTAAACATTGTCTACAGACTTGGATGCAGGAAGAAAAAGTGAAACAAATTTTAATCGTCAGTAACAATGTCTCATTATATCAAAACCAAAAGTTTTGTTTGCTGAATTTTAGTGACATCGCTTATATAATTCAAACTAAATATTTGTCTACGAACTCAATCGCCTATTTCCGTAGCTTAGAAACGTTCAACCTACTACCTGTCACAGAAATTCTAATGATTTGAAATTACACTTAAGATACAACTGACAAGAGCAATAATATGATCCTCATATTTTCCAATCCACTCAAATGGTGAGAAGATATTAAGGTTAAAAACTTAAAGGTGAGATTAAATCGTGTTGGCAAATTACAAATTGCCGATACATGCCTACCATACGCAACTGAACGCTAGGTAGGCTACTATAGAAGTTGCTCTGAACACTCATCTTCACATGAAAAATACACATCCGAAAGATTTTAGAATGTGGTAAATTTGATGGTTGTAAATTTTGCTTTTCATGATGAATAGCATGTTCCTAGTTTATGTAGGCTAATTATGGATTTCATGTGATGACTTCATTATTTTTCATCCTATCATTTTGATATCTGATTAATAAATAACAGGACGGACGCTGAATGCATCTCAAAGAAATCTCCCATTAATGAACATGGTGTTTTTGACTGATACCAGTCAAGTAGAGAGGGATGTTAAAAGTAGTATGCAAATTTAGCTCGTGTGCCATATTTGCACACCGTTGAAAACATTATCAATTCAAGCTAAGATTCACAAGAGTTCGATGCAACTAAGAAATTTAGTACATCCTGTAGAATAAACAAAACATCTTCTTCATCATGGCAGCAATCTGTCATCCATCGTTAGAAATATTTATTTTCATTTTATTAGTTTTTTATTTTATTTAGGTTTGCCGTACATTGATTACCCATTACATTTGACCTTGCAATAAACCTAGATCTCAAGTACCGGTAATAGCTGTAATGTGGATTTAATGCTCGAGCAGAATAGATGCACTTTCAACTCAAGTCATTCGTAGATCATGGAATTTTTAATCTTTTAACTGCCGAAATGTTTGAACTTACTATAGTTTTGATCAAATTTCCAATAAAGTTTCTGATATAAATAAATTACTCTGAGTTCATTGAAATTATGTAATAAACAATTAACATTGAAGCTGATGATTTTACTCACCTGAAGACATTTGGCAATTAACTGATTCTTAAATTCAAATATTTGATTATAAATAAACCAATTGCAATTAGAGATGGGCACATTGTTAATCGGCTAATTCAAAATAACCGACTGAAATTGTATTAACCGGTTAAATCCAAAAACATTTTATGTCCTAGAAATCACATTTCATTTAATCATTACATCTGATTTGTGGGACCATAATTTGCGATCAATTGCTACTGTAGGCCTATATTTTAGTCTAACAGGAGGAAGGATTCCTTTCCTACTAACTTCTCTAGTAGGAAGGGAAGCATTACAAAATACAAGTAAATATTGATCTCATACGAATGAGTTCAATGACTACGTGAGACTCCCTACTTCTCCGGTTTCATGTAATCCATTGCAATTGTGGAAAACGAACGTCACAACTACTAGCCACAAAATGTCTACAAATTCCCTCATATGCCACTTCAGAGAGATCACTTCAGTGCATTCGGAAGAAAATTATATTTTAGTGGCATTTAGTTACAGGACTGCAGGACCACTATACAATGATAATAAAGGCAAAGACATCATTTGACTAAAAGAATGAAAGTTCATAAAAGTGATTCTTAACCTGTTTCTTGAACTCACAAATACTGTCAATTTGCCTGAGATAAGAAGGAAGACCATTCCAGGCACGTTCTGCAGCAACGATAAAAGACCGACCTCCCAAGGTCGGTCGACGAATTCTGGGAACTTCGCTCATCAGAAGAGCGAAGTTGATATCTACAAGATGTTGATGATACTTTTTGAAAATCCGAGACAAGGTAAGTAGGCGCCAGTTGATGATAGCAGGAGAAGGCAAGAGTGCACAGTCTATAGTCAATGCGTTTCTCAATTGGTAACCATTTAAAATCTCTGAGCAGGGGAGTGATTGCACAATCACGAGAAGCATCATTCACTAAACGAGCCGCAGCATTCAGAACTGATTGCAACCGTCGACAAGAGGGCAAGCTATATCCTATATAGAGACAAATCCAGACGTTGCATCACCAAGGAAGAGATCACATTCCTTAAAACTGGACGAGGTAATGACGCTTCGATGGACGGGATTTGTCTTAGCATCGAAAAACAGGCGGCAGCCCGTTTATTAATATGAACTTGAAAAGATAGTTCAGAATCAATATGAACTCCCAAGCACCGAGCACATAGCTTACATGAAGATTGGCATCCCCCCCCCAGTAACTTTTTCCTACTTCGCACCCTGAATTAGATTCATCTGCACGCGAAGCAGATCAACAAAATCTCAGCTGTCGGCTCGCCAACAGCGCAGGTCGCACTTTCTCCAATTCCGTCTATCTCTCTCCATTCGAGGATTACAGCTTTGTCATGGGGTCGCTCCATCTGATTGGTGGTCTACCTCTTGGTCTTGTGTACCTGCGCGGTCTCTAGTCAGTTATTCGAGTCGTCCATCTTCCGTCGTTTCTTCTTAGTCTGTGGCCTGTCCAGCGTCTTTTTGCGATGTAGATGGTTTCCAGAATATCTATCACTTTGGATCTTTTTCTGAACTCTGCATTTGAAACTCGCTGAATCAATCGGATGTTGGTGATTCGTCATTCCATTGATTCTTGGACGACTTGCAAGAACTTTTCTGTGAGACTCAATGTTTCGCAGGCGTATGTCATGGATGGTAGTACATGAGTGTCAAAAAGATGGGCTTTGACATCGGCGGCCGAGATGCTGTTATTTGCAAAAATATCACGAAGTTTGCTGAAGGAGTACCATCCTGCCCTTTTCCGTCTAGAAAATTCTGTTGTCAGGCTGTTTCATGTTGACCGATCTGCCGAGGTAGATATATTTTCAGCTTTCATCGTTATATCATCTTCCAATTTAACTTCGTCGTAGTAGGGAAATTGTGTATCTATTGAATCGAAAATTAGTGGAACAATACACATCCTGTCAAGGCTTTCGTGACTCGAGAAAATGGATTGAGTGGGCTCATATGAATAGGACCGATCTCGTTTGGCCATGTACGAGCAATTATTTCCGTTAGAGAGTTAGCTATCTTTCGCTGGGAAATAATGATTGCAGAGTCTATAAATTTTTGCATCGAGAAATCCGGCATTGAATAATATCAGATTAACCGAGCACACGAAGAATGATTTATAGATAAACTGGTGATTTGATTTACATGCTCTGTCAAATGTGGCAAGCCAATATCCTGTGGAACGTGTCATCTTAAAAAAACACTAAAGCTAAATCGTCGAAACCAATTTCACGCATCTGATAAAAGTGTATCATAATATCTGTCATAAAAGCAATCTATCTTACATAATTTTGACCCCCTGAGACTGTCTGTAATCGGCTACTTAGTTTCTCGATTAAATTCATCTTTATTTGATTTATATTTTTTGAGATAAATGTGCCGATGGTTTATGAAAAATAATTGCATTCCGATTAAATTCCAACTTGCCTTATGAACATCTGATTCGCCTGAAAACAACTAATCTCATAACAATTACTTAATTTATCTGTAGAGAAATTTTGACACATCCAATTCGGCCATTCGAAGAGGGAATCCATATGTCATTGTCACGTTGCCGAAGAGCACGGAACCTGATGCCATAATAAATATGAATGTTCCTGCGATATCTGTAAACTTATTGGCCCTCGATATCGTTGCAACTAAAAGCATCTAATTGCAACTTCTGTAATATGAATTGCATCGAAGAAAGTCGTTGCCCTTTCAGACTTAGATATCGCTAGAATACGCTAATAGTATCAAAAGCAAGAACAGTGCAAGTAATAGAAATAATAATAATGGTGTGTATTTCAACAAAGAATGAAAATCAAGTTTCACAAGATGATTTACAATAGGCAATACTGTTCTTGACAATAAATGTTTTCCGATAAAATATGTTCAGTTTCGACAGATATGTTTAAAACAAGAGTGAGACTTATAAAATCAGACAAAATGCTGTATCACAACTAATGCACCTTTACAATTGTTTATTTATAATAGTGGTAGCGTAAGGGAAGAATGTGTTTCTGTATTTTTTAGTGCGTGCTAACTTGGAAGTGAAATGTTTTGAATGTTATAAGTGTTTGGGAATGTATTAGTGCAACGTATGGCACTTGTCGTTTGCCATCTTCATAAAGAGTTTTTTGCTTATATTCTCTCTTTTTGTCTTCAGCCGGTTCTGGGTGAAACTTCTTTGACACTTGGTAAGTACTACTTAAAGGGAAGTACACTTGGTGAGCACTACTTAAAACAACATGCCGATAAGTGATGAAAATGAATGATTGAGATGGATGTGAGAGACATCCACTCGACCTCAATCATGCAAGACGTAGTCTGACATGTGCCACTCGCCCTTGCAACTGTCCTAGAAGACGAAACGCGTCGGGTTAACTCTATTTTATAATCGAATAAAGAGTCGTAATTATAAGTGAGCATTAGCTTTTCCTGTGATTCGAGTGAAAATGAACCTCCCGTTCCGACAAACTTTGAGAGCCAGCATATTACATTTCTTTCAGTATCAATTCTGTGATTATGTTTTGATCGAAAGCGGTGAATTGATGTTGGAGATACTTTCAAAATCAAAATAATCTTGGAAAGACATACGGAAAACACGCGAAGTGTACAACATTTTTACAATTTAGCAGTGCATGAAAAAGCTCTTTCCAGAAAGGAAATTCTCATGGAATAAAATCTTCGCTCAAATGGAAGATTGAATTGAATTTTCTAATCGCAGATCATAAATATTTATGATGGATAATGCCCCATTATGTATCAGAATCCGACGCCAAGCACAAGAACGTGCATTTCCTAAGTTAGGCGTCTATGAACGGTATATGCTTAATGACAGTTAAATGAGGCGTCATTAAGATTCCATTTAGTTGATGACGTGTTATAGTACCCTAATATGTCTTGCCGAGCACTTTCTTGAATTTCCTCAGCCTGGGAACTATAGAATTCCACTGTAGAATTCCACAGGTACTACATGTATCTCATTGTGTCAAACTATTCAAGCGTGTGATTTCTGAGTAGCGGGAATTAACAGAAAAGTACCCTTTTATTTTCATGTCTGTGCAACTTATATGTAGGTCTGTGGCACCTTCTTTGATAAAAAAAAGAGTGCTCACTGCCATCATAAGGCTGATACATAGTCGAGTTGATTTAACTGTGTACATCCATACACATGCTACAGCCGAGCTGCAAAACACAAAAGATTCTATGCATAGTAGATACTAAAAGTACCTTACTGTACCTACCGATATCTACTGTATAAATACTAATTAATTTGCAATTTATGTCAAAATTAAACCAATTATCAAGTTTTTGTTTTGATTGAATTGAGCACACTGACGTGACTCTGACAGTATACTAAATCAGTGGACATCCAATAATAATATGTACATCCCTTAGTAAACAACGCTATAATTCTTCAAAAACATTTTACCGGGCAATGACGTCATACCTCAAAAATTTCATTACTGTTATATCTAAGTGATATTCACATCAAGGATAAAGTGGGAGGACATTGTCGCACTTTGTCATGTTTAAGAAATACACAAATAATGCCACGTCTTGGGGTGTCTGCACACCCATGGAAAAGTAAGGGATAAATTCAAGTTCAACCGGACGAGCATAATTTTCTTGGCAGTTTAGATTAGTTCTTAATACATGTATATGTATTGATATTACACACCGGTGTATCATGTTGGTAAGTGTATAGGCACAAGCCTAATTGACGTACATGTAATTGAGGGGTGATCCGGGAAAATTAATCTATTAATTTTTGTAGGCTGCGAAGTTAAACAACAAAACTTAAAAAGTTTCCACTACTTTGGAGGATTTACGGGACATATATGTTACATCTACCTGACAAAGCATTCCGCAACTTTTCACGATCAATGCACGTACCCTACATAGAAAACTTTTGGGCTACTTTTTCTGTAAAAAGTTCAATACCATGACTCGTATTTTCTAATTGCTCAAAGTATTTTAAATGATTACTTTTAGTGTTCAGAGTGATTTAAGTTCAATGTTTTGCTCTGAGCCATTAGAAAATATCATAATTTTTTCAAATAATGTTGTTCAAAAAGTGACTTTTTAAGTTTTCTTAGTTTGCGCATTCTAAAGTAGTGTATTTAATAGAAGTAATGGGTCATTTAAGAAGGTAAATTAGAATTTCTAAGCATTTGTTAATACACCAAAATTATCGCCAAAAGAGATGCTGTTATCATTACCATAATCAAAGAAGACTGTTTAATTTACAGTTAACATAGAAATTCTCGGAAAACTGTTTGACAATTATTATTTATTACTTTCGCTTGTCGCTAAAAATATTAAGTACTCGCTAAGTTCTCTGTAGAGATTGCTCGGCTGACTTTCAAGTTTAACCGAGATCTCTTTCTCGGAACATTCAAGCGAAAGGAAAGACACCAACGTAGCGCCATAGTAAATCTACGTAGTACACCAACGTAGACGAAACTGAGTAGAGATATGTGATTCCATGGTAAAAACACAGATCTAGAAAGGGGTAGATGGACTGCTTTCCGCGTTTCCCTATTTCAGCCGTGAAGCCTGAAAACTTCCCATCGCCGCCACGTCTGATCCCCATATGTAGGCAAGAAATTACGGCCGCTGAGGTGATCGCAATTGACACCTGTGGTGTTGTTTTCAATTTATGATGATTTATTTGATAAGGGTGACAAAATTTGTGTACTTAACGAAGTTGGGATGAGTGTCATAAGTTATGACACTCATCCCAACTCATAACACACTGTGGTGATGTCGCAATACTTGAAAAAGATAAAATTGAATTTGACATGCATTCTACCGACGCTAAATGGCAATTTTATCATTAAATGAAATCCTCACACCCTAGGCTATTGCTATCAATTATCCTACTCCTACTCCGAAACATGTTTTCAAAAGTCATAAGAAAGATAAAATTTTCGAAAAGTTTTGCAAAACTGTTAACAGAAATTTCATTTCTTGAGAAATGGTTACCTCGTGTTGTGTTCCGTGATGCCAGAACTGTGCTTCGAAAACATCTTCGTGAACATTTCTATGGAGCAGGTCCCATAACTGGTTCTGTTGCAAATCATGCTTTGGTTTTTCAATTGATTGGTTTGAAAGAGCGTCTGAATTTGCCGATTGGTTACTTTTTTACCGCTCGATTAAACGGAGAGAAATTATCTAACATGATCAGGACAGTTATCTCAAAATGTTTCGAGGTTGGGGCCAAAGTTGAAGCTGTAGTCTGCGATGGTCACTCAATGAATGTCAAAGATGAATGTTACATTATACATATTATATGCATTTCATTACATTACATTATACATGTACAACACCTAATTCCTATGATTTTAATGGACGTTTAAGGAATATACATTTTAACACTTTGTATAACTACTTGCAAGCGTATTATAATCGGAAACTTATAATATAATAAGATATATATAAATCTGAAATACCTGTTAGATAGTAAACAATTTTCATTTCATGATTAAGCGTCTCATTTACATGTTGCATCCAAAATTATAAGATGAATGTTTCTATACCCTGGTTTGCACATAATCAAAAAGCCGAGTCTTGTTCAAGGAATTGTATAATGTTAATATACGTTTAATGCCCTCATCAAGTGATCTAATAGACGTAAACTTTCTTTCGAATAGATTTTCACAATACTTTAGTCTTTTTATACGTTTACAAATGAGGTTTATTATCTCACCCTCCCAATCATCGAAACGATCACGATCAATCTTAAACAATTTGGACATTTTATCGGCGTGGGTCTTAACACAAGTCAACAAGTCAGCTTTAACCTTATTCCATGGCAAAAATTGAGGAATACAAAATTTAACACCCCGTGCCATGACATTCCTAAGATGAACATCATCTATCACATTCAAATCACCAGTAACAATATGACCGAAAGGAGCGTAAATGAAATCGGGTTTACTAGAACAAATACAAGCAGAAGTTGAAATATTAGATATGTCGGACAACGACAAACTCGATAACAATCTACTGTAATTGCAAATACGCAACGATATCGGTTTCACAAGTTTGTAAAATATTCTAGGAAGATGTGCACTTTGGACCTTGTCAGGCAAAAGACGGCGAATTCTTTTATTGCTAAAAACAGACGGAATATTCAAATACTCGATATTCCTACAGTCATACAAAACAACAATTACAGCCCTTTCACGATCCTTGTCGATACCGTTATTACTATTATCATTAAAAACATGAGTTAAAAAAGCTGACAAAACAATACGCAAGTCACCTGCGACACTAGACAAGTTCTGGAGCAAATTGCGCAAAACACTTCTTGAAACCTTTCGTAAATAAGAATAAAAATCAATAAAATTGCACTTATCGAAAAAACAGCGCAAAGAATCAAAAACAACAGTGCTATCAGGATAAGATGTCCGAACTTTTCTCCCAGATCGTCTTCCACCATGACTTCTTCTCTTTCGCGGAATGGGTGACGAATAAAAAGGCGTATTATTTACAGTATCATTAGAAACACGTCCTTGGCCAAGTAGTCTATGATTCAAACCCAAACGATACACGGTATTCAAAGTTTTAATATAAAAGTCTTCCTTTACATCAAGGTTACATCAACAAAATATACGTCTTTATTATTATTATTAATTAATTATTAATTAATTAATTCCAACCCTTTTTGCAGACCACTTTTATGACCATGACATTCATCAAGACTCTGAATATCTAACAAAACTTATCAGGCTGATCGCGTCGAATGATGTTAAAATTCGCATCTTTCGGTACGGTAAGATATATTTTGAACGTAATATCTTTAATTCAAAAGTCCTATCACGTCAGCAGACAATGAAGCTGATTCTCTTTAGAGGCAAATAAATTTTGATTTACCGAGTTTTCTTTTGAATAAAACGTCACTTCGCATGCACCTAATTTTCTGTTTAAGCTACATTTATGTAAGCAATCATGATGAGCAAGAAAGTATGACATTGCAGGTCATCAGGAATTGTCAACATTTCTATGATTCGTTATCAATTATTATTGTCGTTGAAAGTTAATGTGCTTATTATCATTCATTACATTCTCACAGACACGTGCATGCCAACATTTGTTTCTTGCCTACATACGGGGATTGTGCGCGCGCGCGTGGCAGGGAAAGCAGGCTTCACGCAAATCGGGGAGTAGTCCATCTATCCCTTTCTAGATCTGTGGGTAAAAATTATATTATAAAAATCCCAACATGTGTAAAAATGTTGTGAATAAACCTACAACACAGCGATTTTAATGTACTTACCCCAACAGCTTCAGTCGAAATATTGCTTGACCATAGAAGTTTCACCTCACTCGAGGAATATGCGTAAGTTCCTATGTTAATGTCGCATTGTTGTGTGTCTAATGGGAACATTTTCAAATTCATCATGCAGTTGAATGTCATGGATAACTTCTGACTGGAAAGAATTCTTCCATCTTGATGGATTCGAACCAAAATATTAGGAACTGTTATTTGATGAACATGTCCTGATTTCCCATTGCGAAAGAAAGTGTCAGGCTGCCAAACTGAGTCGTATTTATAATGTAGATTGATAACATTTCTACATGCATCGTTGAATCGCAATCGAGGATCCGTCCAATATTGACGTAAATAGAAGTCCATAGAAAAAGCCATGTTTTTCATATCCACACTATTCATCGAAACAATATAAAGTTGAACTTTGACTTCAACCGATCGATTTGAATCTACGTTTGGTCTTTCATATTTGCTATAATTTTGGAATATCAATTTTTGTAATTCCTGGTTGGTTAAGCAAGTCTGAAATAGAACATACTTTGAGAGAGCAACATTGTATATTACAGCCATTTAAATCGCACTAAAAGTATGGTGTCTCATGCCAAAACGTGATGGAACAGAATATAAATACAAAAGACAATCAAGGCTTAGTGCTGATGTGTTTCTTAGGTAACTTATGCATATTTTCTATAGACGTCTCGAGTAATTCTCTTTGTTGAAGGACTCACATCAACTTTGTCGAAAGCAGGCTATTTCAGATATTACACTATTAGTTAAGCTAAACTTCAAGCTTTCGCTACTCCTGAACATCTCATCCTTATTTGTAATGTATTATGATAAAAAAAGACTTCAGGCTAGGGGGTATTGGCGTTGTTTGAAGATCAGAGGTTGAGGAGGAGAGACCGATTTGAAAACAAAAAGAAATTCCCCCGCATTGAGCTATTTGAGCAGATCGAAAATGCTGACACCACTATTAGACTTTCAATTCCACGGCTTTTACCATGTGGTCGAACTTCGGTCACTTGCTGTCGAACAACTGTGCGACATAACTCTTTCTTTTCAACAATGAGCATTCTCAGGTCATCCGCAGTTTGGGAGTAATTTTACTCAGTTGCTTTCATCTAGCATTTTACATTAAACTGCAGCAATGTTGATCGTTATTTTATTAATCAAGTGTGCAATCTTCGAAAACAGTGTGTGTAGGCATGTATTTTCTGATTTCATTTTTGCTATTTATAGGCATGTCTATCTCAAGTTAACTTGCACAGAAATGTTTTGCATGACACCTGTTAATGGATCATCATAAAACATAACAAATTCACTGCAATACACTGCAAGGAGGTAGGCTATATTTTGATCACTTTCCAAACTCAACTATGTTATGCTCTCTAATGTTGTTATGCTTTGTTACAAAGCATCGTAGAAAGGATCGATTCAGCTTAGAAAACTGCATGAGAAAATGTGCTTTATTTGAAGTATGCCTGGGCCGACATACCTTTATTTGAAGAATATGCCTATATGACTGGTATTGAATGACTCACTTCACCCGATTCTTCTGGTCGATTTTACTTCCAAAAAAGACGAACGATGATACAAAGTAATTATCTTGCCTGTATACATGTTTTATCTCTAATTCTGCTTGTAAGCGGTGACTTCTCATACTGCTCCAATCGATTTTCATTCTGTCATAAGTAAACGCCAATATTATTATTATTTAGATACAGTGTATAATATGTAATATCAACGCTATATGACCTTTATTTAAAGAAATAATATCGGAAATCGTGGAGCAAATGCTATCTTTACATGTGCATGTGACAGAGAAAGTACTAGCAACCTAGCAAGAACAGAAGATGGTTAAACTGTTGCAAAATTAGACATTGGCAGTGAAACTTGACAGCCGCTGTACTAAAACCGTTTGTTGTCTCACTTTGACATAACGACAAAAAGAAATGTTCTAGTAGTATTCTGAAATTAAAGCAAACTTGGATTCGGAAACGATTCCTTGTGAGGCTGTCACTGATAGTCAGAAGACTAAACAGTGGACGTTGATGGACCCGTCCAGTTAGCAGTCAAGTTGGAAGTCAAATTTTTAATCGATGGTTATATCGCCGATTCTTCAGGAGACCATAATTTACATCAGCGATGACAGCCATCTTTTGCAAAATTCAAATCTGTTCCCATCTTCCCCTTCAAAATTCAAATTAAAGTTCAAAGTTTCAAAAAATTAGACTGCTAAAGATATTTAAACCGGGGCTGTAAATATTTAAACCGTTGTTTAGACTTATGTTGCTTGCAGGGACGCCAGCACGACTTTAGGATACAGAATTATACATTTATACACTCTAGGGAAAAATCTCAATATATGCGCGTAATGAAACGTATTATTATCGAGTTGTCGACAGGTGGTAGGAATGCGGTAGAACCGTTGTGTCTTTTCTAGAGTTTTTTTAGCACAAAAATTCTAGAAGTTCTGAATTTTTGCGAGACAAGGAATAAACGCATAATTCATATACGATATATTGTATATGAAGCGACATTAACGGAATTAAGACATCTCGAACGGCTTGTTGATGTCGGCAATATTCATCGATTTTTAACCGAGTTTATTTATTGTTAGTCTTATTGCTGTCGACCATAATTCTTGATTATTGTAAATTTGCTGCTGCATACACATATAAGCATGCAGTGAATGACAAGTTCACGAAAATTTTGAACGCCGTTCACCTCAAGTTCAGCAATTAGTCCATCTCGTTCACTTCACATTCACCTTTCCCTTTCTGTTCATTTCCTGTTCATTTCATAATTGATTTTGAAATCTACTTTGACTACGTAGTTACCTATCTAAGTAATAGAGTCATCGCTTTTTTCACATGCGAAATATTTCAGCAAGATATTACGAACTAGAATGTTACTGCAATTTGGAGAATTCCCGGGTAATAAGCTTACATGGCTTAGCAGCACCAATAGTTTTCCTCTTTGACATAATGGCAATTGTCTGAAGGTATACTTGTGTAAGTCAAAAATAAAATAATAGATGGAACAGCACTACAATTTGCAAAAATCAATCCTGAAGCAGAGTGCCATATAGGCCTATCTTTGTCATAAAATTAAGTTAAATTGTCGCTGCTTTAGTCATAAGAATTAGTTCTGAAGTTTGTCTTATTAATTGGTCTTCCTGCTGCATTCGTCTCGGTGTTCCAAGTTGTTTGATTAGAAACCAACGTCATCATCTAAGATTTCCAAGAATTCTATATTGTGTAGGCCTATGCGTGTCATCATGAGCGTCAGGCGTCCGACAGTGTGGATAAAAATGGCTTATGGTGAAGCATTTTAACTACAGGTAGTTTTAGTCAATCATGTGCGAACGTTTAAAGATAGAAATGAATGGGAGCATTCAACTCCCGTTCGTCTCCGAAATATGCGAACGCCGTTCAGTTCAAGTTCACGAAACTACGAACCTTTTTTCGTTCTAATTAAAACAGTTTGCGTTCTAATTAAAACAGTTTGCATTCAATTTAAAACAGTTTGCATACAATTTAAAACAGTTTGCATACAATTTAAAACAGTTTGCATCTAATTTAAAACAGTTTGCATTTGATTTAAAACAGTTTGCATTCAATTTAAACGACTTTTTTTAAAATTATCTTTTACTTATTCTATTCATGTTTTATATGTCTTTAACATAATTTAGGTATGTAATATATTATTTTATGTATTTTATATATGTATTATATCATTTTTATGTGATATATTAGGTGTACAATCAAATCCTACTTTTGAAGCATCAAGTTTTGCCCAAACAGATAATCTAATATTCTGAAATACACTTTGTTATTTATAGTCTTTGTGTAATGAATTCAGCTTCATAAGTTATTTGTCATATCAAAACAAAATAAATTCCACTTGCATTTTTATTCAATGTTAGTGTAAGAAGACAGTTATTTAGATATTGCACCTTAAATCTTGCATTCGCATCACATCACCATAGAAAGAATATACATGATTAAAATAACCCTCACACTGAACAGGAGTAGTATATAGTGTGACATCCGGCGCGACGCTACGCTTCGCTTTGCTTCGCTTCGCTTGCGCCGGATGTCACACTTTTGCGGGTTTTTTTCAAAAAATCAAAATTTCAAAAATTTAGGTAGACTTCAAATTTCACGTGGCCGAAGGCCGAAGGGGGGAAAATTTAGGTAGTGACAAATTTTCAAAAAAACAAAATTTCAAAAATTTAGCCGGTCTCAAAATACCCAATTTTCAAATTTTTCAAAATCTCAAAATTTGTGATTATGACATTTTGCTCCCAAAATCATGACCGTTCCAGGACACCGAAAATCATAAAAGTTAAGAATCTCAAATTTGTGAATTACAATTTTTACCTTAAAAATCATGACCGTTCCAGGACACCGAAAATCATAAAAGTTAAGAATCTCAAAATTTGAGAATTACAATTTTCTCGCTTAAATCATGACCGTTCCAGGACACCGAAAATCATAAAAGTTGAGAATTTCAAATTCATGAATTTTATCCATCTTTCAGGTTTTTAAAATATATCATGTGACTGAAAATATTTCTTTAAAAATGGAAGAAACAAAAGTGGAAGAAACCGCAAGAATATATCCTTCGTTATCATATGAAATGAATAAAGAAAAACACAAAGATATAGTACGTTATATGAAAGATAAGGAATCTCAATAAATTACTTAGATTAGAACATTATAATAAATTAAGAATGTGACACAAGGCGTTGGAGCATGTTTAACAATTTCTTTAGGCGCTCTCACTATTGTCATTTCATCTGGCGTTCTTACAATTCCAGTAGTTGCTACAGCTTTGTGATACAATTAGATTTTAGTTGTACGTTAGGGAAGTTGTTTTAATTCTTACTAGCACGTCAGCACAACCACATGACGCCAAAGCATCTGGCAGCTGTTTTCACTTCTCTCTCTCCTGTCATTGTTCCGTGTGCGCTAGAAAGCAAAGTTCTCATTTGCAATGTCTTCCGTCAGCAAAATAGAGAGAGAATTTTGTTGCTTCGTGGATCAAGTTGTGCCTCTTATTTCACCAGACCATCTTGATTTCTTCAAAACGATATCAACAAAATTTATTCTTGAATCACTAAGAAAGAAACAGAAGACGAGTGGAAACGAAGAAGATAAAAAGAGAGAAGTGTTTGAAACAATCCGAGATTCATTCAAGGATGTTGACAGCAGCAATTTACCTGTATTTCTCGAGAAAAAGGATATTATAAGTACATCATCGTGCATCTCTTCATTGAATAAACTCATTGGTTTTGAGAAAATTACACATCGGAATCTTCTACGCTGCTATGTTTTACAAGGAGAAGTGCTTCAGCGACTGAAGTTATTGTCTAATATGAATTATACAAAATTCGTGAAAGAGTTAAATGAGACCCACAAAATAAAGTTTTCACGTTCATATGTGACATTACTGATCAAATTATTCAAATTATCAAAGAACTATCCAAACTTAGCCAATTCTTCTCTATCAATTTACTTTGTGATGAAGAATTTTGCTCATCTTGAAGATTATATTGATCGTGAAAAAGAGGAGGAACAGCAAAGAATAGCAAAATCCATATTTGATTCACCCAATGTGCAACAAACGGAACAACAACATGCGCAACATACTGGACTCACGCAGGAATTAGAAGACTTGCAAACGTGAAATTCTACTTCATAAGTAACAAGTAGTAACATTTATTGCAACTTATTTGCGTGGAGACTGAAAATGACAATGCCATTTTCAAATTGGATTTCTGTTTTCATATAAATGTTGGACTCTACTTCATAAGTAACAAGTAGTAACATTTATTGCAACTTATTTGCGTGGAGACTGAAAATGACAATGACATTTTCAAATTGGATTTCTGTTTTCATATAAATGTTGGACTCTACTTCATAAGTAACAAGTAGTAACATTTATTGCAACTTATTTGCGTTGAGACTGAAAATGACAATGACATTTTCAAATTGGATTTCTGTTTTCATATAAATGTTGGACTCTACTTCATAAGTAACAAGTAGTAACATTTATTGCAACTTATTTGCGTGGAGACTGAAAATGACAATGCCATTTTCAAATTGGATTTCTGTTTTCATATAAATGTTGGACTCTACTTCATAAGTAACAAGTAGTAACATTTATTGCAACTTATTTGCGTGGAGACTGAAAAATGACAATGACATTTTCAAATTGGATTTTTGTTTCATTTAAAATGACTGACCTGATCGAGTTTTTGAAATTATATGGAACAGACACAACAACGAATTTTGATCTAAAGAAAATCGCACATCAATTGGGAATAAAGAATTTTCATGTCCTAATGAGAGACGAATTACAATTGATCAAAAATAAGCCAACAATAACTATAAATTTCATAACGAATCTTCACACTTCAGACCAAAAAGGCGTACATTGGTCAGCAGGCATCTTTAGTAAAAACGGAGATAATTATTATTTTGACTCATACGGGCTTCCACCTACGAATGAAGTAAGAGAAATACTTGGCAATGGAATTTATAATACATTTCAAATTCAAAAACCGGGAACAACTTATTGTGGTCAATTATGTCTTTATGTTTTATTTAAATTGCAAGAAGGAGTGCCATTTCTTGATATTATGTTAGAATTGAACGAACCGTAGGTTCTCTGGCTACGCCTAATAATAATAATGATAATTAAAAATCACTTCGTTGTAATTCATTTTGATAAAATCGGCCTCTGATATCTTCATCATCTAAATCTTTGATTTCGTAAGTAATCGGATAACTTTGATTTATTTTAGAAATTTCAAATATCTCTTTCGTCCAGTATCCGACGAAGCCTTTTTCAAATTTATTCTTATATTTAAATATTCTAACTCTATCTCCAATTTTAAATTTCGGCTTAAGTTTCTGCAAATTCGGATTACTCTCATTCGAATAATTATTTTCGAATATTTTCTTTTGTATTAAATCAGGGTCGTCAGAAGCATTCTTTGGGGTTTCTTCAATACCTGAGTGAACTTTATTATTGTACTCTTCTACAATTCCTGGTAATATCTTCAACCATTTCTGATTTCCTTGCTGAGTAAATTTTTTGAATAATTTATTTTTTAACGTCCGATTGAATCTTTCTATCACTACGGCCTTCCCTGCATTTTCAGTTGAATAAACAGTTTCAAATAGTGGCTGAACGTTTCGGTTATAAAATTCCGACCCTTTATCAACAAACAATTTTTTTGGCTTTCTCTTACTTTCTTTAAAGATTTCTTCAAACGCATATTTAACTGATAGACCACTTTTATTTTTTAAAGGCTTTACCCAAGCGTATCGTGTATATAAATCTATAGCGGTCAATGCGTATTTATAATCTTTTTCATTCGGCATATGAATAAGATCAGCACTCCAAATATCATCTTTATTAAATACTTTTACTTTCAATAAATATTAAGGCCTTCTATATTCCTTGTGAATTTCAGACGCATAGCGTCCTAGGTCATTCGACATTTCAGACGCGTAGGTTCGAGCGTTGCTCTCAGACAACTTTGCTGTCGTTTCATTTAAACCCTGACCGAATAATATTTTAGCTTGTAAAGCTTTCTAAACAAACATTCTTTCAATTTTTTCTCTAAATGTTGGATTTTGAATACTATCTAATTCTTGAATCATCTTCTTATGAGCTGCATGTCGAGAACTTAGATCATGATTTCGATAAGCTAAATCATGCCTGTAAGCTGCGGCATCTACTCTATTTATTGGTTCTTCACCTGGTTTCGGATTATTATTCTCATCTAGTCTTATATCTAATCGAGTTCCTGGACCGGTATATGAATGACCAGGAAGATGTTTTTCTTTCGAATATTTACTCCAAATAAAGCCAGGAAAGTTTTCTAATGTTTTTTGTATGTCACCTCCAATATGCTGACAATTTGAGTTTTTATTTTTGTTTAATAGATAATTCAATAAATCTAAATTAGAAATTTTTAATTTAATTAAATTTTCGGAATTTGTAGAATTCATTTTAAAAGATAAAATAAATGTTTTACCTTATCATACTAGGACTTAGATATATTCCAGAACCATCTTTAGTTTCTTTAATTTCAATTAAATCATCAACATTGTGGAGAATATTTTTAAGAACTCGTTTTCCTTCATCAACTAATTTTAATTTACTAATAAAATTATCTACTACTCCTTCACCCCTAGCAACTTTCTCTAACTCTCTATTATGTCGTTTTTGTTCTTCTAATGCTGCCTTCTCTGATTTATTTTTATTTACTGCTCGGACAATACCAGCTGTCCCACCTGCAACACTTCCTGCTGCAGCTATGCCACCTATTATTAGTGGAATTAATGGGAGAATCCCGCCATTCTTTTCTTCTTGTAATTGAATATTCTCTATCATTGGTTTACTTATGTAATACTTTTTTTTGTTAATCGTAACAGTTTTAGGGGTATTTTTGTCAACAATATTACGTAATTTTAATTCAACAGTTTTATTATTATTACTTTTCGGTTGCGACATTTTTAATAAAAAAATTTTACGTTAGGAATTTTTGATCTATTCTAGTTATGAATAAATTTTAAATTAGGAATTTTGATCTATTCTAGTCAAGAATAAATTTTAAGTTAGGAATTTTGATCTATTCTAGTTACGAAAAATTTTTAAGTTAAGAATTTTTAATCTATTCTAGTTACAAAAAAATTTTATTACTAATTACTAAAAAAATTTTAAGTTATCAAAAAAATTAATTAATCGACGTAGTCTTGGGCTTTAGCCGATCGGAACAAAGGTCCTAAGGTTACTAACCGATCGGAGCGAAGCTCCTCTGGCTTTAGCCTATCGGACCAAAGGTCCTAAGGTTACTAACCGATCGGAGCGAAGCTCCTCTGGCTTTAGCCTATCCTAACCATCTTTCCATTAAGAATTTCAATAGAATATTTTACATCTTCCAGCAATAAACCATAAGCCATCAATGAAGTTGTGGAATCTTTCTTTTCAATATTAATTGTTACATCACAACCAGTCTTGATAATATCTTCAGATTGTGCACTTAAATCGAAACAGAAAACAGGATATAAATGTCTCCAATCTCCAGGAGTTAATTGTGGTTCAACTCCAAATTCTATACAAAGATTTCGATAAGAATCATATCCTTCCATAAATTGATTATTGGTATCATCGAATCTTAATGGATCAATTGGATAACGGGTTTGATTTAATGAAACTTGTAAACTTCGAATTGTATTAATATGAAAAAGATTGTTGTTCTTATCAAAACTTGGAGAATTATTTCTTTGAAATGTTAGTAATAAATATCTTGGAGTATTCGCAGTTCTAGTAAAATGCCAGTTAAATCTTTGTTCGGAAAAAGTTACTGAACTAGCAGTACGCTTTAGAAAATTTACTGGAATTGGTTTGTTAGTATTTAATCCTTTTGCAATAGCTGTTTCAATCTCTAAACTAGGAGTAATATGCTTAATCCACCATTCAAGTCTATCAATTTTTAAATATGCTTTTTTTCCAGTATTACCAAAAAAGATTAATTCATTATTTGCTGTACGATGAATTATTAATTTAAATTTTAATTGATATGATATTTTGTCATAATCTAAATATCCGAATAATGGAGACAATGACCAATTAACTGTCTGTTTACTTTTCTTGTTAAACTCACGGCTTTCTTTATATGCATCATTATTTGTTTTATTTAAATGTTTTGCAATATTTTCTACATCTTTCGCAATTCCTGCTGCATCTGTTCCAGCGTGAGTTAAATCATCAATAATTATACCATCATTAGTATCAGGAAACCAACCTTCGATTTCATACTTTTTATTATTTTCACCAATTGTTATAAATCTAAACATTGTATCAATTACACCTGGAGAATCACTTATTGTTTCTATATTTTGAGTTGCAACATCTAAACGCATTTGTGTAAATAATCTTGGAAAAAAATTATTCTCTAGTGCAATATTATCGGTTTCTGGTAATGGTGTTGTAAAATTAGCATCACTATATAAAGAATATTCACAATGTAAAAACGAATCAGGTAAATATATATAACTCTGCTGATTATCAACTTCAAAAATTAAATCACCTCCAGTATTTACTCTACTGGAAGATCCGGGATTCATAGCAATTTTTATATAGTCATTCTTTTTTTGATTATTACTGACGAACGGAGGATCGTCTAATCTAAATTTATTTTCGATAAGCGAAGACATTTTTATAAAAAATAATTTGGCTTTTTGTTTTTCTCACAGACAGAAAAAATTTTTACTAAAAAAATTACTAAAAAATTTTACTAAAATATACTTTTAGAATTTTGCTAGACCATTACCTCTTATTTCTTCAATTGTTTTTTCATTATGTTTACTATCAGACGGAGCTCCGCTCCTCAAGGTTTCCCCAACAGCAATGTTAGCAATTTTATTTTTTGTTTCCTCTGAAAGTTTTTTTAAATTTTTTAGTTCTTCGGAATCATTCCTAAGTTTACGAATAGCTTCTAGTTGTTTTAATTCGTTTTGAGACTTGACAGCATTTGATATTGCACTAGCTGTACTACCTATAGCAGCTGCTCCTTTTGCAGCAGATGTAATCAAATCTTTATTATTTTTAATTAAGTTAACGATACTTCCAATACCAGAGAAGATCCCAGCTCCTTCCGTGTGAACGGCACCTGCGGTGCCTAGGAACTTTTCTGTTCCGACTGTTTCTCTATTATCATAATGATAAACAGGATTCATACGTGGTTCATGAGCAATTTTTTGATTTGAAGCAAAATGTTTAAGATTGTGTTTATAAATTATAGGCATTTTTTAGGATTAAATTTGACTTTTGAGAAAAAATATTTACGATTGGTTAGTAACCTGAGGACCTTTGGTCCGTTTAATATTTACGTTTGTGAATGGACAACAACTTCGAGATAACTTTATTAATTGACTGTTGCACTTTATCTATTGCGTCAAGCAGCGTGTGATGTACTTTAATTTCTTTTCTATTAACTTGCATTTTCTGCTGATTAATCTTCAATGCCGTTTTAAGTGCATTTAACTTAATTTTAAGAACATCTAATTGTCTTTTAACAGAATCTAACTGTTTTTTATTTTCTTTAGAGTTTTCTTGTAAATTTTTCTTTAATTCATTTTCTAAATTGATTTTAAGATTTTTCATTTTATCAACTTTTTCATTAAGTGAGTTTACTTCATTTATTATTCTATTCATCTTTTTCATTTGTTGAGTAATTTTAGAACTTAATTCATCAACACTTTTTTGGAATGTAGCTTGTAACTGCTTTAAATTTTTTTTAATTCTTTCAGGTAGTTTTTCTATTTCATCTTCTAATTGTTCTTTTAACATTTTTATCTGATGTTTATTTTTAATGACTGCAGATTTTAAATTTAAAGAAAGTAATATTAAAATTTTTGATTGTTCAGAAATCTTTTTAAAAAGTTTTGCTATATCTGCTTCTAGCTCTCTATCCTTTTTATCAAGTTTTAATAATTTTTCGTTTAATGATTTGTCATTAAGTTTTAGCAACTTTAATTCATTCATCAGTGGAACCAAAACATCGTTTATATATTTTTCTTTTAAGTCATTGATTTGTGTATCAACATATTGTTTATTTGTTAACTCTGTATTTTGTTGCGGAAGAATAGAAAGATGCAATGGACCAGATAAAACGTCTCCAGTTTTCATGATATAATTTTCTATCTCTATTTCTAATTCACGATTATTCGGGATATATGCACCTCCACCAACATTTGGTAACATCATTTTTTAACAATAAAACATATATATCTCATGGAAATAAATTTTAGATATAAATTTTTAGGTATAAATTTTAGATATAAATTTTTAGGTATAAATTTTAGATATAAATTTTTAGGTATAAATTTTAGATATAAATTTTTAGGTATAAATTTTAGATATAAATTTTTTTAGATATAAATTTTAGATATAAATTTTTTAGATATAAATTTTAGATATAAATTTTTTAGATGTAATAAGTTTTTAGATGTAATAAGTTTTTAGATGTTATAAAATTTTTAGATGTTATAAAATTTTTAGATGTTATAAAATTTTTAGATGTTATAAAATTTTTAGATGTTATAAAATTTTTAGATGTTATAAAATTTTTAGATTTAATAAGTTTTTAGATGTTATAAAATTTTTAGATGTAATAAGTTTTTAGATGTTATAAAATTTTTAGATGTATTAAAAAAATTATTATTCCCACGTGTCATCATCATCACTTAAATTACTCTCACAGATTATTGTTTGAAATATTTCAGCTTGAATATCTTCTCCGTTATAAGGTAACATAATTTCATTTTCATCAGGTGCTTGACGTTTAAGTATATTTATTTGACCAGAAAATTTTTTTTCTTCAGTATTATTATTTTTATCAGGAATACTAATTCCAGTTTCTAAAGATCTTTTCCATGGTTTATTAACTGTAGTCGATAATGTTTTCCCCGAATATAATTTTAGAAAATCTTCTACTTTTACTTTATCTTGTGAATATCCTTTGAATGTTTTCTTTTCACTAAGTCTCCCTTGTTCATCTACAGTAATACAATATTTTATTTTAGGAGCAATAAACATTGCAAAAATAATTCCACCATTTCCATAATCATTTTTTCCTTGACACAATTCCCCACCAACACATCCAGCAGCATCTAATTTATTGAAGAGCTCATTAGAAATGTATATTGAATCAGTATCTGTATAATGAATGTATTTTTCGTTGAAACCATTAATTTCTAAAATAAAGTTATTCATGATTCTTCTAGAGTGAGAAAGAATAAAAGAACCTAAGTGTGAAGGCATGAACGACGTCTTCCCATCTTTTACAATATTAGTTTTAAGAAATTCATCATCTTCAATTTCTACTTTCGCTAAATATTGTTCATCATTTAATTTTTCATAATCTTTTACTTCTTGAGTGAAATTTTTTCGCAATGTATTCTCATTCCATAAATGATATTTAGTGGTTATATCTTTTTGCACAGTTTTGCCATATAGCGAATTCATCAATAATTTAATTAACTCATCGCCTACAGTATTTCCTTCTGCTTTATATCTTTTTCTCAAATTAAAAAGTTTTTCAATATAATTTCGAAATGGTGAAACTTGATAATTTTTTTCATACATTATACCGTCAGTAATATGTAAGATTTTTCCCCCACATCTAACAATTTCTTGTATAACTACAGAAGTTAATACATCATAACATATACCATTTCTAAGCCTGATTACTTTTACATGAGAATTATTATTTTGATTTTTAACTTTATCTTTAATAGGAACTGGTTGAAAAAACATATCATTCGGATATTGAAACACAACTGTAAATATTCCAGTTTTAGGTCTAAACGTTTGAGTATTAAATTTATATACTATTTCCCGCTCTTCTTCTTGTCTAAATTTTCTAGCGGATTCAGCTTTAGGGTATTCTGAATTTTCATCATACATAGCTGATGGATATAAAGATGTGGCATCAAAAGCCATTAGAAATTCATGTTTTTGTTCAAGTAGTTGATTTGAAATTTTCTTACAAATTTCAGCTTTATCTCCTAAATCTCGATACTGTTTCATTAAATCTATTAAATTACTTCCAAGGGACAAAGCCCCCCCAGGGCAGCGACCAGGTAAATACTGTTTTAATATTGGTAACAAGATGCTACAAAATGGCGATATGTATTTTCTTATCTTTGCCGAAACTCTTCCACCTTTAACAGATTTTCTAATATAATTTCTAGCCCATAAATCTATATGAGAATGAATATTTATATTGTCATTTTGTACGCTTTTCATCCAACCGTTAAATGTTAAAGCAGAGGATGTCAAATTAGTAGTTATATCTTCACCAACTAAATCTTGCATAACATTATTATATTTGTAGATACAAAAAGCTAAAGAAAGAATATCGTTAACTAAATATGGTCTCCATTCATTTTCTTTTTCTTTATAATTTTCATGTGTTATGTCTCCAATTTCATAATTTAATTTACACACATTCATAGGAATTTTAAAATTCTCACACCATTTAGAAAGACTTGTTTTTACATGTTGATAACTACATTTCATTATAATAGTTTGAAGTGCTAATTTACCTGAAGGTGAATCTTTTTTCATATTGTTTTTAAATCTAAGAGATTTTTGAATATATCTACTCACACATTCAGTTGTATAAGGATTTTGTAATGAAGCAGTCAATATTCCTCTTGAAGTTTTAAGAGGCGGTTTAGATAATTTAAAATTAGCTTTTATCGGAAAATAGGAATCAAAACCTGATGAATTGTGAGCTATTAAAGTTACTCTAGAATAATTAAATTTTCCAAGAGTTTTAAAAAATTGATGGATCGGACATACGTCCTCTGGGTTTCCCCCGATCGAACATTCATCATCCTCAGTTCTCGTAAATATTTTCACACAATTTTGAAGTTTATTAAATTCTAATTCAGTTAAATTATTATACTCATTAATCTGTTTTTTAAGTTTTTTAATTTCATCTTCATCTTTTGATCGTTTAATTTTAATCATATCACTTAACAAACGTGTTTCTAATTCTTTCAATCTTTGTTTCGGTAAACAACATATAAATTTATTAAAATGAATAGCTCCTACAGCGTAAGGAATAGGATGAGCTGTTGAACAGTTAGGATCGGGAAAAGTTTCGAGATCCCAAATATATGTTGAACCATAGTCAATTTTTTTCTTTGTTATGATTTTATATGGACGCGTTGTTAGATTTTCATCAGTAACTGTTTTATATATCGGTTTGAAATTATTTTCAATTTCTCTAATAGCTTTTAATTTATGAGATTTATTAATTAAACAATAGTGACCAATTGTTGAACCTGCGTGAAAATAATTGTAATAAACATAATTATGAAACGTTTCAATTCCTCTAGGATTTAAATGACGATTGGCAGGACTATAATATTGAACACTTTCTCCAAAATATTTATTGAATTGAGAAAATTTGCAGTTTGACATTACTCCTGTTCTAGATGTGGCTTTCTCTTTATATAAAAAATTATTAAACATTTCTTTCATCATTTCTCCTTGTTCTTCATTAAAACCTCGTAAAACATTATAACATTTAATAAAACAAAAATCTTCAGAAGGAATATAACAATATTCACCGAAATATTCTTTGATTCTATATTTCATATTAATCCCTGCCCCTCTATGCGATCTTTGTACTAACTTCATTCCAAAATCTTCACATTTAATATTACCTGTAAAAATCCATTCGTTAGCATCGGATTTCTCATCCAGATTCGAAAACCATGTTTCAAATGATTTTTTATTATAAAAGGTTACGTAAAAATTTTGAATTATATTTTCCTGATCTTTAACAACTTTTCCAAGTAAATTAATAATTTTACCATTTGCCAAAAGTTTCCGCATATCATTTACTACATTAATAAAAGATACATTTTCATATTTAATTTCATTTGGATTAAATAAATTACATAAATCATCACCAAGTTCATCTTTAATTCTATCATCAAAAAAGATATCACTAATAGGAGTTTCTAATATTTCTTTTGTTCCATTTTCTGTTTTTTAGTATTACGTCTAATACTACGCCTAGTACGTTTCTGTTTTTTAATACGTTTACTACGTTTACTATGTTTAATTTGCGCATCAAACTCAACAATTTGTTTCTTGATTAATTCATCAATCGTAGACGTTTGTCCGAGAGACATTTCACGATTCATATTTTTTAAAAGAAAAAATGAATTTTTACATAGAACTTCGGTTCCGTTTTTACATATACACAGGAATATGTAATTGATGTAATGTTTCTAATTCATGTGTTGTTAAATGTTCTTTCTTAACCAACCACCATAAATTATTATACGCCAAAAATACTCGGAAACTTCTTAAACAAAGTGGAAAGTCTTTTGTTTTAACACACGGTTTAATACCATGTTTTTTTTATAATCTGTAACGAGCGCTACGTATTTATGATGATAATAAAATCTAACTTCTTTCTTCGAATTTACAGGATTTGTAGGATGACGATAATCTTTTAAAACTGGTACATGCCCTATCTTGTAAACATCCAACATATTTTTTTTTATTTTTATTAACAAAAAATTTATAAGAAAAAATTATTCGGTCACTCCGTTCGGTCACTCCGCGAAAATATTTTCTATCGACTTTCACTCCGCGAAAATATTTTCTATAACTCTTTCATGAATTTTTTTATCAATATTAATTGTGATAAATCCATAATCTTTTGACCAAGCATTGTTACACGATTGTTTAAATTCATCTTTATTTCTTACGCATAAATCTCTTAACAAATCACTTAAGTTTCTTGCATTTATTTCAAATAGTATAAATATATTTGCATTCTTTCTAATAACACTTCCGTCTAATGAATACATACTTTGTGTTAAATAAAAAACACTACAGTTATTATGTCTACCTCTTGTGAAATAATTTCTCTGAACTGACTGATTTCTATCATTAACACAATCATCAAAAATTACACAATGTTTCATTGTTTTATCTAGTTTACTAGGATCTTGCATATTACCACTATCATCTATTAATTGTATCTTTATATGCTTATTTTTATTAGATTCTACTAACTGATTATTTTTTGCTGCTTCTTCACACCACGAACTTATTTCTTCTTCATCTTCAGATTTTTCATATTCTTTGAATAATGAAGCAATTGCTGTTTTTTAAGATTATTTTCAAATCCATATTTTAAAAATTGATAGACGGGTTGTTCTGCCGTTGTTGTATAAATTATAAGGTTGTTATAATCAAAAAAATTTGGAGTCGTTAAAATTTTAAATAATAGATATGTTTTTCCACATCCTGATCTTCCACAAATAACTGACAAAACTTTATTAGATAAATTTGGATGATGATTAAATTTAAGTTTTTTTTATTTAATGGGGGTAGTTCACTCATTTTTTAATAAAAAAAATTTTATTTTTTTTATTTTTTGTTTCTAAAGAAGAAGAAGAAAATTAGACTTCTCTAGCTTCGCGTAGGAGTTTATACCTCTCAAACCAAAAGATCTATCATAATCTCTTCACCTCCAAAATTTATTTCTTGTCCTTTTTCATCAGTGATTCTAATGTTAATGTTGTTAATAGTTTTTCTTGTAATAGGGAAATATATTAATGTTTGGGGAAATACATTTAATCTATAACCAATGGGTACAGTAAAAGCTGGAAAACTGAATATTAAATTTGACAATTTACCATTTATATATCCTCCTTCAATAATGTCACAATGTACAACAATTGAATTTATTTCAGTTATTTTTGGAATCTTCTCACCTAAATGATAACCTTGACTATAGGTTTGTTTATTAAATCCTAATAGCTTTGACAATGATCTATCATGATTAAAATCAACTTGATGATTTTCGTCTAAAGTAAGAGAAAATTTATTAACTGCCGGTTCAACTGCAAAATGTAATTGTTTCTTATCTTTAAATGGTATACCTAAATGTTTCTTAATTTCATTTGATATTGATTCAACTTCGTAAGAACCAGGAAGAAAAGTTAATATTTTCCATGTTTTGCCTTTATCAGTAGAATATCTAAATTGATCATTCACATCTTTTATAACATTTTGAATAGTGTTAAATGTGGAGAAACTAGTCAATGCAATTTGATAATTTTTATTTTATTCTAAATGTAGAATGGGTTCTAAATTACGAGTGTGTGATGAAGTAGTTGTTATAATTTTTAACGTCGTACTAAATTTTGATGAACCCAAAATCTCAGTCAAATTTTCTAAATGATTATTAATTTTGTCTAAATCTGCTGAAAAAATTTTTAGTTAAAATTTTGAATAAATATTATAGATAAAAATCGTAGATAAAAATCATAGATAAAAATCATAGATAAAAATTAGAAACAACATATTTCAGCTACACTTTTATAATCCTCTTCATTTAGAATCTTCTTTTCTAACAGTCTTTTCAATATAGCATGAATTTCATTGAAACTAGAATTATGTCCTTCTTTTATTGCAGATATTAAAATATTTAATCTATTTAGTAATTCTTGTGGTTCATCTGGTAAGAATATGGTTGTTTCTGTTTTCTGTTTTTCAGATAAACCTTTTCCTACTTTAACTCCCGTTGATAATAAATTTTCTAATTGTTTATAACGTCTAAGAGATTTTACTGCACCAACTCTGTCTAACATAGCTTTATATTTTATGAGATCTTCTACAGCATAATTATTTAAATCTGCTCCTCTTAAAAGATTAACAAAATTTCTATCTAAATTAAAAGGAGATTTATCTGGTGAAAAAATTATACCTCGAAAAGGTTGTGGAAATATTTCTTTTTGACCGAGATAAAATCTAGGTATTGTTTTTCCATCTATAAATGAAATAGAATGTTCAAATTGCATAGATTTTGGTAATTTCTTATTAATGTTTGATTCTAGTAATCCATAGTCATCTAATATAGTTTTGTGCTCTGGATCTGTTATATCAATTTGTTTATCATTATTTGTACTTTCTTTTTCAAGTGTTTTAAATGGTTTCATAGTTTTCTCAAAATCAGTTTTTACTTGCTCGGTTTGCTGCATTTTTTCAAACATATCAGATTGAATACCAGCTTTTATCATTCTATGTTGAAGATGATTTTCTTTCATAATATTTCTTTGTTTTATTAACTCTTCTAATTGTTTAATTCTTTTTTGATTATCAGCTTTAATTTTATCCATTTTTAAAATATAATATTTGAATTTTGTGGTAACATTGGAATACAACAAAAACATTTTACTGAACAAATTATTTTTTTATTCCTTTGTTGTCTGACATCTTTTCGTTTAAAGGTTTCTCGTTTTAAGTTTTGTTTAATAAAGTTTTGTTTAATAAAGTTTTGCTTAAATTTTCGCTTAAAGTTTTTAGCTCTTCTAAAAAAATTTTATCATTTTCTTCATTAGAAATTTTACCATCACTAGAAATTTTGCCATCCTGTCTATTCTTATCATCAACTTTTTCGGACTGTAATTGAAAGGTTTGATTTACTTCATTAGCTATTTGATCAAATTTTTCAATCTCATCTAACGTAATAACATTATCATCACATACTCTTTGAAAGTAGTAATGTAGTTTATCATAGACTTCTTTAATATGTAAATGCTTAGTTTTTAATGATTTTCGTTTCTTAGTTATTAAAGATTTATCTAACATTGTAACAAGTGAAGTTGCAAAAACACCCGTACCTGTTAAAGCTGTAGCAACTACTGGAATTACTAAAACACCTGAAGATATAACAATAGTGAGAGCGCCTAAACTTATTGTTAAGAATATGCCAATTCCTTGTGTTACATTCTTAACTTTACTCCATCTCTTTCTTAATTTTTTATAATGCTCTAATCTTAATAATAATTGAGATTCCTTATCTTTCATATAACGTACTCTATCTTTGTGTTTTTCTTTATTCATTTCATATGATAACGAAGGATATATTCTTGCGGTTTCTTCCACTTTTGTTTCTTCCATTTTTAAAGAAATATTTTCAGTCACATGATATATTTTAAAAACCTGAAAGATGGATAAAATTCATGAATTTGAAATTCTCAACTTTTATGTTTTTCGGTGTCCTGGAACGGTCATGATTTAAGCGAGAAAATTGTAATTCTCAAATTTTGAGATTCTTAACTTTTATGATTTTCGGTGTCCTGGAACGGTCATGATTTTTAAGGTAAAAATTGTAATTCACAAATTTGAGATTCTTAACTTTTATGATTTTCGGTGTCCTGGAACGGTCATGATTTTGGGAGCAAAATGTCATAATCACAAATTTTGAGATTTTGAAAAATTTGAAAATTGGGTATTTTGAGACCGGCTAAATTTTTGAAATTTTGTTTTTTTGAAAATTTGTCACTACCTAAATTTTCCCCCCTTCGGCCTTCGGCCACGTGAAATTTGAAGTCTACCTAAATTTTTGAAATTTTGATTTTTTGAAAAAAACCCGCAAAAGTGTGACATCCGGCGCAAGCGAAGCGAAGCAAAGCGAAGGGAAGCGTCGCGCCGGATGTCACACTATATACTACTAACAGGCTGATTGCTCTCGTTAAAGGCTAGCTGCATAGTTTCTTCAATTATGCAAAGACGGTGCTCTGTCTGAGTCACGGCAGAAATCATTGACGTGTTGAGAACCTCAAAGATTCTTCTTGACATAACGTTCTTGATTCTG
Organism: Prostheceraeus crozeri; assembly: GCA_907163375.1. NCBI lineage: Eukaryota > Metazoa > Platyhelminthes > Polycladida > Euryleptidae > Prostheceraeus > Prostheceraeus crozeri. The sequence continues at coordinate 66,589 of CAJQUW010003247.1, forward strand.
CTTTTCATGGACGACCATAAATACTCTATGCGGTTGAGGGGAGCAGAATACGGCGACATCCGCAGAATTGTAAGGCCAGCATACTGTTCTTTCGTCTGAACAATGTCTTCGATGCCCGAATGTGATGGCGCATTGTCAACGACTATTACAACATTTTGAAGAGAATCGCGGGACAATAGCAGTTCGTCGAGTGCACAAGACATGATTTCGTGATATCGATCACGCTTTATTGATCCGCGGCAAATGCGTGAATATACAATACCTCGCTTGCTGAGCAGGCCCCAACAATGAACGTTAGGACCACGGGAACTGGGTACAATCACACGACAAGGTTCTCCTCGTCTTGCGCGACCGCAAGATCGACGACAAAATAGATTCACATTAGTCTCATCCTGGTAAAATATTTCCTTTTGAGACCCAGTCAGCTCCATGATCTTCTGCACAAAAGATGCCCTTCGCTCTTTGTTTTCATCAGTATTTGCAGTCGATGGCACGAACGAGACTTTCTTTACTGTGTAGAGTTGATCCTTTAAGTGTCTGTGAATCGTGGATATATTCACTTGAAGGTTAAATTGATGTTGAAGGGAGCTCTTTATTTCCTCCAAAGTCACCTGAGGATTCGTCTCTAACATTGTTATCATGTGCTCGACATGCTCACTGGTCACCTTTTTGTTATATGCCCCACCACGCGGTTTTTCTTCAATTTCTTCTTCAGCCATTCTCACCCATCGACGGGCAGTTTGAAACTTTACGCCATTCGCCAGTGCGACAGACTTAAAATCGCCATGTGCCTCGGCACACTCGAGTATTCTTTTCTTGGATGCAGGGTCACACCTATTGTAGCTTCCGCGTAATGACCCTGGGCGAACTCCAGGAGCACGAGCACCATTGGAGATGTCGGATACGGTATCATCTGAATAATGCATATTGAAGACAAAAATACGAAGCGTCAGTCAAACGTTCACTGTCAATTATGAAGTTTGCCAATTCGACATACACTCAAAAGCAGGATATCAGAATGAATATTGCCATAGAAACGGTGGGCATAGATATCTTGCAGGTATGTGATCATAACGTCAATGATTTCTGCCGTGACTCAGACCATAGACTTCTAAATTTCTCTGGACAGATAGGTTGAAATTGGCTAAATTTCACCTACAGCAATCCTAAATTTGACAACCCTACAAATAGAGAGTCATCAAGCGTTTTCAAATGTAGAGAACGTATTGCCAGCACAATGCCGGTGAAGAACAGTATGTATGTATATTTATGTACATTGGCAGTTAGGAAGCACGGGACTGCATGTTTATGCGTTAAACTAATGTGCTAGACCTCGTGTTTTTGCAAATTTTGCGATTTTTTCATGAACAATATTTCGATGTCATGAACACATTTCTTGCACATGATGTTGAAATATTTCATTGAAATTCGGCAATCTGATTCATGTCCGTGTGTACAGCGAAATTTTGCGAAGTAGTAAGCGGGGAAAGTCACCAGGAGAAATAATATATCGATATTCTGAGCACATTTTTTCATTTTTAAAGTAAGAAGCTATTTTCTTAGACAGCTTGATCTCATAGAATACCTTCCAGCAAAGAATGCACGGTTGAACCACAGATACGTCTGGAGGAAAGACATCATAATAAATTTTATTCAACAGTTTTGCAACTTCAACGATGTCGAACATTGCCAATTTAATATTTCTGACATTGCATTCACAACAGGAATCACATTTTTTTACATTTCAGAAGTGAAAGGCAACACGCACCACTGACATCATCTCAATTATTGGGATGCATATTGAAATCAGTTTTTGTATGCGAACATTTACATCCTGTGTACATTTCATCTTCTGTGGTTGACTGCATGATATTTTGTTATCAGCATTTCTCAGACTGAGTCCGGAAAACTTCAATAAATAAATTGTCTTTATTTTCTTGTCAATCTCTGTGCGATGACGCGTGGAGATAAAATAATTTGCTCCAGTAATTTGACCTATCCAGTCAAAACACTTCTCAAGATAATCCAAATGTACTTTCTCGAGTACCTGTTATTTATTGTTCTCAGAAGAGTCTCCATCACAGGTCGGATCGCTGAATATCTGTTCCAACCCCTCAGAAGTGGCTGATCAGGTTGGGAATGCTTATTGTGTCCATCATCATTGTTTTCATCGAAATATAAGAAGGAACTCCGTTTTCTGTTCCTCTTGATCTCAGCACATTTATAGTGTGGGAATCTGCAGCTTCTCTTTTCCACTCGAAATTGTCCCTTACCATGTTCAATGATATGGGTGGATCTAGCGTTAGTCTTTCGTCCGTTGACTTCGGGTTCACCATCAACTTTCCCAAGTATTGAATAACGTACATAATTGAATCCAATTTCGAATTTCTATTAGTGGCTGGTCATCCAGATATCATACAAAAGTCATCAGATTGATAACTTTGGAAAACTTGTGATAGATGCGAATATTCGCAGAATTTTCGACAGTCAATGATGCGACGACGCTGAAGGGAAGATGTATACTCATGATCGCCATTTTTAGCCCATGATCGCTTTGAGATATCACAAACCCAGATGAAATGATTTCCTTGTAGATTTTAGACAAAATTGTCATACCAAAGAATTTTCCGAATGTGTTTCCATTGGTAGAACATTTACTTGAAAACGTGGCGATACCGGATCGAGGTTTGTAGTTGTTTGGAAAAGCATCTAGACAGAACTGTCCTTTAGATAATGCTTCTTCATTTTTTAGTTTTCCTTCTTTGCATGCGATAATAGTCTATGTCCTCCGTGGTGGCATTGAAGTCAGGTTCGAGGAAGAGAACTTTACACAAGACGGAATGTTTAGTTGGGATATAATACTTTCTACTAACTCGATGATGCAACTACAAATTCAAATTTCCTTGTTATGCAGAGGAATGTATTGATGCTACACCATCATTGCATTTTGGTTGACAACTAGCTGCGGCATATTTGCTTGGTATTTTGCATTCGATTGAATCGCACAGGAGATTAATTTAAAATAGTCATTTGTCACTTCGATTAGCTGCAAAATTCAATCTTCTGTAACACAAATGTTGGCTGGCCTGAACATATATAAAATGATTTCAAATTTTGCTAACCTATCTGTCCAGAGAAATTTAGAAGTCTATGCTCAGACAGAGCATCATCTTCGCATAATTGAAGAAACTATGCAGCTAGCCTTTAACGAGAGCAATCAGCCTGTTCAGTGTGAGGGTTATTATAATCATGTATATTCTTTCTATGGTGATGTGATGCGAATGCAAGATTTAAGGTGCAATATCTAAATAACTGTCTTCTTACACTAACATTGAATAAAAATGCAAGTGGAATTTATTTTGTTTTGATATGACAAATAACTTATGAAGCTGAATTCATTACACAAAGACTATAAATAACAAAGTGTATTTCAGAATATTAGATTATCTGTTTGGGCAAAACTTGATGCTTCAAAAGTAGGATTTGATTGTACACCTAATATATCACATAAAAATGATATAATACATATATAAAATACATAAAATAATATATTACATACCTAAATTATGTTAAAGACATATAAAACATGAATAGAATAAGTAAAAGATAATTTTAAAAAAGTCGTTTAAATTGAATACAAACTGTTTTAAATCAAATGCAAACTGTTTTAAATTAGATGCAAACTGTTTTAAATTGTATGCAAACTGTTTTAAATTGTATGCAAACTGTTTTAAATTGAATGTAAACTGTTTTAATTAGAACGCAAACTGTTTTAATTAGAACGAAAAAAGGTGTAGTTCAATTGAACGGCGTTCAGTCACACTCTCTACATAAGTCTGTCTAAGGAACGCCTCCTTCAAAAATTTGAAATGATATTCATATCAAATCAAATGTGATAAATGTCGAATTTTCGACAATATCAAGACATTATCTCTTTGAACTGCTCAAATGCCAAAATGAGCGATGTAAATTCGGCGCAGTGTAATGTATTTTAGCCATATGGCTGGTTCTTTTTTTTGGCAGAATTCTGCATTGCGCAAGAGCTAATTTGAATGGAAAGCCTGAGTGAAAATCACAGTATAATAACGACCATGTCGACTAGGGCAATCCGGTTCCGGCCAGATTTAAAATTTTCAAATCCGTTGCACCCGGATCTACCCCGAAAAAATACCGTAAATAACTCAACAGAAAGATGCCCAGACTTGAACAATCTAATCAAGAAATCGCCCAGCAGCCGTGGACGCTGTGTTCCGTCTAACAAGGACTCATCAGTGCGGCTCGGAATGGCCCAAACTATCTTGTCACAACTAAGAATGGCTGAACAAGTGAAGGACTGCGCAACAGGTTGATCTGAGGTTGTTTGTCATGGCTTAGCCGTGCGGCTGACAAACGTCTACGACTGCAGATTTTCAATTCGCTTGTGTAAAGGATATACATTTCCTATTTTCTTCTAACATGAACAATTTAGGCATCACATACCTCAGCATCCGTAGACGCTGTTTCATCCTACTAGGGCTTGATAGGACGGTTCGGAATGGCACAAAATAGATTGCGACATCGACAATGGTCGAAGAAGCTGAAGGACTGCACTATGCTTTAATTTACACTGGCTTCGACGAGCGGCTGATATATTTCCATGGGCAAGACAACGCCAGGACAAGCAATTACGCGAGCAGCCTGTAATGCAGTCATTCAGCTTGTTGAACCATTCTAGATGCCACAAGCTAGCCTGGGCTGCTAAGGGATGTTGTGCCTAACTTGTTCAACACTGAGGACATTTCTATCTAATAAATTCAAATATTTTAAACATTAAACCACGCCGCGTCAATTAATTATCAATGTGCGTCATTCGCACAAACTATAAAAGCTAATATAGACAAAGCCGTGACAGTGAATTGAAATTGATTTTATGGTTTACTCAATGCGAAAACTGTATGGTACTGAGTTTTCTGGAGAACTGGCTGCAGTAGTTACAATTTAGTCGCAATTTTGATTCTACGAATTGATGAATGTAGTATGTTAACATACGTGCAAATGTTTAGACATACATGCGATTCAGGATCTCGATGATCTTTGAAGGTGCCGCCGAAAATGAGACCTAGATCAAAGAAGTCAGAAAAGAGGTTGAGGAACACTTACATGGGTTCCCGAACTTCTCTTGTGATACCCAGTCGAAATACTTACATGCACCTACTAAAAAAACTTCTGGGGAAAATACTTTCAGAGGGTGATCATGGAGTATGAAAAAAAATATGAGAGCGAAGCACGGAACTAGTCTACAAGTCAAGTTAATTTACTCACTGACTGGGGGAGTGGGGTATGATTAAAAGCATTATATAAATTATCAAATGATTCTAAATTAAAAAAATTCTAAATTAATGTTTATCAATAGGTAGGCATTTGCTGATGCTTGTTAAATATTTGCGCAGAATTTCCAAGATATTCATATTTTTTGGGAAATTGCGCAGAATTACATTATTTGCGCAGGTGTAGGAACCCTGGTCCTCCATTACAGAAGCTGCGTTGGTGCAAGGCACACTCGAGGTGCAGTGATCACATCCGATATTGATCCCTTGTTGGTTTGCACCTTGTGCAAAAGACCAACCAGAGAATGTCAAAATATTCTTAGGGCAATCTTCAATCCATGATTCATAACTGTTTGCTTCTACATAATCATCTTATTGTTGACTATTACCTAATTAAACACTCAGCATTACTTTCAGTTTCTACATTAACTGCTGTTGCTTGAGGAACGATTTGTTGAGATTACGTCATATCCACTTGACAAGAACTGGTCACTAAGCAGAGAATTTCACAGAGCACATTACTTGCATGATTGTGCATTGAAACTATCACTTGACGTTCTGATTTTAATACAGAGTACTAACTTTTTAACCAGTTTTTAAATTTTGCGTGTTTTTTTTGCTAGATATAGATCTATATTGATATATGTGGCATTAAACAGAATGAATTTGATTAATAATGAATAGGAGAGAAAAACTATTCTTCCTTTCATACTTCGTCTTCTTCTTCGTCTTCTCATTCGACTATTGTCAAAAGGAAACATCGGACTCTTTGATGCATGAATTGATAAAGTCACAAAATCATCGATGTTGCTATACCTCACACGGAGAATTCCCTCGCGCTCTCTCAAGGACCCGTTGCCTCTCTCATGTACGTCCAACCTTGTTTACAGTTTCACTTGTCTGCGGAGACGGTTACATCGGATGAACTGAGTGCATGGTGGCTATCCCTATCCTGTCGGCTTGGGTGATGCCGGCATGCACGACGAGGCCTAGATCGACGAGACAGCCAGCCAGCGCGGTCACCAGACGCGCGGCGTCATGTCAATCGTTCGATCGAGCAAGGCAGAAGATCGCCTGCTTTGATTGTGTCGTTCGAGCGCGTCATCAATAACTCCTGCCGAATCTCGAAATTACAATTATACTCGCTCTCCGACCAATTCTTTGTTTGCAGGACACCGTAGCAACACTCATCTTACTGAGGAATTGATTACTTATTGATTTTGTGACTTTATCAGCTACAGTATTCATGCATCAAATGTAATCCGACGTTTCTGTTTGACAAGAGTCGGCGAAAGGCCTTACGGAAGAAGACGAAGTATGAAAGGAAGAATAGTTTTCTCTCCTATTCATTATTTACTTGATTCCGGCCCACAATTGCTTTAATCGACTCAAGAATGAATTTGGAGTGCATGACCTTTGTAAATTGTGCAGTCATCGGTTAATTCACACAAGTTGCTCAAGGGATGTGAACGTAATATCCTCATACGAAATTGGCTTCACTCACCGACAGTAATTGAGCTTGCTGACAGTGATTGTCGAATTATGTATAAAATTCAATGCCGTCCTTCAGTAGATAAGCAGACAAACCATCAGAATTTGAATTGTTGATTTATGATGACATCCATTCATCTGGCACATACGCATGTAGGAGAATTAAAAGTTACCGATCTTTTGAGAACTGATAAAATTATCGAACTACGTATATGTAACTGATGACAGAAATGATGATTAATGGACAACCAAATTGTCATGCAAAAGTGCAATCGCTATCCAATCGTAGAGAAGGATGCTATGTAGTTGAATTTTTTACAGGACTTCTCGTAAATATATGAGTATCATCTTGTTATTCACTCCAGTTCCGTCATTATGAAGTGCGTTAGCAAATCAGGGTCGAATCACTGAAATGGGCCTGAGTATCTATGTGTCACATAATAGCTAAAATTGGTCTACCGACGATACGCAGATTTAAATACTCTCATTTAGCGCGTACTAAAAGCTCTGTTTAGACTGGCATCGCAGGCCTATAATTTGGCGAATGACTTACAGCACATATGGAATGCCGGACTGCCGGTAGTTCATGTAAATCGTCATATCTAGAATAAAACAGCTATTATAAATTAGGCTTCCATGTTTTGTAAGCATACCGTGCTAGCGGATTATTTCAGCACAATATTTTTACACACGGTTGAAGTACGCATAGGCAATCAATAGGCGACAACAGTAGGCAATCAATTTACTCAATTTACAGAATTTTATTAGCATTGTGGTCAAAAACTAAGGATCCAACATTTCACATCAGCAAACAGTTTTTCTTTGGTCCTTATTTTTTTATGAAGCACAATGCATATATAGCACCATTTGAAGCATATATCACCTTAGTCATCATGTGTGCAATATATTGACACTTTAAGTCCGTATACAGTGCATTAAATCAAACACAAAGTAGGGCCTACAGTATATAACGGATGCGTGTGGATTTTGAATGTTATGCATTTAGCAATTAATTGCAGAGAAGCACACCAAACATGTCTACTTCGAAGGTTTGTATTTAAATCAGTTCAAGGAAGCACCGAATTATATGCATTCTACTGCAACAAAGCAAATTCAAGTGTTCATAAGCTTAAGTAAGTATACAGTGTACAGTCATGCCGGCTAAAGTTATTTATGTAGACCCACTGATTGTAGTGTCAAAATAGATAATTCCCAGAGCCAATTTAGTATAACATATGTTTTATGCGAGAAAAATAATGAAGTTTATTTCTATCCGGGACATTTGTTAGTTGGTATATTGAGATTGAAGAAGTTTGTCATTAGGAATAATTCATCACTAGCATTAATTTTCATTTTCTGAAAGCAATGCTTTTTCATTACAATATTGATTGTTACATTTGTATAAGAATTGTTTGGCTTTCATGCCTACCAGACCGCGTTCATCTGGTAGGGGCCGCCTGATTGTTTTGGTGCCCATAGTCTTAAATCTTACCTTATTAAGTCTTATCATATTAAGTTTGTTTTTGAATTCTACTTACAGATGTCTTGAACAGTAGTAGATTTGCTGAAAGTCTCCATGCAGCATTCATATACTTTTTTAATTTATGTTACATGTAGTTTTCATTCTTTCTAAGTCAAGTGATATTGAAGTCAACTCGATTTTTAAGTCTATATCTTACTACTTACAACGCAATAAAAAGTCCCATGATAGTTTTCATATATTTATACGATTAGAAGAAAAAGAAGTATCTGTAAGACACCATACAGGTTTGGTATCAACAACGCTGTCAAATGAAATGAAATAAAGCATTTGGTAGCAAATATCTTGTCGGTTTAGTAGCGTACGATTTACAGTATACTAGGAACCCAACGTTCATCCGGCTAGAACGTGCTCACAGGTGTGGTTGTATGACAAAGCTTTATCATATGCATGTATACCTGTGAACACGTCCTGGCTGGACAACAGGTATTAACTAAGATTAGGAAATCAGCATCAGTAAGAGGCTTTGTCTAAGCACATGAGCGTCAAAGTGCCTTTTAGTCCTTGTATTCAATAAGTCAATGCAATTAATATTTAGTTGTGAAATATTTTGCTAAAAAAATAATTTAAAAAATGAATTAGTAACATAGTCCTTAATCTAATTTGTGTGATACTACCCTGATGGTGAATGGCACCAACTCATCTCGAGAGTGATTCTCTCAAATCATCGATGAGATCTTGGTCACTTTTTCTCCACTCACTTTTAAATGCAGAGGAAAGCTGCTCTCTGCCATCTGTAAGTGACAATCAGCGACTTTCATTACTTTTCAAGATATTCCACAGGTTTTCTTTATGGTTCAGGTCAGGAGAGAGAGAGAGAGAGAGAACTTGATCCATCTTCAATATATTGATCGGACAATTCAACTTGAGATGGTCGCTTACGGCTTTTAAATCCTGACTCAATCAACCTTCGTCGAATTGTTGACTTGGATGTTGATGAATCAAGAACCGCAGCCATTTCTTTTGAAGACATACTTCAACTTTCAAAAGTCTCATTAACCGGCCTCTGCGCTTAAATGTGTTGCGTGGAAGACCAGAACCTTCTATATGATAGAAACGGAATTCATGCTGACATCAGTGTCACCACCGATGTGCATTTGCAATGTATAAAGCACATTATTTCTTTGCCGGCATCTCTTAAAGAAAACCCCATTTCACGCAAAGTGAATATATTTCCCCCATCAATTTCTTGTATATGTTTTCAAGCACTCCAAACGATATGAAATTTCACTCCAAAAGTTGTGAAAGTGTATCTGAATCAACTGAAAGTTGCCCTATTTCAGCAGCACTATTCAAATTCCTTGGTTGAATAGTGGATATGATAAAGCATCCTCAGCGGTTCTGCATTTGTCTCTGTATAACTGCGTATGATGCCATGACTACACTAATGATGGCAAAAACAGATGCTACCCAATTGCCCCGCATTCTCTATCCCGACAATGTTATTCAGCCAACCAGGTTAAATAGTAGCCTCATGCCTGCATCATTGAAGCTGATAGTATAAGCGTTGACACAGTGCCGATAATTAAGGAGTCTTGCGATAACGCACCTAATGTTATTGCTGCTAAATGTTGGAGGAGACGTCCAAGAAACAAGAAGTGGAATCAAAATTAACGCTGATTGATATCGTTGCTTATTGCAATAGCTACTTTGAAATCAAACCGAATTGCTAGGCCGTAAAACAGTTAACTAATTATAATAAAAATCGATAGAATCAATTCACAACTTTACACAGAAAGTAAATAGGTATTCAGTGAATACTGTGAATACTACATACGCTACGCCACTGTTAGCTTGTGTATGGTTTGCATAATGATTGTGCGTTAAGTGTCGTTAAATCAAAGATTATTTTCAATCTGATTGATATAAACTGATATTGAGAACACAATGAGAAGACAATGCCTTCGGTGATAATCCTCTATCATGCGATAAGTGTCGTTAAAGACGACTGCCGTGAAATAGATATAAAAAAAACATGCAGTAAACAAGCCCCTACTAAATTCAAATTATTTTCGATTGCTTTTCATGCGCACTAAATATTAATGGATATTAATATAAAACTCCATTAGTCATATGATACCTACAGAATATACATGCCTAATGCAATCGTCACTGTGCATCGTGCTGTCAACAGCTTATCTGACAATTACTCTTCAATATAACAAATTAACTGTTTGCTGTGAAGTCAAGTTTGAACCTTTAAAAAGCAAATATCAGCAAAAGAAATATTCTATTTTGAGTAACAAAGCATAATTATTAAATAAAAAGGTAAAGAATTTGAACTGCAAGCACATACAGTGCTAATACAAATGTACATGTTGGAATAGGAAGGAGCATGCACCAAATGCTGCTCTCTGAATGCGAATTTGTAAATGCAAATTTGCATCAATGTTGTAGCAACACTAATGCATAATCCTGTAAAAAATGGTGCGCAGTGGATAAACCATCAAAGTGGCAGGCAATTAATTCAATTCACTGAAGCAGTTTACTGTCTAAAGAACTTCTCTACATCAAGAAATGCTACGAAACCTAGCCGGAAAGAGTTTCAAATTTCATTTGAAGCCTATATCGAAAATTGCAACGTGTTCTTATTAATTTCCCAAGCATTCAAGCAATGTTGAAAAAAGGTCGCTGTCGTATGCATGTGGTCTACTGCGGGCTTACATGCTTGATCATATCGTTCACTTGATTATTGATGCAACTTAGCATCACATCCGAGGTGGTTTTTATCAATGTTCGATTTCTATGAAAATTTCCTGTCACAATAAGCAGTGTTGAGTTAGAAGAAGATGATGATGTTTGAAAATTGAAGTTTTTTGCTTCTTCAATCACTTCAGTAGTGATCCCATCCCAAAATCAAGGACAAAATGAGCAACGATGAGTCATCATGCTGACTCAGCCCCCCTCCTGTCTCGAAGGTCTTCGCCAAGGATCTGATGGAAGGATGGGTCCGAGAGGAGGAAACTGTTCCCTCCCCCCCCCTGGAAGAAAGGAAGGATGAGCTCTCCTGTGAGGCAAGGGTAGGAATCTCTGAAAAACGACAGATTTAGAAAAATGTAGGTTTTGGACGTTTTGGGGTGAGAAAGGTCGTATTTCGGGCAGAAGGAGGGCTCGGATGGGAAAACGGAGGTCAGATTCGGACTCTACGTGAAATTTTGGGTTAGGGAGATGATTTCCAGCGGAATCGGAGAGAAAAAGTGCTGACCCCCTCCCCTCTGGACGAGACTTCGATCTTGGCTTGTAGGAATGGTAGAAAGTCATGCGATAGCTCGTTGGAAAGCTAAGAGTGAGACGCATTCAGTGGACGAAACGGCGTGTCTCTACGTTCGTTCATTGAGGTGTGAGAGTGACTTTAAAAATTTTGACCATCACCGAAAAAAACGACAGAGTTAAATTTTTTTGTTTGTGAAAGTAAAGTTTGATCATTGAAGTTTTATTCGTGAGTGTAGTCAGAAAGTTAATCATGTTTTGCAAAAGCAAAGTTTAGTGTAGCCAAATAGATTTTACTACGACACACGCTTGTGAAAGTAAAGTTAGATAATTGAAGTTTTATGACTCACAACAGCATTAGAAAGTTTTTATCCTTAGTTGAGATGGGGACTGCAGTGTGTAAAATGTTTTATGTTACAGTCTTTTCAGAGACGGTGAAGTGTAAACTCAGAGTGATTACATCTGTTAGGTATACATCAACTTTGGATGTGAAGTGAAGCGAATCATGTTAGATGTACAGAGTGAATTGAATATTAGACAACGCATGCAACGGGAGGCCACCCTTGCACCACATGCAAAACATCACAGACCTCTCTCTTCGTTAAGATGACGTTCAATCTCTTGTCATGAAAATTGTTGACTGCCAACATAGGGTCAGGGAGAATAGATCGCTATGTCATGCCACACATCATAAGCCCTAAAGTTCGCCATCCAGGGCTCAGGTTTCCTACGACAAAATATAAGGAGGTAGCACTATATAGAAATTCACTTTTCACTGAGCATTGTTACAGTGTAGTGATCCTGCATCATGAGTGAGACAGAAGCTGAATTAATGATTCGTCAAAAGAAAGAAAAGAACACAATCATGGAGTTGTCAGAAAGGTACTGCTCCATGGCAATCAAGACAGGTGATCCAAAGAAGATTGCCGATTGTCTAGAAACGATTGACTATGTGAAGAAAGCAACAATAGTTAGTCATCAAAGACAATCCAACATGCTAAAAGAGGGAAGATGGTTTGGACCTAAACATAAATATGAGTGAAGAACACCCTTTCTTTAAAACATGAAGACATACACACAGCACAATGCTTCATTGCCTTTTTCCGTGACTGATCCATGAGCCTTTACGATGCTACCCATAATGAGGCCTGAAAGTCATTTGCTTTCATGACGGTTCCAAGCCCGTATAACTCAGAGGATGGGTGAAAAATTGATGAAATGAAGGCAAGAAAAGTATGTGAAGCATCAGTGACATTTAATAACACTAAGACCATTACATTGGTCATACCACACATCACAAGTCCTAAAGTTCATCATCTGAAGGGTAGGCTTCTCTACGGTTGGATTTAGAGATTTCGGGTTTTATATAACACAAGTTAATGTTAACCGTTAGATGAAACATGAAGTCTATCACGTTGGTCATAATGCACATATAAGATGTATTGTTAAGTTTTGCTAGTCATCGAAATGAAAACCCAAGTCGTAAGTTTATTGCATTGAACATGAAACCTGTAAGTGAGATGGATAAGAATAATTGTTGATGTATGTAGTTAGACCTTATTTCATGACAGCAGAGTTTCAATCGTTTACAAGTCGCAGGAGTAAATGTGTAACTAGGATCAACCAAACGTTGTTTATAAAGTGACACGTCATTTACGAATAACACTTAGTCTATCGGGTTTATCACTTACGAATGACCAAGTGAGATTTACATGACATCGAATTAGGAAATGTAAACCAAGTGTTATATGAAAGTGTATAGAATAAATATTTTGTAAACGAACGTTTTTAGATGTATGGATGTTACACACCTTTGCTGCGAATGAAGTCAACAATACAATGTCAAGTACATTCTTGAACAATTCAATGACATGGATACATTCCTAAAATCCATAATCCAAAGGTAGGGCTATCTACGGTTGGATTTAGGTTTTTAGGGTTTTATATTACACAAGTGAATGTTAACCGTGAAACATAAAGTCTGTTACTCTTGGTCATAATGTAGATATGAGACAAATTATCATGTCTTACCAGTCGCTGAAATGAAATATGAAGTATAAAGTATAAATAAAGCTAGAATCATTTCACTGTTTGTAAGATAGGTGAAGCATAAAATAATGTTAGAATCATTTCAGTGTTTGTGAGATAGGTAAAGTATAAAATAAAGTCACAAGCATTTCACTGTTTGTGGGATAAGTGAAGAATAAACTAAAGTCATAACCATTCACTGTTTGCAAGATAGGTGAAGTATGAAATAATGCTAGAATCATTTCAGTGTTGTAAAATGAGAAATAAAGTTGTTGTTAGTAATGTTAGGAATAAAATTAGTATCATTTCAGAGTTTGTAAGATAGGTAAAGTATAAAATAAAGTTAGAATCATTTCACTGTTTGTAAAGTTAGAAATAAAGTTGAATGTTCTGTAAATAGATGTTTTTAGAGGTATGGATATGTTATGCACCTTTGCTGCGAATGAAGTCAACAATACAATGTCAAGTACATTCTTGAACACGTCAATGACATGGATACATTCATAAAGTCCATAATCCAATGGTAGGGTTCTCTACGGTTGGATTTAGGGATTTAGGGTTTTATATAACATACATCAATGATAATTGTTATTGTAGAGTGTATACATGCCTCTATTAACTTAACCATTTGTGAATGATATAGCTAAATTGCTAAAGTTCATAATCTAAGGGGTAAGGCTATCTACGGTTGGATTTATAGATTTAGGGATTTAGGGTTTAATATAACACAAGTTAATAGCCGTTATTGTATAGTACATTTATTAACTTAACCATTTGCGAATGATATAGCTAAATTGCTAAAGTTCATAATCTAAGGGGTAGGGTTGTCTACGGTTGGATTTAGGGATTTAGGGTTTTATAACACAAATTAACGATCTCTTTTAGTGTACAATACATGCAACACATGATGCATATGTTCGCTTTATAAAATGACTTTGATGTAATACTTAATTTCATAGTGAAAAGACAGGTTTCATATCGTTGATAAGGGATAGTTACATATTCATTATGTTATACACTTTACATTTTATGCAGTCAGCTGAAATGTGATTGATACATGTTCAATAGAAGAGTTGAATACATTGTGTGCATTCCAGTGATTGGAATAATAAGTGTGTAAAGAGTTGATTAGGAAAATATATAATAGTCAACGTATGAATGTTTCTTGTTATGCAAGCTAGGAATATGCAAACATCATTCATTAGTTAGTGTTGTGCTTTAACATCCATGTTTTGTACAAGGTAGGATTCGTCGGATGTGTCATGACGAATGGTTGGATAAATTCATTAAGTTTTTCACAAACGAAGTGTTAAAACAAAAAGCATAAGTGATAAAAAATTTGTGACATGAAAGACTTAAGTATATAATGCTAAACATAAGGTAAAGATGATGGATAGAAATAAGTGATGTAATTAATGTCTTGTCTCACATGTGTTTACTTGTACGTTTGTTGTAATTATCATGGTGATGGAACTGTAAATTTCACCAGTAAAACTTTTACAATGTGAAGCATCTTGGGACTCTAGGTAGACAATGACCAAAGAGTAAATAAAACCTAAGTGAAATACAGGGTCATACAGAGGTTTAGGATTCTACAGCGTTTGTAGTGTTGATATGAATGCTGTTCAACAGATTGAAAGCGTTGAATGATCTGCTGATACATTTTACAGTAAACAAGAAAATCAGTAAGAGGAGTGATAGGAAAACGTCTTCACAAATGCAGACAAGTGAAAACTCTACTAAATGACTACATGCACGGATTTTATCATCCATCATCAAAGTGAATTTAGTTCAACAAGTTACATGAATGTTAAAAGTCGTATGCTGACAGAGACATAAGTTTACTAAATTATACAGCAAAACTCCTAAATCACTAAAACCATGGGATAGGTATCCCTGTGTTAAGATTTAGGGATTTAGCGTTTTAGAAGTGCAAGTTACATTGATAAATCACTAAGTCCATAGCATAGTCAACCCTATAACAAGACTTAGCGTTTTATATGATCCATGTTAGCAATATCTGTTTGTGTAGAATGTGACTAAATGAGTTTAGTCAGATAATGTACTCTTATCATTAACTTTATTCACTTAGTTATATGATGGAGAAAGTGTTAGATAGAAGTGAGAGTTATCTCATTAAGTTTAGAACACATAGTAGTAGCATTGTAGGAATAAGTAAAGTGAAAAGTTATGTCGCATGAAATGAGTGATGCAAGATTATCTCGCATTGAAATGAATTGGTAGTGTAACAAGCAAGCTATGTGGGATTCAGCATATGTTTGAAGACAACCGCTGTTAAAAGGTTTTGAGGTGATATGAATTTTGTCACGTCATGTTCATGGATGTAACAGAATGAATGTCTCTACTGGTTAAGTGTATAAGATAGAACACATAACATAGTTGTTGTATGTAAACTAGAGGTTCATATTCGACGAAAGCAAAGATTGAGATTGCAAAGTTTAATGAATAGGTAGTGTACTAAACTGTTTGAATCAGTGACATAGTTAGAATAAACAACAGTACCATTTCGATATATAATCACACAGCATTAGGACTGTTGGTTTATGAACGTAATTCATGTAAAAGTTATATAGAAGTAACTTGTTGATGGAGACAAGACACTATGTGTGCGAAAGTAGGAATAGCCAACTGGCTGTGTAGGGTTGTGCCAACTGTACATGAAAACCTATTTCCAAAAGCAACTAAGTGACACGAATATATGAAGAGTTAAGTAAATGCAAGCCTTTCATATTGATGAGTATGTGATAGAAGAATATCTGATGACATGAATGCGGGACTCATGACAAGTTTTAAGTCAGCTACTGCTAAAGGTTTTATGATAGTATTTGATATCGAAGATTTAATGTAATGCATCATATCTACAGATTCAATGTGTAATAGAATAAATGTCGTTGGAGGTTTTGAGTGTATAGGATAGAACACATGAAATAGTTGTTATATGTATGTGGAAGTTAAAGTATCACAGTTGATTTACATCTGACAGCTTATGTAAGTAAGACTTGATCATTGATAGACTTCACATTGTCTGTTATGTTGAATGAATAGTTGAATTGATATTCATAAATGGAGGGTTGATATATCGAGAAATAATGTTATGTCTCGGTGTATATGTCGTAAATGTTTTCATAATAATCAATAATGTTCCATGTCATTGAATTGTTCAAGAATGTACTTGACATTGTATTGTTGACTTCATTCGCAGCAAAGGTGTGTAACATCCATACATCTAAAAACGTTCGTTTACAAAATATTTATTCTATACACTTTCATATAACACTTGGTTTACATTTCCTAATTCGATGTCATGTAAATCTCACTTGGTCATTCGTAAGTAATAAACCCGATAGACTAAGTGTTATTCGTAAATGACGTATCACTTCATAAACAACGTTTGGTTGATCCAAACAACGTTTGGTTGATCCTAGTTACACATTTACTCCTGCGACTTGTAAACGATTGAAACTCTGCTGTCATGAAATAAGGTCTAACTACATACATCAACAATTATTCTTATCCATCTCACTTACAGGTTTCATGTTCAATGCAATAAACTTACGACTTGGGTTTTCATTTCGATGACTAGCAAAACTTAACAATACATCTTATATGTGCATTATGACCAACGTGATAGACTTCATGTTTCATCTAACGGTTAACATTAACTTGTGTTATATAAAACCCGAAATCTCTAAATCCAACCGTAGAGGAGCCTACCCTTCAGATGATGAACTTTAGGACTTGTGATGTGTGGTATGACCAATGTAATGGTCTTAGTGTTATTAAATGTCACTGATGCTTCACATACTTTTCTTGCCTTCATTTCATCAATTTTTCACCCATCCTCTGAGTTATACGGGCTTGGAACCGTCATGAAAGCAAATGACTTTCAGGCCTCATTATGGGTAGCATCGTAAAGGCTCATGGATCAGTCACGGAAAAAGGCAATGAAGCATTGTGCTGTGTGTATGTCTTCATGTTTTAAAGAAAGGGTGTTCTTCACTCATATTTATGTTTAGGTCCAAACCATCTTCCCTCTTTTAGCATGTTGGATTGTCTTTGATGACTAACTATTGTTGCTTTCTTCACATAGTCAATCGTTTCTAGACAATCGGCAATCTTCTTTGGATCACCTGTCTTGATTGCCATGGAGCAGTACCTTTCTGACAACTCCATGATTGTGTTCTTTTCTTTCTTTTGACGAATCATTAATTCAGCTTCTGTCTCACTCATGATGCAGGATCACTACACTGTAACAATGCTCAGTGAAAAGTGAATTTCTATATAGTGCTACCTCCTTATATTTTGTCGTAGGAAACCTGAGCCCTGGATGGCGAACTTTAGGGCTTATGATGTGTGGCATGACATAGCGATCTATTCTCCCTGACCCTATGTTGGCAGTCAACAATTTTCATGACAAGAGATTGAACGTCATCTTAACGAAGAGAGAGGTCTGTGATGTTTTGCATGTGGTGCAAGGGTGGCCTCCCGTTGCATGCGTTGTCTAATATTCAATTCACTCTGTACATCTAACATGATTCGCTTCACTTCGCATCCAAAGTTGATGTATACCTAACAGATGTAATCACTCTGAGTTTACACTTCACCGTTTCTGAAAAGACTGTAACATAAAACATTTTGCACACTGCAGTCCCCATCTCAACTAAGGATAAAAACTTTCTAATGCTGTTGTGAGTCATAAAACTTCAATGATCTAACTTTACTTTCACAAACGTGTGTCGTGGTAAAATCTATTTGACTACACTAAACTTTGCTTTTGCAAAACATGATAAACTTTCTGACTACACTCACGAATAAAACTTCAATGATCAAACTTTACTTTCACAAACGTGTGTCACGGTAAAACTATTTGCCTACACTAAACTTTGCTTTAGCAAAACATGATAAACTTTCTGACTGCGTTCACAAGAGCTTGTTCACTAGCGAAGAGAGAAATAAGCTTGTGGTTGGGTGTGGCGCATGGATGTCCCTTCCAATTCATTCCATTTAATTTAGTCTCGGTGATAGAGGCAAGCAGAACTCATGGTTCATTCTTGCATGAATAGCCAACTATCGGGAGACAAGTGCAATGGAGATTTTATGAGGCAACCTGTGGCAGATAGCTAAATGTCGCCCTGGCGGTCAGAGTACAACGTTGAGACGAAGGGCAACCACGTGGAAACATGACGCAGAGAGGTTTCACAAGGATTACCATTGCCAACGTCCCGTGCAGTACTTATCGCTACGGACTTCACCGCTGTCTCGAAAGAACGCCCACCAACAGGAGGTATGGCACCGAAAATCTCAGTGACTTGCACCGTCAATGACTTGATAGCAAGACATGAAAAACGGTGGAGTTATTTACGAGAGGTTGGTAAGTCGTTGCTTTGATCAGCTTGATAGCAAGCCGTAGGGAGTGATAGCAAGCCATGATTCACAAGCGTTTTGCAATGGAGATGTTTAGAGGCCACCCATGACAAGATAGCTAAGATTCAACCGATTGGCGTTCAAAGTGCTACGCTGAGAACTGTGTCAAATGCCCAACATGAGTTGCCCCAGTGGTTTCGGTCTAAAATATGACACACTCCCTTGCCACACTTATCACTACGGCATCATCCGCCGTCCCGAAGGAACACCCTGTCATTGGAATATTACAGCGAAACTCTCCGTACGATGCTCGCTTCTATTGAAAAGCCGCTTGTATCATGTAAAGACATGAGAAGACAGGCTCGTACACATTTATACATGCCTTCATTGAAATCAGAAGTTTTGAAAACCTTATAAAACATCAAAAAATAGCAAATTTAAATTTTTCGGCATTTAGTAGTACTCATGAAATTATATAAGTAGTCTGTAAGTGTAGGTCTGATCAATAGCTATCGAACCTTTTTTGAATCAAGTCAAAAGGACTTGTAGAAGCAAAGTTACAAGCCTTTAAAGTTTTGGAGTCCTTTATGGTCTGGAGACTAAGGTCATCTCCTGGCTAACCTATAAAGCTGACGCCTTAGCTGATATCAGCAATGAAATTTTCTAAGTCGGCTTCCTGAAATTTGGAATTTCCGATGCTATCATCGGGGGTCCGGAGAGGACCTACCTTTGACAATCTCTCTAGTCTTAATGAAATTTCTCATTCGGTTCCCAGCTTATATAGTTGGTGGCGATCAGCTGATGACGTAATCTCAATCATCCAAAACTTTAAACACTTCTATCTCCGGTTCTAGTGCTTCGATTGACTTCAAATTTCGACAGTCACGTTTTCTTGCTCTCACATTTCATTTAAGCCATCCCTCGACTCTCTACGATTACCAGAAGCCGAGTTGAAAAACTCGTCGTTTTTTCTAACTATCCAAAATCTTGGAAAATGCACAAACATTCGATTTTAAACAAGCTCTCATTTGGAAACGAAACCTTCCACAGATCTGAAAAGGTAGGATCCTAGAGAACAAAGTGCGGTGTTTCCAGTAAAAGAACGAGGCACAGTGGGTTTTAAGGGGTCAAAATCGATGTATCGACTCCATTCAAAAAACCTTCATGAATGGGTAGCCTAGGGTCCCAGAAGTTGTAAAAACTGCATCTCAAAAAAATCGGTCGGTAGCTTTTTTTGTGGGACCATTTTTTCAAAATGGCGGCCAATTTTTCAGACTTTTGCCCATTGTTCGAATTATGACTATTTTTGACCCATCTTTATGCACAAGCTCTATTACAAATCCAATATAAATTGATCAAGGAATATCAGTGTGACATATTATGGGTATGCTGTTGTGTTATTGGCACATAACGATGTCAATTTTCAAAATGGCGGTCATTTTTTGCTTTTTTGCTTTTTTGAAGTTCGGATTATTTATACAGACCTACGAGTTTGCTCATATCATGTTCTCTCGTCACCATAGAAATTGACAACAATAACACCTCTAGAATGGAAGTTAATCTTCATGCAATACACAACAGTGGCACATAAATCGCACGCATTTTCACTTAGGTACACTTGTCAACGT
Organism: Prostheceraeus crozeri; assembly: GCA_907163375.1. Classification (NCBI taxonomy): domain Eukaryota; kingdom Metazoa; phylum Platyhelminthes; order Polycladida; family Euryleptidae; genus Prostheceraeus; species Prostheceraeus crozeri. The sequence continues at coordinate 87,177 of CAJQUW010003247.1, forward strand.
CTTAATCATTGGGCTAGAATCAGTCACATGTGTAAATCTAAGCTCTTAATTGGTCATTCATGCCCCAACTTAGTTCCCCCGGATGTGCCGCGACCTTGAGTCAATTTCCATTCTAGTCAACTTCAGATAAGTTTATTTCTATGCTCTTCACACATGTCATAATCAGAAGCTATGCTGTCGTTGTCACTATTCCGAGAGAGACAAAAGCAGCTATTTTGAGGTCGGACGAATATCTATGTCCCATCTAGACATCAACGATCGATGCTCGTTTCAATTCAATACAACACATCAGTTCATGGCTATTCAGTGATGATTTTGGTATTGTGACGTCAGCCAAGCAATAACATATTGCGAGTCAGCATATTGAACACATCAGAAGTTGTTTTCGACAAGTATGCCATATGAGCGAATGAACCACAATGCGTGTAGAGAAAAAGTTTGTTTACTATGTCTCCGAAAATCGAAGGAAATGCGAGTTCTTACAGAAAATCAGATCAGGACTATTCATTCAAATTTAATGCATTTTGATCCCGATGATATTCGATATCCAGCAACAGTTTGGGTAAAGTGTCGTCTTATTCGTTCGGAATATTCTCGAAACATATATGAGTAATGGACAAAAGACCATTCCAGGACACCATAAAATTCAAAAAATAGTACCTTTAAAAACGACATAAATTCATGAATTTAGACCCTTTTTCAGGTTTTTAAGACCTAAATTCATGAATTTAGTCGTTTTTAAAGATACCGATTTTTCAAAAAATGGTACTTTTTAAATGGTCTAAATTCATGAATTTTGGTCATTTTTCAGGTTATGAAGACCTAAATTCATAAATTTGGGCGTTTTTAAAAATACCCAATTTTCAAATTTTTCAAAATCTCAAATTTGAGAATTACAATTTTCACCCTTAAAATCATGACCGTTCCAGGACACCGAAAAAATCATAAAAGTTAAGAATCTCAAATTTGTGAATTACAATTTTTACCTTGTAAATCATGACCGTTCCAGGACACCGAAAATCATAAAAGTTGAGAATTTCAAATTCATGAATTTTATCCATCTTTCAGGTTTTTAAAATATATCATGTGACTAATAATATTTGAAGGAATTGGCATATTCTTAACAATAAGTTTAGGAGTATTTACAATTGTCATTTCATCTGGCGTTCTTACAATTCCTGTTGTTGCTACTGCTTTGCAGTCAGATGATCACTCAATTGTAGAGAACATCTGCTTCTCGCATTTATGAAGAAAAGGCATTTCAGAGCAAAGAGCTGTGACCCCCACTCAAACATTTGAAAGGAAACAATGTATTAAAGAACAAACAGCTGCTTCTGCTACTACTCTGTGAAGCAATGAGATTTTAATTGTACGTTAGGCAAGTTGTTTTAATTCTTTCCAGTGCGTCAGCACACCCGTATGACGTTAAGACATCTGCCAGCTATACTGTTTTCATTTATCTCTTTCGTCTGTCATTGTATCGTGTGCTGCGCTGTGATCAGTCATGACACAAGAAGTTATCGAACAGCAGACAAACATTATTGCTACGTTTCCGGAGTTATTTGCAGAAATTTCAAAACGATATATTCCCAATGATAAGAAGAAAGAATACAACACTTTCATCATTGAACAAATGGAGAAATTTCCTATTATTTTTGATCCTACATTTTTTGATAAGGAAAGAAAACGGAGAAGAAAAGCAAAACGCTTACTCGTGAAAGAAAAGAAAGAAAGAGAAAGGGGCGGAAAGATTGACGACCTTCATCATCAATTATCGACTTCTTTATCTACCCGATATGAATTTGTGGATTCCTTAGAAGACTTTGTTGAGCCTTCAGGAGATACTGCTAAAGCCATTGCAAATTTAAATACTCTTTATGTGATGGAGAAGAAAAATAACGTTATTAACATACTGATGAAAATCTACCTGGGAAAACACGCGAATTATTTACTGGATCTGTGTGAAAAGGATAAGGCATACTTTCAACATTTATTGCAAACTAATAACATTTCTTATTCAAGGACTGAAATTGCATTTGCAATTAAATTAGGTAAGATGGCATCTATTTTTCCAAAGATTTGTAGACTAAATGTACCCTTACGTTTTTTGAAATCGCATTTATCATTGTTAGAAGATTGTCTTCGGAAATATGAAAGCTTTTGGAAAGAAGCTTAAAAGAACTTAAAAGTAGTAGTAGCTGATTTTATTTTATTTTACTGGAGAACGAAAATTCGTTGTCCACGCTGTGGTCATGTTGTTAATGCAATTTGTAATATTATAGTTAATAACCGATTGTTTTAAGGAAGTTGAATAGTAGTAGCTGATTTTATTTTATTTTACTGGAGAACGAAAGTTCGTTGTCCACGCTGTGGACATCAATATTTGTAGACTTGTGTGGTTGCAGTTTTGTAAATATGCATATTGAAATATCCATGTGTTCTTTTTAATTTCACATTTGCGGGAATACAATAGAAACATTTTATCTTCTATAAAAATGAGTAACATTACAGACTTCCTAAAAATATACGGCAAACAAACAACTACGAATTTCGATTTAAATGAGATTGCTAATCAATTGGGAATAAAGAATTTTCACATATTGATGAGGGATGAATTACTAATGATAAAAGATGTGCGGAACACTAACTCTGCTAATAAACTGATTCCTTACAAATGTAACGTTTTAATTTAGATTAAATTAAATCATTTCAAAATCGAATAAGTAGTAAGGAAAGTCATCATTATGGAACAGTTTTAAATCAATACCCCCCTTCTGACTAAGTAGTAAGGAAAGACATCATTATGGAACAGTTTTAAATCAATACCCCCCTTCTGACTTCTAGGGGTCCCTTAAGAAATTTTTTACTATAAAATGAGCAACATAAATGAGTTTTTGAAATTATATGGAACGCAAACAACTACAAATTTCGATTTAAAGAAAATCGCAAATCAGTTGGGAATAAAGAATTTTCACATATTGATGAGAGACGAATTACAATTCCTAAAAAATAAGCCAACAATAACTATAAATTTCATAACAAGTCTTCATACGTCAGATGAAAAAGGTGTACATTGGTCTGCAGGTATCTTTAATAAAAATCGAGATAATTACTATTTCGACTCTTATGGATTACCTCCAACAAACGAAGTCAAAAAATTACTTGGCAATGGAACTTATAATACATTTCAAATTCAAAAACCGGGAACTACTTACTGTGGTCAATTATGTCTTTATGTTTTATTTAAATTACAAAAAGGAGTACCATTTCTTGATATTATGTTAGAATTGAACGAACCGTAGGTTCTATGGCTACGCCTAACAAGGGAATTTCATTCCCGAAACGTTAGTTCCAATAATAATGATAATGATAATTAAAAATCAGTTCGTTGTAATTCATTTTGATAAAATCGGCCTCTGATATCTTCATCATCTAAATCTTTGATTTCGTAAGTAATCGGATAAGTTTGATTTATTTTACAAACTTCAAATATCTCTTTAGTCCAATAACCAACAAAGCCTTTTTCAAAATTATTCTTATACTTAAATATTCTAACTCTATCACCAATTTTAAATTTCGGCTTAAGTTTCTGCAAATTCGGATTACTCTCATTCGAATAATTATTCTCGAAAATTTTCTTTCGGATTAAATCAGGGTCGTCAGAAGCATTCTTTGGGGTTTCTTCAATACCTAAATGAACTTTATTATTGTACTCTTCTACAATTCCTGGTAATATCTTCAAACATTTCTGATTGCTTTGCTCAGTAAATTTCTTGAATAATTAATTTTTAACATCCGATTGAATCTTTCTATCACTACGGCTTTCCCTGCATTTTCAGTTGAATAAACAGTTTCAAATAGTGGCTGAACGTTTCGGTTATAAATTCCGACCCTTTATCAGCAAACAAATTTTTTGGCTTTCTCTTACTTTCTTTAAAGATTTCTTCAAACGCATATTTAACTGATAGACCACTTTTGTTTTTTAAAGGCTTTACCCAAGCGTATCGTGTATATAAATCTATAACGGTCAATGCGTATTTATAATCAGAATCATTCGGCATATGAATAAGATCAGCACTCCAAATATCATCTTTATTAAATACTTTTACTTTCAATAAATATTTAGGCTTTCTATATTCTTTATGAATTTCAGACGCGTAGGTTCGAGCGTTGCTCTCAGACAGCTTTGATGACGTTTCATCTATCCCCTGACCGAATAATATTTTAGCTTGTAAAGCTTTCTTAACAAACATTCTTTCAATTCTTTCTCTAAAGGAAGGATTTTGAATACTATCTAATTCTTGAATCATCTTCTTATCAGCTTCATGTCGAGAACTTAGGTCATGATTTCGATAAGCTAAATCATGCCTGTAAGCTGCGGCATCTACTCTATTTATTGGTTCTTCACCTGGTTTCGGATTATTATTCTCATCTAGTCTTATATCTAATCGAGTTCCTGGACCGGTATATGAATGACCAGGAAGATGTTTTTCTTTCGAACATTTACTCCAAATAAATCCAGGAAAGTTTTCTAATGTTTTTTGTATGTCGTTACCTTCGTAAATTTTACAATTTGAGGTTTTATTTTTGTTTAATAGATAATTTAATAAATCTAAATTAGCAATTTTTAGTTTAATTAAATTTTCGGAATTTTTAGAATTCATTTTAAAAGATAAAATAAATGTTTTACCTTATCATACTAGGACTTAGATATATTCCAGAACCATCTTTTGTTTCTTTAATTTCAATTAAATCATCAACATTGTGGAGAATATTTTTAAGAACTCGTTTCCCTTCATCAACCAAATTTAATTTACTAATGAAATTATCTACTATTCCTTCACCCCTCGCATATTTTTCTAACTGTCTATTATGACGTTTTTGTTCTTCTAATGCTGCTTTCTCTGATTTATTTTTATTTACTGCTTGGACAATACCAGCTGTCCCACCTGCAACACTTCCTGCTGCTGCTATGCCTCCTATTATTAGTGGAATTAATGGGAGAGTTCCACCATTCTTTTCTTCTTGTAATTGAATATTCTTTATCATTGGTTTACTTATGTAATACTTTTTTTTGTTAATCGTAATAGTTTTAGGGGTATTTTTGGCAACAATATTACGTAATTTTAATTCAACAGTTTTATTATTATTACTTTTCGCTTGCGACATTTTTAAAAAGAAATTTTAAGTTATCAAAAAATTTTTAATCTATTCTAGTTATCAAAATTTTAAGTTAACAAAAATTTTAATCTATTCTAGCTACCAAAAAATTTTATTACTAATTACTAAAAAAATTTAATCTAATCATTTAATTAACTTATCGGAGCGAAGCTCCTCGAGGCTTTAGCCGATCGGACCAAAGGTCCTCAGGTTACTAACCTATCCTAGCCATCTTTCCATTAAGAATTTCAATAGAATATTTTACATCTTCTAGCAATAAACCATAAGCCATCAATGAAGTTGTGGAATCTTTTTTTTCAATATTAATTGTTACATCACAACCAGTCTTGATAATATCGTCTGATTGCGCACTTAAATCGAAACAGAAAACAGGATATAAATGTCTCCAATCTCCAGGAGTTAATTGTGGCTCAACTCCAAATTCTATACAAAGATTTCGATAAGAATCATATCCTTCCATAAATTGATTATTGGTATCATCGAATCTTGATGGATCAATTGGATATCGGGTTTGATTTAATGAAACTTGTAAACTTCGAATTGTATTAATATGAAAAAGATTGTTGTTCTTATCAAAACTTGGAGAATTATTTCTTTGAAAAGTTAGTAATAAATATCTTGGAGTATTCGCAGTTCTAGTAAAATGCCAGTTAAATCTTTGTTCGGAAAAAGTTACTGAACTAGCAGTACGCTTTAGAAAATTTACTGGAATTGGTTTGTTAGTATTTAATCTTTTTGCAATAGCTGTCTCAATCCCTAAACTAGGAGTAATATGCTTAATCCACCATTCAAGTCTATCAATTTTTAAATATGCTTTTTTCCAGTCTTACCAAAAAAGATTAATTCATTATTTGCTGTGCGATGAATTATTAATTTAAATTTTAATTGATATGATATTTTATCATAATCTAAATATCCGAATAATGGAGACAATGACCAATTTACTGTCTGTTTACTTTTCTTGTTAAGCTCACGTCTTTCTTTATATGCACTATTGTTTGTTTTATTTAAATGTTTTGCAATATTTTCTACATCTTTCGCAATTCCTGCTGCATGTGTTCCAGCGTAAGTTAAATCATCTATAATTATACCATCATTAGTATCAGGAAACCAACCTTCGATTTCATACTTTTTATTATTTTCATTAATTTTAACAAATCGAAGCATTGTGTCAATTACACCTGGAGAATCACTTATTGTTTCTATATTTTGAGTTGCAACATCTAAACGCATTTGTGTAAATAATCTTGGAAAGAAATTATTCTCTAGTGCAATATTATCGGTATCTGGTAATGGTGTTGTAAAATTGGCATCACTATATAAAGAATATTCACAGTGTAAAAATGAATCAGGTAAATATAAATAACTCTGCTGATTATCAACTTCAAAAATTAAATCACCTCCAGTAATTACTCTACTGGAAGATCCGGGATTCATAGAAATTCTTATATAGTCATTCTTTTTTTTGATTATAACTAACACCTGGTGGTTTATCTAAGTAATTTATTTTCAATTAGCAAAGACATTTTTATAAAAAATAATTTGACTTTTTGAAATATTACTAAAAAATTTTGCTAAAATAATTTTACTAAAATATATTTTAAAATTTTGCCAGACCAGCTCCGCTGTTAACACCATTACCTCTTATTTCTTCAATTGAACGTTTTATGGCTACGCCTGATTTCTTCTTATGTTTACTATCAGACGGAGCTCCGCTCCTCAAGGTTTCACCCCCCACAGCTATGTTAGCAATTTTGTTTTTTGTTTCCTCTGAAAGTTTTTTAAATTTTTTAGTTCTTCAGAATCATTCCTAAGTTTATGAATAGCTTCTAGTTGTTTTAATTCGTTTTGAGACTTAACAGCATTTAATATTGCACTAGCTGTACTACCTATAGCAGCTGCTCCTTTTGCAGCAGATGTAATCAAATCTTTATTATTTTTAATTAAGTTAACGATACTTCCAATACCAGAAAAGATGCCAGCTCCTTCCGTGTGAACTGTTTCTCTATTATCATAATGATAAACAGGATTCATACGTGGTTCATGAGCAATTCTTTGATTTGAAGTAAAATGTTTAAGATTGTGTTTATAAATTATAGGCATTTTTTAGGAATAAATTTGACTTTTGGGAAAAATATTTACGTTAATATTTACGTTTATGATTGGTTAAGTAACCTGAGGACCTTTGGTCCGATCGGCTAAAGCCTTGAGGAGCTTCGCTCCGATCAAGATTTACGTTTGTGAATGGACAACAACTTCGAGATAACTTTATTAATTGTCTGTTGCACTTTATCTATTGCGTCAAGTAGCGTGTGATGTACTTTAATTTCTTTTCTATTAACTTGCATTTTCTCCTGATTCATCTTCAACGCCGCTTTAAGAGCATTTAACTTAATTTTAAGATCTAATTGTCTTTTAACAGAGTCTAACTGTTCTTTATTTTCTTTAGAGTTTTCTTGTAAATTTTTCTTTAATTCATTTTCTAAATTGATTTTAAGAGTTTTCATTTTATCAACTTTTTGATTAAGTGAGTTTACTTCATTTATTATTCTATTCATCTTTTTCATTTGTTGAATAATTTTAGAACTCAATTCATCAACACTTTTTTGGAATGTAGTTTGTAACTGCTTTAATTTTTTTAAATTCTTTCAGGTAGTTTTTCTATTTCATCTTCTAATTGTTCTTTCAATAGTTGTATCTGATGTTTATTTTTAATGACTGCAGATTTTAAATTTAAAGAAAGTAATATTAAAATTTTTGATTGTTCAGAAATCTTTTTAAAAAGTTTTGCTATATCTGCTTCTAGCTCTCTATTTTTATCAAGTTTTAATAATTTTTCGTTTAATGATTTGTCATTAAGTTTTAGCAACTTTAATTCATTCATCAGTGGAACCAAAACATCGTTTATATATTTTTCTTTTAAGTCATTGATTTGTGTATCAACATATTGTTTATTTGTCAACTCTGTATTTTGTTGCGGAAGAATAGAAAGATGCAATGGACCAGATAAAACGTCTCCAGTTTTCATGACATAATTTTCTATCTCTATTTCTAATTCACGATTATTCGGGATATATGCACCTCCACCAACATTTGGTAACATCATTTTTAAAACAATAAAAAAGTAATTTTTTTATATAATGAGAAAAAAAAATTTTTCTAATAAAATTAAAAAAATAAAATTTTTTCTAATAAAAATAAAAAATGGATAAAGCAAATTTAAAAAAATTATATTCGTCCGCATCATCCTGTTCTTCTTATTCGACGAGATCAACGGGATTTGAAAATAAATGTTTTGATAATAATAATAATAATAATAATCCATGTATAGATGTAAATCTTTTGTTTGAATTACAAGCTGAAATATTTAGAGAACAGACTAAAGGTTTACCTTCTATAGAAACTAATTATTGTATTTTTCCAGGTGATCCATTTATTAAATTTATGGAGATTGTAAGTAAATATAATGATGTAGCTTATGTTGAATTAAATAAAGAAAATATGGTAATAATAGGACATAATAATGTTTACGGATTTATTAGAGCAGTTTTGCCGATTAGTAATACTGATTGGATAGAAACTAAAATTATTAATTATATCAATATTAAAGAATTAGTTATAAAATTAAAATCTTTCTCAAAGGAAAAAATTAGATTATTTGTTGATGAACAAAACCAATATAATATTCATATAGAGAGTAAAAAACATAACGAAGAATTATTATGTCAAGTATATTATAGAGATAAAATTTATAAACAAGAAACATTAGAAATGCCGCAAAGATATGATGATGATACATATATAGGATTATATTCAAATTTAAATATTAATTTGTTAAAATCTTACATGAATGGCTTAGGTCAACAAGAAAAAATTTATATGTGGACAACACCTTATACCATTAACAATGTCCATAATCATAATCATAATAAACGAACCGAAGGTTCTAGGGCTTTGCCCGATCTTAAAGAATCTTATAATAATAATGATGATAATAATATAGATGATGATTCTGAAACATCTGAAAATGGTGTAAATGGTAAAAAAGATTATAAAAATATTAGTAATTATAAAAATTTAAGTGAAGAAAAATTTATATCTCATACTGATATACATGATATTAATACTACATATAATCAAAATTTATCTAAATTTCATTTTCTTACAATTGAAAATAATAATGATGGTATAGTTGAAGATACTGTTAGACAACTATGTGTCGGGTCTACAAAATTTAAATTAGAATTTACATCTAATAAATTTAAAATTTTATCATCTTTAATAAAAACTAAAAGGGATTCAGATTATGGTGGTGTTATTAAATTTTCCAAAAGAGATCAATGACCAATATTTTTCTCTATTATATTATTATCAAATAATAAATGTAATTTAGAGTTAGATATTCCAATAAGAGAATGGTATCCTATCAGGGAATGGCATCCTATACCAAAAAGTGTAATTTATGATGTTGAAGAATCAATTTATGATGATGATGAAGAATAAATTGATGATGATGAAGAATCAATAGTTAGTGAAGATAAATTTAAATTATCTTTTGATAAAACGTTATATGATAAAACTTATTATGATAAAGAAAATAAAATAACTTAAGAACGTGAAATGTATAATAACATATGATAACTCTCAAGTCCTTGATATTAGAATGTTTATATCTAAAATTAAAACACAATTTTTTCTTTAAAAAATAAAAAAATGGAAAATACCAAGTTTTATTGTAACTTATGTAAAAAAAAGTTGCAAACAAAAAGAAGTTATCAATCTCATTTAAATAGTAAATTGCATTTACAAAATGTAGATCGAGTTGATGAAGGAGATATATTAAAATTAAATAATTATATAAACTATCTAGAAACATTGCCTACTGATATAAAAGTTAAAAAAATGTTCGATGATTATTCACATTCGAAATATAAAAAAGTTTTTAATAGTGAAGATGAGACCATACAAACCGAAGGTTCTAGGGCTTGGCCCGTACCAGATGGAAGATATTTATTTAGCGATACTGATGAATTTAACGAAATAGATGAATTTGATGAAGCCGTAACAGATATAAAATATTTATTTAATGAATCGGTGCATGGGACATCAAAGATGTCTTCCAGGGCTTCGCCCGTTGAACATAATGAAACCGATAAAACTTTTTCTGATATTCTATCCAACTTTTATAATATATTTAAGAAATCTTTCAAATGTTATATGAATGTAGAAGTACTTTACACAAAAAATGGACCTGATGGAATTCCTGAAGAAATAATACAAGGACATTTTACAAATTCACAAGAAATTCATAATGTAAATGATATACAACCCATATTTGAATCGATGATACTTAAATTAGAAAATTGTATAATTGAAGCCCAGTTACGTGAATTTGGTTGGAGATTTGTTAAAATACTATCTAAGAAAATAGTAATTGATAAATATAAAAATAATACTGGTGGTAGTTATGTTCCTTTGCCTTTCAGTTCACCACAAATAATTAACATAAAAAATGAAGATGATTATTGTTTTCTGTGGAGTATTATAGCACATTTACATCCTGCAGAATATCACAAAGAAAGAATAAGTCATTATAATAAAGAAGAATATATAAAGGGATTTGATCTTTCGGATGGTTTAGATGAATTTCCATATGATTATAATAGGTTAATAAAGTTTCATAAAAAGAATAAAAATTTAATAGAAATAAATGTTTTTGAATTAAATGTGAATTATGTTTCTATTGGTAAAATTACTCCACTTTACTCAGATTCAAAAAAATTTTATTTGAATAATAAAAATTTATGTCAATCAGAAATAGTATACAATATAAGAGGAAATTACATGCATCATAATATTTTTTACCAAGGAAATATAATATGTACTGAAAAATTTGAAATTGTTAAAACACTATCACCAATAATGATTAATCATAATAATTATAAAGGACGTAATTATAATTATGATTATAATACCGATTATTTATCTTTATCTTTAGAATATCAACAAAAATTACAAAATTTAAATGAAAGTTTACAAAAATGTAAAACAGATTATCAGCAACAAACAAAAATATTAGTACAAGAATATTGCCATAAATATCAAAATAAGATAGAAACGATTCAAAAATTAAATGAAGACAATAATGAAGAAAAATAGAGAATTAAATAATGAAGAAAATGAAACCAATCAAAAAATAAATTAATGTTTAAAAAAATGTCAACAACAATATAAAGAACAATATAATAAAAAAAATAGTTATCAGTTACAAATATCAAATCAAAATTTTCATCGAAACTCATTTAATCTTACAAAAGAAATTGATGAAACACATGAAATATATAAAGATAAATTTGAAAAATTAGAACAGACAAAACAACCAGCACAAGCGAATATATTATATTATCAGGGTCATTTTATATTGTGAAAATATGTTTCTATATTTACAAAAACTTCAGATAATACAAATTTTCCTTGTCTCTAATGTATGACGAGCTTTAGAACTAAAGAAGAAATGAATAGACATTTGGAGAATTGTCAACAAAATGAAGCAGTTGAAAATACTTTTCCTAAAAATGATTATTTAATATATAATAGACATTATTTGAAAAATAAAGTACCCTTTGCTATTTATTGTGATTTTGAAGCATATAATGTTAATATGACACAAAATCACGGGACATCGGAGATGTCTTCCAGGGCTTCGCCCGATTCTGAAAATGATAATTATGAAGAAAGTGCAGCTGAACAAAGTAAAGAAAAATATTTATTTGAACAAAAACCATTATGTTGGGCAATGTACATTCATTCAAATTATCCTGAATTATTTAAATCAGAATATTATCAATACTATGGTGAAGATAGTTCAGAAATGTTTACAAAGAAAGTAGAAGAATTACAAGGACGTTTTTCACAATTGCTTGAAACAAATATACCAATGATGCCATTAACAGAAAAAGAAAAATTAAATTTTATTAATGAAACAAAATGTTATTACTGTGGAAAAGAATTTACAAAAAATTATAAAAATGGCAGAGGTAGATATCTTGATAAGGTAAAAGATCATGATCATCTAAATGGATTATATAGAGGTGCAGCACATAATTCTTGTAATCTTAATGCTAATAAATTTAAATATAACTTTGTTCCTTTATATTTCTACAATGGTTCTAAATATGATTTCCATTTAGTAATGAAAGATTTATTTTCATCTGAAAAATTACAACAACAACAAATAAATGTACTATGTAAAACAGAAGAAGAATATTTTTCAATGCAATTAGGTTGTATTAGAATTTTAGATGCATTTAGATTTTTTACTCCTTATTCATTAGATGTTATGGGAAAAACTTTGAAACCTGAACAATGTAAAATATTAAATAAATATAATTTAAAACCCTTAAAAGGCATATTTCCGTATGAATACATAACTGGAGATTTTAATTCTGTGAATAAAATTATGGAAGAAAAACAACTTCCTCCAATAAATAAATTTAAATCAACATTAAAACAATCACAATTATCTGAAGAAGACTATGCTGAAGCTGAAAAAAATTGGAGAGAGTTAAATTGTAGAACAATGTATGATTATACAATGAAATATCTACAGATAGATGTATTAATACTAGCTGATCTTTTTGAAAACTTTCGTGATATGTGTTTAGAATATTACGGAATATATCCATGTTATTGTTATTCTACACCAGGTTTAACATGGTTAGCAGGATTAAAACATACTGGTGTTAAACTTAAACATTATAAAGAGAATACATATGATAAATTATTATTTTTTGAATCTGGAATTAGAGGTGGAGTTTCATCAGTTTTAGGTAATAGTTATGTACAGTGTTACAATAGAAAACTAAATCCTGATGATTATGGAATAATGAAACCTTTATCTCCAGAAGAAAGCGATCAGTTTATAAAATTGTTTAATCAAAATATAGAAGGACTTATATCAAATGAAGAGAGTCAAGCAGCAGTTGATGAAATCATGAGAGAAAACTATTTGTTATATTATGATTTTAATAGCTTATATTCTTCTTGCATGATACAAGAATTATCAACAGGTGAAATGGCATGGTGTAATATTCTAGATTATCAAAAAGCACATGATGGAAATTATAATCATGGTTATATATATGAAGTTGATTTAGTATATCCTGATTATATAAAAGATAAAACAAAATATTTTCCTTTCTGTCCCGAAAACAAAATTCCCAATATAGAAGATTTTTCAGATTATCAAAAATCTATAATTCCTAAGAAATACAGACCAACAAAAAAAACTTATGTTAACACAAAGTAATAAAGGAAAGTATGTTGTTGAAGGAAGAATGCTAGATTGGTATTTAGAACATGGAATGATTCTCACTAAAATACATCGAAAACTATTTTATCAAAAATCTAGGTGGTTAAAAGATTATATAGAGTTCAATATTGAAAAACGTAAAATAGCTAAAAGAAATAAAGATGATTTTGGAAACGTGTTCTTCAAATGAATGAATAATGCATTTTATGGTAAGACTTTAGAAAATGTGCGTAATAGACAAAATATTGAAATAGTTTATGATAAAGATAGGTTTCAAAATTTAACAAGGAAACCTACATATAAAAGAACTACTAGATTTAGTGATGAACTATGTGCTGTACATTTACGTCGAATTAGCGTAAAACATGATAAGTTTAATTTTATAGGATTCACTATATTAGAATTAGCTAAACTATTTATGTATAGATTTATATATGATTATTTAGCACCTGCTTATGGCAAAAACTATAAATTACACTTTACAGATACCGATTCTGTTTTCTTAGAATTAACAATACCGTATAATTCTTCACTTGATGAAGAAATTAAGAAAATAAAAGATATCATTCATCCTTCAGAATTATGTAAAGTAAAAGATGAACTAGAAGGAAATGAAGATTTCATAACAGAAGCTATATTTTTAAAATCTAAATGTTACTGTTATAACACAACTAATAATATTAAAACACATAAAACATTAAAAGGAATTTCAAAGGCATCAGTGGCTAATCAAATAACATTTCAAGATTATAAAAATGCATTATTTAATAATGAAATAAAAACAGCACGTAATTATAGACTTAATTCAAAGAAACATAAAATGTATTTAAAAGAAGAACATAAATTAGCATTAGATCCATTTGATGATAAAAGAAAAATTTTACCTGATGGAATAACTACTGAACCTTTTTAATTTTCTAATTTCTAAGATAGACAAATTTGATATATACATAAAATAAAAAAAAATATTATAACACTATATTTGTATATTTTTATCACTCGGTAAAAAAATCTTCTATAACTCTATCATGAATTTTTTTATCAATATTAATTGTAATGAAGCCATAATCTTTTGACCAAGCATTGTTACACGATTGTTTAAATTCATCTTTATTTCTTACGCATAAATCTCTTAACAAATCACTTAAGTTTCTTGCATTTATTTCAAATAGTATAAATATGTTTGCATTCTTTCTAATAACACTTCCGTCTAATGAATACATACTTTGTGTTAAATAAAAAACACTACAGTTATTATGTCTACCTCTTGTGAAATAATTTCTCTGAACTGACTGATTTCTATCATTAACACAATCATCAAAAATTACACAATGTTTCATTGTTTTATCTAGTTTACTAGGATCTTGCATATTACCACTATCATCTATTAATTGTATCTTTATATGCTTATTTTTATTGGATTCAACTAACTGACTATTTTTTGCTGCTTCTTTACACCACGAACTTATTTCTTCTTCATCTTCAGATTTTTCATATTCTTTGAATAATGAAGCAATTGCTGTTTTTTAAGATTATTTTCAAATCCATATTTTAAAAATTGATAGACGGGTTGTTCTGCTGTTGTTGTATAAATTTTAAGATTGTTATAATCCAAAAAATTTGGAGTCGTTAAAATTTTAAATAATAGATACGTTTTACCACAACCTGATCTTCCGCAAATAACTGACAAAACTTTATTACATAAATTTGGATGATGATTAAATTTAAGTTTTTTTTATTTAATGGGGGTACTTCACTCATTTTTAATAAAAAAATTTTATTTTTAATTTTTTAATTTTTTGTTTCTAAAGAATAATAATAATAATAAGAAAATTAAACTTCTCTAGCTTCGCGTGGGAGTTTATACCTCTCGAACGGGAGTTTATACCTCCCGAACCAAAAGATCTATCATAATCTCTTCACCTCCAAAATTTATTTCTTGTCCTTTCTCATCAGTGATTCTAATGTTAATACTGTTAATAGTTTTTCTTGTAATAGGGAAATATATTAATGTTTGTGGAATTACATTTAGTCTATAACCAATGGGTACAGTAAAAGCTGGAAAACTGAATATTAAATTTGACAATTTACTATTTATATATCCTCCTTCAATAATGTCACAATGTACAACAATTGAATTTATTTCAGTTATTTTTGGAATCTTCTCACCTAAATAATAATATAATTTCATTTGATATTGATTCAACTTCGTAAGAACCAGGAAGAAAAGTTTGTATTTTCCATGTTTTGCCTTTATCAGTAGAATATCTAAATTGATCATTCACATCTTTGATAACGTTTTGAATAGTGTTAAATGTGGAGAAACTAGTCAATGCAATTTGATAATTTTTATTTTGTTCCAAATGTAGAATGGGTTCTAAATTACAAGTGTGTGATGAAGTAGTTGTGATAATTTTTAACGTCGTACTAAATTTTGATGAACCCAAAATCTGTCAAATTTTCTAAATGATTATTAATTTTGTCAAAATCTACTGATGATAATTCTCTCGAAGACATTTTTTAACTAAAAAATTTAAATAAATATTAGAGATAAAAATCGTAGATAAAAATCATAGATAAAAATCATAGATAAAAATCATAGATAAAAATCATAGATAAAAATTAGAAACAACATATTTTAGCTACGGGCGAAGCCCTAGAACCATCGGTTCGTTATACTTTTATAATCCTCTTCATTTAGAATCTTCTTTTCTAACAGTCTTTTCAATATAGCATGAATTTCATTGAAGCTAGAATTATGTCCTTCTTTTATTGCAGATATTAAAATATTTAGTCTATTTAGCAATTCTTGTGGATCATCTTGTAAAAATACAGTTGTTTCTGTTTTAAAACCTTTTCCTACTTTAACTCCCGTTGATAATAAATTTTCTAATTGTTTACAACGTTTAAGAGTTTTTCCTGCTTTAACTCTATCTAACATAGCTTTATATTTTATGAGATCTTCTACAGCATAATTATTTAAATCTGCTCCTCTTAAAAGATCAACAAAATTTCTATCTAGATTAAAAGGATATTTATCTGGTGAAAAAATTAAACCTCGAAAAGGTTGTGGAAATATTTCTTTTTGTCCGAGATAAAATCTAGGTATTGTTTTTCCATCTATAAATGAAATAGAATGTTCAAATTGCATAGATTTTGGTAATTTCTTATTAATGTTTGATTCTAGTAATCCATAGTCATCTAATATAGTTTTGTGCTCTGGATCTGTCATATCAGTTTGTTTATCATTATTTGTAAGTTCTTTTTCAAGAGTTTTAAATGGTTTCATAGTTTTTTCAAAATCAGTTTTTACTTGCTCGGTTTGCTGCATTTTTTCAAACATATCAGATTGAATACCAGCTTTTATCATTCTATGTTGAAGATGATTTTCTTTCATAATATTTCTTTGTTTTATTAACTCTTCTAATTGTTTTATTCCTTTAATATTATCAGCTCTAATTTTATCCATTTTTAAAATATAATATTTGAATTTTGTGGTAACATTGGAATACAGCAAAAACATTTTACTGAACAAATTATTTTTTATTGCTTTGTTGTCTGACATCTTTTCGTTTAAAGGTTTCTCGTTTTAAGTTTTGTCTAATAAAGTTTTGCTTAAATTTTCGCTTAAAGTTTTTAGCTCTTCTAAAAAAATTTTGTCATTTTCTTCATTAGAAATTTTACCATCACTAAAAGTTTTATCATCCTGTCTATTCTTATCATCAACTTTTTCGGACTTTAAATGAAATGGCGTTTTATTAGCTTCATTAGATATTTGATCAAATTTTTCAATCTCATCTAACGTAATAACATTATCATCACATACTCTTTGAAAGTAGTAGTGTAATTTGTCATAGACTTCTTTAATATGTAAATGCTTAGTTTTTAATGATTTTCGTTTCTTAGTTATTAAAGATTTATCTAACATTGTAACAAGTGAAGTTGCAAATACACCCGTACCTGTTAAAGCTGTAGCAACAACAGGAATTAATAAAACACCTGAAGATATAACAATTGTTAAAGCACCTAAACTTATTGGTAAGAATATGCCAATTCCTTGTGTTACATTCTTAACTTTAGTCCATCTCTTTCTTAATTTTTTATAATGCTCTAATCTTAATAATAATTGAGATTCCTTATCTTTCATATAGCGTACTCTATCTTTGTGTTTTTCTTTATTCAATTCACTTATTTTTAACTGTGATAACGAAGGATATATTCTTGCGGTTTCTTCCACTTTTGTTTCTTCCATTTTTGAAGAAATATTATTAGTCACATGATATATTTTAAAAACCTGAAAGATGGATAAAATTCATGAATTTGAAATTCTCAACTTTTATGATTTTCGGTGTCCTGGAACGGTCATGATTTACAAGGAAAAAATTGTAATTCTCAAATTTGAGATTTTGAAAAATTTGAAAATTGGGTATTTTTAAAAACGCCCAAATTTATGAATTTAGGTCTTCATAACCTGAAAAATGACCAAAATTCATGAATTGAGACCATTTAAAAAGTACCATTTTTTGAAAAATCGGTATCTTTAAAAGCGACTAAATTCATGAATTTAGGTCTTAAAAACCTGAAAAAGGGTCTAAATTCATGAATTTATGTCGTTTTTAAAGATACTATTTTTTGAATTTTATGGTGTCCTGGAACGGTCTTTTGCCCATTACTTATATGATCACACTATTGAATTACCAGATTATTCATTTATTGGGCGTCCATCACGAACTCGAGATTCTAATTGTGACTGCTACATTTGTAAAATTGCAAAGTCAACCTCAAATCCAAATTTGAAACAAGGCAACGCGTTTCCATGGAAAAAAGCTGAACAGAAACTTTGTGCAAAATGTCTATCTGAATTTGGAAGAGGAAAGAGTCATCAGTGTACCAAAGATGCATTTAAACAGAACTTAAGTGATATTCAGTCCCAAACATCATCGGATGATGAATGTGTGGGTACTACAAGCCAGTCACCAACCGCAAGCTTTGAGATTTCTTCAAAAAGTCTTGCTCATATTCAAAGTGAGTTGAATCTTTCTCGTAACAAAACACTGAAGCTAGGTCAAGAAATTCGTAAAGCAACGCAGAATCAAGTATCAATTGAACCATTTTTGAAAGGCAAGTTGTATAATATTATCTCGATAATATTTTCTCGATGAACAATTTGAAGTGAAAACGTGCGACTTTTTTGATAATTCTGGGGAACAGTACGAGAGACCTGTAGTGTATTGCAAAGATATTCAAAGACTTATCCATGTGATATGCACAACGAGAGGTATTGACCACGACAATGTTTTTATCAAATTGTCTCTTGATGGAGGCGGAGGCTTTGTTAAAGTCATGATCAGCGTTTTTACCATCGATGACGAGAATGTACAACCAAAGACAAAACATCGAAAAGATACTAATACCAGCGTAAAGAAAATTTTCTTGATTTTGATTACTCCCGAAGTGGATGAGAATTATCGAAACGTACTCCAAATGTTCGTGACATTGAAATGAAAAGATCTTGGAGAACGGTGGAAAATTGTTTCAGATTTAAAGCTTACCAACATTATTCTTGGTTTGATGGCCCACGGATCAACCCATCCTTGCAGTTATTGTGATATCGATAAGTCAAAGTTGGATAAAGAAGGAAAACTCAGGTAAGCTAAAATGTTGTCGCGAGTCTGACGTGGAATCATCTTTGAGGAAATACGTTTGCAAATTTTTCGTATCTTATGTGAATAGGCCCTCTATATAGTACATTCATAATATTCTTTGTTTGAAGTGCTACTTGCATTTTCATAATACGAGTATCAAAGCTAAAAGCTGCGAGCACTATTGCACATGTATAGATCCTAATTCTGAAGTCTTAGACCTATGATATTGAAGTTCATGACCTGGCAAAAGTCTAGTCGTAGTGCTTAACTTATTAACACGTACGATCTATGACAAGGGAATAAAAAACTCTATGTAAACTTTTTTGCTAGATTGAGCCTAAACAATACTCTTTATGTTTTAGGACCATTGGCAACTTGAAAGAAAAGTTCTGGGCGTGGTTTTCGAGCAGTAAGGGTAAATCAAATGCAAAACAGTTTGGAAATGTTATTCATTCTCCCCTTGTCAAACATGTGAATGAAAATGTTGAAATTATCGACATTCTGGTACCACCGGAGCTACATCTCCTCATTGGTGTTGTAAATACGTTGTACAATCATCTGATCAAAATCTGGCCACAGCCCATCATTTGGTCTAGGAAATGCTACGTAGAAAAAGAAGCCATGCATGGAGGAGCATTCAATGGCAACTCTTGTATGACTCTTTTGAATAATATTGACTTGTTGAGATCTTTGTGCCCACTACAATGTCTACGATTCGTTGAGTTATTCTCACTCTTTAAATTGATTGTGAAATCTTGCTTTGGAGCAGCATTGCACCCTGATTTCCGCCGTTTTATTGATGATTTCAGCAGAGCACACAAAGATTCAGGACTTCCTGTCACACCGAAGTTGCACATGGTGTTCTACCATGTGACAGAATTCTGCGACCGTACCAATGGTGCTCTTGGTATGTGGTCGAAGCAGGCATCAGAAGCTGCGCACTCAGACTTTAAAGTCACTTGGTTAAAATACAAGGTCAATTTGATCAATTCAAGATATCCTGAACGGCTCCTTCACGCAGTTTGCAAGTACAACTCTTTGCATTTGTAAATTTAAGCTGTTAGGCCTATATACCACTATTTATGCATACGCATTTCTTGTACACCAATACATCTGTTTTTGATTAGCTATGCCTGCAATTCTCCTACTTATGTACAGAATGCCGAGTCACAGTCGATATATTCGTAGAACTACATGCACGTATATACAAATCACGAAGAGTATAGAAAATGCATTCATTACATTGTTCAAACAAGACTCGATCATTGTGCGAACTTAGGCCAATAACACTAATGAAATACATATACTCATATATCACGCAAGCCAAAGAGAGACGAATATCTATGCCATTCTCTATCGCCTGCCACCATTCATTGCATACAATGGCTGGGATAGGATTATGTCCGCTCTCACTGACGAGGACTAGGATTCATTATCCTAGTCAGTGGTCCGCTCTAAACTAACCCACACGCAAATGAATCTATCTCTGTGGTAATTGCACCCAACCGTCACAAAAAGATTGCCGCGCAGACGTCACATGGACGGATTGCAGTTCATCGATTGTTCAGTGAGTTTCAGCTGATAAATGAATGATCGAATGACAACGGTGTACATACAACTATTAATTATCCAGCATCAGGAGTGCTCACTTTTTATGCCGATGAGTACCCAGAGGAAGTTTTTTAACATCCGTGAAATAGAGGAAGCAATTCATAGCAGGTAGATGAAAAATCCGGATCAGAAGGTGAAGGAAATTTCGATGACGTTGACGTATTTAACTATAACATCACGTGTGGAATACTGACAGGATACAGATGATGATTGGCCTATACGCAGCTCCGATGATGAAGAAAGTATACATTATTATTTCCCGAGATGGCGCGAACAGGAGAAAGCAAGCTACTTCTTATGTCAGATTCTGATAGTTGCAAATAGCTTATTGACCGACTTTTCATCTGAAAAGATTGGTGCATTCGCCGATAGCTTCCTTTCATAAGTCGAGAAAACAAATGCAACCTAGCGATGACGTTGCTGGTCCTCAGTCACTTCTAAAACAGCATCAAAATTACATATGCCGAAGCAAAGCGGGAAACAGCGCTAGTTCTGCAGAAAAACAGCCTGTCAGTCTGTTTCAGCACTGCATTGGTGTAAAGAAACTGTAAACAAGAAGTGGTAATTATCTGTCGGAGATCATTGCCTTCTTTTTATGTTGTGAAAAGTATGTTAAATTTCATAAAGTTCACCCAGCAGTCAAAATGACCGCTCTTGGTCTTTCTATACAAGTCATTTTGTTGATCCTTCTGGTGCTAAAATCAATTCAAGCAAAGATGAACATTGCACACACTGCATTTTATGTTCGAGCGAAAGTTCGTCTTCTTTGTCGAGCAATGATGACAACGGCCTCTTTGGCTTGAATGAATCGGCAAATGCTGACAGACAGACCGAACGTCCAGACGACGTTTCTTGCTGCCAACCGTTTCCGAAGACGATCCCTTGCGAGATGAAAGCGATGCCACGAGTGATCGAAAAACAACTTGTCTGAATTCCTTCGCAGACAGTTCTGATTCTGAATGCGCACAATCTTTGAAAACAATGTATGAATTGCAGATTGACATATCCAGCATGTCGAAAAACAAACGAAGGTAGTATTTGTACTTTGCACGAATATCAATTTCGCAAGCCTCTTTCAACTGATCGGCCAAGTCAACCCCACCCATGTAGAAATCTCTGGCTCCTCATCAGACGTATTCCCGAATAACAGTCCGATAGCCGCCTCAGCTGCTCTTCTCCTCGGTCGAATGAAATGGCGTGCGCGTTCAGACATCACCTGAAAATGATGAAGCATCACTACAGCACACCTCTCTTCGTCAACTGACATAGCTCAGGAGTAGAGTGGCGAGCCTAGCTCTAGCGAGCGAGAGTTCGAATCCCTCTTTTGTCGGACGTCAAGCAAGCCTCTACTTCAATCATGATTTTTCTTTACTGTCACATCATTTTTGTTTTGCAGCCTACATTATCAAGTGGCCACTTATGTACGTAGTGCGCCTACTTCTATTTCATACTGCAAACTAGGCGCAAAATATCATTTAGACCTACAACCTGTATACCTACTTCATTGTTATTGATGCGAGTCACTAATAATTTCAGCTCTACCATCAGATGTCAGTTTTATCTAAATGTTATTTCTTTACATATACATGAAGTTATGATATCCTGCTAGATTTGGTATCAAATATAAAATACATCATAAAATAGCCTGTTTTAGACTCCTTTTACGCCTGGTGGTCCAAATATGAACCACCACTACAAAGTAATACTGAATATTGAAAAATTGTAAATTTTGCTATACCAACGGTTGGAGAGTGTTGGGGATGGTCAGAAGTGATAATAGTTTGTGATAAACATACAAAAGATTGTTTTGAAAGGAAGATATTCGTCACTTACCGAAACACTGACTTGAAAAAATATTTTCTTGTCGCAGATGATTGTATTGACGATTGAATCAAAATGTTTCAACTTAAAACAAAATTGAAGAGTTCGGATTTAATTTATACATCGTCTTGAATATATCCATGTGGTATAACTAGCTCTAGTGCAGTTAGATGAAAATATACAGATCATATAAGAGGTGGTCCATTTTTGGACCACCAGTCCTCAAAGGGTTAACCCAACAAGAAAAATATGTCGTTTGTTGCATTTCGCCTGGCACCTGTAACTCTGTTTACATTAGAGGCTTATATTCGTTCTGTTGACAATGACCAGTGTACACGTCAAGAAACTCAACAGTGGTGATAATCAATATTGTTGCCCTTTTGTGAATATACCATTGTTAATAAACTGAAAACGTGAAGCTTTGCTGTGATAATAAAGGAACGTGACTAAAAGTTGAAGATTCGCATGCGTGATTGACATGAATGAATATTTCAGACAACCCCTTTACGTTAGTCTACTGCTTGGCCAGTATTTGAAATGAAAGAGAGTCAGTGACATCGTAAGAGGGAATTTTTAAAAGTGATGGAAGCAGGATGGCTTGATTGCCCATGCTCTGACAATCCGATGTCACACTGGAAAAGAAGATGAAATCGATAATGCGAACATGGAACTTACGATATTTCATGGTTTTTGTGTGTGTTTTCGGTGTAATCCTTGCAAGGATTCAGATTGGATCCCCGTGGATGTCTGATTGGATTCTAATCTATATCCCACGGGATCCTTACGGCATTCATTAGAAAAGCAAATTGACGATTTCGGCAAAAATGAGATTTTCTATGTTATCTCTGATTAAGTGAGAAATGCTAAATCTAAACCAATATATTTTACAAAGTCTCTTTAAAAGTCCCATAATAGAAGACAAAGTAATCTCACATTTTTATACTAAGTCAGCTATAATGTCTTGATGCCAGCAACTCTACCTCTTGATGCTTTGTAAAACAAATAAAGTTCTGGATGATGATATGCGAATGAAATGAATGTGCATCCATTATTAAGCATGCTTTTCAGGAAACTAACAAATGTGATATTCACCTAAATATTTTCTGTGTATTATGCGCTATGCCCTTTGTTGAGTAAACTCCCGAGCGAGACATATTTATTAATTATGTATTCATGTCGCCTTTTGCGTCAATATCAGAATGCTAAGTAAGTCAATATGTACCAAATTTGAAAAGTGAGGAATTTCAAAAGATTAGACAGCAATATTATCATCATTCACTGTGCGCCTTACACATCGCGCACATAATTGGACGGAGAAAATTTGGGACTATTGATATAAATTCTTATCTGTAAAAGCATATTGACCTACAGGGGTCTTGCTTAAAAACTTTATTAAGAAAGTTGCACTTCATAGCATTGATGAATATGTTTGTAAGAAAAGTTATTGCTTTGAAAAGAAAAATATGACTTTCAAAATGGGCGCTAACAGGCGAATTCAGAATATCACCTGAAATGCAGATTGAACCATTGACCTTGACATTTTTGGCAAGTGAAAAGGCATTTCCTCTTCAATACGTTATTGGTCGCAAATCAAAAAAGGAAGCTTAAAAATATGCGCAACCCATATGCTAGCTTTCATTCTTCCTTAGCGGAAAATTTCTAAATCATCTCAATGAGCAGCGTGCGAATCCGACCCGATCCGACTCGAATTCGCGCTCGGGTCGGGTTTACGAATTTATTATTCGTATTAAGAATTGAAAATATTCGGGTTCTGTTTTCGGTCATGAATTTAAGATATTTAGAAATTTATTAATATAAATGTTTTTTATCTTACCGACTTCTTTGTTGATATACATACCTGCATTTCATAAATGTAGATGTATACAAATGGTATGCATGTATATTATGGAATGTTTACTAAATGTTTTCAATCGCATATCTATTACCAACGGTGCATGTTTCTTGTTGCATTAAATTACAGCATTTTAAGTGCGATGTAGATCTAATATTTGAAGAACCTAATCATAATATAATGAAACATCAAATTACATTGCAATACTAGGAAGCGATCATGGTAATAGTATTGATACTGCAATATGAAATACGCATTACAGCCATGTAGCGAACCGATGTATCTAAGAAATATGCCATTGTTATCACTATTAGTATTATTGACTGCATCCGTATTCGTTATCAATCTGTAATATGTCGTTGATTGTAGTCGATTCAAATCAATCAAACTAATGGTGCCAATTCATTTTTGCACTTCACAAAGGCTCAAGCTCGAAAGTTGGGAAATCCATTCTCCACAGTCGAGGTAATTTGGTTTTTTAACTATTCTTCTTCGGTTTGTATTCGGGGATTTCGGGTCGGGTCGGGCTCACAACTATGGTTCGGGTTCGGTTTCGAGTGGAAGGTGGTCGGGTAGGGTTCGAGTTCGGGTTTCAATTCATAGTCATTGCACATCTCTTATCTCGATACGCAATTGTCATGCGATATATTCTTTAAAGAGCTGTTTTATCAATGACCAGCGCAATTGCAGTCGCCATGAATTGCTTCAATTGTCATGAATTTACATCGGGCCTACGGTGTGCAGATTTCACATTCGAAACAAATAGCCCTACAAATATCTAAAAAAATCGTTACTTCGAAAACCTTTGGCCAATTGTCAACCCGACCAAAATAGCAAATGAAAAGAAATCGGACATCAGAAGGACCCAATCAATCTTCACATTCTAGAAAGTACTGTTATTATTCAATGAAGAAAGTCGACCATCATTTCACACGAAAAGAGTCGTGCACTTGACAGTTTTGTCGTTGAATACCATGTACACCTATTTTTCTACATAGCCCCGGTATCTATTTGACTTTGAATGTATTATCCTGCTTTAAAGACCCAGTTATGCTTTTGGCAACACCGGCATTGGTGAAAGCTTTAAGGAAACAAATGAAACAGCAAAGCTTGTTTCTTATAAATCAATAATTTAACAGTGCTTTGCCAGATTTACAAAGCAATTGGTCATAAACTTATATGTATCTAGTTTACGCATAATTAGCTTCAAGTCTGTTTTAAATTTCTCATTTGGTTGCATTTTGCAGAAACATACCAGTGATGTCATTATATGGTCCCTTGCGCACATAAGATCTGCCAAGTCCCATCTGATGTGCGCATGATAACATATGTGATTGGTTGACATTGAACAAGATGACTATCAAGCTACCAGGGACGCCGGAAAGGGTGTTGCGGCAACACCTGCCCTCTAGTTACGGTAATTTGCATTACAAAGCCGAAAGCATGTCGTTTTAGTACCTATCGGAATCCTGACGTTCGTACAGTCTCTAGCCGTATTCATAAAACTCGCCGAGTTGAAGTTTCGCGAAAATTCACAGAGGTCAGCCATTTAGATATTCATAGAAAAAGGTCCACGAATATTCGCGCAGAGTTGAGTAAATTTTCGCACAAGTTAATTCGCGCAGGTACACCGCCTAAACCTCACCGAGGTTGTGCGACTAAGTTTTGTGATTGGCTATCAGACCGTTGAATATTATGATGTTGATATCTTATACAAGTTATTCTCAACATGGCAGCGTTTATGGACATTGAGGAAGTGCGCCGTGAAAGAATATTTCGATCGCGGAAACATCCTTTCAGCGAGTATTCAGAGGAGGACTTTTACAGAAGATATCGATTTACCAAGGAGTGTGTCCTAAATCTTTCGTCGTTGCTTGATGTGGATTTACGACCTGTGACGAAACGTAACTATTCTGTATCTACCGAATTACAATTACTGACGGCACTTTGATTTTATGCTACTGCGTCGTATCAGTTAACAATAGGAGATACCGAAGGATTATCTCAGCCAACTGTTTCGAGAATAATCGCAAAAGTATCTGAAGCCATTGCTAAAAGAGCAAACGATTTTATATTCTTACCAAGTGAACGGAAACTTGCAGCAACCAAACAAAGGTTTATGAGCGTCGCTGGATTTCCTGGAGTTGTTATGTGCATTGATGGGACACATATACGTATTGAGAAACCAAGATCGCGTGATGATGATTATCAGTACATGAATCGTAAGAACTACTATTCCATCAACGTTCAAGTTGCGTGCGATTCAGAATGTCGATTTACAAATGTTGTTATCCGTTTTCCGGGATCGACACATGATCCGTTCATTTTGCGGAATAGCAACTTATGGGATATTTTTGAGAGCTCGCCTTCACTCGGTATCGTACTTGGCGACTCAGCATGTCCGTGTAGATGGTGGCTGATGACTCCATTCCAAAGTCCTAATTCAGACGCTGAAAGGTTTAACGAGGCTCATACGAAAACTCATGTGAGTAGAAAATGCTATTGGGCAATGGAAACGTCGTTTTGGATTACTTCACCAGGAATCACGTCGTCATCTTAAAAATATCCCGTCCGACATATTAGCATGTGCCGTTTTACATAACTATGCAAAAGATAACAATTTACCCAATGATTTTGAAGACAATGTTTTGCAAGATGACAGTCAAATTATTGAATCAGTCAATCAACAATGGCTTTGAAAGGAGACTTGAACTTGCTCATCGAATTCTACAAAACGATGCATAAGAATTCCCATTTCATGTTTTAGGTGTACTCTGAAATACTAATGCCTACATGTAAAGCTGATTTTTAGCGTATTATGATCATGATTTCGATGCTAGCCCGTGTTCTGAAAATTTTAAGTTCACGTATTCCTTCACCACAACGTAAATAAAAATTCAAAAAATATTCATGAAAATATACTTACAATCAATTTTTTTGTCGGAAAAGCCACAATGTTCAAGTCAGTAAATACATTTGCGAATACATTTACTGACTTGAATATTGTGGCTTTTCCGACAAAATACTCATCGACAAAGTTCATTTTTGTTCAATTCATATCATGTCAAATTTCATAATATAATCTGTAGGGTAGGCCCATGTATAATTCATCACTTTATATTCAGCTAAGATAAAATTAGCCTATTGTAAATCACAGAAAGAAGACGTAATCTATGATGATGATGTATTTCCAATACGGATAGCAAGAGTCTAGGTTCAGATTTAAGAATTAGGACGAGATTTAGGAATTTTTAGCTGTTCAAAAAATTTAAGAATGAATCACTTCTTTCAAGTTTTTGACGGACAACTGACACAGTATTACTGATGTCAGTCATAACCGTGTTGAAATATCTCATTGATGATGAAAATTAGTCCATAACTTCAAGATGTTGCTCAAGAACTCTCTTCTGTAGGCATCGTAATTCCTTCGCATCACCACTTCCACGAGGAGTAATCGCTTCAGCGGATCCGGAGGGAACATCTGAAACGATTGAGATGTAGTTAAGAATAGGGCCCAATATATATATATATATATATTTATTTATTTATTTATACTGTATATATAGTAATAAAAGCCCAAAAGAAAACATAGGAAACTTAGGAAACTTAACTTAGGAAATATCTCAATATCTCTAAACTTAGGAAATATCCCAACCGGTTGCGTCCCTTTCTGGGACTTTTCAAGGGATTAATGATTTTTATTTGAATTTTGCATATTATAACTCACAAGATCATAGTTGGTAAGACATGAGTTAGCCAGTTAGTAATACGTATGTCCTCTGTATGCATATGAATTGTGCTGGTCATAGCATGAAGATAATCTTTCCATAGAATTCGAGTTTCTGATGTTATACCTATCATTGTCCTCTCTATTCCGCCAAATACATTTTCTTGGTTATTGAAATGTTTGAAGTTATTTCGTTCCTTAATTCTCCAGTTGTTGCGATAAAATCCTCCATAATTATTTTTGGGATCATCATGTTTTCTGTTGATATTCATTTGTTGTTTTCTGTTGATATTCATCCGTTGTTTTCTGTTGATATTCATTTGTTGTTTTCTGTTGATATTCATTAGTTGTTTTGTTGATATTCATTTGTTGTTTTCTACAGTGGTTGCAGTTCGCATTTCTATTTGTTACAAATCTACTATCACTATTGATTGATATTAAATGCTTATCCGATTCAAAAAATTTTCGTTTTATTCCAAATGTCAATACTTCTTTTCTGTTCATCGTTACATATTTCATTCCATTGGTCTTCACGGGGCTTTGCTTCCTTGCTATTATAACAGTCTTTCAGATATTCCACTATTTCAGAATCTATTCTTTCCACGGTTTTCGTCTTGATGTCTGCTATTAATCTTAATCTTTTAATTTCAAATCCACATTGATTAATGCATTGCTGTTTTCGAAGCTCTGTCTCTTGTTCATAATTTTGAGTCACCGGTATTTTGAATAATTTCTTCGGGATTCTTTGAATATCTCCTTTTAAAGCATTTTCGTATATTTCGGCGATTGACTTATTTCTGAGGGCTTCATAAAAAGTAAACTTTCTTTGTTTGATTTTCTTATTCCAATCTATTTTTGAAATTGATATTCGTGATAGCTTCTTGTTCATATCAGTCATTTCCACCTTGATTTCGATTTGCAAATGTTTCACTTCTTTTGTGTCATTTACAATTCTGTTCAAATCTAATTTTACATCTAACTGTTTTTACATCTAGGATGTTAAAAGTTTATAAATTGATTGTACTACATTCGTCAATCCATCAAATTTGTTTTCTAGGATTTCCATCTTATCAAAAAGAACTTGTGCCTTGTCCTTCGCATTAGAAAATATTAGGTCTTTTATTTGAATTTTGCATATTATAACTCACAAGATCATAGATTCGAG
This sequence comes from Prostheceraeus crozeri, assembly GCA_907163375.1. Taxonomy (NCBI): domain Eukaryota; kingdom Metazoa; phylum Platyhelminthes; order Polycladida; family Euryleptidae; genus Prostheceraeus; species Prostheceraeus crozeri. The sequence continues at coordinate 116,490 of CAJQUW010003247.1, forward strand.
TTTCTGATGTTATATCTATAGATATACCTATCATTGTCCTCTCTATTCCGCCAAATACACTTTTTACCAATTTTTTACGCCAAATACATCAATAACCAAGAAAAATGTATTTGGCGGAATAGAGAGGACAATGATAGGTATATCTACAGATATAACATCAGAAACTCGAATTCTATGGAAAGATTATCTTCATGCTATGACCAGCACAATTCATATGCATACAGAGGACATACGTATTACTAACTGACTAACTCATGTCTATGTACCAACTATGATCTTGTGAGTTATAATATGCAAAATTCAAATAAAAATCATTAATCTCTTGAAAAGTCCCAGAAAGGGACTCAACCGGTTGGGATATTTCCTAAGTTTAGATTGTTTTCTTTTGGGCTTTTATTACTGTATTGATTGACCATTTTTGACCTAATATTTTTTTCATTATTTTACTTCAAAAATGGATTCCTGGAAGAGACAATCTAATGCGAAGGACAAGGCACAAGTTCTTTTTGATAAGATGGAAATCCTAGAAAACAAATTTGATGGATTGACGAATGTAGTACAATCAATTTATAAACTTTTAACATCCTAGATGTAAAAACAGTTAGATGTAAAATTATATTTGAACAGAATTGTAAATGACACAAAAGAAGTGAAACATTTGCAAATCGCAATCAATTTTAGATAACTTGAGGTAATATTTTTCAAATGATCGATAAATTGATTTCACTTCGGAACTAGAAAACTTAAAAGCGACTTTAGAAAACCATTTCACTGCAAAAATATTATACCGGCACTTTGGTAGTGTATCATTAGCTATCTTTGTATATATTTCAGGACATTGATTTTTCAAGTACCTAATATGTAGTTTGAAATTTATTTCCTACTTAAATGTATTATGTCCTAATTATTTTACTCCCTTATGATGGATAGTGTAAATATCCGAAGCGCTGGTATAAATATTTTTGCAGTGAAATGGTTTTCTAAAGTCGCTTTTAAGTTTTCTAGTTCCGAAGTGAAATCAATTTATCGATCATTTGAAAAATATTACCTTAAGTTATCTAAAATTGATTGCGATTTGCTTTTCTGCAATACATGTCTCAAATATATATATATATGTATATATATATATATATATATATATATATATATATATATATATATATATATATATATATCCGAGTTAAATTGATATTTACTAATTAACAACAAATTGGATGGAATACCTTGTATGTTAATGGCCGTATGCACAAGTCTCGGTTAACGCTAACTGCCATTTAAGTTATGTTAACATGTCTTAAGCAATCGGAAATCTAGGATGATGTTTCCACCTCACTAATCTAGCAAGTTTTCAAGCCATATTCACCAAAACTTTGAAATTTTATAAGAAGGGAAGGCCTACTGTTGATGAGCATATACAACCCGAGATGACTACTAGAAGTAATTTCGTATTATAAAAACGTAAATATTTGCGCTGGTACGAGTATAACATATGGTAGAATTTTGTAAACATGTATTGAATCAACAAATGCGCCTAGCCGAGCTTCGATACGTTATTACCTCACAATCACGTGTCAAAGAAAGACTTGCTAGTGCAGACGCACGTATGATGTGTATGAACGGAGTTTCGGGGGGCTGCAGTTACGGCTCTGTTTTTGTCAAATACGAATTTTCCGATTCATGAGATCAGCGACAAGCCAAGTTTTTAGACCTTGGTCCATCAATTCTGTAGGTTTATTAGTTTAAAAAAAATTATACCGGACCTAGGAATTCCGCAACTCTTGCTACATAGTAGGCGTAAGTTACAATTAGAAATTAATTCCTACATTAGCGAAGATATTAGAAGCCTTTAGCCTAATATATTTCTATTGCATATTAGTTACACATGTTACATATATAACTCATAACCTTTAAAGTTTACTATCATATACAATAAATATACAACCATATTATCATACAACAAAACTACTTTATCATGCTATTTTATCATACTACAAAACATTTTATCAGTCACGATATATGCCACTTTGATATATGCAATAAGTGAACTAGAAATCAGACTATAGTAAATTTATCCATAACGTTACGATATGTACGGTAGCCTTACGTGTTCAAGAGGATAACCAAGTATAGAACTTAGTAATAGTTATAATCAAACGAAACAAATTGAATAGGTAAAATTCGTATAAAATTCAAAATAGTAATCGAATTTTTACTTACAATCTATAATCGTTGAATTTTGCTCTCCATGTTCATCGACATCTTCGTTGGTTAAAACACCATTATCCCCTGTAGATTCAGGTAGACTCTCAACTTGATTTTCGCTACCACATCCTGCTTCCATTTGATTGGGAATTCCAGAAAAATTGGATGTATCTGCCAGAGAAGCTATCAAATTTTCCTCGTTTGGGGTCAATTGTTTAGCTTTGGATAATCCTCCGCCAATTTTGTTTATTTCTCTTCGCCGCAATGAGTGCTTTTCTTTCGCTGATCGCTTCAAGCATGTCAGCTTATCTCTCACTTGTCGCAGCGTCTTTTTTATATTTGGATTCATGTCATGTAATTGACTAGTGACGGTTGTCCAACACTCCGTTCGTTTCTTATTAGATTCAGCAGCCCTTCCGGTCGCATCAAGAAGCGGGTGATTTTTTAGATAAAAATCTACCAAATAAGTTTCCTCAGATTGTGTAAATAGAGGCATTTTCAATCAAAGACCCGCAACTCAAAATACGACAGTTAAACTTCACCGAATGATTTACTTGTAAGTGGAAACGCAAAACCTTCGTTCATTTGATATTCAGCTGTCATGTGACAATGAATCAACGTGCGTTAATTGGTTGCTGCTCTCCTATCCGTCACACGATTGTCATGGTCTTAAAATAGAGCGGAAACCTACGCGAGACTTTTTCGTTGTTTTCTGAATACCAAACAAAGTTGTGCGAGAATTCGTGGAGTTGAGCGAAAAATCCTCGCGCAACTCTGTGAATTTTCACGGAGTTCGGTGAATTCTCGTTGATGTTTATGAATACGGCTACTCATTTGATTTTGACAATTATCTATATTTCTTCACCGATTGCGGCACCCTTAGACCTTTCTCGGCACCCCGGTTGAAAATCATCGTGCTATATCAATAATCATATAATCATATATTTAATAATTATATCATTATTAAAGCTATGATGCCGGCTCTTTGTGTACAGAAAGAAACGTATCAACTTCACCTTGCGTGGTAGCAGATTAATATTCATGTTTATTAGCTCACTCTCGTGACCGCTCTCTGTCAGACATCGCAATTTGCCATTCCGTAATCCGGTGTGTTCCACTGAAGTGAACCGGCGAAAGGCCTCTGGACATGTCATCGTAATCCTTTTAACTTTTGTACAGTATTTCTTTTGTTTTATTTAACTTAACAATACAAGAAGTGGATGAAGAATTTGTTTGTTTTGGGATTTGTGTACAAATCAATTTCATCAGCAGATATATCAATTTCATATGATACGATTGCTTATGGAAATCAGCAGGCAATTCTTTCAAACAAGTCTAACAAAGCTCAGTTCATTGACATACTTATCCAGACACTTCGACTCGATGGACATGATGTGTTTCAAAGTGACGGAGACGCCTACAACATGATCGTACGAAAAGCATTGGAATCTGCTTCGAATGGAAGGTCTACGACTGTCGTATCTGATGATACAGATGTTTTGACTCTCCTTATTCACCATTATGACAAACGAAGTATGAGCGATGTATTCTTTTTATCTGAATCATCGAAACGTTCGAAGACTGGAATTCGATTTTATGCCATCCTCGATATTATGGAGAATATTGGAAATATTATTTCGAAACACATTCTGTTCATACACTCCTGGTGTGGTTGCGACACTACTTCTGCTACCTTCGAACTCGGGAAATGCGCAGTTCTTAAAAAAATAGAACGATGTGGTGAATTTCAATCCCTTAGTGACACATTTCACTCCGAAGAGGCAACTGTGGATGAGATCTCGAAGGCCGGTCGCAAAGTATTTGTCATCATGTATAACGGAAGGAGTGATGAAAATCTTAATAATCTTTGGTATACCCGATATTTGAATTTAACAGCTACCTCAAAGAAGACTATCCGACCAGAAATGCTTCCACCAACTGATAGAGCTGCCCATTTTCATTCTCTAAGAGTGTATTTGCAAATTTTGAAGTGGAAGGATATAACAGAAAATAAACGTATCTTGTCCAGCAGTTGGGGATGGAAAGAGGAACAGTCGCAATTGGTTCCAATAACCACAGACCGAGAACCAGCACCCCAGATATCCACAAAATCATTCGATGTCTATGCCGAAGAAATTGTTCAACCACATTATGTTCGTGTAGAAAAAATGGCCTTAAATGCGTAAAAGCGTGTCTGAACTGTCAAGGAGAGAGTTGTGACAATATGGAAAATGAGGTCGAAAGTGACAATATAAGTGATGACGAAGGAGAATCAGACAATGAAGTCATATCTAATCAAATGAACTCATACAGAAACATTTTCGAAGTACTTTTCGATTTGTAGTCAAATACATAATCTGAATTATACTGACATCAACAGAATTTTGTTCAATTTCACGTAAGTGGCAAAAGTACCGCGTGATCTCTGCATATACATTGTACTGTACTACAAAAATTCAGTGAAAGAAACGGCTTGTTCATATCTGTCTTCGTTTAGATGTGAGGCGCCATTTAATATTTTAGGTCGGAGCTCACCTGAAAAAATCCTTAGTGTCAGAGTGGCTTTGTATGGGTAAAATTTTGAAAATTTTCCAAAGTGTGGAATTTCGACCTGGGACCTTCACCAAAACATTTTTCATCAAATTTCACGGACCCCCCCCCCCCCGACAGCAATCTTCTAATTTTAGTTCTAGTGGACGGATTTTGTCTTACAGCTACTCGTTTGAAAGAGGAGAAAAAACTGCTCGACGACATTTTTTGTTGCGAGTCAATCGGACCAGCCGTTCAAAAGTTAGAGCTGTTACAAGATTTTAGGTTGGAGCTCACCTGAAAAAATCCTAAGTGTCAGAGTGGCTTTGTATGGGTAAAATTTTGAAAATTTTCCAAAGTGTGTCATTTCGACCTGGGACCTTCACCAAAACATTTTTCATCAAATTTCACAGACCCCCCCCCCCGACAGCAATCTTCTAACTTTGGTTCTAGTGGACGGATTTTGTCTTACAGCTACTCGTTTGAAAGAGGAGAAAAAACTGCTTGACGACAATTTTTGTTGCGAGTCAATCGGACCAGCCGTTCAAAAGTTAGAGCTGTTACAAGATTTTAGGTTGGAGCTCACCTGAAAAAATCCTAAGTGTCAGAGTGACATTGTATGGACAAAATTTTGAAAATTTTCCAAAGTGTGTCATTTCGACCTGGGACCTTCACCAAAACATTTTTCATCAAATTTCACAGACCGCCCCCCCCTCGGGAGAGCTAGCTTCGATCTTGGCTTCTAGTGGACGGATTTTGTCGTGCAATAGCTCGTTTGAAAGCTAAGAGTGAGACAAAATCAGTGAAAGAAACGGCTTGTTCATATCTGTCTTCGTTTAGATGTGAGACGCCATTTAAGATTTTAGGTCGGAGCTCACCTGAAAAAATCCTAAGTGTCAGAGTGGCTTTGTATGGTTAAAATTTTGAAAATTTTCCAAAGTGTGGCATTTCGACCTGGGACCTTCACCAAAACATTTTTCATCAAATTTCTCTGAACGAGGGGGGGAGGGGGTCTGTGAAATTTGATGAAAAATGTTTTGGTGAAGGTCCCAGGTCGAAATTCGGAAGTTTTAAATTTTCAAAATTTTCACCACACTGGAGCTCTCACACTTAGGAATTTTTTCACTTGTGGCATGTTACACGGACATGTGCTGACGGACCAACTTCCCGTGGTCATATGAGAATGGTTTAGGTGTCATATGATAGAGAATGATGGGACAAATCGTTTGCAACAAACCGCATGTCACTACGATGAATACTTTCGGAGATAGAGCCATTTTAAGTTTTCTTCCGAGCATATATAAACCCCCGACAACGCAAGTCTGATCACTTCATCGAAAGACGAGGTAAGCGACGGTCGTCGCTCTGAGCTCCCGATATCGGGTGTTTCAAAGGACTCTATCTTTTGAAGTAGGCAAGCTATCTTCTTACTTCAAAGTTTGTATGATAGAGTTTGATAGTGTCTTTACTATTGATAAAATTTTTAAAAAGTAGTATGAGTAGTAAAATGCGGAATTTTTTTAAAATTCTTAATTTTCAGTTTTTTCAAAGTTTTAACATGTAGACTAAGGTTTTCAAGTATGCTGAGTTAAAATCTGCTATTAGATTTGAAATTTAACTAAGTCTAAGGCAGCTTTGAGGGGTTAGATCCCAGCTACTGATCACTACCTTTGACTCGGCGTTCCTGTTACCACTTCGGGGCAGTGACAATGATGTCTTCAGCTGTAAAGAGCGGGTATCGGGGAAGATCTCTCACTTCCCTAGTGATCAGTACAAGGCCTTCGGGCTGTCGACGGGATCGAGTGCCACTCACTACACTCAAATCTATCATTCCTGACTAAGTGTAATGCTTTAGGAATATGACTGTACTACATGATTCCAAACTTATACAAATTTCATTATCTTACAGTTAACGATAAAATCAGGCATGGCTAATGACAAGAACCGCAAATTCCATATCAAGATGTGCACATGTGGGCGAATTAATCGCAGTGCGGACGCCAAGGCGCATGTAAAGAAGGCGGGCACCGACCACATGATTATCCTGAATAGGGTTGCGTGTGTGAAGTGTAGAGTGCTGAAGGGTGATGAGGATGAGGCGCGTTTCTACAGAGTGCATGCTGACTGTAGTGGAGGTTTGGTGAATGACGTGCGATTCACGCAGTTGATTGTTAAAGAGAGGGAGCGAATGTTGGCGATCGAGCGAGAGGGTAAGGTTGAGAATGTTGTTGAGAATGTCGTTGAGAATGTTGTTGAGAATGATGAGTTGGCGAGAGCAGTTGCGTCGTTGGAGGCTGAGATTGAGCGAAAGAGAGTGCTTGGGAGTGATGATGAGGATGATGTGGATTTAGATAGGGAGCGTGTGAGGAAGCGTGTGAGGAAGTTGAGCTCTTCGTCGTCGGAGGTGTCAAACATTGTCATCACCGACCCCCCGAAGAGCTCATCTTCCCTAAAAGTGAAGAGTGGTGGGATTCGTATGCAGTCGGCGAGGTGGTTGAAGGATGAAGAGAAGAAGCATGTTTCGCAGCAGATGGCGCATGATTTGTTGGTGAATAAGTATGAGAGTTTGAAGAAGGTGAAGGATGAAGTTGTGAAGGAGTTGGATGAGTTGAAAAAGAAGGAACTGAAGTCGAAGGAGGTAGCGGATGAGAATATTAGAATGAGGCGTAGTGTGACTGATTTGAAGAATAAGACGCGAGAGTTGGAAGAGAAGAATGATGAGTGTGAGAAGAGGGCGAGTGCTGCGGAGAGAAGAATGAGAGATGCAGAAGCGAAGTTTGAGGAGATGATGAAGGAGATGAGTGTGTTGAGAGCGAGGACTGTTGAGTTGGAGAGGACTGTGGCTCGGCGGGGTGATGAGAGGCAGGCGTATGAGAAGTTGGAGCGCATGAGGGATGAGTGGAATCGTGTGAATGAGGATCGTTTGTTTGAATTTCACATCCCTATTCGGGATAATCATTTGGACGGCGAAGTACTCGTAAATCAAAATTTAGACGAGTCAATAATTTGTTACAACGGCCATCCGACCAAGAAATGTCTGCATGCCAGCCTAAGATTGCGCGGCCATCTGTATAAATCCTCGATTCGGAAGCGCGCGAGACTGCCAAAGGATGGCTAACTTGGTAAGTGAAACGTAAATATGATAGTATATCCTATTCTAATACATATCATTTTCATTGCAGATCTTTGCCCGCCTTCACCACCCCATCACGACACTCCCGAGAACGAACCATCGGCTCTCTTAAGGGCCACCATGGGGCAAGACATGATAGAACCTCCACGCGGTTTGCCCTGGGCAGTCTTCGGACTGGCGAATACTATCATTATGTTGAATCTGCTATCAGTCAACTTGAACGTTGCAAATGAAGTTCGGTGTAATACTTCCTTTCGACGGGCGTTCCTGTAAAGGGCGGCGGTGAAACCCGTAGCTATGTATACCGCAAGGGACATTCGGCAATGGTCAATCTTGTTTAACCTCTCTGCGTCATGTTTGCAAGTGATTGCCTCTGTCTCAACGTAGTATGCATTCGCATCAGGGCGACATTTAGCCAACTGTCGAATGTTGCCTAAAACTTTCCATTGCATACGTTATGAGAACCATGGGTTCTACCTGTCTCTATCAATGAGACGAATTGATGAATGGAATGAAATGGGAGGACACTCACGCGCCACACGCAACATAACACACTTCTCTCTTCCGTAGTCTAACAAGCTCTTTACACATGGATCGCAGTCGATTGCTATCCCTGTATCAGAAGTGTAAGCTATCTTAATTTTATTTGACACTATTTCATCTACCATCATCGTCCATATGAAATGTTTTAAGATTTACAAGTTAGACTAAGCGTGCTACTATTTCCAAATGAAAAAGTATACATGGCTAAATCATCCACTTAAGCCCATCCGTAGTCTAACAAGCTCTTTACACATGGATCGCAGTCGATTGCTATCCCTGTATCAGAAGTGTAAGCTATCTTAATTTTATTTGACACTTTTTCATCTACCATCATTGTCCATATGAAATGTTTTAAGATTTACAAGTTAGACTAAGCGTGCTACTATTTCCAAATGAAAAAGTATGCATGGTTAAATCATCCACTTAAGCCCATCCGTAGTCTAACAAGCTCTTTACACATGGATCGCAGTCGATTGCTATCCCTGTATCAGAAGTGTAAGCTATCTTAATTTTATTTGACACTATTTCATCTATCATCATCGCCCATATGAAATGTTTTAAGATTTACAAGTTAGACTAAGCGTGCTATTATTTCCAAATGAAAATGTATACATGGTTAAATCATCCACTGAAGCCCCGTTCAAGTAAGTCAGTATGAAAGCAAAGATAATACGAAATAAAAATTTATTATGGCATGTATTTCAAAAGGTCTTCATCGTCAATATCGTCCCAGAGTCTGCCTTCACATAGATAACAAAAACAGTTCAGTTGCTTTAATCGTTCTTCCACTGCGAGCCTCACTTTGTCAATATACTCCCACTCCGCCATAGTTCGTGGCTGGGAGTTAGGGGTGTACCACTCCCATAATTGGTGGAGGAATTTCGTGCTGGTGATCTCCATCACATCGTCAGTATCGTACTGGAGATACTTCCACCTCACGCCTGTTAATTCTGGACACTCCTTCTCACATACACTCTCTTCGTTGTCCGCTGGTAATGACAACTTTCTGATATTGTCCAGTCGGTACACCTTCTCTACCTTCCCCTTCGTTGGGCCGTTTGGTGCAACGAGCGCCTTTGGTGTTGAGGATGGAGAAGAGAATTTTGTGTTTGGTGTTGTCGGAGGGCTTGTCATGTTGACTGTGAATAATAGCTTTGAAATGTTTTCTAATTCTTAAGTATCAACAAGCAACCAATCAGAATGAACAGCCAATGAATGATGAATACGAAAGTATATATGTAAAGTGACATTCGTGTCATTTCACTCTGTCTTTGTGACATATAAGTGAAGTGTTCTCTGGCGCACAAGTGAACTGCTCTCTCGTGAAGTCTCTATCTTGTTGAAGTATCAACCTTAAACTTGATTTCGTTGAAATGGTAAGTTGAAAATTTCTTCACTCATCTCCCTCAAACGTGTGGCCAATAGCATCTTCCTCAATTTCAGGCATCAACTTCATCACCAACGCCCTCCCTTCTCGAGGAAAGTTTAGAGTTGTTGAGTAAAAGTAGGTTGTAACAATACACTGAGACTTGAACAGAGATGATAGAATGATTTCTCTTTCAGGTGATGCGAGTTCCAGCTCAGGACTCTCGCGACAAGGCAACGAGTGGGAATGTGCCGACTGCGGACATATGTTTACAAGGAAGCACAGTCTCCTTCGACACATCAGACAACGTGTCAACGCAAAGCGGCGTCAATCTCCGGAGGTGAAGTTGATTCTGACGATGAAATCTCCTTTCCTTGCGATTTGTGCCCTCTTATTTTTGATAGTCACTCTCAGCGATCTTCGCACAGACTTCAACACACGCATGCAAATGATCACTACACCAACGGTACCTCTACCATCTCCCTCATTAATGTTTCACACAATAATTTAGTACGCGACTACTGCTTGGAGTCCAATACTCAAATAGTAGATTTTCCTGAGTGGCTCCTTCAAAATTCTAACATTATCGAAGCGCTCTTCAACAATTTAGACAATTTTAGAATGAAGGCGCTCATCTACCTCAAACTAAAATATATTAAGATAGATTTTCAAACGGGTCAAGTGACGGAGAGAATACAGTTTCATGTTCCTTCCTCTTCCGCAACCGAAGTCGTAGACTGCGAGTCTTGGCTAAATTTTCACATTCAATGTTTAAAATCAAATGTAGATAAATTCAATGAACGCGACAGCGCTCTCATTTTTGATGGTATGGACTCAGCCATATTCAAAATTTCCCTATTAGAAAGTCATGCAGCTCGAGGCACATTTAAACTACCAAAAACGTTGTATAATAAGAAAGCTGTCATCAATGTCGATTGTAAATCACAGTGTTTCAAATATGCAGTCCTATCCATCCTTCACTATAATGATATCAACGCGAATCGAAATCATACCTATAGCTATAGACAGTGGGAGGCTGAACTAGACTTTGAAGGTTGTGATAGTAACAACATGAAAATCAAAGATGTAGAAACGTTCGAAAAACATAATAAGATTAAAATTGTCGTTTACGTGTGGGAGAAGGGGTTGAAGGGTGCCCGCTATAATTCGCGTTCAACTTGTTATGAACGTGTAGTCAACCTCTTATTAGTAAAACAAGATGATAGCGAGGAATGGCACTACTGTGGTATTCCCAAAATCTCTCGCTTGTACACTCACTTGGGGCACTCTAAAAGAGGTGAACATTTTGTATGCGACCGCTGCATCCGCTCCTTTTGGAGTAAAGATAAATTTGAAACTCACTATGAATGGTGCAAGCGAGGTAAATTACAAATGGAACGCATGCCCAAAGATAAAATATTTTCACATAGGGATAATGGTGACGAATTAAGTCCCCTGCGTGTCATTTACGCAGACATAGAATGCTACATTGATGATATCATCCACAAGCCAGCAGCCATATCCTTCTATGAAGTATGGCATGACCACTTTAGGAATAAACAAAACAAAATGCATACTTGGCAAGGTGAAGATTGCATTTCAAAATTTCTAGAATTTCTCGATAAAGCTGCTAAATTTCAACAATCATATGATTCCCAATTGCAGCGTAAGTCACTACATATGTCAGATGAAGACAAACAAAAATTTGAAAGTTGCACATCCTGTCCTAAATGTCATAAAACGTTTGATGACGATAAAATTAAGAAAGTGCGTGATCATGATCACATCACTGGTAAATTTAGAAACGCACTCTGCTCCAAATGTAACTTTTCACTTAGGTTGAGACGTCGTGTACTACCCGTCATTTTTCATAACTTTAAGGGCTATGACAGTCATATGCTCATAAAAGGAGGGTTGAGCCAGATGAAATCGTGGCAGTTTAATGTAATAGCGCAAACGAGAGAAAAATTCATGGCAATGACAGCGAAAGTACCAGTAGATAAAACTAAAGAAAATAAGACAGTCTTCTTCGAAATAAAATTTTTAGATTCATTCCAATTCATGTCAGCGTCACTAGCTTCTCTCGTTCGTAATCTCAAGTTTCTTCCCCATAGTCAAACTTTGAAGAAACACTATCCAAACTTAACGGATGAAATAATCACTCGCAAAGGAGACTTTCCCTATGCGTATTTTAGCTCAATGTCTAAACTAAATGAAACAACCCTTCCTTCCATTGACAAATTCCAAAACGATTTGACGGGTGAAGATTGTCCAGTAGAAGATTATGAACATGCTCAAGAGGCATGGTTAAAATTTGATTGTAAAACGTTTGGCGATTATATGATCGCTTACTTAGAATTAGATGTCATTTTGCTGGCTGATGTCTTTCAGGAATTTCGACGAGTGGCATTAGAAGAAGACAAATTAGATCCTCTCCACTTTGTCAGTCTACCAGCCATGTCCTTTAAATCAGCCTTTAAAATGACTGGTGAGACCATTCATCTCTTACAAGACCCGGAGATGTATAATATATTTGAGCGCGGAATACGCGGTGGTCTCACATTTGTAAATAAACATCATATAAAATCTGAAACAGTAGGTGATGATCATATCCACCTAAAGTACTATGACCAAAATAATTTATATGGCAGTTCACTGTCTGAACCACTACCTCATTCCGAGTTTAGTTGGTTAAATCAAGATGAGCTTGAGTATTACTCCAACCCTTCAAACATACTGAAGATTCCAGATGAAGGTGATTGGGGATATTATTTTGAAGTGGATTTGATTTATCCAAATAGCATTAAAAATAAAACTGCTGATTTCCCACTCACACCTGAATCTGGTGAAGTGACTGAAGATATGTTTTCACCATTCATGTCACAATTTCATAATAACTTAACAGAGTGTGGACAGCCAAGGTACAAACCATGCCGCTAACTTTTACTCACCCAATATGATAAGAAAAATTATCTCGTACACTTCTGCATATTAAAATTCTATTTAGAAATGGGCATGCTTCTAAAGTCAGTTCACCGCATTATCAAATTTAGACAGAAAGCCATCCTCAAACCCTACATAGATAGTAACAGTCAAAAACGTGCACTCGCCCAAAATAATTTTGAAAAGGATTTTTATAAATATAAGAATTACAGTCTTTTCGGAAAGACCATGGAGGATGTTAGAAAACGTGTGAACTACAAACTAGTCGTTGATGAACAAAAATATCACAAATGGACCTCATCACCTCTTTTCATTGATAGAGACATCATCGATGAGGATCTTGTAGGTGTTAAAATGATAAAATCAGAAGTTGAGTTGTGCAAACCAATCTATATTGGGCAAGCCGTTTTAGATTATTCCAAGCTTGAAATGTATCAACTCTTCTACAAAATATTAGAACCATGCCCTCTCGTAAAAGAGGTTCGCTTGCTGGGTGGTGATACAGATAGTTTCTTTTTAGGAATTACCACTCAAAAAGATTTAAATTTTAATGAAGTAGGCAAGTCATTAGAAAAATATTTCGACACATCTAACTACAATCCCACTCATCCACTCTATTCCATACAGAATAAAGCCAAACTTGGTTGTTTTAAGGATGAAACAGCAGGAAAGGAAATAGATGAGATGATTCTCCTCCGTCCTAAAATGTATTCCATGAAATTAAAAGAATGTGCAGATAGTATTAAGCGTGCTAAAGGTATATCAAAATCCATTGTTCATAAAATGAAACATCGGTCCTATAAGAAGGCCTATAAAAATAAAACTATAACGTTTGTCAATATGACAATCTTAAAATCTCAAGTTCATACTGTGAAAACGTACACGTTCAAGAAGCGAGCACTTTCAGCATGGGAGGATAAGAGTTGTTGGATAGGACATAACACATCTCTTCCACATGGACATCCTGACACAAACATACCTCCACCCAAAAGAATAAAACTCACGCTACCACATTCAGGAGATGTATTGACATAATCAACTTTAACTCAGTATTTTGATGTTGCTTTTTGTAGATATACATGGTTGTTTTATGTATCGCATGAGATCGTTTCTTCCTTGTGAATATATGCCTACAGTCAGCTCATCCCCCCTATATCTGTGAAAAGACTTTTTCATATACATATTTTTATTTCAATAAACATATCACAATGACTTCACTTTGTTTTCCGAAACACTAAAGTTACGAGGGATTTAGTATCTTTCACATGGATGCACTCTTGTAAACCATTGGTAATTTTGATAGCAATAGAGGGTATAGTTTGTTTGACGACGGGATGATAGAAAATAGATTCAAACATCTTCTCGACTATTCCATATGAAGCGTCTTTATCATGAATGAAATCGCGTAAAATGTATTCTTTTTTCTCACCAACAGAAATAGGTAGAATCAAATCACTTTGAATGTAAAGGTGCTGTTCATGTTCATCAAGTGTCATTGGTGTTTCTATACCAATCGTATGCGCAGCAGTAAACACAGTTTGTAGCATTGAAAAACCAAAGAGTTTTTCAAATTTTTACTCAATTGACATTGAATGTCATCGCCCAGTTTCAGAAAAACGCGTTGATTTTCAATTGAAAACGAAATGTGGTGTGTCTTTACATCATATTTACTTTTCATCACATGCTTCAACTTCGGTTGTATATAAGGATTTACTACATGAATGAAGCTTTCAACTGTATGATATAGACGCGGTATTATATTGATAGCAACTTTAGATTCTTCATAAGACTGGTAAATTTTCTTGATGCGATCACCATAGATGTCCACCCACCATTCATCATTAACTGAATCAGCTTTAGTGTGATATTCATGAGAAGCATACACCAGACCGCTTCCAATAATAGGTGTATAATGCCTTACAAAATGGCGCAAGGTTGGAGAGAAATAAACTGTAAGTTTGTCATTATATTTCTGAATAACCAACTTATTTTTGTCCGCCATAATTTTCTCTCCATACTTCTTACCCACAGTCTCATCCCATCGTTTTACTAACTCAATAAGTGATAAAGGTTGAACACCACGCTTTTTCAAAATGATGCGTTCTTCGCATTCTACAACATCTTCATCAAATATTTTAAATCTATAATGAAATTTGTTGATTCGATTTGAATAAACTTTTTTAACATTTGCAGTAGCAATTGACGTTAGATGTAGTCCATGACCAAAACCAAGATGTGGATAGAATTCATTATCCAACCTCAGCGTAAGACCTTTAGTAAAAGAATGAAAGCGAAGGAACTGTCTCCCACTCCAATGATAGATAGTAAACTCATAAGCTCTCTGATTTTTATTCTTCATGATGGAAGTATTACCACTATTGAATGCCTTAATAATTTTCTCATTCCCAAATGGATCATAAGAATCTGATTTTATCTGAATCCATTCATAGTTCCACTTTCCATCTGATGTTCAATTGTATGGGAACTGGAATGCATTATTCATCGTTATTCCATCATGGGTGCGAGGAGTCAATGTCATTTCTTCCAAATCATTCGCATTCTGAATATTGCTATCATAGCAAATACTAGAAACGCCAACCTCCCATTCACCTTCTAAATGTAGTGGACGATTTAATTCTACTCGATAGTCTGATGGTTTATTTTTGGGAAATTTATTCATAGAAGCATTACTGGGCAAGTAGATTAGAAACGAGTCCTTATTTTCACTTTCCATATTATTCACATTGGAAAATATATTAGCATACTTTTGCATTAACTCTTCATTCGGAAATGGAGTGTGATACTTGTCACAGCATCTTTATGAAAAGGAATCAACGCACCAGCATCGTCATAAATGGCAATATCAATTTGTGGGAAGTAGTTTGATTTCAGCTTTGTATAATGCACTTTCTTGAAAGTATGCTCAGATAAAATACTGTAGCTTTTTGGCTGGTATGGTATCATTGCTACCAATGGAGCTTCAACATCTCCCAAACGTACATCTTCACCAATATTGGAATATATCTGAAAATAGTTAATAGGACGCGATAGCGACATGTCTGCACTAGCTTTGGTTACAGTACCACTTTTAAAGATATTTTGATCAAAACCCAAAATGTCCATTAGAGTTTTATCCATAATTAGTTCAATACCTTTTCCACTTATAGTGAGAGACAAAACACCTTCTTTTTCAGAAAATGAAATCTGTTGCTCATTAATCACTTCATTTAAATAATCTACAACCAATTTAACCGAAGTAATAATGCGAGGCATCAACACTCTTGTTTCATGTAAGATACCACCTAAAGGCTCTTCATACTTTCTGTATAAAGATACGGTCCATTCTGTATCAAATTGATTTGGCCTTTCACATGGTAAATGTTGCATATCAGATTTTCCATGAACAGCTGCAGAACGATGTCATAAGAACTGATGAAAATCTTTTGAACAAACTAATACTAGATCATCATCATTTAATTTACTTATTGCAATATGATTAGATGATTTGATATAAGTCAATGTTGCCACTTGTTTACCATCAACTCGAAGGAGATAATTAAATTTCTTCAATAATGTTTCAGGAGACATGTTTGTCTTTCTTGGCTTAATCACAATCTTCTTCACCAACGTCTTCTCATTTTTTGGAATAAGATCTACATAATAAGCTTCCACTCGATATATTAACTGTTTATGACCACTTATGTGGTAATTAACGTTAAAATTATCATAGCTTGTTAAGGCGCTAGCGAGGTAACCTAAATCATTTCTTAAACTTGGACTTAAACCAACAATCCAATCTTTCTCAACTACATGATGTACATAATTATGATCATCATTGTGCGGAGTAAATTGGACAATATGTTTACACGCTTTATTCAAGAAATCATATATAAACTTTTTACATAATAAGAGATCTTTCTTTGGCCACTGTGGAATGTATACTCGGCAGCCCTTTTCACATTGGTAAGCAGCTGTACGTCTCATATTAATAGTCATCACCTCATGATCAAAAGTATAGACACAGTTGCTATAAACAAGTTGAGTGACACCCACTTCCCAATTTCCATTTAGCTGTTGTGCATGATCAATGGGAGTAGAAAAGAGTGCGGCTCGATTACTAGCAAATCTCTTTGTAGCCGCATTGCTAAGCAAAATATGATAAAACGACATTTTTATATTGCTGATCTGCGGCTTTGCATAACATCATGAAGACTTGGATTTTGGACTCTCTACAATATATCAGAGTTGATCGTGATGGAAACATGCATTTCAAAAATTCTTATGGTCATACATCAAGAGGTATTACATTAACATGGCGACAATTTGTCAACCTCAATGATATCATGAGGGATTTGGAATATTTTGAAACATTAAGATTCATCTCCTTGGGTGATCAAGTTTGGCTTCAACGTCGCAACAATGAAATTCAAATCTGCCATTCTCATTCCGCAAACTGTTTCTCATTTCGCAAATACAATTGGGAGAAGTATAGAAGATACATACATCGCTCCATCATGACATTTATTCGTCGTGAGTTCATCGCCCTACTATGCAAATCTTAATCAGACATGACTACCACGCACCATGAGTTGGAAATTAGATTCCCTACAACGTATTGAAACGGATCATGATCGAAACGTCTATTTCAAAGATTCAACTGGAAATGTGAGAAGAGAGTTTGCTTTATCTTATCGTCATTTTCAATCTCTACATCATATCATGAAGGATTTGAAATACTTCTATATGAAAAGACATTCACGTATTGGAAATCGCGGCTGGCTGCGCGTCAACAATCGGCGAATTCAACTCTATCATTCCCAACTTCATACTAACTTCACATTTCATCAAGGTAGTTGGGAGAAGTATAAAGCAAGGTACATCGCTCAATTTACTCATTTTTTCATCATGAAGCGCCATCGCTACACCATCGTCAACATTCTCCGTCGCTTCAGACTCTACACCAAAATCGATCTCACAACATTACACCAACACCTTCCAAACAGCAAGTATTACCCGGGCCGACCTCAAATGTTAGTGGTGAAGATGAACAATTCACGGAATCTTCAACTCTTCCCAAATGGGACTGTACAGATTCTCGGCGCCCTTTCTCATTCATCGGCGCAGTCAATGCGCTTAGAGCTACAAAGACTACTACGTCGGATATGGAAGAGGGAGAGGTGTGTGATGTCGAATCTGACTGTGGACAATATGGTGATCTCTACTCAATTGAGTGAAAGTGTATCATTTTTGAAGATTCGTACCAGCAGTTACAATTTGTGTTATGAACCCGAACTTTTTCCTGCAGCTCTCATTAGTTGTTGGTTACCTGTGCATGTGGCAATCTTTCATAATAGTAAAGTGATCATTACTGGATTAAAATCTCATGTACAAGCAAATGTGATCCTAGACTATCTCATCGAGTATGTACGTACCCAGCGGATTGTAAAATAAAAAACAATTTTTCCAACATGATGATTTTATTTCAAATCATGATAGAACTTACAAATCAATTTTTCATTAGAGGATGGATTACATGAAAAGTTTTGAATAACAGATACAAATCGAGATACATGTAAACGTTTTAAGATGAAGTACAGTACAAAAGCACCACACGTTGATGAAAGTGGATGTTGTAGTATGCGTTCATTTCGCTGATATTGACGCGTATGTTTTCTCAACCACTGCTGTGTTGGTATATTTGGAGGTTGAGCAAGAGAGTCAAATAGTTCACCACGTCGGTCTTCTCCAATAAAGATCGCTTTCCAATGCTCACCGCCTAAATTCTGCGAATGAGTGTTTAGCACAATAAAGATGGGATAGTGATTTACTGCAGGTGGTAAGGTATTGAGTGAATAGACATTATCGAAAGCTTTCAACGTCGCTTCGTCTGCATTACGCTGCACTTTAGTCTTAATATCGTCAGCAGTCAACCAACTCATTAACGATTATACTGAAGAATCACGTCACGATACTTTGTAATTTCAATATTTGAATCGAAGACTGCATAAATTAATACATTGATCGTCTCAGGTAGTGTTCTTTTGAACGTCAAATCCAAACGAATATTATGAGGCACGTTCGCTTGACGATAGGGTGCACTAATATCGCTGTCAGCAGTCAAATCAAATGCATAAATAGTATATCCACTCTTAAACTCTTTCATAGTGAGTCCGTTGGTGTCATCCGTATTGTAAAAGCCAAAGACATCCATAAATCAACATAACTGCGCATAAATTCATCCGCAGCAAAAAATCTGGTTTGTAGGGTGGACCAGGATGACTCACACCATTTACACGTAAAGCAATTTCACTTAACTGATTGTGTTTAAAATTGAAAGGATTCTTCTTTATATTACCATTAAATGCATCATTTTCAACCATTGCCACCATGAGGAGCTTCGGTGCTTCCGATGGAAAGAGGCCATCTTTCATGAAACTCTTTTGATCTTTAGGAATTGTAAAGGTGAGAAGCTTTGTATGCTGAACGGGGTAAATGGCATTTTGACGGTTAAGACCTTCAGCATGCCCTCTAATGACACTTGGATTCGGTACTACTCGACGAATGTAAAGTGCAATATCTTCCACATGAATTCTAAAATTGTCAACTTTAGCAAATGCATTCAGCGCAAATTCAGGCTTATTCAATATCAGCTTGAGTCGCATGCTGGTATTACAGAGTAAAAACTTTGACTGTCTAAAGAAGTCTAAATTCAGCGGACCATATAGCTGACATACTCTACTATCTTTAATCATAGCAGATCGCTTTACAAAGCCACTGTTTGTTTCAACATCAAATTTTCCTGCTTCATCTCTGTACCATGCCATGGCTTCCATATGACTTTTTTGTGCTGCTGGATGAAACTGTGATACATGATTGAAATATGATTTATAGGGATAATCGCTTTGACCACCTTCCACCTGCTGCTCTCCAATCGTTAGAGAAACATCGCGAAGTAATGTAGTCAATGGTAAATTGTTCAGCCCAACTTTATGTGTATCGTCAATAGCAGTTCCATCTGCTTGTTGAATTCTAAACCTCAAATCACCATCGCATAACTCAAATCTATGTAGTCATCACTACCACCAGGAATAACAAATTCAATGGGGCCAGCATTCTCAGCTGTTCGAGGATGATAATCTACAATACTTGAACTAAGAATATCTGTCTGTATGGCTTGTTGATCAAACAAACAAAAACCGGAAGTTTTACACTCCATGATTAGAAGTTATAGCAGCGTCGTCGTTTAGCGCCTGATGAATGATTAGAGCCTCTGCGACGTTTGCGTGAATGCCTTTTGATTGAAGATCGCACCTTACCAGCTCCGCGATGTTTCTTCCTTCCTTTTTTCATTCGTTTAGGTGATTTCTTTCCTTGAGTAACACCAGCAAAGGTCTGCTTCAATGTTTTTAAACCGCGTTCCTTCCCACGATTCAAC
Source organism: Prostheceraeus crozeri (assembly GCA_907163375.1). Classification (NCBI taxonomy): domain Eukaryota; kingdom Metazoa; phylum Platyhelminthes; order Polycladida; family Euryleptidae; genus Prostheceraeus; species Prostheceraeus crozeri. The sequence continues at coordinate 136,641 of CAJQUW010003247.1, forward strand.
AAACTGCTCTTAAAACTTCTACCTCTGGAAAGATCACTAGCAACATCACCAGCAAAGCCAACGGCATTACTTAAAACATTTCGTTTTAAAGATCTACCGACATTGGATATGAGAGGTGCTACAACAGATTTCAGTGCACCAAGTATGCTACCTCCACGTTGGCGGCGAGCGCCGATGTAAATTTTCCCTCCACCACTTACATAGGAGGGTCGTGAATAAAATGAGGCAGTTGGATTCATAGCTCAAACCCTCAATATTGTTAGTTACAACTTTGCATGAATCACTGTCGATCACTTAGGTGAAAGATGTCAGCACGACGCATCCAAGAGTTCATACTTGAAGGATAACCAGTCCATTTAACAAGACACCATTCTTCACCTTGCCGTTTTTTACATCGAATGATTTTCTCTACCAAATATGTTTCACTTTCAGTGACTACCTCAATCTCATCGCGGTAAAAGCTACCCTCAATTTCTTCATTATCGTAATCTTTCAACTTGTAGGTGGTCGGAGAGTCTTTTTGATTAATCCTTGATACTGTAAATACCTCCTCTGTCCAATTCGGAAGGTACCCTTTAGCAAAAACACTCTTCACTTTTGAGATACGAACTTTATCACCAATTTTCACATCACTTTTCACATGAGTGCGTTTACGTTGGAATGATTCTCGCACTTTATCTACATTGTCAGCATTTACATCTACTGGTCTGAGTCCAATAGAACGATGGATAGAGTGATTGTAGGCATGGAGTGTATCTTGTAGAACCTTTGTCCAATTTTGTGTCAAGTTGGCAGTAAAATGTCGCCACAAGCGATTTTTTAATGTGCGATTAAAACGTTCAACGAGTGCAGCTTTATAAGCACTCTTTACACTAAACAACTCAATGTCATGCCTCTCAAATAATCTTGTCACATGCTGATTTTCAAACTCTTTTCCTTAATCACTCTGAATTCTTTTTGGAATGCGACCTTCTCGAAAAATTGTTTGGAATGCTTTTGCTACTCCTTTCCCTTCTTTAGTTTTTAAAGGTTGAGCCCACGCATAACGCGAGAAAATATCAATGACGGTTAAAATAAAATTATTGCCCGAGTTATGTTTTGAAATGGAGGAAATCTGTAATGATTTCTCCTCTATCATTTACATTGAGATGGGGTTCAATACTATTGAAAACAGATATGGCATGTGCGCGAGATGCTAAAGGTGTAGCAGTCGATACAGAGTCACGCATCTTATTCTTCAAGTTTTTCAATTGCTCAACAGTTTCCGATTGTAATAATACAGCACGATGTGGATCTTTGATGTGAATATCTTTCTGATAATCTATTTCTTTCCTATACATTTGATTTGCATGAGGTTGCTTTATTTGCTGCATGGCAGTCAATTGTACATATTCATCCTGAGGAATAACAATCATGCGAGATTAAGAACTCATAGTTTGTAGATAATCATGGGAGTCTTCAAAATATCACTTCGAAATCTAAATTCTTCCGGACGCTCTTGCGTAAAGTCAATGAATAAGTAACCGTATGGTTTTTCAGTAGCTGCTTGAAAAATTTCAATTAAGGCTTTTGATCCTCTGCGTGCAACTTGTCGCGCTAAAATTTCAAATTGACTTTATCTCGCGGATTCTTGAAAATAGCATAATAGTGTGTATTCAGGTTTCGTGTACGAGCTTCTTTTCCATCAGGAAACAAATTTTGTGTGATATAGATGATAAAACACCTTTTATGATGTGCTGCACGAGTGAACATATCTGTAACATCTTTTGAATTCTTACTTTCTTTTAATAAATCATCCAATACAACAACATCATTAGACTGAAGTTTATCCACTGGAATAATTCCTTCATGTCGAATAAAGTTGCGACTTTGCAATTCCTGAAACAGCGACGGTTGATAAATACCATAACACCAAATCACTCGATTGATAGGTTCCTTAAACAACTCCCTTCTTTTATCCAATAAATTCAGCGTGGAAACAGTTTTACCTGCATGAGATGGACCTGATACAGTCAGAACTTTATCACATTGAAGTCTGAAATCCATTTTATTACTTTGAGATTCAACATTTGCATAATTAACGCTTAGAGCCAAAGATATTACCCAATAGGTTGCCCACGGCAGGAGCTATCATTGGAAGTATTGCTGAAAGGAAACCGCCCTTTTGTGTTAGAGTTTTCCTCTTTCTTTGAAGGGTGACTTTAGGATTGGAGATGAAACGCAATTTTGTGGCATATCGCTTAAGTAACTTTCGTTGTTTTGGCGCTAATTTCTTCGTCCTCAACTTTCTGACATGAGAAATAATTTCACAAATGAATTTATCGTTGGCATGTCGTATAGCATTGTATCGCTGATTTGCTTTCATTCGTCGGAGAGCTTGAATGGCTGAAGAAAACTATGAAGACTTTTGACTTTTACGTTTCGCCATTTTACGTTTCGCCATTTTCCGTGTTAGTCTTCGCTAAAACCTATCTTTACCACATTTGCATAGGTACTAACTATTGCGACATAAGTGACACTCGAAATGAGCAATATCACAGTGGTTACATTTGCAAAGTTGAATGCAATTACGTATGAAACAGCGTTGACAAAAAGCGTGCTTACATCTCTTGAAGATGCGCTTTTTATTTCCATCCTTTCGCTTACATACATCACAACACATAGTTTCACCGTTACTGATGTCTATAGCAAGTCTTTTTGAAGATATGAATTTGCTAGCCTTTTCTAAATAATAGACGCATGTACAGAAGGAATATACTTCGAGAGTGAGCAGACATAGCTCGAAAACCAGTTGTGCTACAATCAAGTACCACTGCATTTTCAATTTTTCTTTATGGAAAGTTGAATGTGAATATCTGAAATCGCTTCAATCACTAGACTGCTACCATGATGGTTAAATGCGTTAAGACGTTCAGCAATTTTTATCATATGTCTTTTAAAAAATTCTTCGGGGTGATCTACCACTTCCATTGAATAAGAAGCAAAATGGAAAGAGCGACTTTCCACCTCTTCCTTTCCAAAATGACTAAACTTAATTTTCGCAATTAATCGCGCCATGACAATGCTATCAGAGAATGTATTCATTAACTCTAGAAATAGAGTGCTAGCATCATCGACCACTGCTTCGATGTCGGTCTCATCTTTATGAAAATTTATCACATAATCTTGAACAGCTCCTTTTAAACTTTGCCTATGAAAATGTAATGTTCCGCAGTCGTTTGAGAAAGACATGATCGCCCTTTATCTAACCCATCCATTGCATGAAAACAACAACTCTTCTCATAGTAACATTTATTGAATAATAGTAACAAGCATGCATTATAAATCAATGGTTTGAAAGAGATAAAATAGATACAGCTGGTAACTATCATACAGCGAGCAATGATAACCATACAGGACTTTGGCAGTGCTGAGGTAAGGAGGAAAGAAGCATTGGTTATGAACGTAGCTACTACAACGAACAGACAAAATAGGAACAGACAAATCCTTAAAACGTTTGGTGACTGCATGATAATGTTGATTCACTCTACTATCCCAAGGTGGGAGCAAAATATCATCAATAATTAGATTGGGAAATACTTTCCTCTCCTTACCAGGATTATTACAAAAGATGCGTATAACATTGAAAGCAGCTAACCATCGTTTAAAGTCAATAAGAAGAGCACTCTCACAAGAAAAGCCATAGTCTTGCAAATATTTCAGATTAAGTCCATGAATGTGTTTTCTCGCCCATTGATCAACATTGGGATTGCAGTTGGCATGTTGATGATAGACACTGACAATCTGATATGTCCAATTGTTCATAGCAATAGCACTGAGCTCCTGTACAGGTTCACCCTCACAATCCATAAAAATGATGATAGAAGCCTAAAACGGAAATTTACACATCTAAGGAAACGTTCTATAACATATTACAAAATGAAGAATTACATCGATATTTTTCACGACAAAATACACAAATGATATGATGGCAACGAAGAAGTAAAATGTATCTAATAAGACCACGTCTACGACACTCAAAGCACATAAGCGAATTGTCATATGGTAGAGTTAGGAAAGGACTAGTAATTCTCCTTCTTTGATTTACGTTTTGATGCAGCATTCTTCTCCGACTTGCGCTTCGTACCACTGCTGTTAAGGATTTGATCAATTATGTCGTCCACGTTGGGTGGTTTTGGAATATATAGGATGGATTCCATATGCATGGAGAGAGAGGCTATTTTATTATCCTTGTGACGGCCATAATATAGCCCATTCACTTTGAAAAGGATATCCCAAGTACCTTCTCCGAGCTCGTCGCATGTGATGGGTGTTGAATGATCTCCCTCCTTCTTATAGTAAGTGCACCAATGTGATACCGGTAGGCAAATTTGATTACCATCCCAAATCTTTCTATAGGGAGTATCCTTGTCATCCCTCGCCTTCAACTCTTGAGCAAGAGGAGTAGGAATGTCCATATTTAATGTCACGTACTCCTCAATAATATCAAGTTGGTGGCGAATGTACGGACTCACGGGGATCAGTATGTAGTCCCCATACTGATTGTGCATTATCTTGACATCCGTGGAAGGGAGCATTCCCGTTTGGAGTACTACGCCATGATCGTGATAACGCAAGACTTGTTTAAATTTACGCTGTAGCGGTGTAGGATTATGTACCTTGGTTGTTTCTTCCACTGGCCTCAGTTGTAGATGATCTGATCGTAGCGAACCTTGAAACGTTTGACCGCCATTTTGTCCTACTAGTGCAGCAGATGGAGTAGATGCCTGAAAATGGAAAAGATTGTATTAAGTTTACGTTCAAAAGAGGAGAGGGAGGAAAGTAGCGACACTGTGGAAGGCTCGCTATTTATATAGAAATGCTTGATTCTCATTAGATGATGATCCTCATTGGACAATAACATCAAGCTGATTCCAAATCTGGCCTCCGTTTACCAATCCGAGCCTTCATTCGCCCGCTGGAGCTGTTTCTTGGGAAATTCTAACTCTGTCGTTTTTCGTCAATCTCCCAAAATCTTAAATGGCGTCTCACACCTAAACGAAGACAGATATGAACAAGCCGTTTCTTTCACTGAATTTGTCTCACTCTTAGCTTTCAAACGAGGTATTCACCGACAAAATCCGTTCACTAGAAGCCAAGATCGAAGCGAGCTGTTCGAAATTCCACACTTTGGAAAATTTTCAAAATTTTACCCATACAAAGCCACTCTGACACTTAGGATTTTTTCAGGTGAGCTACAACAGTCCACCCTCCCAACCTGGCCGGCACACCACGCCAACCTAGACACCACATCACCGCGCGCTATACGACGGTCGACCAGAGGGGGGGGACGTCAGCGAACCTGGCGGACGCACTTGGCCGGCACACCACGACACTCTGTCGTTCCAGAGGGGGGGGACGTCAGACTCAAAGCACCACGGCGGCCGACCACGACACTCCGCCGTTCCAGAGGGGGGGACGTCAGCGACGGCGGCCATCTTGCGCTATCCAGAAGTGGAGTTTTACTTACTACTTTAAGCCAAATAATTAGAATTATAAGTATTTGCTCGCATTTTCGAAATGTTGTTGAAGGGTTCAGAGATTGCTAATATTCTTGTTAACAGAGGCTATTTTGTTAAAGATTTGCCATGTGGTGCCACGTGTAAACATATGAACTTGTTGCAAAAGTTTGGAATTTTTTCATGTTAAGATTTTTTCGATCGTTGTGTGTAATAGGTGTCACAGGGTCCGCTGCTCTACAGCGGGGGTACGCCAACCAGGGCATGTAGGAAATTATAGGACCCAAACTGCAAAGCTAGTTGGTTTTCCTGATGACGAACCTAAAATGTGACTCACTGGTCTTGAGATTTGTGTTTAACAATATGTAATTTTCGTTCGCCCATTGTTTTATGACAGCTGTCAATTTGTGTGTTTTGATAGAAAAAATTGACTTTGCCTGGTTTGCCTGTGTGAACTGGTGTGAACGCTCATCAGTCCTCATAAGGACTACCTAAATTTCTATGATTACACAAACTTCTAAATTATTTATTTATTTATTTATTTAGTACACCAATAAGTGCAATGAGCACCAAGGCAACACAGGAAATACATTCAGGAGGCAACAATTAGAAGTTACAATAAAACATAAAAAGCTTTCGTTTAAACTGTTTCACCGTTTCACTGTTCACAATATCGTCGGGGAGGCGGTTCCAGTCATCTATGATGCGGTGGGAAAAGGAGGATAGGCGACAATTCAGTTGGGTGGCGGAAAATTTTGTAGTTATGTCCACGGGTTCGGGAAACACTAAAGGTGAAGAAGGAATTAGGATCACTTGGAGTAAGGTGGTTACATATTTTGAACACGGTTGTAAGGTCCATAATCCGACGACGACATTGTAGTGTTGGGAGTTTCAGAGCTCTCAGTCTTTCTTCATAGGGTAACGAGGATAGACCACGGATGCTTTTGGTGAATCGACGTTGTACACGTTCGATAGCCAGAATGTCTTTATTCAGGGATAGATTCCAGACTGGGATGGCATATTCGAGGTGAGGGCGGACCAGTGTCTTGAAGAGACGAATAAGCAGATCGGCGTCCCGAGAGACGAATGTCCTGAGGATGGCAGATACAATGCGATTCGCTTTCTGAACACAGGTCAGAATGTGCCGAGAGAATTTTAGGTCTTTTGAAATCAGAACTCCAAGGTCTTTGACACACTTGGAATTATTCAGGAAACTTCCATCCAGACGGTAGTCCGAGGTAGGATTGCGAAATCCAAAGTGTAGAATGGAGCACATTTGGGGATTGAGCGATAGCTGCCATTTCTTCGACCAGGTGGTTACAGCGTTGAGGTCAGCTTGCAGGGGATCAGTGCGCTTGATTTCAGAGTACAATTTTACATCATCAGCATGTTTCAATAAAGAAGAGTTTGTCAAGGTGTCATCGATGTCATTTATAAAGGCGACAAACAGATCTGGGCCTAAAACGGATCCCTGGGGGACACCAGAAATCATGCTGTAGGGGGAAGAATGCACACCATCTACGACAACACTCTCCGTTCTATCCTCAAGAAAAGCTTTCAGAAAACAGAGAAGTCTCCCTCCAATGCCCAAGGAAGTCAATTTCGAGAGGAGACGAAAGTGAGAGACTGAATTGAACGCTTTTTCAAAATCGAGATAGATGACGTCAGCCCACTGCACTGACCGCGATCCACAACAGATGTTAAATCCTCGAGGAATTCTTAAGGCCGATTCACATTGCCACCGTTCTGCCGCTCAGCTTCACCGCTGAACTCTCTGACCGAAGTCTTATCTCCTTTATCTTGAGTAATGGGCAAAAGACCGTCCCAGGACACCATAAAATTTAAAAAAAATAGTATCTTTAAAAACGACTAAATTTATCAATTTATGTCATTATTTCAGGTTTTTAAGACCTAAATTCATGAATTTAGACCGTCCCAGGACACCATAAAATTCAAAAAAATAGTATCTTTAAAAACGACTAAATTTATCAATTTATGTCATTATTTCAGGTTTTTAAGACCTAAATTCATGAATTTAGACCGTCCCAGGACACCATAAAATTAAAAAAAAATAGTATCTTTAAAAACGACTAAATTTATCAATTTATGTCATTATTTCAGGTTTTTAAGACCTAAATTCATGAATTTAGACCGTCCCAGGACACCATAAAATTAAAAAAAATAGGATCTTTAAAAATGACATAAATTCATGAATTTAGTCCTTTTTTCAGGTTTTAAAGACTTAAATAGATGAATTTAGTCCATTCAAAAAGTACCATTTTTTCAAAAAATGTTATTTTTGAAAACGACATAAATTCATGAATTCGAACCCTTTTTCAGGTTATGAAGACCTAAATTCATAAATTTGGGCGTTTTTAAAAATACCCAATTTTTCAAATTTTTCAAAATCTCAAAATTTGAGAATTACAATTTTACACCCGCCCTTAAAATCATGACCGTTCCAGGACACCGAAAATCATAAAAGTTAAGAATCTCAAATTTGTGATTATGACATTTTTCATTGCTTAAATCATGACCGTTCTAGGACACCGAAAATCATAAAAGTTGAGAATTTCAAATTCATGAATTTTATCCATCTTTCAGGTTTTTAAAATATATCATGTGTCTAATAATATTTCTTTAACAGGTAGCGGTTAATGCAAAATGAAAACACATTCTTTTTTCTTTTTGAAATATTTTATTCAGATGTATGTACAAGTAGTTTAGATTACAAAGTAAATATATGAGAACTAGAAAAATGTTACATTCATAAACTGGGAATGGCATTCCCATTTTTCTATTGTTTCATAAAATGATTGACAATACACGACACTACGTCAAATAATATGCTAGAAGTCACACAGTATAAGAAAAAATAAAGAATGTTACATTTATAAGCTGCGAATGCTCATTCCCATTCTCTTATTCCGTCTCACAAAATAAAATGTTAATGCATGCTACTCACATAATATAGCAAAGTCTTACAATATAAGAAAAAGCAACCACTGTTTCATTTATAAGCTGCGAATAGCATTCCCATTTTTCTATTCTGTTACATAAAATGATTGTCAATACATACTACTCATTTTGTGTTTGGCGCTCCTGTATATGTTGTGTCTCTAATTGCTGCGTTAGTCCAGTTGACATATCAGATGTTTGATTGGATTCTTGGGAAGAAAATATCCCTGAGCTAATTTGAAGCAACTGTTCCTCTTTTTCAAATTCAAAATAATCTTCAAAATACTTAAAGTTTTTGAAAACAAAGAATATACTTAAAGTACATGTTTGAAGTTTTGTGTTAGCTTGAGAAAGGCGATATAATTTTATCAAAAACGTTACATACCTTCATGAGAATTTAATGTTATATTCACTCTCCAACTTTTGAGCAAAGGCTACCATTGACAAATGTTCCATTGATTTTAATTTAGATATCACAAATCCTTGATAAATAGCAATTGATAAGGAAGAATTATTGTGTACTTTTTCTTGATAAATTAGAGAATGTAGGGTTGTAACACAGTTTTGGATAGTGCATGTCGCCTGTGCACTCACGTCGAGCTGTCGTTGGATTAGTTATCCTGATGAAAATGAGTTTCTTATTTCAGAAAAAATCTCATTTTTCTTGTCTTCTTTTTCTGGTTTTATCTTCTTTTGAAAATAGAATTCATGATTTACAATAAGAGTTTTGAAAAAATCTTTCTTCTCATCTTTGATGAGTGGAAGTACTTGATCACAAAATTTGAGGAATTCGCGATGAATAGAAGCACTCATTTTTGACACAGCTTCGATGTTTAGGTCTCGGATAAATTGTAAACAGTCACAGTCTCGTAGAACGCTCACAGAATGAATGCTCGCAGTAAGAATGAAATTGTAATACGTGGAATAATGGCAGCAGCTGTTTCTGAGAGAGAGAGAGAGAGAATCTTTATGACCTTTGCCCCACCGAAGCGACTAAAACATACCCGCATTGGCGCTATTGTCTGCCACAAGCCGCAGCTGCTACCACTTCAATGTTCAACGTCAAAGCAAGTCAAGCGAAACAAACTAAGATTAGCGACTTCTTCTGCAAAAACTAATTAAAATGTGCATTAAGATGCATGTCTTCCCAAAAAGGATTTTTTTCGTGGAATGAAGAGTAGTTTTTTTATCCTCATAACATGTACGATTGCATCGGTATTGGGTAGTAGAGGTATACTGGAGTATACAAAAAATTCAATTGTTTATCTACGATTCATACTGGCAAACATCTTCATTAAAAATGAATGGCGAAAATCCGACTGAGTTATCTCCCAGAGCTTTTGGTCTGACTTACTAATTTCGATTTAAATAGAATTTCAGAAGATTGTATTCCAAATATTTATTCAAAATATTTCTTTAAAAAATGGATGAAACAACAGCGGAAGAAACCTCAACGGGGAAGAAAATGGAAGAAACCACAAGAATATATCCTTCGTTATCATATGAACGTAGTTCTACTTTAATGGACATTGAAAAAATGAACAAAGAAAAACACAAAGATAGAGTTAGGTATATGAAAGATAAGGAATCTCAATTATTACTTAGACTAGAACATTATGAAAAATTAAGAAAGAGATGGACTAAAGTTAAGAATGTAACACAAGGAATTGGCATATTCTTAACAATAAGTTTGGGTGCTTTAACAATTGTTATATCTTCAGGTGTTTTATTAATTCCTGTAGTTGCTACAGCTTTAACAGGTACGGGTGTTTTTGCAACTTCACTTGTTACAATGTTAGATAAATCTTTAATAACTAAGAAACGAAAATCATTAAAAACTAAGCATTTACATATTAAAGAAGTCTATGATAAACTACATTACAACTTTCAAAGAGTATGTGATGATAATGTTATTACGTTAGATGAGATTGAAAAATTTGATCAAATAGTTAATGAAGTAAATCAAATATCATTTCAATTGCAGTCAGAAAAAGTTGATGATAAGAATAAACAGGATGGCAAAATTTCGAGTGATGGTAAAATTTCTAATGAAGAAAATGACAAAATTTTTTTAGAAGAGCAAAAAAAAAGCGAAAATTTAAGCAAAACTTTATTAAACAAAACTTTATTAGACAAAACTTAAAACGAGAAAACTTTAAACGAAAAAGGTGTCAGACAACAAAGCAATAAAAAAATAATTTGTTCAGTAAAATGTTTTTGTTGTATTCCAATGTTACCACAAAATTCAAATATTAAATTTTAAAAATGGATAAAATTAAAGCTTATAATAATAACAAAAGAAATATTATAATACTATATTTGTATATTTTTATCACTCGGTAAACAAATCTTCTATAACTCTATCATGAATTTTTTTATCAATATTAATTGTAATGAAGCCATAATCTTTTGACCAAGCATTGTTACACGATTGTTTAAATTCATCTTTATTTCTTACGCATAAATCTCTTAACAAATCACTTAAGTTTCTTGCATTTATTTCAAATAGTATAAATATATTTGCATTCTTTCTAATAACACTTCCGTCTAATGAATACATACTTTGTGTTAAATAAAAAACACTACAGTTATTATGTCTACCTCTTGTGAAATAATTTCTCTGAACTGACTGATTTCTATCATTAACACAATCATCAAAAATTACACAATGTTTCATTGTTTTATCTAGTTTACTAGGATCTTGCATATTACCACTATCATCTATTAATTGTATCTTTATATGCTTATTTTTATTGGATTCTACTAACTGACTATTTTTTGCTGCTTCTTCACACCACGAACTTATTTCTTCTTCATCTTCAGATTTTTCATATTCTTTGAATAATGAAGCAATTGCTGTTTTTTTAAGATTATTTTCAAATCCATATTTTAAAAATTGATAGACGGGTTGTTCTGCTGTTGTTGTATAAATTATAAGATTGTTATAATCCAAAAAATTTGGAGTCGTTAAAATTTTAAATAATAGATACGTTTTTCCACAACCTGATCTTCCACAAATAACTGACAAAACTTTATTAGATAAATTTGGATGATGATTAAATTTGAGTTTTTTTTTATTTAATGGAGGTAGTTCACTCATTTTTAATAAAAAAATTTTATTTTTATTTTAAAAAAAGAAGAAGAAGAATAAGAAGAAAATTAAACTTCTCGAACGGGAGTTTATACCTCTCGAACGGGAGTTTATACCTCCCGAACCAAAAGATCTATCATAATCTCTTCACCTCCAAAATTTATTTCTTGTCCTTTTTCATCAGTGATTCTAGTGTTAATGTTGTTAATAGTTTTTCTTGTAATAGGGAAATATATTAATGTTTGTGGAATTACATTTAGTCTATAACCAATGGGTACAGTAAAAGCTGGAAAACTGAATATTAAATTTGACAATTTACCATTTATATATCCTCCTTCAATAATGTCACAATGTACAACAATTGAATTTATTTCAGTTATTTTTGGAATCTTCTCACCTAAATGATAACCTTGACTATAGGTTTGTTTATTAAATCCTAATAGCTTTGACAATGATCTATCATGATTAAAATCAACTTGATGATTTTCGTCTAAAGTAAGAGAAAATTTATTAACTGCCTGTTCAACTGCAAAATGTAATTGTTTCTTATCTTTAAATGGTATACCTAAATTTCTCTTAATTTCATTTGATATTGATTCAACTTCGTAAGAACCAGGAAGAAAAGTTAGTATTTTCCATGTTTTGCCTTTATCAGTAGAATATCTAAATTGATCATTCACATCTTTGATAACGTTTTGAATAGTGTTAAATGTGGAGAAACTAGTCAATGCAATTTGATAATTTTTATTTTGTTCTAAATGTAGAATGGGTTCTAAATTACAAGTGTGTGATGAAGTAGTTGTTATAATTTTTAACGTCGTACTAAATTTTGATGAACCCAAAATCTCAGTCAAATTTTCTAAATGATTATTAATTTTGTTTAAATCTACTGATGATAATTCTCTCGAAGACATTTTTTAACTAAAAAAATTAAACAGATATTCATTTATGAAATATTTTTTTTATAAAAAAATCGTAGATAAAAAAAAATCATAGATAAAAAATCATAGATAAAAATTAAAAACAACAACATATTTCAGCTACACTTTTATAATCCTCTTCATTTAGAATCTTCTTTTCCAGCAGTCTTTTCAATATAGCATGAATTTCATTGAAACTAGAATTATGTCCTTCTTTTATTGTAGATATTAAAATATTTAGTCTATTTAGCAATTCTTGTGGATCATCTGGTAAAAATACAGTTGTTTCTGTTTTAAAACCTTTTCCTACTGTAACTCCCGTTGATAATAAATTTTCTAATTGTTTATAACGTCTAAGAGATTTTACTGCACCAACTCTATCTAACATAGCTTTATATTTTATGAGATCTCCTCCAGCATAATTATTTAAATCTGCTCCCCTTAAAAAATCAACAAAATTTCTATCTAAACTAATAGGTGATTTATCTGGCGTAAAAATTAACCCCCGTAAAGGTTGTGGAAATATTTCTTTTCCACCAAGATAAAATCTTGCAAATAATTTTTTATCTAAAAAGAAAGTAGAATGTTCGAATAACATAGATTTTGGTAATTTTTTATCTATGTTTGCTTCTAACAAACCATAATCATCTAATAGTGTTTTAAGTACTGGATCCGCTATATCAACACGTTTTTCATTAATTTGTTTTTCAAGAGTTTTAAATGGTTCGACAGTTTTTGCATAATCAGTTTTTACTTCTTCAGTCAATTTTACTTGGTCAAACATATCAGATTGTATACCAGCTTTTTTCATTCTATGCTGAAGATGACTTTCTTTCATAATATTTCGTTCTTTTATTAATTCTTCTAATTGTTTTATTCTTTTAAAAATTATCAGTCTAATTTTTTATCCATTGTAATTATTTATTTATTTTTATATTTTTTTTGTATTTTTTTTTATGTATATATCAAAATTATCTATCTTAGAAATTAGAATGTTAAATAGGTTTCAGTTATAAATTCAGGCAGCCAAAACTCTTTCTTTTATCATCAAATGGATCTCTAATGCTAATTTATGTTTCTTTTAAAATACATTTTTGTTTTCTTTGAATTAAGTCTATAATATAAATGTGTTTTTATTCATTATTAAATAATACTTTTTATAATCTTGAAACTGTTATTGATTTAGCCAACTGATGCCTTTGAAATTCCTTTTAATGTTTTATGTGTTTTAATACTATTAGTTGTATCATAACAACAGTAAATTTTTATTTTAAAAATTATAGCTTTGTTTATGAAATCTTCTATTCTCCTTCTAATTCTTCTTTTCCTTTACATAAATCAGAAGGATTGAATGGCTATCTTTTTTTTTCTTTTATTTTAACAAAGTGTAGAATTATAGGTATTGTTAATTCTAAGAAAAAAGAATTGTATCTGTAAAGTGTACTTTATAGTTTTTGCCATAAGGCAGGTGCTAAATATATCTATATAAGTCCCTACATAAATAGTTTTTAGCTAATTCTAATAAAAGTGAAATCTTATAAAATTTAACTTATCAAGTTTTACGTGTACAGCATTTCGTTCATCACTAAATCTAGTAGTTCTTTTATATGTAGGTTTCCTTGTTAAATTTTGAAACCTATCTTTATCATAAACTATTTCAATATTTTGTCTATTACGCACATTTTCTGAAGTCTTACCATAAAATGCATTATTCATTAATTTGAAGGACACGTTTCCAAAATCATCTTTATTTCTTTTAGCTATTTTACGTTTTTCAATATTGAACTCTATATAATCTTTTAACCACCTAGATTTTTGATAAAATAGTTTTCGATGTATTTTAGTGAGAATCATTCCATGTTCTAAATACCAATCTAGCATTCTTCCTTCAACAACATACTTTCCTTTATTACTTTGTGTTAACATAAGTTTTTTTGTTGGTCTGTATTTCTTAGGAATTATAGATTTTTGATAATCTGAAAAATCTTCTATATTGGGAATTTTGTTTTCGGGACAGAAAGGAAAATATTTTGTTTTATCTTATATTTCATCAGGATATACTAAATCAACTTCATATATATAACCATGATTATAATTTCCATCATATGTTTTTTGATAATCAAGAATATTACACCATGTCATTTCACCAGTTGGTAATTCTTGTATCATGCAAGAAGAATATAAGCTATTAAAATCATAATATAACAAATAGTTTTCTCTCATGATTTCATCAACTGCTGCTTGACTCTCTTCATTTGATGTAAGTCCTTCTATATTTTGATTAAACAATTTTATAAACTGATCGCTTTCTTCTGGAGATAAAGGTTTCATTATTCCATAATCATCAGGATTTACTTTTTTATTGTAACACTGTACATAACGATTACCTAAAACTGATGAAACTCCACCTCTAATACCAGATTCAAAAAATAATAATTTATCATATGTATTTTCTTTATAATGTTTAAGTTTAACGGACTTTGTCCTAGAGCCATCGGCTTGAATACCAGTGTGTTTTAATCCTGGTAACCATGTTAAACCTGGTGTAGAATAACAATAACATGGATCTATTCCGTAATATTCTAAACACATATCACGAAAGTTTTCAAAAAGATCAGTAAGGATTAATACATCTATCTGAAGATATTTCATTGTATAATCATACATTGTTTTACAATTTAACTCTCTCCAATTTTTTTCAGCTTCAGCATAGTCTTCTTCAGATAATTGTGATTGTTTTAATGTTGATTTAAATTTATTTATTGGAGGAAGTTGTTTTTCTTCCATAATTTTATTCACAGAATTAAAATCTCCAGTTATGTATTCATACGGAAATATGCCTTTTAAGGGTTTTAAATTATATTTATTTAATATTTTACATTGTTCAGATTTCAAAGTTTTTCCCATAACATCTAATGAATAAGGAGTAAAAAATCTAAATGCATCTAAAATTCTAATACAACCTAATTGCATTGAAAAATATTCTTCTTGTTTTACATAGTACATTTATTTGTTGTTGTTGTAATTTTTCAGATGAAAATAAATCTTTCATTACTAAATGGAAATCATATTTAGAACCATTGTAGAAATATAAAGGAACAAAGTTATATTTAAATTTATTAGCATTAAGATTACAAGAATTATGTGCTGCACCTCTATATAATCCATTTAGATGATCATGATCTTTTACTTTGTCAAGATATCTACCTCTGCCATTTTTATAATTTTTTGTAAATTCTTTTCAACAGTAATAACATTTTGTTTCATTATAAAAATGTTTTCTTTCTTCATCCGTTAATGGAAGCATTGGTATATTTGTTTCAAGCAATTGTGAAAAACGTCCTTGTAATTCTTCTACTTTCTTTGTAAACATTTCTGAACTATCTTCACCATAGTATTGATAATATTCTGATTTAAATAATTCAGGATAATTTGAATGAATGTACATTCCCCAACATAATGGTTTTTGTTCAAATAAATATCTTTCTTTACTTTGCTCAGATGTACTTTTTTCATAATTATCATTTTCAGAATCGGGCGAAGCCCTAGAACCTTCGGTTTGATGTTGTGTCATATTAACATTATATGCTTCAAAATCACAATAAATAGTAAAGGGTACTTTATTTTTCAAATAATGTCTATTATATATTAAATAATCATCTTTAGGAAAAGTATTTTCAACTGCTTCATTTTGTTGACAATTCTCCAAATGTCTATTCATTTCTTCTTTAGTTCTAAAGCTCGTCATACATTGGAGACAAGGAAAATTTGTATTATCTGAAGTTTTTGTAAATATAGAAACATCTTTACACAATATAAAATGACCCTGATAATATAATATATTCGCTTGTGCTGGTTGTTTTGTCTGTTCTAATTTTTCAAATTTATCTTTATATATTTCATGTGTTTCATCAATTTCTTTTGTAAGATTAAATGTGTTTCGATGAAAATTTTGATTTAATATTTGTAACTGATAACTATATTCTTTATTATATTGTTCTTTATATTGTTGTTGACATTTTTTTAAACATTCATTTATTTTTTGATTGGTTTCATTTTCTTCATTATTTAATTCTTTATTGTCTTCATTATTGTCTTCATTTAATTTTTGAATCGTTTCTATCTTATTTTGATATTTATGGCCATATTCTTGTACTAATATTTTTGTTTGTTGTTGATAATCTGTTTTACATTTTTGTAAACTTTCATTTAAATTTTGTAATTTTTGTTGATATTCTAAAGATAAAGATAAATAATCGGTATTATAATCATAATTATAATTACGTCCTTTATAATTATTATGATTAATCATTATTGGTGATAGTGTTTTAGCAATTTCAAATTTTTCAGTACATATTATATTTCCTTGGTAAAAAATATTATGATGCATGTAATTTCCTCTTTTATTGTATACTATTTCTGATTGACATAAATTTTTATTATTCAAATAAAATTTTTTTGAATCTGAGTAAAGTGGAGTAATTTTACCAATAGAAACATAATTCACATTTAATTCAAAAACATTTATTTCTATTAAATTTTTATTCTTTTTATGAAACTTTATTAACCTATTATAATCATATGGAAATTCATCTAAACCATCCGAAAGATCAAATTCCTTTATGTATTCTTCTTTATTATAATGACTTATTCTTTCTTTATGATATTCTGCAGGATGTAAATGTGCTATAATACTCCACAGAAAAAAATAATCATCTTCATTTTTTATGTTAATTATTTGCGGTGAACTGAAAGGCAAAGGAACATAACTACCACCAGTATTATTTTTATATTTATCAATTACTATTTTCTTAGATAGTATTTTAACAAATCTCCAACCAGATTCACGTAAATGGGCTTCAATTATACAATTTTCTAATTTAAGTATCATCGATTCAAATATGGGTTGTATATCATTTACATTATGAATTTCTTGTGAATTCGTAAAATGTCCTTGTATTATTTCTTCAGGAATTCCATCAGGTCCAGTTTTTGTATAAAGTACTTCTACATTCATATAACATTTGAAAGATTTCTTAAATATATTATAAAAGTTTGTTAATACATTATAAAAAGTTTCATCGGTTTCATTATGTTCAACAGATTCATTAAATAAATATTTTATATCTGTTAATGGCGAAGCCCTAGAACCTTCGGTTCGTTCGGCTTACTCAAATTCATCTATTTCGTTAAATTCATCAGTATCGCTAAATAAATATCTTCCATCTGGTACATATTCATCTTCACTATTAAAAACTTTTTTATATTCCGAATGTGAATAATCATCAAACAAATTTTTAACTTTTATATCAATGGGTAATGTTTCTAGATAGTTTTTATAATTATTTGATTTTAATATATTTCCTTCATCAACTCGATCTACATTTTGTAAATGCAATTTACTATTTAAATGAGATTGATAACTTCTTTTTGTTTGCAACTTTTTTTCACATAAGACACAATAAAACTTTTCCATTTTTTTAAAGAAAAATTTGGGTTTTAATTTTTAAAGAAAAAATTCTAAAATATTTTTTTAATAAATTTTTTTATAAAAAATAAAAAAAATGTTTGAAGAGTATAAGATAGAACATGTACCAGTTTTGAAAAATTATAGACATCCTACAAATCCACTTACTCCTAAGCAAGATGTCAAATTCTATTATCATCACAAATATATGCAATTTGTAAAAGATTATAAAGTAAAACATGGTATACCTAAATATACTAAAACAAATGATTTTCCACTTTGTCTGCGAAGTTTTAGAGTATTCTTGGCTTTTAATAATTTATGGTGGTTAATCAATAAAGATAACTTAACAGTATATGATTTAAAAACATTAAATAAATTAAATCTTCATCCATATATTTACAATTTTAAAACAAAACATTATAAAAGAAATTAAAAGATAAATTAGAAATTATTTTTAGTTCATTATAAAAATATATATAATGGAAATATTATAAATATATATCTGTAAAATTATAATAAATTTGTTTAATTATTAAGTATTTCACTAACACCATTTATTAATTGTTTTATATCATTATATGTTTTTTTGGCTTCATCAAATGTAGATTTGGCATCAGAAAATGTAGAATTAACATCAGATATTATTGGTGTTGCTTTTCTTAAGCCGTTTCTAACATCATCTATTGCAGTTTTCAAGTAGTTTAATGTTTCATTACCTTGTAATCTGTTAGGTATTGGTATACCAAATTTTGCATTTAAATAATGATCAAAATAAAAATAAAATGTGTCAGGAATAATTTTTAGTGGTACTTTTGCGTCAGATTCTAAAAAGATAATTATTTGTTCTATAACTTGATTTGATAAATGTTTTGTATTTGCATATATTCTAATATCAAAATCTTGAGAGTTATTATAGATTTCATGTTCAGTTTCTACTAATATATTCAAATCTTTATCATATACTTGCATATGATCACTTATGGTGTCAACACGTATTATTCCATATTTATGTTGTGTATAATATGATAAAGGCATATTTATTTTATAATTTTTATTAATATCATTAAAGAATGCTGCATTATTTTGTGTAGTTGTAAAAATGTTTGAATGTTTTCTCTAATCTTATTATCTACATCACAAGCTTTATGAGCTAATACATCTATTTGAATATCTTGATGTCTTCCTTTTGTAAATATTTCTGACATATTTTTTTTGTTTTGATAAACTTGCAACATCATCTAAAATTAATAAAGATTTATTTTCAGGTGTACCAGCAAAACTTTCCATATCTTGTAACTCATCAAATTGTTTATCATCATAAACGTTTGTAAAAGTTAGCCATTCAGAAGTATGCATACAAAAAATATGTACTTGTGTTTCATCCTTATAATATTTCTTTATATATTTTTTAATAAACGTAGTCTTACCACTTCCAGTTTTACCGTAAACAATGAAATGTAAATTTTCTTGATACATTTTACCTTGTTTAATATTTTTATTATTAGTTTTATCCTTAATCTTATCCTCATCAGTCTTCCAACCTTTAAAATTTTTTATTTCTTGTTTATAAAAATTTATCCTCTTTTGTTCCTCTGTTAGAAAGTAACCCCATTGATTTCCAATACATATAACAAGATGATAAATAAGAAATATTAAAATACATGCTAACAAGATTTTTATACAATGAAATTTTAAAAAATTCCAAAGACGTGTAAGATCTGATTGTGCTATTTTTTTATTAGGAGGTGAATTAAGGGGTAGTGTCTCCAAATATTTTTTATTATATATATTATTACCTATAGTATTATATCTAGGATTATCTATAATATTATTAATATCTTTTACATATTCTACTTCGTCTTTATTTAGATTCGGATCTTGAGGGGATAGTGTATCTTGAAACTCAGTGTTATTTATATAATTATATATCATTTCATTTAATACATTAAGAGATTTATGACGACTTAGATTACTTTTATTACTTTTTTCACTTTTATTACTTTTAATTATAACCGGTGAATATAAATCTTCCAAATTTTCGCTTTTATTCATTTAATATTTTTAAAATAAAAAATTTAGGAATTATTAATTTTTAATTCCGGACTCGCATTCTTACACTCTTATGAGTGTTTTTAACCTCTCTAGCACCTCCGGAAAGTATATGTATTTTTGTTCCTATACTAAAAAAAAAGTATGTTCCGAACCTCTCCTCTCCTCCGGAATGCATAAGAATATTTTAATAAAATAATATTTTATTCTTTATAAAAAATAATATTTTAATATATATAAGACTATTTTTAGTAGAAATACAACTATTTTAATCTATAAGTCTATTTTAATAATAAAAAGTAATTTTTTATCTAATATAAATTATTATTATTATTTTGATATAAATTATTATTATTTTGATATAAATTATTATTATGTTAATTAAGATCTTGATTAAGTTTTGGACATAGTGTTACATGTCGCGGAAAATTTTTCTTTAATATAATTTTTTGACAACCTCTACATTTAACTTTTTCTTTTAAACAATCCTTACACTGATATTTACTATCATAAAACTCTGTCTTAGGTTTAGTAATTTGACAACTTGTACATTGTCTTGTAGAACTTATACAAGAATTATAATGATTAGTAATTCCTTGAATTGTAAAATATTTATTACAATTACGACATAACTGATCTTTTAATTTATCTTTTTTATCTTTTTTAACCTCTTCTGGTTGTTCGCATAATTTTAAATGACGTGCAAAATTTTTAGACGTTATATTTTTATTACATCCGGAACATATTTTTTTGTTATTACATTCTATAAATTGATTTTTATCAACATAATTATTTTGTGCTACATTATTATTTTGTCTAGGTGTATTTTTTCTAACAGTATAAAGATTTTGAACTTGATCTGAAATAAATAAATGCTTTAATCTTTGTAATGGTTGCTGCGATTGAATATTATTATTAGGTTGAATACTATTATTATGCTGAATATTATTATTAGGTTGAAATTGATTCATATGCATACCACATGGTGTGTTTTTCATATGAGAATATAATAGCGTTTGATTTAAAAAACGCATCTTACAAACTTGACAAATTTGAGACATTTCCATTTTTTTACTTTTATTAGAAAAAACATTTTCATTTTTTTATTTTTATTAGAAAAAATTTTATTTTTTTTCTCATTATATAAAAAATTTTATTTTCTTATTGTTAAAAAATGATGTTACCAAACGTTGGTGGAGGTGCATATATCCCGAATAATCGTGAATTAGAAATAGAAATAGAAAATTATATCATGAAAACTGGAGACGTTTTATCTGGTCCATTGCATCTTTCTATTCTTCCGCAACAAAATACAGAGTTAACAAATAAACAATATGTTGATACACAAATCAATGACTTAAAAGAAAAATATATAAACGATGTTATGGTTCCACTGATGAATGAATTAAAGTTGCTAAAACTTAATGACAAATCATTAAACGAAAAATTATTAAAACTTGATAAAAGGATAGAGAGCTAGAAGCAGATATATCAAAACTTTTTAAAAAGATTTCTGAACAATCAAAAATTTTAATATTACTTTCTTTAAATTTAAAATCTGCTGTAATTAAAAATAAACATCAGATAAAATTATTGAAAGAACAATTAGAAGATGAAATAGAAAAACTTCCTGAAAGAATTAAAAAAAATTTAAAGCAGTTACAAACTACATTCCAAAAGTGTTGATGAATTAAGTTCTAAAATTACTCAACAAATGAAAAAGATGAATAGAATAATAAATGAAGTAAACTCACTTAATCAAAAAGTTGATAAAATGAAAACTCTTAAAATCAATTTAGAAAATGAATTAAAGAAAAATTTACAAGAAAACTCTAAAGAAAATAAAGAACAGTTAGATTCTGTTAAAAGACAATTAGATGTTCTTAAAATTAAGTTAAATGCTCTTAAAACGGCGTTGAAGATGAATCAGGAGAAAATGCAAGTTAATAGAAAAGAAATTAAAGTACATCACACGCTACTTGACGCAATAGATAAAGTGCAACAATCAATTAATAAAGTTATCTCGAAGTTGTTGTCCATTCACAAACGTAAATCTTAGCGCAAATATTAACGTAAATATTTTTTCCCAAAAGTCAAATTTATTCCTAAAAAATGCCTATAATTTATAAACACAATCTTAAACATTTTGCTTCAAATCAAAGAATTGCTCATGAACCATCTATGAAATCTGTTTACCATTATAACAGTGTAGAAACAATTCAAAAAGAAGGGGATAGTGTAAACAGCGGAGCCGGTATATTTTCTGGTATTGGAAGTATCGTTAACTTAATTAAAAATAATAAAGATTTGATTACATCTGCTGCAAAAGGAGCAGCTGCTATAGGTAGTACAGCTAGTGCAATATCAAATGCTGTTAAGTCTCAAAACGAATTAAAACAACTAGAAGCTATTCGTAAACTTAGGAATGATTCTGAAGAACTAAAAAATTTAAAAAAACTTTCAGAGGAAACAAAAAACAAAATTGCTAAAATAGCTGTGGGGTCTGATAGTAAACATAATGAAAATAAAAATAATGAAAAAACAATTGAAGAAATAAGAGGTAATGGTGTTAACAGCAACCTTCGGTCTAACCAGCAAAGCTGTAGCGGAGCTGGTCTAGCAAAATTCTAAAATTAGATTTAGTAAAATTTTTCTGTGTATGAGAAAAAACAAAAAGTCAAATTATTTTTTATAAAAATGTCTTCGCTGATCGAAAATAAATTTAGATTAGACGAACCTCCGCTCGTCAGTTATAATCAAAAAAAGAATGACTATATAAGAATTGCTATGAATCCCGGATCTTCCAGTAGAGTAAATACTGGAGGAGATTTAATTTTTGAAGTTGATAATCAGCAAAGTTATTTATATCTACCTGATTCATTTTTACACTGTGAATATTCTTTATATAGTGATGCCAATTTTACAACACCATTACCAGATACCGATAATATTGCATTAGAGAATAATTTCTTTCCAAGATTATTTACACAAATGCGTTTAGATGTTGCAACTCAAAATATAGAAACAATAAGTGATTCTCCAGGTGTAATTGATACAATGCTTAGATTTGTGTCAATTGGTGAAAATAATAAAAAGCATGAAATCGAAGGTTGGTTTCCTGATACTAATGATGGTATAATTATAGATGATTTAACTCACGCTGGAACAGATGCAGCAGGAATTGCGAAAGATGTAGAAAATATTGCAAATCATTTAAATAAAACAAATAATACTGCATATAAAGAAAGACGTGAGTTTAACAAGAAAAGTAAACAGACAGTAAATTGGTCATTGTCTCCATTATTCGGTTATTTAGATTATGATAAAATATCATATCAATTAAAATTTAAGTTAATAATTCATCGTACAGCAAATAATGAATTAATCTTTTTTGGTAAGACTGGAAAAAAAGCATATTTAAAAATTGATAGACTTGAATGGTGGATAAATCGTATTACTCCTAGTTTAGAGATTGAAAAAGCTATTTCAAATAGATTAAACACAAACAAACCAATTCCAGTATGTTTTATGAAGCGTACTGCTAGTTCAGTAACTTTTTCCGAACAAAGATTTAACTGGCATTTTACTAGAACTTCGAATACTCCAAGATATTTATTACTAACTTTTCAAAGAAATAATTCTCCAAGTTTTGATAAGAACAATAATCTTTTTCATATTAATACAATTCGAAGTTTACAAGTTTCATTAAATCAAACCCGATATCCAATTGATCCATTAAGATTCGATGATACCAATAATCAATTTATGGAAGGATATGATGCTTACAGAAATCTTTGTATAGAATTTAGAGTTCAACCACAATTAACTCCTGGAGATTGGAGACATTTATATCCAATTTTCTGTTTCGATTTAAGTGCACAATCAGAAGATATTATTAAAAATGGTTGTGATGTAACAATTAATATTGAAAAGAAAGATTCCACAACTTCATTGATGGCTTATGGTTTATTGCTAGAAGATGCAAAATATTCTATTGAAGTTCTTAATGGAAAAATGGCTAGGATTAATTAATTAATTATTTTTTTGTAACTTAAAATTTTTGATAACTTAAAATTTTTTTGTAACTAGAATAGATTAAAATTTTTTCGTAACTTAAAATTTTTTTATTAAAAATGTCGCAAGCGAAAAGTAATAATAATAAAACTGTTGAATTAAAATTACGTAATATTGTTGACAAAAATACCCCTAAAACTATTACGATTAACAAAAAAAGTATTACATAAGTAAACCAATGATAGAGAATATTCAATTACAAGAAGAAAAGAATGGCGGGATTCTCCCATTAATTCCTCTAATAATAGGAGGCATAGCAGCTGCGGGAAGTGTTGCAGGTGGGACAGCTGGTATTGTCCAAGCAGTAAATAAAAATAAATCAGAGAAGGCAGCATTAGAAGAACAAAAACGTCATAACAGAGAGTTAGAGAAAGTTGCTAGGGGAGAAGGAGTAGTAGATAATTTTATTAGTAAATTAAAATTAGTTGATGAAGGAAAACGAGTTCTTAAAAATATTCTTCACAATGTTGATGATTTAATTGAAATTAAAGAAACTAAAGACGGTTCTGGAATATATCTAAGTCCTAGTATGATAAGGTAATAACCTGAGGACCTTTGGTCAGATCGGCTAAAGCCTCTGAACAAGGTTCTATTCGGTAAAACATTTATTTTATTTTATCCTTAAAAATATTTTATCTTTTAAAATGGATTCCGAAAATTTAATTAAATTAAAAATTGCTAATTTAGATTTATTAAATTATCTATTAAACAAAAATGAAAGCTCAAATTGTAAAATTTATGAAGGTAACGACATACAAAAAGCATTAGAAAACTTTCCTGGATTTATTTGGAGTAAATATTCGAAAGAAAAACATCTTCCTGGTCATTCATATACCGGTCCAGGAACTCGATTAGATATAAGACTAGATGAGAATAATAATCCGAAACCAGGTGAAGAACCAATAAATAGAGTAGATGCCGCAGCTTACAGGCATGATTTAGCTTATCGAAATCATGACCTAAGTTCACGACATGCAGCTGATAAGAAGATGATTCAAGAATTAGATAGTATTCAGAATCCTTCCTTTAGAGAAAGAATTGAAAGAATGTTTGTTAAGAAAGCTTTACAAGCTAAAATATTATTCGGTCAGGGTTTAAATGAAACGACAGCAAAGCTGTCTGAGAGCAACGCTCGAACCTACGCGTCCGAAATCCACAAGGAATATAGAAGGCCTAAATATTTATTGAAAGTAAAAGTATTTAATAAAGATGATATTTGGAGTGCTGATCTTATTCATATGCCGAATGATTCTGATTATAAATACGCATTGACCGTTATAGATTTATATACACGATACGCTTGGGTAAAGCCTTTAAAAAACAAAAGTGGTCTATCAGTTAAATATGCGTTTGAAGAAATCTTTAAAGAAAGTAAGAGAAAGCCAAAAAAATTGTTTGTTGATAAAGGGTCGGAATTTTATAACCGAAACGTTCAGCCACTATTTGAAACTGTTTATTCAACTGAAAATGCAGGGAAGGCCGTAGTGATAGAAAGATTCAATAGATCATTAAAAAATAAAATTTTCAAAAAATTTACTCAGCAAGGAAATCAGAAATGGTTGAAGATATTACCAGGAGTTGTAGAAGAGTATAACAATAAGATTCATTCAGGTATTGAAGAAACCCCAAAGAATGCTTCTGACGATCCTGATTTGATACGAAAGAAAATATTCGAAAATAATTATTCAAATGAGAGTAATCCGAATTTACAGAAACTTAAGCCGAAATTTAAGATTGGAGATAGAGTTAGAATATTTAAGTATAAGAATAAATTTGAAAAAGGCTTTGTTGGTTATTGGACTAAAGAGATATTTGAAGTTTGTAAAATAAATCAAACTTATCCGATTACTTACGAAATCAAAGATTTAGATGATGAAAATATCAGAGGCCGATTTTATCAAAATGAATTACAACGAAGCGAGCTTTAATTATCATTATCATTATTATTATTGGAACTAACGTTTCGGGAATGAAATTCCCTTGTTAGGCGTAGCCATAGAACCTACGGTTCGTTCAATTCTAACATAATATCAAGAAATGGTACTCCTTTTTGTAATTTATATAAAACATAAAGACATAATTGTCCACAGTAAGTAGTTCCTGGTTTTTGAATTTGAAATGTATTATAAGTTCCATTTCCAAGTAATTTTTTGACTTCATTTGTAGGTGGAAGTCCGTATGAGTCAAAATAGTAATTATCTCCATTTTTATTAGACATACCTGCAGACCAATGTACACCTTTTTCATCTGACGTATGAAGATTTGTTATGAAATTTATAGTTATTGTTGGCTTATTTTTTAGGAATTGTAATTCGTCTCTCATCAATATTTGAAAATTCTTTATTCCTAATTGATTTGCAATTTTCTTTAGATCAAAATTTGTTGTTGTTTGTGTTCCATATAATTTCAAAAACTCATTTATGTTGCTCATTTTGTAATAAAAAAATTTCTTAAGGGACCACTAGAAGTCAGAAGGGACCCCTAGAAGTTAGAAGGGAGGGGGTAGTAGAACTACGCTCATATGATATTGAAGGATACATCCCCGCGGTTTCTTCCACTTTTGTTTCTTCCACTTTTAAAGAAATATTATTAGACACATGATATATTTTAAAAACCTGAAAAACGGATTTAAAAGACGTTTTTAAAAATACCAATTTTTATGATTTTCGGTGTCCTGGAACGGTCATGATTTAAGCGAGAAAATTGTAATTCACAAATTTGAGATTCTTAACTTTTATGATTTTCGGTGTCCTGGAACGGTCATGATTTTGGGAGTAAAAATTGTAATTCTCAAATTTGAGATTTTGAAAAATTTGAAAAATTGGGTATTTTTAAAAACGCCTAAATTTATGAATTTAGGTCTTCATAACCTGAAAAAGGGTTCAAATTCATGAATTTATGTCGTTTTTAAAAATACCATTTTTTGAAAAAATGGTACTTTTTGAATGGACTAAATTCATCTATTTAAGTCTTTAAAACCTGAAAAAGGACTAAATTCATGAATTTATGTCGTTTTTAAAAATACTATTTTTTTGAATTTTATGGTGTCATGGAACGGTCTAAATTCATGAATTTAGGTTTTAAAACCTGAAAAAATGACATAAATTGATAAATTTAGTCGTTTTTAAAGATACTATTTTTTTTTAATTTTATGGTGTCCTGGGACGGTCTAAATTCATGAATTTAGGTCTTAAAAACCTGAAATAATGACATAAATTGATAAATTTAGTCGTTTTTAAAGATACTATTTTTTTGAATTTTATGGTGTCCTGGGATGGTCTTTTTCCCATTACTATCTTGCCCCTCATGTCAGAGAAACTTGTCCGTGTAATTGCACGTCTTCGGGCAGCTGCTAATTTGTGTGATAAGGGAATTTCTAGCTGCCGCTCGCTCCACCGCTTAGGTTAGGAGACCAGTCCTATTCTCAGCGGCAGAGAGAGCGGTGGAAGTCATGGAAGAAAGCATAATTGTTGAAAAACTGATTGAGTCAGTGCGCCAATTTAAAAATTTATGTAACTACAGATCTCCTCAATACAAAGACCAACTGCTGAAGGAGAATATTTGGAAGAAGGTTTAAGAAGAGGTGGAGATCAGCGTCGAGGAGGCAAAGAAGAAGTGAAAGAATCTACGAGACACTTTTGGGAAGAAGATAAAGGAGCAAAAGCAGCAAGAGAGAAGCGGATCAGGAGCAACAAAATCGGAGCGTTGGGCCTACTTCAAGTCGCTCGAATTCCTCAGAGACACTCTGAAGCCACGCAAGACATTTTGCTCCCTCACCCAAAATTCTGCAGATACGGAGGAAGTTGGCTCGGACATAGGCCTATGCGTCGAGATGGATAGTGAGAAGTCATCAGAACCTGCACCCAAGCGCCGCAGGCCAGGAAGTGCTAAAGTTTCGGCGGTTGATCAGGCAATTCTTGACGAGATCGCGAAGGATCACGAGCCCAAGGACATTTGTGTGACTTTTGGGAACTACTTTACATCTGAGCTTCGCGAGTTAAATTCCAAACAACAATTGTGGGCCAAGAAGAGGATCCTTGGTGTTCTGCTCGAGGCACATGAAGTGTTTGAATGACTTTCAGCACCAGTTGACATCGACAACAGTAAAGCGATATTTGGCGTCCACAATTGCAAGGAGCACAACACTGAATGTCATTTTATAGTTGAAATATTCACTACCACTCAGTTTGGGGGCTTGGATGAGACAATGTTTGCCATCTATAGCTCCACGACATAATGGAAAGTTCCACAAATTCCAAAAGTCACTCGCTATATTTTCAAAATCAGTTGAGGAAGGATGTTGCAGGAAATTGTCCTTTAATGCTTCAAATATTGCAACCGATGTCTCGTTGATGATGTTGCACACGGTTGATAGACCCAGTCGATAGCTGATCGCGATTGTTTGCTGTGAGTCTCCGGTTGAGTGTTCTCCATTTCCATGAACAGGCGGAATTCACCAAGTTCTTCTCTGCTGCGAAATATTTGACGCACCCAAAATCATCGACGTTGCTTTGAGTATTTATTTCTCAAGCGCAGCAAAAGAAGCAAACGGAGATTTCTCGAAGTCATGTAGTCGGCGGTGGCACTGCAGTGAATGTGAACACTTGAGCGGTGCGGTGTGCAATTGGAACATCCATCAACTTTCATTTTGACATCCTTATCAGTTAACTCACATGTTCTACAAATTAACATGCAACTAATACTTCATCCCACTCGGCGGTAGAGCAGTGAACGTTTGCAATGAGAACCGGCCTTTAGAGCTGGTGGGTTCTAGACGAATTGGATCGAAAACCAAATTGAGAGCGCTTTATTATGTCTTATTGGTTCCAGAACCGCCACAGGTGATCGCGAACAATCGACTCCATCAATTTGGAGGCAGTACAAGTCAGGCTGACCGGACGGTAATTCTCTCCTTCTTGCGACAACCTTTCTTATGTATAGGAGTAACCAGAGCGTGCTTCCAGACTAGCCGGATATTCCCCAGCTCAAAAAAGATCTGGAAAAGGCGAGCAAGAAGTGGAAGCAGAACAAAAGCACCTTGTTTGTAGCAGATATATTGAATGCCATCAGGGCCAGGGGAGGAGAAATTCTTCTTATGTGATAGGTGGAAGCGAATTCTATCAGGTGTGAAGACTACATCAGCGAGGCAATTATCAGTTTGTGTATGAACAGCAGGTATGGGAAGAGACTCAGAGGTGAAAGCAGATTTGTAGGAGTCACCAAGAATAGTAGCTGAGTGTAGGGGATCATACACTACTCGGTCAGTGGACGGGTCGACAAGCGGACCAACGGTGGATCGAACCTTTTGTTTAGATTTTACATAGTTCCAGAATCGCTTAGGATTGTCACTGCTAGCCAAAGATGATTCAAAATTGTAAATAGATCTGCGGATTGCTTGTTTCAAGAGGTTAGATGTATGATTGCGCAAACGTCTAGCCTCTTCAGATCTGGTGTCAAGGAAGATACGTTCCGCCCTTATGCGCTGTAGTTTTAAACAACGAATTTCTGGAGAATCCCAAGGAGGTCTGTTACTTCGAAGATAATTCATGGTCGGAACTGCTGACGATAAAGCACCGTGAATAGCGGATTGAAAAGAAGTCCATATCTCATTCACATCTTTGTGCTGGAAGCAACTTTCCCAGTTATTGGAAGCGAGAATGGAACGGTACAAGTCCCAAGTAATTGGTTTTCTTTCAGCAGAAAAAGCCAGTTCAGCCAAGACCATATTGTGATCGGAAGAGGCTAGAGGTTCAATTACATCAACGCACATGCTCATCAGACGGGAAACCGTCCAGTAACTTGGTCTTGATGGAGTCAACTTCTGGAGAGAGACAACACGATTTACAGAGATAAAGGCCAGGATCGTCATTGATAACATAGGAGAGCTGGCGGAAGGAAAGACCCAGACAGAGGTAATGAATCCAAGATCGACAGTTGGAACACTCAATCTCTGTTGAATTGGAAAGCTGATTACACCAACACGTAGATCTACCAGGGAGAAGATCAGAGGAAGCTTGACTCTTGGAATCTTTAGCCGTTCTAGGCATTATGCGAAGAGGAAAAAAGGAATTAACTATAATAAGAAAGGAGTCACACTCAGAGATTTCAGTCACAACAAAGAAGGTATAATAGTAGGCTAAGCCCACACTCAGACCCTGCAGTTACCGAATTAGCGAAGTAGGATGGATGGGAAAAATATACGCTGGTTCCAAAACAACACGCCGAGCTACACGTACACTAACGGCCCCACACTTATGCGGTGGATAGATGGCATAATACAAAAAATACAAAAAAAACGAACGGTAGAGAGTAAACAGTGTAAGAGCTCAACACTAGCTAATTATATGCTATTATCATAGGACTGTGAACTACCACACAAATCAACAAAAAGAAAAAAATTAGAGCAGGATTTGAACTCGATGAACGAGGTTAGCAAGTTTAACACGGTACCACTACACTACTGCGCCGCTCTATCTTTTCGAAGAAATTTGATATCTATAAACGCGTGTGATCAGCAAAAAAATCGAAAAGGGATGCAATTCTGGAGAGAGAATTACATAGAAATCTGACTTTGCACAATACGCCAAGCTACAGCACTCTCAACAGCAGAGAAATCGGACAGAGAGATGAATCCAGATTACGAGACAAAGCACACTGCAGCTGCGTGTTGATAGAAGCACGCCAATGAAACTGAGCTATGGTAATCACTAAACAACGAATCACGTGATTAGATAATGGAGCAATCGAAGGGACTGAAATACAGCGATAACTTTGGAGCCACTAAATGACAGGGGATACCGATGACACAGAGATGAATAGAATGTGATAAGGAGATGAATGATACCAAAATTAATGAAAAACAATCCCTAACAGCCTAGAGCAGAAACACAAAGACCACAAGGCTAAGAGCGCGCTGAAAACACGTCCGACATCGTTGATGTACTGACTACAGATTGTTTCATAAAAAATGGATCACCCTTAAACATCGCCTCAACTTCAACTTTGTCTAACTCCACCAAACTTGAACGAATTTCTCTGAAATTTGGAAGATATGTCAGTTGTGCTTACTAATATCATTGTTGGAAATTTCAAGCATGAATATTGAGTTGTTTTCCTGTTATAGATAAAAAAAGTAGTGGATAATTTGATCTTCATTTAGCAATGTTACACAAAATCATACCTCACTCTTATAAAATTACATTTGTTTCCTTTGTTATGTAATATGTTGTTCTACAAGCCAAAAGCTATCAAGCAAAACAAAAATTATAGAAAATCGGTCAATCAGAGCCAGTATAGCACCATTATTCATCAACAATACCTAATGTAACTGCTACATGTGATTAACTGGACTTCATGTTCCATAGCTTCCTGACTTCGTTGCGGTGGTGTTGGCAGCACTCCTGATTGCTTTCAGCAAGAAATCTATCTCTTACCGGTTGAAAACAATACAAAGCACAAATGAACAATAACGAGATCGCATTCACAAAAGGCAAAGTGTCAGCCTTGCTAGAACAAGGGTTTTCTTTGCGAGCTACAAGCAAGCGACTAAATGTCCCTTACACAAATGTGCATCGATGGCATAATGATGATTTTCGACTCTGTCGTAAAGAGGGCTCTGGCCGTCCACGCAAAACATCCAAACGTAGAGACCGCCTAATTTTGAGATTTGTTAAAGTTGATCCAAGTCTCTCGTTAACTGAGATGGCTGCACTAGACTCGTCCATTTCTAAGTCCACTATTCGTAGAAGACTTATTGAGTCGAATTTCAAGAGCTGTAAGAGGCCCTCTCAGATCGAATTATCAGATCAGCATACAAAAAGACGTCTCAGATGGGCAATGAGTCATTGTCACTGGCGAAATCAATGGGATCGGGTTGTCTGGTCTGATGAGGCATCAGTCCGTCTGAAGGATAGTGATGGTCGATTGAGATTATAGATAAAATCTGATCAGGAAATTCCGAGACATTTACATCGTCCCCGGGTACAAGGTGGTGCGACTCTATGATTTGGGCTGGCATTTGGACTAATGGCCGCTCTGAACTTCATGTACAGCAAGGAACCACGAATTCTGAACGCTATGTGAATGTTTTACGAATGAACATTGGCCAAATGACAGATCAACTTGGTGATCCGTCGACTTGGTTATTTATGGATGATAATGCTACGTGTCACAGGAGTAGTAGAGTCAACTTATGCAAGTCTCAGTTAGGGCTTAGGACATTATCTAGGCCAGCTCGTTCTCCTGATCTGAATCCCATAGAAAATGTATGGAGTATTCTAAAACGCAACGTTCGTCGTTCACTGCTACCTACAGATGGCGTATCACAACTTACGTCACTGTTAAAAAGAGAGTGGAGAAAGTTAGATCAGTCAAAAATCAAAGATATCATCGAATCAATACCTAGACGAATTAGTAATGTCATTGACAATAAGGGTAGGGCCGCAAAATATTAGCTTCTTAAGAACCGTTACTGTATCATAGCTTATCAGATTATATAAGGACATTTAAATATATTAGGGACATGAAATAACATGAAAAATGCTTTCTGTATCATACTTATGTTTTATGTAGTCAAATTTTAGGATGATCTACTTTTTATGAAACGGACTGTAGTTTGTATATATTTTGCAATATTGCACATCTCTTGAATCACTTGAAATACCATGAGCACAAACAGCAATATGCTCACTAACTTCCAAGACTCTGTAGCGAAATCTGTTGTCCATGGACAGTTAGTCGGTTCCTGAACAAATCCTCTGTCTACCCCACATAAAATTCCTCACAAGGTAAAAATTACCGGTATTTTTTGAGAGTCAATGATCTTCATAATTTTGGCGATTTAGAACAAAAATACTGCAAATGGAACAGTTTCTGCTATTTCATAGGAGTATTGTACTCAATTTGTCCAAGAATGCAATGATCCGTAATAGATTAATTAGGCTTCAATTCGTAGTAGATTAATTAGGCATTCAATTAGGCTACTGCGGATACTGGCATACCGATTCAGTTGCCGTACTATAGAACATTTAATTGATTACATTTCAATGACTCGGAGCAACTGCTCAGACGCTAAGATTCAAAAACCAACTAAGTTGGATTAAATGTGCTTTCAGAAGTTTTCAACAAATGTAAATACTGTAGGTTATATTATTATTGTTCTGTGAAGTCCAACTTCGATCTCTGCCAGACTATACAATAGCTTTAAGCATCAATAGAAAATTAAATTGACAACAGATTGCGGAAATAGATAGGTATGGTTACAGCCAAAGACAATGGATCTCAATGGAGGCAGTGGAATATACATTATCTTTGGTTACTACGCTTCAAAGAATTATTGGCAAAATCTACAATTACTGATCAAATCAGTGAATTTAAATTGGATTTAGGATCTTAGAATCGTTAAAATGATGTTTTGTTATAAAATCATTGTTCAATTGGTAAAAAACCAATAGCGCATGTTGCTCGTACATATATGCAGTGTCCAATATTTGTTGTCTGCCGATAAAGGCTGTTTTGATCTAATTCTCTATCCTCATTTCGGCCTACATTGAATAAATAAAAAGTTGGCATTGATTCAAACTATGGTGGAAACAAGGACACGCTGTGCGGATTATGTCTATCTGACTAAACTTTTAAAGAAATTGTTCGGCTAGGAAATTCAAAATAGTCTCTGAAATTGATAGTGCAAGGTAGTTTTACGTATGAAATTGATTTCTTTAGATTATAACTTCCAGGTAGGATTTTTGTTCGTCCACCGAGTCAATCATTTTGCTATGAATGAACAGTGTTCGATGATGAGGGGCTTTTCCGCCACAATCATAAAATGATACCATATCTGATTCAATGTGGGGCGCCTTCAACTTCTGACAAGCTCAATGATGTTTTTTGTGACAAAAGGAACTTGCTACCATTATAACCCATATGCAGTGCATATTATTGGATTACATCACTTGAGTGAACCTATTTAATAAGGATAATTTTGAGCGTTCGAAGCATAGGTTTCAACGCATCATTTCAAATTCCAAAATTAGCCAGAATTAGATTACTCTACATCATTCACACTTTAGATTTTGCATCAGCTTACATTTCTCATAATCGATCATCATTTTAGCATAATCAGAGGCTCTTGATAATTAGATAAATAGCTTTTTTATCGGCGACACAGGTTGAATATGGCATAAGCAAATTGCCGCAATAGTACAGCTGTTAAATGACTCCTTAATAGTTAATAAGGTAATATTGCCAATTTTGAATACACCGCAGTCGACTTGAGGGTGCAAATGCCGCAATTTTATAGCTGTTGTATGAGGTCTCATGAATAATAAAGTTAATATTGTTAATATTGAATACACCGCAGTCAACTTCATCATCAAATTATGCAGTCGGGGCAGGAAACTAGCAAAAATTGTTGTAATTTTTACTAAAACGAAATTGGATTGATGGAAAGAAACCTGTTTCCTTAACAACTGAGATAATCAGAATAAATCTTATCAAAGTTGCAAGCTAATTATAATTCCTATTGGTAATAGAGTTAAAACAATGCTAGTTTTAGTATGAAAAAACAATACGTATTCTTTGACTTTCATGTCAAGTTCTGAAACTCAATTATTGTATATTATTGTATGCTAAATGATGATATAACTATTTAAGCGAACTGTTGCTTTTATAATTGCTACAATTTATTTACTGACTTTGGAGAGTTGGGCCCTTGCCCTGCAGAAAAATCTTTTCAATGGAATATTCTGGAAATTGAAATCGTTTATATTGAGAAACATCATTTATATTGAACACAGTCAGTTGAATAGCTAATGGCCGTTATTGCTGCAACTTCGGAAGGGAAAGGAGTGACCATTGTCAAATGTTGCTTCCGACTTTGATGGAACTGGATTAGTAGACTTACCCCATTTCACATTAGGCCTACTCCATTTCGAGCATTATTGATTACCTTCATTAATCAATCACCTATAGAAGGAATGAACATAAATTGATTCAGCTAAGATTTTTTTATTGAGTTGCCGATATAGCAACTTTTGAATTGATGCCATACATTTTGAACCGTTATTAGGATTTTAAAAAATGATTTCAAGCATAAGCAACATCAAAGTCCAGAAGCAAATATAATAACGAAGCTTGCTAACCTGAATGCAAATGAACTGAGGGAAAATCTATGTGATATAAATGAAAATCTACGTTGAAATTAAATCGAAATTTCAAAAATTACCGGTAATTGTTACAAATGGTGCTTGGATAATAATTACCATTTACAACACTACCTTCAATACGGTCTGATGGATATTTCAATATTTCAATTTTAGTAATTTTTTCATTTTTACAGCCGGTAATTGGGAAACCCTCCTTTGATCATTTGAAACAATGACATAATCTGATTTTCGTTAATGCAAACGGAATATTTAGTAAGATATGCCTCGGACATCCATGACCTTGGATGAGCAGAGAGAGCTAAATGGGACATAAGCCTTGCTTTGACTGTCGATAACTTTTCTTTAATTCAATGTCAAATTCCAATTTACCGCAATCTTGCAGCCAACCTTTTTGTCCCACATTAACCAGCAATCATTGATATAGGCTATCGAGCTTATCTAGAAATAATCATTGAATCAACATCATTATTACATGATTCCCTAACAATAGGATAAAGTCCATAACAAGAATAGCAAATGTAAGGGTCAGTTTCGGTCCCCATGGCTGTTCCTG
Source organism: Prostheceraeus crozeri (assembly GCA_907163375.1). Taxonomy (NCBI): domain Eukaryota; kingdom Metazoa; phylum Platyhelminthes; order Polycladida; family Euryleptidae; genus Prostheceraeus; species Prostheceraeus crozeri. The sequence goes on from CAJQUW010003247.1 coordinate 172,416, forward strand.
ATGTTTCCAAGTAGACAGTATCTTCAAAGGCAAGGTATTCGTTTTCCAAAACGAAGCGAACCGCTGCAAAAATAAACCCTCTGAAAACTTATCACAGATGTAAGATGACCTTTCACTAAGTATAAATATCGAGTCAAACGCATATGTTTAAATAATGCATTGTACGCGAAATCAAACAAACTAATTACTGATATTTTTCTGGGTGATAATTACCAACTGGTTAAATACAAAAGATAAAAAGATATGTCAAAAATGAAATTGAAATTGGAGTTGGAGAATAATCTCAATTTCCAATGAGATTGAGAAAACAGTCATTCATTGGTTATTTCCTTATATATACAGTCAATTTCCTAAATCGCTGCACAGCCCAAAACATTCTTTCATCATTTGTATATTCTCATCAAATTTAATCACAAGCAGGTAATCGATTAGGCCTACTAAATTTATTTGCTTGATCAGACGTATACTTGGCTTAGGAATCATTGTGGCTTGCCTAATTAAATGAAGTAATTAGTGATTGTCTGCTTCGTTACTTCCACGGTGGTAATGCTCGTTTTGTAAGGGAGAGAATTCACCATATAAACAAAAAGTTGCCGGAGAATGTTTCAAGGTATCCTTCTTTATTCCGTGTAAATAAAGCAAGCATGTTTTTCACAATAAATATCGTGTTCTTCCATATCCAAAATCAAGATGTGTGTGCCAGTAGCCTACTGTGCGGACTGCAAACAGATCCACATTGGGGAAACATCGAGGCATCTAATAACACGAATCAATGATCACACATTAAAGGTTATTCTACATCTGCTGAAATATCTTTGCATCTTCATGAGGACTACTCCAAGAATTTTTCTGTTATGGCTGCTCAGTCCGTGCCATTGGATTTTAAAGACAATTTACCAGAAAGAGACTCAGAATTCATTAAATGAAACAGAATGGTCTTTCCCTCTCTTGCTGAATTTGTGACCTTGCCAATTTTATGATTTGTTAGACTTGTATGCATGTGACAATGGTGACCTCCAAGTTCCAAGCACTTAAAAGTGCACTTGCTTACAGTGCTTCTGAACGCTGAATTATGTTAATTTTGTGGTTTGCATCTATTTTTCAATTTTAGATTATTTGCACTGATTTTAATATGAATTGTATTACTTCGTATGAAAGGCTTGTGTGACCTCACCAGTTTCCGCTGACGGAGGATTCCAATATACTCTGAAACGCGTTGTCTGTTTCTTTATAAGGTTTTTGATGCCAACTGCTTTTCGAAGCATTGAATAGCTACTTTTTCGAAGGAACGAAAAGAGTCGGTTGAAATACGAAAAGCATTTTCTGAACTGTATTTAGTTATTCTGCACATCTATTTTTAAAGCAGTGTTTTAAACATGGATTTGAAAAAGATGCCATGTGTTTTAGGCTTCATAACTGATCAGATCAGAATTTCATTCATCAGTTATTGATCAGAATTTCATTATTCACAAGCAGAATTTTGAGCATTATTCTAAAACTATAATTTTATGTGCCAATGCAGTTGATTCATTTGATATCAGAAGCATCACTTTTTTAAAAAATGTAACATGAGGTTTGTGTCTTAATAATTCATAATTATCCATTAATAATTGTCCGCTGACGACATTCATAAACTGAATTAATCTTATCTATGAAGCTTTCCCACATGCCGAACGCACTTTCCCATCAGCAGTCAGAATCCAGCATCTGATTGCTCTGTTCTGTCTGTCGTAAACAGATCAACATCTATAACATTTCCTCTAATAAACGCCGCACCTCTGACATCAAGAAAAAAGTGGAATAATAACTAGGTGTAGTACTCACACACATATATCATCTACTGAGCTAGAAAACAACGATGTACTTGCTAACAAACGCCACTGGAATGCTTAATGATATTGCACGGTTTGTACTCTATATAACGTTAAAAGAATGAGCTTGAGCTTCCTGCAGCGCCGAGCACTTGTCACGCTCAAGATTCGTGTGAGCCCCGCCTTCAAGGGACCAAGGAGAGGAAGCAGTAGATAAGAGTACAGCGACAATCCCGGTAATTCCAAGAAATTAGTCCTACTCTGTGTTCACTCAGCATTGAAGCCATCATCCTTCGTAAAAAGAATGTCAGATTAGTTTTCAGCTCCGATTAATGCTTTTTCGCAAAAGTCAAATGCCTGGTAATTATTTTGTTATTGAATTTCGAAAAATCTAGTGAGTGGAAATCGTAAATTGTAATAAACGCCGCACCTAAAGTTAGGCGATTGTGAATAAACGCCGCGGCGTTTATTAGAGGAAATAAGGCAATCAATAAAAAATGCAAAGTAGATTCATCGCGCTCACCGGTATTTCTGTGCAATAAAGGGCAAATAACCGTTTATCACATAAAAATTGTATATATTCGCTGAGATGCAGGAAAATGTGACAATGTCCTTAACTGTTGGTGCGATGTCTCTGTGAATGAAGAAATTACAATTCTTAATTTTTACTGAACAAGACAATATCAAGTATCGTATGCATTTTGATCAACATCTGACGTTGATGAAAAGTCTGACATCATAAGCAGTATTAGCAAATATAAAGCAATGTTCGATGAATTTTTTTAATCGTTCAAAAATCATTCACGAAGCGATCTGACCTATCTTTTGAAAACAACGACTCGACGACTTAACCTTGTGCTATGTATTGGAATGCTATCCAGCTGTTGCATCTGCATTGATAAGTGCAACACCCGTGATCTTTTTGATTTGTGAAGATCTATTTTTTGAAGATTTTGTGTTGCTGTTTATTTAGGTAACATGTACAGTAGATGTTTTATAATGTTTGATCACTTCATTATCCAACCACGTGAAACGCGGTCTCTATATCTGTCATGATGCAGATTTAGTTTTTCTAAGATATGGACTGAAAAGTCTAAAATTTAATTCTGATGATTTAACCCAAGCGGTCTCACGATTTATGGATTATAGTATTTTAAGGAACTGCTAGGCAACCACCTTTACGCATGATTTCTATAATATACATTCTGTGCTATATTTTGGAGCGCCATTTTCTAAAAATGCTGATTTTCTGTTAGAATATTTGAGATGCATGGAAGTGAACACAGGAAAAGCTAAGTATGAAAATTTGAAATGCTGAAGCACCCGCTCTGGAATTCGAACATTTTATCACAAAAATGAATTGCTGACTTACCGTGCTAGCCCGTTCGATTCGATAAGAAATGTAAATCAGGAAAATGTAACGCAACTTGACAAAAACATTTGAATTCCAGCTTAGATTCAACATCTGGCAAATAATGACAAACGATGAAGGGAGTAGCAGTTTTGTCTCATTGATGGATAATTGGACGATCATGGTATCAGCGCTCTAACGAATGAGGCGGATTTAAAATGTTGATAATAGTTAAAAATCCAGGCCTCTAAACAGAGCTCGAGACATCATTACTTCAAATTGACAGACTTCCAATGTTTCAGTCAATGTAAATAATTGCCTTCTAGCAGGTCAAGCATATGAAAAGTTGACGACAGCAAATCCATTTTAAAGGAGGAAAAATGAAAAAGATCGATCAAATTTATGGAATTAAGAAATCTAGCTTCCTTCATCTGAGTTAATGCGGTTCATTCGCGAGGTCATTCTTCAGCTTGTGCGATTACAAATCCTATTAAGAACAGGCTAGTGCTAAATAGGAAAAAAAGTAGTTGACCTAGAAGTCCTGTCTGAGAAAAGAGCTCCAACGTCAACTATTAATTTTTGATGTATAGCGCATTAGATCCGCACTAGCCAACAAATATCTGCACAGCGTATAACAATACTTTTAGGGCAATTATCAAAACAATGCTGCAGATCTTTCATTCTGTAGTTGAGAACGAATTCAAAAATTACTAATTGTGAACTGCATTTGTCTTAAGTAATGGGCACAATTCCTCTTATAGATGTCACCATTTTACCTCCCTCCAATTTTTGGCAAGGTAGTCAAGATCGATGTGATTGATGGACTTATTATTAGAATACCATGCTTCCATCCTGTGTGAAGTTAGCGGAGCCACTAATATCTTTAAACTTGAATTTCTCAATAATGACTGCCAATTTGTGGGATCTGAGCCCAGAATGAGGAGGCTGGAATTGATACACAAAAGGTGTTTCGAATACAATGACACTGTAATAAAATATGGTTCCGTTGGAGAGTTCCGCAACCGCCACACACGTACATGAATATGTTGCGATATTTTGCGACAGTTTTTAGCGGCATTGCTGTTGAAGTCCGTAATCTCATTTTCAGCATATCCATTCACGTTTAAAATGCATGGATACCCAGATGCAATCATTTCCAATCCTAACATAAAAAGCGAAAAAGAAAAATAAGAAAGTCAGCAACAATAATACACTTTCCTTCCGCTTTCCTTTTAATATCTAATAAAAAATGAGAAATAAAAGCTATTTCTAATGATGATCACGAATTTTATCACGAATGAAGGACATAGTGCTGCAACAGCTTCAATGTCTTTTTACGATAAATAAAGGAAATTATCAATAAAACATAGACATTACTGCATAGGATCAACACTTCAAAAATAACGTATTAAGTGATATTATCCAGTAAAAAGTGTTTGAAGAGTATTTTAAAATTACGTAGTGATGGCGATGACGTATACTTATAGGCAGCCTGTTCCAGAATTGGGGTCCTCGAGAAGAGAAATGTGCCTTTGAGACGGAGGACAATCTAAACCTCGCACTCTGCAGCAGATTCTTTGAGCTGGAACGGAAACGAGACCGGCCAGGAAGCTCTTTCACAAAAGTAAGACGATCAGACAAGTAAGATGGTGCATGATGGAGCATGTACTTGAAGACAAGAAGGACTTGAAGAACCACTAAACGAAAGTCGATGCGGCAGCGGGCAGATAACCAGCTCAATTCCTTGAAGTATGGAGAGACACGAGAAAAACGAGGCAGATTGAACACGAGGCGCGCTGAGGCATTGAGAATTGCTCGAAGGCGGTGTGTCAAAGTATTGGAGAGGGCAGACAGAACAGCAGCACATTAGTCAAGCAAGGGAAACACCAGAGCAGAAACCAGATAGGCTGCATCACTTCGACTGATGGATCCTCTAATCGTACGAATCTGTCTAAGAATACCGAAGCATGAAGACACTGTTTTCGAAATGTGCGCCATAAATCCCGAAGTACGATCAATCGTGAATCTAAGATAGCAGAAACAGTCGGCGGGTTTCATAAGGTGTGTACAACATTAATATGTTCAAGATGAAGATCATTTAGCCGTTGTCGGGTAGTACACCACATGACACTAGTTTTTGCCGGGCTAATAATAAGTTGATTGGACTTGAGCCATGAGTCAATGGAATGAATGCACTTGGATATCTTTGAAGAAAGAACTTGTACGTTACCAGATTTGCATAATCTGTAGATGAGAATATCGTCCGCGAAAATACGGATGCTGAGATCGTGATCCTTTGCCACTCGAAGTATATCCACGGTACAGAGAGTGAATAAAACTGGTCCTAAGACACCGCGCATTCCAAGCAACGATGGATGAGGGCATCATGAGAAACTGGATCGAATGCAGCTGAGATGTCAAGGGCTGCCTTAACTTCACCTTTGTCGATAGAAGAAAGGAGCTCACTTATCACATCAATGATATCTGTTTCCGTCGAATGATGTTTGCGATATGCCGACTGGTACTGTAGTAATAAGTCACTCGATCTAAGATACACTATGAACTATAGCAAAACAAGTCTCTCAAGCAGTTTCGACATAACACTGGTGTTGCCAATGGATCGATGCGACGTTGGATTATCAGGATCCGTCTTTCCTTTTTTATGACTGGTGTCACACACGAAACAGCCAGAGAGGATGGAAAGTTACCTTTAGCAAGTGAAACAAAGTCAAATAGCAATTAAACATATTGGTCATTTAATAAAGAAAGAATGAATACGCATAGTAGGCATAGGAGGCCTACGTAAAACTAAAACCCTACGCCAACAATTAACGAAGAACACTAAACTGCATAGCGTTCCCTCCATAATTGTCCAATAAATGACAAAGCAATATGTCAAAAGAGGTATGTTGTGTAAAAATTGATCTGTACTGTTTGCAATAAAAACTACATTGGTAGTACAATCTGACCCTTACACATAGGGGCCTGCGATGCAGAGAAAACAGCACAAATAAAATTCTACGATGAATGAACATCTTAAAGCGTGCAAGAACAATACTTTTGAAGTCAACATAATGGCAAGCGGCAATCAGTACCAATACCAACTTATATCTAAGAGAATCTTGTTATACTCGTATTAAGCAACTAAAACCAGAAATTAAAAATTTAAGATAGGTTGAACAATTCAGTGATTTCTTTTTCATTTTAATTTGTTGGCTTAATTTGTCTAGTTACTACCGATAAATTGTAATCCGGCACAATCTGTTTCAATTGTTCTATGTTATTCATTTCGTTCCGAGCTACAGATTTTGCCTCTACTTGCCAACAATATCGATTCTGCTTGCATGTTTGAATTTATTGTTTACCATAACTATGATTCACTTGTCTGACGATGTGTATAGAATGATGTATATGAGTATAGATCGAAATATATTACAAAAAGAAAAAAGTTCTAATTTTAAACAGAACATCGATAAACTTACTTCTTCCCACAACATATTTGAATTAACCAGTAGGGTCTGCCATTTTTGTCATTTTTATTGAAAAAGTTTTTTCTTCAAAATTGTCATAGGTTGAACGAAAGAAAAATAATGTTCTATAAAACTTTGAAAGGGTGGGGCAAAAATGGTGCAAAAAATTCAGTCGTTCAATCGAAATAAAACTGAATTATTCTAAATCATTTCTACGGTGACAATTATTGAAATTGAATGCACCGCTCCATATTGTGTCTACCAATTTCAAAATATGACAACCAAATAATCTGGCAGACGCACTTTGCAATTCTTCCAACACAATGTTTTGAACTCTAGGATATTGTCACAACAAAAACAATTCTACTTTTTTCAGAAAGTCATAAAACCACAAAAGGTGGCTTGCGTTCAGGGCTTTTGCATTGATAATTAATTGATACCATCAAGAAACTCTTAACTCACCGCGGTGCTGAGTTATTATTCATGTCTCCCTCAACGCAATAAGATTGCCAGTCGTAAACTTTGTATGATAAAATAATTGTGATATGAAACAGGGCATTATTTCTGAGTCTTTTGTTATAGAATTTATTATCTGAATTAATTATTAAATTCGATTCAACAATGACTATGAAGCTTATAGTTGCTACAAACCACTACAATTTCATGCAATCATCTCTAAATTTAATGACATCCTTGTAAAATTGATCCTTTCCACCAATATTGTGCTGAACATGAAAGATGTAGCATTTCAGTAATGTTATTGAGCAAAGAATGAACATTAATGGGTCATGTGATGAGTCATGTGCTTTTGCTATATTTATGACACATACAACAACGCATAAAAACAACGTATGCCTAGGCTTGCCGTGGGAGCGGGATTTCCCATGGGATGGGAATAGCAGATTCAGTTTTGGGATTTCCCATGAAAAGTCGAAAAGCTCCACTAGAACTTATTAGCCTATTTGTTCTTGCATCTGTTGCACGATTTCATAGCTATGAAAATAGTTATGCAAGATATAATGATAATATCAGACTTCATTTCTAAAGAAAATGATGCATGGAATGATTGCAAGTAGACATTATTTTTATCCTCACTATAACATGCTACTGCAACGACTTCAAAGTTTTAAAGTAAAACGAGTAATGGAGATTAAGATGTGCTTGTAGGCAATATAACTATGCTTGTCAAGTGATGCGAAATTTCTCATCTTGATTAGGAATCAGAGTATTTGAGATACTGTGTATGAAAGATATAATGAAAACATGCCTGGTTGAAATTTCTGCATTTGATCCTCGCACATGTGCATGTAGTCCATTTTCAAGCACGGATAACTGTGTTGACCAGTTTCCAAGCAGGTTGACCTGGCACTGGCATTGTATGAGCAATATGGCGACACACTTGAATTACACATGTACCAATACACTTGCATAGACTAAATCCTGTTGACGATTCACTTAATAGCGATACAATTGCTACAAGCAGGCATTCACTCGCATCGATTAGTAGGATTATTTCATGAAGGGACGTATGCGTAGTGGGCCCATCATGTTTACATTAGGCTGACTTTATGCATCGATAGTGAGATGTTAGTAATTATTTTTGGCCTGACTATAGTTGAGAACAGGTACCCATAAAATATCATATTATGACTACTGGAAAGGAAGAACATAGTATTGGTTTTCGAAATGTAAATCAACTGCATCTATAGAAGTCTGATATTAAGAATTGATTAATCCAATGGTTACAATGGCATTGCCTTTGTACACTTGCGGATTGGAGAACGTCATCAGTCCTCATTAGGACTACTTTCATTAATAATTTAAATTAGAAAGCATTATATTCTATTATAAATGGCTGCTGGGATGATTTTCATCATCGCATGAGAATTATGGGTTCCTGGTATTTTTTGAGCCTTTTGATTAATTTGTCTAGCAATATATATGCTACCTAAGATCTGCAAATTCCGTGGAGGCATTAAGACTTAATTTAGGGCTATCATGCATGTACACGGTAGACTTGCAGTGGTATAGAATTCCCCTAACCTAGCTGCTGAGGGTTTCAATCGGCTAAGCTAATCAAAGAGATATATGGCTAAGGGTAGTGGTCTTCACACTTTTTGCTTGGCGTACCACTTTCAAATATAAGCATCCCAAAGCGTACCAACAGTTTTATTTGGAAGAGTGACACTGGGTATACAGACGACTAATAGAAGCAAATTTTTACAGTATATGCTATATTTAAGCAAGACAGATAATTTCTCATTTTCTCACATGTCACACGAGATTGCAGATTACATGATTTTTCAGAATTTTAATATACTAATAATAAAAATAAAATAACGATGACAATAGTACTAATATGATAGTTATTTACGCAACTAAAGCATTTTTAACTGATGCAACTCATAAACGATAAACGGATCAACAAACTCTGTGCTGCTAAGCAGAGTGGTCACTGACAATTCACCTGGATGTACCGTTGTTAGAATTTGTTTAAATGTTGTTTAAATGTACCATGCGTGCTAGAAATGTGACGTATGTGACAAAAGTAAGTGCTGTAATTGGCAATCTCATGTGACGTGAGAAAATAAGAAGCTATATGTCTTGCTTAAATATAGCATGTAGTGTATGCATATCAACTTTGTGTAATATTTATTGTCGCTTTCTCGAGTTTCTTGGACAATGTTGTAGCTGACACAGTATGCCAAATGTTGTGTTGATTCCTCAGGTGCCTCGTTTTTTAAATGGTGCGCGTACCATCTGCAAATGCTAGGCGTGCCACCAAATGGTAAGCGCACCACTTTGAAGATACTGACTTAGGGGATTATTGTGGAAAATAATCGTAATCCTGTAGAAACTGGGATTGGAATCCTGTGGGAATGGGACGAAGAAATCTCGATCGTCCCACAACAAGCCCGCTTTATCAGCAACATATAATTTCACATCCCTCCTCTTTTCAATTTCATTGTCTATAAAGTATACAGTCAACTTTGTCAACTCATTTTGTACAAAATCGTACGTTTTCTCATCACGCCATTGTGCTGTCTCATTCTTGTGGTCTCCTAATCATTCAGATAAGTTCGCGCTTTCCTCGAACGATTACGTACCTCTCATTCCGTTATTTGATATCGGCATGGAGAGTTTGATCATATTGCTCTGTTAATCTAGTTATTGTGGGTGAGCATTTGTTGTTTAATTTTGTAACTTTGAAAGTTTTCCTGGGCATGCATATAATTGATTTCTGAAAAAAAATACAGAAAAACCATCGAAAAAACTTTTGCAATTTTTCCATGTTGGGCCAATTTTGTACCTAATTCATAGAGCAAGTTGTACTAAACTACTATTACTTACTCATCCACTTTTTCCCGTGGGGGCATTGTAACGTCATTTGGTAATTTCTATTTACATGCAATTTGATTCATTATTTATGAGATTTGACACCAGTAATGTTGTTTCGCCATAGATAACTCAAAATTTCCTCCTATGTATCCAATGCAAAACGACACCAGTAATGACGGAAGCACACCAGTAATGACGGAAATAGACATCAAAGGTGACTTCATTTGCTAGCCATGAATAGATATCTAAACATAATGTAAAATTATCAAAGAATACAAAGCAATCATCAATTTCATGTACTACATGTGAGAATCCTATGTTTTTCCACTAACACACTATATTTCTTCTACCTCTGCTTTCGTTTCATCATTGTGTTATTTTTGCAAATGAAATGTTGAAGTGTCTCTGATGAATCATTTGAGATCGATAGGGGATGGCTATTTTTTTATATATTTTGTTCCTTCAAACTATGAATTCCATGAAGTTTTTTATCGAAAAAAATATTGTTTAGTTTCAAGAATCATGTACTCGTATCACTGTGTACAACCTCTAAGATATACCTTTCATAGTGCATTTCCTCTGTTACACGAAAATTTGGCATTACTCCTGCAAAATTTGGCATTTGCAATATGGAATTTGATTTGGTGAACAAAGTCTCACTTCACTGATAATATCAAATTATGAAGAGAGTTGTTGTTAATATGAGTAAATAGGAACAGAGTGTACATCAAGAGTGGAGCCAAGAGATATTGACGACAAAACCACTGAATGTATTTGCTCAATGCTCGAATTAATAGTTCTGTAAAGATTGCACAATTTAGGGTTTGAAATGATAGAAAAGTTCGATGACAAGCTCTTTTTCAAGTGAGAAAGTCCATGAAATATTGGAAATGGATTCTCGTTATGTCAAAATTGGAGCGAAAATAGTGGACAATTTCAAAGCCTTTGCACCCAGTTTTTCGTGCGATGGCAAATTGGCTTTACTCAGAAGATAAATACAGTAATGCAGTTATCTTGCACATTCCAATAAATCATCACATCATCTGATCAATTGCCTACACATTGATTTCCATATTGTGAACATGTGCTTGGATTTGTTCATAGAAATTGATAGCAATAAAACCTCTAGAATGGAAGTAAAGCTTCATGCAATACACAATAGTGGCACAAAAATCGCACGCATTTTGACTTAGATTCGCTTGTCAACGGCTGTATGATCGGGTTAGAATCAGTCACATGTGCGATTCCAAGCTTTTCATTGGTGGTTCATGCCCCAACTTAGTTCCCCCGGATGTGCCGCGACCTTGAGTCAATTTCCATTCTAGTCAAGTTCAGATAAACAACAATCTATTTCTATGGATTTGTTGATAAATTGTTCAAAGAATCTATTGCTCTGAATGCGCCAGTGAGCTAAGACGGCTGGTTATGAAATGATCTTGACTGGGGCCTGAGCTTTTTCTTTGATATCGAATGGGACATTGATATCTTAGAAAAACCTGTATATGAATTAGTGATTTCAGACACCAGTAATGACGGAAATAGACATCTCATAAATAATATGACTATTGTATCGATATGACACCATTAATGCTGCCATTGATATCGTCTCGTGCGCTGAAGCGCACTCGTCGATATGGCAGCATTACTGGTGTCATATCGATACAATAGTCTTACATTGTCTTATACCTATATGGCTGATGTTGCAATCGATATCATAATCACTGCGGATGCGCATGTTGTTCAGCATAGAAATAAACTGTTTATCTGAAGTTTGCTAGAATGGAAATTGACTCAAGGTCGCGGCACATCCAGGGGAACTAAGGGGCTGTTCATTAACTAAAATTCTGCCGACAGAAAATTAAACCGATTTAATATTCTACCGGCAGAATATTCTGCCGACTTAATGAACGACGGTATAATACCGAAACCGACTGAACATTCTGCCAGTTTCGGTGTTATACCGTCGTTCATTAAGTCGGCAGAATATTCTGCCGGTAGAATATTAAATCGGTTTAATTTTCTGTCGGCAGAATTTTAGTTAATGAACACCACCTAAGTTGGGGCATGAAGAACCAATTAAAAGCTTCGATTTACTCATGTGACCACAGAATTAGACAGGTCGTCTCTTCTTCCGTTTGACTAGAAGGGAAGCATTGGAACGTGCAACGTTATTGAAATGGCACAATCTGCAGACTAAATACCATAGCAATCGAACAATGAGAAGCCAGTTCAGCATTAAAAACGACAAATTGTACAAAGTTTCTGTGACTGTTATCAACCGGATCACACAGCAAAGAGACACAGTCGATGTCAAGTTCTACAGAGAAGTTTGTGAACGTTTTTTCATGCGCCTGCTAACTTTTTTTAAAATGATCGGAGGGCCCAACATTATCGAGAAAACTTTTGCGCAATGATCTGAATTCTTCGAATCTGAAGGAATCGTGGCGATCGGAGCAGTTTGAAGGAATTTAGAGCAATCCGCAAGCGACGCACGACTATTTTTCCTATCTCTGCAAGGTATTAAAAATTTCTTTTTGCCCACTTATTAAGTTCCTGCATGTGCCATTTGTTTGAATCAGTTTGCACTTCTAGCAAAGTGACACAGATAAACAATCTAATTCTGTGCATGTGACTGATTCTAGCCCAATGATACAGACGTTGGCAGGTGCATCTAAGTGAAAATCCGTGCGATTTATGTGCCGTCATTGTGCATTGCATGAAGCTTTATTTCCATTCTAGAGGTTTTATTGTTGTCAATTTCTATGTTGTTCAGCGATGTTAGATATGGTGTCATTAGCTGTACATGTCATAACGAATGAATGAATAAAGCAAGATATACGAACACGCTGGTAGCTCTGCATTGAAACTTACAGACCTAACTAACCATAGACATCGAACCATAGAGTAGGGATATATAGGTAGAGTGTAGTGATGCAAATGGAAAATTTTCCAGAAAATTTTCCAATGGAAAATTTTGAATTTTTTTTCTGGTGATTGACGTTTTTGCCATTGTTTTGGAGGCTTGTTGCAGTCGTTTGAAAAGACCATGTAATATTCAAAGACCGAAAACTTCTCTATCATCCCTGCATGTTAACTTTTGGAACCAACTGCACCCTCTATGTCTATTTCAGATCTTTCCAGCTGAATATCAGACATTAAATGGATTTCAGATTTCTCTAATTGAATTTCAGATATCTGTCAGAAACTCAACTTTGAAAGGATCTTAGATTCAACTGGAGAATCTCCAATTCATCTGGAAAAGTCTGAAATTCATTTAAGTAGATCTGAAATCGATTGGGAACTATCTGAACCAGCTAGAAATGGATATCGAATGTGTAGTTTGTCCTCCACGAAGATATCGGACAATACGCCAGAAGCTAGAAGCCATCATATAGATATTCTTCTACTCATCATCACAGATATCTTTAGTTTCCAAATATCTCACGAGTTTACAGTCTTTATATATCTTCCAATATATGGTCACTCATGTATAATGGTGTGTTGGACTGTGTACTTGTGTTTCACATGTTCATCAACATATGGAGAATTTGTATCATTGCAATCAAGGCTGCATAATAAAGCTTAACTTTCAAGCCATAAACAAACTCCCAAATAAAGTGCATTATATTTTTGCTCCAGATGTTTCACAATGCATGAAATTATACCCCATTGTAAAGGGAAAAAAATTCACGTTGTCACAAAAGATGTCTGTGTTATAATATTAAAAATGCCAACAAATTGCTACAAGCCAGGCAAAGGAATGCTCAAAAATCCGCGGACGAGATTCGTATTGCTACGATTGTTTTAATCGAAATGATATGATGAAATCAAGAGTTTTAGAACAATTCTATTGATGTGTCTATGCCTGCTATGATAGAAAACGTAAAAATTATATCACAAAAATTCAAATTTTTTCATTTTTCAAAATCGTTTTATTCAAAATAATGATCAAAATCACCAGTTTTAGACCCATTCTATTGGTGTGTAGCTGCCTCGGCTGCGGAAGCGGTCAAAGCATAGGGCCTATCACAAAAAAATCAGAACTTTCAAAATTTTCCAAAATTTTCCGATTTTTTCCAAAATTTTCCAATATTTTCCAAAATTTTCATCACTAGTAGAGTGTCGACTCAAACAAGTATCTGTACACAGTGAAAATTTTTATATGAAAAGATTCAGTTTCTTGCGGAGATAACGTTACCGTGATCCAAAAAATTATTTGAGCAGTTTTAAAAAAGTCAAAATTTTGCCAATTTGAATACTACCGAGATGACTCCCGTTGTAAGTAGTATAAAAAAAGTTGGATATCAAAAGGAATGAATATTTTTTCTAATAATCATCCTAACTAAGCGGAAATTAAGCTACTTTGCAAGGGAATTTCTTGAGCAGCATTATAATCAGGGTTGGCCGGTAAAAACCACCAGCTTTTGTCACAATTTTTCGGCTAAAACTGGCAGAAATTGGCTAAAACTATTTTCCAGCATTACTATTCAAGACTTTTGGGTAATAAGGTATCATCGTGACTCCTTATTTTATTGATGAACGTTAGTTACAATATGTTCATTTTACTTTTTCATCATTCGATAAACATTTAGGCCTGCATTTTCACAATTCAAACCTTATCAACATCATATTTCAATCAAGAATATGTTCCAAGTATAGGTTCAAGAATATGAATTATTATAAAAAAAGGTGTTATAAAGCTGTTGTACATTCTTCTAAGCGTGCACGCATTTTGTTGCCTTAGAAATTTTATTCATTGTAAGATGCAACTGACGTCCATGCTGGAGGGAAGTCACTTGGCTCTATGTAAAAGACCGAAAACAGATATTCCATGTTAGAAGTTAGAAAGGCAAGAAAATGTAGAAATCTGGCCTAGGATTTCTACGATCAACCTCCCTGCTGATCTCATAGAATATCTATTGTCTTCTAAATCTGTGGCAAATGTCACATAGCCATTGTGATTACACGAATATTGCCATGAAATTTATCTTGCACTCCCAGAAGGACTGCGTATTAGATAGAGTACTTATTTCGAATACTTTAAGAAGATAAAGCACGAAGACCGAATGTCTGAGTGCTTTATTTTCTTAAAGTATGAGAATAAAGTACTCTATCTGATTTAAAGCATGTTTGCCATTTGAAAGCAGTGCTATATTTTCCCATGGAAAATAAAGCATCGGTGAGGAAAATATAGCTCAGTTATCCTAGATATAGCTGTTACTTATCGGAAATGGACATAAATATCCATGCCAATCTATTAAATTGCACAGAGCGCGAATGGAGGAACGTTCCAAATCTATGTATCTGCGATTCAAATTTCATGGTCGTAGATCCAAGCATTTCATCACTTCAAATTCGGACACTTACTTCTACTTACCAGCAACAAGCGATTTAGTAATCATGGAAGAGGCCCCTGCTTTTCTTGGCAATTGAACTTGCTTTCCAAATGGTATATATGGAAGCACATTACAAATTGATGCATATGCCCAGGAATCAATGATGGGCTTTCTTAACAATGACGATGTGGATCTTGATGACTTTCTCGATATTGAACAAACATCTTCAAACGCTATAATTATTCGTCTACAGGGAGTAGCCGTCAAACCATGCCTGATCCTTCAATTACTCCAACTTCCTCCCAAAGATTTGTCGCCCCTATATCTGATGCAACTATTCAAGAGCTAAATCATTCTGTTGTTCCCAAAAACACAATATCGAGGGATACTTGGGTCCATAATGCCTTGAAAGAATGGCAAGCTCATCGAAACGTACAACCGGGTGAGCTCTTTGAGGAGGCCCTTGACAAGGAGTTGATTTTGTGGACAGATAGTGAGTTGAACTATTGGACACCCATAATCATGTATGAAATTCGCAAGAAAAATGGTTTGCGTTATCGAGCGAATTCTCTGGTGTCGATCGTGTCTGGGCTTCAGCATAAGATCAATCAAATGAATTCAAAAAGGTCGATAAATTTTTTTCGCAAAGAATGCTTCAAAAACGTAATGGAAGCTCTAGATGCCAATATGAAGATTTCTTCTCAGGGTGGAAGTGGCATTCACACAAAAAGCGCTGAAGCTTTAAGCCGTGATGAAGAAGAGTTGCTTTGCAATTCCTCCCAACTGGGCTCTGAAAATCCAACACAATTACTGAACTCTGTTTTTTTAAACGGATTGCATTTTGCGATTCGTGGCGGGGATGAACACCGAGCACTTCAAATCACGCAATTCGAATTCATTAGTAAACCTGGTGAACTCCGAAAAGTTGTTTATAAGGAAGGCACTACCAAAACCTATTCAGGTGGCCTTTTACACCGAACAATCAAACCAAAGATAATAGAGCATCATGAGAATATTGAGAAACCAGAGCGATCTCACGTGAGATTGCTTGAGAAGTACCTGAGAATGAGGCCACCAAACGCAGTTCCAGACTTCTATTTGAAGGCGTTGACGAAGGTATCCAACAATGGACCATGGTATTCTGCAACGACACAATCATCGGTGCCAACAAACTAAAATCAATCATGAAATCTATTTGTTCAAGTGCAGGTATTGCAGGAAGAAAGACAAACCATTCCCTGAAGGCCACCTACGCAACTCGACTATTTCAGGCAGGTATTGATGAACAGGTAATAATGGAAAAAACTGGGCATCGTTCAGTTAAAGGTGTTCGCGCCTATAAGCGGCTTAATGAAGCTCACATTTTCTCTGCGAATGTGGCTATCGATGGGCAATCGATACACAAAGTATTGAAAGTCCATAATAGTGACATGAGGGGAATGTCTTTCCATATTTCGGCCAACCATGTTTCGACATACAATGGCAATCAACAACAAAGTAGCCAAGAAACGAATGGCTTGTAGTGAGTGGCCTGTGTATTGCTGATTTTTAATGTTATTGACATTTGACTCCTTTTATAGAGGTTCCTCTGCTATACGAGATCAATCTCTATGGTGATAACTTCCTATGATTTCTATGTTCATTAAAAATAATTTTTGCCAAATTTAGTTTACGTTCTATGGTACATTCCCCAATAAAATATCATAAATTCTGAGCGTTTAAGCTATTTTCTCTTAGAAAAACTATTCAGTTTTCTCATATAATAGCCTCTTGCAAAGAATGTATGGCTGAAGTGACAGATGCGTTGGACCCCATGATAAATTTTATTTTCTAACGTTTTTTATTGCAGAGGTCGAGGGATCGAGCATTAATATTATTTAATTGACAGTGCATGGCTATTGGGAATTTTGTTTTTTTTTTTTGCATTTCAACTAGCACCACTGGTTCATCATTATTATTACTGATTTCAGTCCATATTCAGTCCGCATCATACATTTTTTACATTTTATTCCTATCACCATTCATATCTTTTGATCATTTATATTCTCTATTTCTCATTTATCATAAGACAAAAAAAAAAATTTATTTTATTTTTTTTTTTTTTTTTTTTCACTCTATCTATCTGTGCGATTACAAAAATATATTTAATTAATTTGCTCCACATTTGAAAGTCGAGTAAGTCAAAATTTTATAAAAAATTTCGAGAATTTGTCTTTTCTCAAGTAACTTTTTTTTTTTCAAGAGGGTCTCGGCCCCAGGGAAGACCCATTCTCTATCGTTCCTCCACAGAAGTGGGCTGCTTATTTGCTCAGCTTTGGACTCCATGATGAGTCCATCATCAGTGTTTTTCATTGATCTTATAAGAGCTCCGTTTTCTGTTCCTCTTGATTTCAGAACATTTTTAATGTGAATTTCCGGCTTTTTCTCTCCAATAATCAAAGCCCTTATTTGTTCATTTGTATGGGGGGTCCGTAGGGCGGTAAAGTTCCGTCATCGGTTAGTCTTCGACAAGCCCAGCTTACTTTGTTGCCCATTACGGACAACTATTTATGATTTGTAGTATTTCGAATTCCAGATTAGTCATCAAGACATAAGAATGATATAATTCAGGATATCCCAAGTATTGCACTTGTTGGATTGGATTTCGAATTCGTATTAGTGATGAATTTTCGGCATTCGCGATAAGAAAAGATATCAACTTTCATACGAAAAATTCGCCTTGAATTGTTATGTATCGCTACAATAGTCATCGCAAAATTTTAGATAGATCAGATAGATGATTTTCTTGATTTCCTTGTAGGAAAATCTTCTTTTCTTAATTCCATTGCCGATTGTTGTGTTTTGATTTGACCAGCCCTTTAAAAAAAAATACCTACGAATACGAAATCGCAACTTTGTAGTTGTTTGGAATTTAATGTGCTATATTAGAAATTTTCTCTCTTTTTTTTTTTTTTTTTTTTTTCTTTTTTTTTTTATTTCTGTAGCGATAATGATTATGGTATTCGAAGCACTCAAGTGAAGTCAGTTTAGTTGGAACGGAACACAAGTTTTTCAATGAATTTTGGGGAAATGATACTTGTCTACTAACTCGATGCATTATACAGATTCAATTTACTTGTTTTATGTAGCGGAATGCTGTGGTGTTACACTATTTATGATTATTATAACTATATTCGTTTTGCATTTTAATATATTTATTGATCTTTTTCCGCAAGCTGAATCGCACAAGAGATACATCAAACAATTAAGGTTCTACAGATGTTAGCAAACAAATTCTTGTTGAATTTTGCAGCTATGAATTTCACGAAATTCTGTAACAAATTTCATGGTTGGGCCTGTATATTTATAAAAGGATGGTTTAATCATCAAACAATATGTTTCATATCTATGACATTAAATGAAATGTTACTAGTAATATTTCATTTAATGCTCACTAAAAGTTAAATTCAACATGCAATTATAACAATGAAAGAAAATCTACGTTGTCATTGTAACAATTAGTCAAAAGTTATGATTATCTTATTCTTCTCCCCATCTATTTCGACTCTCATCTTCTTTTCCGGTGGATTAATTTCGATTCTTTCGCTTCTTTCGGTGTTCACAATTAACGTTTTTGTTGATTCACTTTCACCGTGTAATACAGTTGACATTCTTTTTTCGAATACTGCTGAATCCACATAAGCGGAAGTTGCAGCCGTGCTAATGCGACCAGTCTTCTTTGAAATAACTGCCGGGGCAATGTTGGCTTCGGTCAAGCGAGTTTGTGCAGTTCTGCGCAGACTTGTATTGGTATAAAACTCTGATGGATTCAACGATTTTAGAAGCCTTTTTGTCACATCCCTAATACTATGTACACCTATAGGTGAGGCTTTGTACCAAACATTCGTAGCTGGATTATCGATTATTGCAAGATAGAATGCAGAATGTCCATTTTTTCCATTTGACTCAGGTCGATGTGAGATGTACCTTTTATAGATCTCAATGGGACATTTTTCTTTATTTTCTCTTGCATATACTCTAGTACATTTGGGATCCATTCTGCAATTTTTCAGACCAAACGTTTTGTTTTTTGAAAAATGTTCTGTGTACTCCAAGCTAGTACTCATTTCCGTCATTATCACACAACAATTTGATTTGTGAGGATTCTCCATACACAAGATTTCTGTGCTCTTTGCCCGCTCGTAAACTAAAATGCAGACCGATGAAATATATCAATGTGTTGATCAACTGACGTGGATTAGCCCAACCGAAACTTCAATTGTTCCATAATAACTCTTCGTCATTGATCGTAATTGTATTGACGCAAGGAAAAACAGCAATTCGTGTCAATAAGAAGGTGCTCTCTTCTCAATAGAACATGCTTATGTCATACTTGATGTGATATGAGTTTCAGCTTTATTCACAGCTAATGGTCAATAGTGACGTCACATGCAGTTAGCACGGGAAGAGGGAAAGTCGCGATTAGATAATCACACACAGACTTCCAATATGCGAACGGAACGGCAACGCACAACAGCTCAAACTCCCACACGCCCCCCAGGTCGACAGACCTCACACGCACTCCACATCACTAAGTCACCGAATCTATCCGGCGGCTTCCTCTCGCGAATGCTACGACGTAAAATACTGGCCTCATTATCCTCATCATCTTCACCGCTTAAACCGCTTTCATCAATGTTTGAGTATGTAGGAAACGTATCTAACGTACACTCCTCACCAGGGACTAGCCTTAGGTGTGAAACGTGGCGTGCAACGCCATCTTCATTCAGAATAACACTTACGCTAGAACAGATGCTAGTTATCCGATGGGGACCCGACCAAGTACTATCGCACCTCCCCGAAACACTCTTCAGGTAAACTCTGTCGCCAATACTGAAGGGATTTCTATCTAAATCCTCATACTTTGAACTTTCTTCCGAGTCAACCTGCTCAGGGCCTACCCGCTGGATGTGTTTACGCTCAGTAGTCACTCCTGGCTTCTTAGAGGTGGCTGCAAACATTAACTCGTAGGGGCTTTGCCGCTCACCGTCTCTACTATTATTTACCCAGAACGTTGCTTCTTCGATATCTCGGTTCGCTCGCTTGGCACATCTCTTAACAGTACGGTGGACTCGTTCTATAATTGCGTTGCCTTGCGGGCGATAAGCACTAGAAAAAACATGTTTAATCTCCCAATTATCGAATAGCTCATAGATATCTCTACTTCTAAACACGGTACCGTTATCGGATAACACCGAACTAGGAGGACCGAACTCCGCTATAATTTGAGACAACTGCATCGACACTTCAGATGAAGACTCATTGCGCAGCCGTCTCCAAATAGTGTACCGAGATGAAAGGTCGATTATAGTCAAATAAGGAATCCCATTATAGTGAGTTATATCAACTGCTATGTTCTGCCATATAACCGGACTAGTGCTGAAGGCGCCCTTATCCCAACTAAAATTCACCGCCGGATCTATCCTAGCACACCTGTCACAACTACGGACGACTTTCTTTACTAGCCTCCTAGAAACCAAATTTCCTAGCTTCTGTTTGGCTAGATTCAAGGTTCGATCTACACCAAAGTGGCACCTTTCGTGGATCTTTTTAATTTCCATGAGGTTGCGGTTTTGATTATCTGCGCCCTCTGCTACTGCTGCGGATAGAACATTTGCTATGTCTGCTTGATCTCTCATAACCTGTATCCATTTTTGGGGGACACGAGTGAGGCTGTCCGAAATATTTTCAGCAGATTTCACTAAGTGCGGTTCGACTTTGATTTTTTCGGTTTCTATAATCTCTCTTAGAGTATCAAGTCGACGTTTGATAAGTCTTTCTGATAGAGCACGAGTCTTGACATTGTGCGTTTTATTGATAACTGCCGTCAACCATTTATACACAGTGGATGAATCAGTCTTAATAATTATGTCTCTCTTACCCCAGCGTAGGGCCATATTAAGCCCTTTGATAGCTGCGTCTAACTCACTAATATTGATATGTCCAGTATCGTTATGTGGTCTCAACCACGAAGTTAACTGTCAAGACAACACCTAGAGCTAGGTTGCTAGCATCAGCCCAAACAACAATAGGACTATTTTCAGGGACCGGCCAACTTCCCCTCACTGGATCACCATTAGTCGCTATCTGCCGCATCATCTGATTAATGAGATCCATAACTGGCGTCGTGACACTATCATCCCACTTAAGCTGCGCTAACGAAGTGAAGCGTTGGAGGAAACTACAATAAATGCGCAACCACCCAGCAACGAAAGTGGCCTAACAGCTCTCCTATGATGCCATTAATTTGACGCCGAGAACACTGTCCTGAAGGTATGGTGGGAATAGTTTTATCTCTTTGCCATGACAAGTCATGGTTCACTCGGATGCCCAGTACACGAACTCCTGCAGGATTCCCTAAGCTAACGGGTTCCTTGGTCAGTGATCCCCACTTTGACAGGTGATTTTTGACATGAGAGACGCTTACTTTACTTTCGTCAATGAATAAGTCATCCACGTAGCTGGAGACAGATTCCTTCAATTCCTTTTCAAGTGATATCACTTTATCTACTACTGCTGTCATAATCTTAGGAGAGACGGAGAGACCGAACCCCAGCCTGGTGAGCAAGTATATTTCATTTTTCCATCTAACGGCCTGATGCACCCACAGTGACTCATGCACGTGTATTTGTAAATAAGCTTTACGTAAGTCTAAGAGGGAACAATTAGACCCTCGTTGCCGCCATTCCCGAAGCCTATCTGAACATAGAGGTACTGAGCCCCCTGGAAAACTTTTAACGACCTGGTTCAGCATTCGATAATCTAAAACCGGGCGAATCTTTTTTTCATCTCCTTTATCTTGGAGCACAGCCATGGTAGGCAAAAAACTCTGAATTTCACCATGCTGAGTGGCGTCATACTTTACTAGTATCCCCTCGCTAACCCAAGAATTCATTTCGGCATCGAAGCCATTCCGATCGCAGGGTTTCACATAGTCAATAGGAGTTTTATGCAAATTATCGGTATTACCACCCTCGGTCCACTTCCAGCTAGCTACCCATCGACCTTCAACGAAGCTGGCGGTAAAGTCGCTATCACTAACGCTTAGGCTTTGCGGGGCCCAGTCAGCGTCGATAGTGACGGCAGCTGTAACATGGGTGATGTTTGGGGAGAACTTAACCGTAACTTCTCCCTCACAATAGCTGAGTTCGAGTCTCTTGTGAGATAGAATGTCTAAACCTAGCACAACATCGACATCAAGCGGCAATCGTTTAACAACATGTGCTTTCACCGGGCCTAACTCAACGTCATCGTCCGTCACAACAGACCTGAGCATGACAGCACCACAAGTATGCAACTTGTCCTTATTCATCAGCTCTAAACACAGACTAGACTGCTCGCGACGTTTCCCCTTAGCCCTGTGCTCACCTAGCAAAGTAACGCTGCAGCCGGTATCAATCAGCACTCGCAGTTTGTGTCCATCGATCCACATCGTCCGGATTAATGCGCGGATGCGGGGGCAGCATGATCCGGCACATCCACCTCCGCACGTCCGTTTCCCGAAGCAGTAGACTTGGGGCAATGGGATCGAAGATACCCAACTTCTCCACAGCTGTAGCAGATAGTGTTGCAGTCCCGAAGAAGATGTCCGATACGCTTGCAGCCGCTGCAGCGCGGGTTGTTTGTTCTCTGCGGATCCCAACGTTGGCGTGTTCCGACGCTGGTTGTTCCAGCTGCCGCAATGTCCAAAAGTTCCGATGGGTTCGCCAGAAGGGCTTTAGCACAGGACATGATCTGGGACAGCTCCATCTTCTCTCCACATTGAACCTTGACTTGAGGTACAATTTGTTTTGGCAGTGCGTCCACGAGATGATACGAGACGAGTTGTTCCGGTACTGCGCTTCGGTTGCCGATCATGACGCCAAGAGCGCTCTTGATCTGATCCACGACCAGGTCTACTGACTCTCCCGGTATCAGCTTCGTTTCTTTCAAGTCTTGCCATGCGCGCAGCTTTGAGCGGCCAAACATTCGCATGAGTTCGGCCTTAATTGCGCTAAGGTCGGATTGCTTTGCAGGGGGCATCTGCTTCCATGTGGTGTAGGCCGCTCCCTCCAGGAAGATAGGTAGGATTTTCGCCAGTCGGTCATCGGTCTTCTCGTCCTTATTCTCAATGGTGATTTCGGCTGTTAGCAGGAACTTATCCATCCAGAATTCAACATCTTCGCCTCTGCCGCCCGAGAATTTCTTCACCGCGTCGATTAGCTTCATTCCGCCTTTGCCGTGATAGCTTGTATTGACGCAAGGAAAAACAGCAATTCGTGTCAATAAGAAGGTGCTCTCTTCTCAATAGAACATGCTTATGTCATACTTGATGTGATATGAGTTTCAGCTTTATTCACAGCTAATGGTCAATAGTGACGTCACATGCAGTTAGCACGGGAAGAGGGAAAGTCGCGATTAGATAATCACACACAGACTTCCAATATGCGAACGGAACGGCAACGCACAACGGCTCAAACTCCCACAGTAATAATACTAGCTCTCTTCTTTTGTTGCACCAATCCAAGACGCGCAGCTTTTTTTCATTTGTGCGTCTAGTACTTTCCGTGATTCAGTAAAGTCTTTATCTTTGAAAATTGATATTTGCCAGTTCATTGTATCATTGAAGTGATACTGAATAGCTGCACATATTTCCTTTTGTGTCTGTGAAGGATACATAGATCTGTCTTTGTCTGTCTTACGCATGTCACAGAAAAAATACTGAAGGCAATGGTTTAGATCAGAAGGTGTAAATTCTTCAATATCTTTCAACACTTTAGGTACATCATCAAGACGAATTTTCCATTGGTTGAACCAATTTTGGAACATTGACATTGCCCACTTGGATTTACTAATCGTACTTTTTGATTTTGCTTCGATCAAACTTTTACTCATTTCTTGTAGTAGCAGCAAATCGGACATTTTGAACTATTGATGAAGTTGAAAGATTTTCACTATTCATGATGGATGATACCGAGTTCTATGATGATAGAATTCTAAATGTTACATTGGTATTTATATATTGTCATTGATATCATTTAAATTTTGAAAACCTCTATACATGGACTCCTAGAAATATTAATGCGAGAAATTTCTAGGATAAAACTCAATGTTGCATTGATCTATAAATAATAAAACCTCTAAGCAAGCCATAGATAGCTTTTAGAACGTAAACTAAATCATAATAATGACCACGTATCGGATTTCAATGGTATCAAAATTTACTCGTCCTTCGGACTCGTAAATTCTGACCATTGAAATCCTCTACTCTGGTCATTATCATACACATAAAGTTTTACTTCGGAAAATAAAGTACCATATTGGGGATAAAACATGCTTTAATTGGAAACTAAAGATGTCTGTGATGAGTAAAAGAATATCTATGATAGCTTCAAACTTCTGGCGTAGTGTCCGATATCTTCGTTGATGATACACATCCTCCATTTCTAGTTCAGATGGTTCAAATGCAGATTGTTTCATGAAAATGGATCACCCTTAAACATCGCCTTAACTTCAACTTTGTCTAACTCCGCCAAACTTGAACGAATTTCTCTGAAATTTGGAAGATATGTCAGTTGTGCTTACTAATATCATTGTTGGAAATTTCAAGCATGAATATTGAGTTGTTTTCCTGTTATAGATAAAAAAGTAGTAGATTATTTGATCTTCATTTAGCAATGTTACACAAAATCATACCTCACTCTTATAAAATTACATTTGTTTCCTTTGTTATGTAATATGTTGTTCTACAAGCCAAAAGCTATCAAGCAAAACAAAAATAAAGAAAATCGGTCAATCAGAGCCAGTATAGCACATTATTCATCAACAATACCTAATGTGACTGCTACATGTGATTAACTGGACTTCATGTTCCATAGCTTCCTGACTTCGTTGCGGTGGTGTTGGCAGCACTCCCGATTGCTTTCAGCTAGAAATCTATCTCCTACCGGTTGAAAACAATACAAAGCACAAATGAACAATAACGAGATCGCAATCACAAAAGGCAAAGTGTCAACCTTGCTAGAACTAGGGTTTTCTTTGCGAGCTACAAGCAAGCGACTAAATGTCCCTTACACAAATGTGCATCGATGGCATAATGATGATTTTCGACTCTGTCGTAAAGAGGGCTCTGGCCGTCCACGCAAAACATCCAAACGTAGAGACCGCCTAATTTTGAGATTTGTTAAAGTTGATCCAAGTCTCTCGTTAACTGAGATGGCTGCACTAGACTCGTCTATTTCTAAGTCCACTATTCGTAGAAGACTTATTGAGTCGAATTTCAAGAGCTGTAAGAGGCCCTCTCAGATCGAATTATCAGATCAGCATACAAAAAGACGTCTAAGGTGGGCAATGAGTCATTGTCACTGGATGGCGAAATCAATGGGATCGGGTTGTCTGGTCTGATGAGGAATCAGTCCGTCTGAAGGATAGTGATGGTCAATTGAGATTATGGATAAAATCAGATCAGGAAATTCCGAGACATTTACATCGTCCCCGGGTACAAGGTGATGCGACTCTACTGATTTGGGCTGGCATTTGGACTAATGGCAGCTCTGAACTTCACATACAGCAAGGAACGACGAATTCTGAACGCTATGTGAATGTTTTACGAATGAACATTGGCCAAATGACAGATCAACTTGGTGATCCATCGACTTGGTTATTTATGGATGATAATGCTACGTGTCACAGGAGTAGTAGAGTCAACTTATGCAAGTCTCAATTAGGGCTTAGGACATTATCCTGGCCAGCTCGTTCTCCTGATCTGAATCCCATAGAAAATGTATGGAGTATTCTAAAACGCAACGTTCGTCGTTCACTGCTACCTACAGATGGCGTATCACAACTTACGTCACTGTTAAAAAGAGAGTGGAGAAAGTTAGATCAGTCAAAAATCAACGATATCATCGAATCAATGCCTAGACGAATTGGTGATGTCATTGACAATAAGGGTAGGGCCACAAAATATTAGGTTCTTAAGAACCGTTACTGTATCATAGCTTATCAGATTATATAAGGACATTTAAATATATTAGGGACATGAAATAACATGAAAAATGCTTTCTGTATCATACTTATGTTTAATTTAGTCAAATTTTAGGATGATCCACTTTTTATGAAACGGACTGTAGTTCCAAATCGACTTCAGATCTGCCCAAATGAATTTCAGATATGATCTAGATGAGTTGGAGATGTCCAGTTGAATTAAAGATATTTTCAAAGTTGAGCTTGTGAAAGATATTTGAAATTCAGCTAGAGAAATATGAAATCCATCTTATGTCTGAAATTCATTTGGAAAGATATGAAATAGACATGGTGAAGGTGCAGTTGGTACCAAAAGTTAACATTCAGGGATGATAGAGAAGTTTTTGGACTTTGAATATTGCATGCCCTGTGGGAACGAATCTGGCGAATCAGCTACATATTATCATGCAATAGTTTATAGCATATTCGCTGGCGAAGTTCGCCGGCGACAATTCGCGAATTTGCGCTCTGTATACCAGCTTTTACTTTTGACTTTCTCTCTTATTTTCTTTAGTAATCCGCCTCTACAGCCGCGGCTCCATTTTCTCCCTCACCTCCACACCATCACCCACATATGGTTAATCTATCTAAGAAATAAGTGCAGACTATCATTCTTTGATAATGATAAGAATATAGAGAATCCGCTTATATCAATTTTTCATAACATCTCTTGACATTCAATAATTTACAACAATGACAAATATTTGAATAATATAATAGTGTTTACTGCGACATTTATGGAAGATAAATGCTTTTTTAGTTTAAGCCTTCCCCGATTCACCAAATTCAATGGCACTCTATGACATTCTATGGCACGCAATGGGAGTGCCATAGCACACCTCACCATTCAATCGAAGTCAATTGGATCCAATTGCACTGGAAGTGGGAAAATATGAGTGCCATAGAAGCTATCCAAAAGAAGCAAACGCGCAGCGACAGTTTTGACTCAGTAATCTGACTTTGTCCAATGATACTGCAACATTTGCATGTTCAGTATAATTTCAGCTGCCTTTGGCATGTGCAACAGTCATTGTTAATCACATCCTTTGGTCGTGTCTCAGTGTCTCGTATTTTTATGAAAATCCGTCGTTTGCTGAATCAATCATCTTATCCGGTTTGTCTCAATCATCACACCAATGGAGTAAGTTCAAATGAAACTTCAGTTGTTCAGTATCATTGTTCAGTATCATTTGTATAGTCCATCAGTCAAATCATCAAGTCCTCATTGTTCCAGCAATTCATTCACGCACTGTTTTATTGAATGATGCAATTATTTAGATTTTTCGAGGTAGGAATTAGAACTACTGTAATATAAGATTTATGTAGACAGTCTTATCTATTCCTCGTTCAATTTTCGTATGTGTAAAGTAGCCATTTCAACAATACGTTCAAGTGCTATGCGATGTGCGTTATCATAGCACAAAAATTATTGTAAATTTGAATATTTTAACTAGATTAAATTATTCAGGATATTAATTTGAAAATCGTAAAACTTTCTCAGCGAAGACCTACGCATAAATTTATGCTATAAGTTTTGAAGATAAGCTGTAATCACTTAAATGATGCAGCAGTTAGTTACATCGAAATTGGAACAGAATTTTTCTTATATTAGATACCGGGTGTATCTTTTGATTCCGCTTGTTTCATAGCTTCTAACTGACCCAAGCATATTATGTTTTAAATTTCAGTTCGGGCTAATCGGGTCCTTTCAACGAGTCTGCTGCGTCATCTGAGAAATCAACGTTTGGTGAAATCCTCGAATCGGTGTTTTAAGCCATGAAGTAAGTTATCAAGTCCTCGGTGTTCCAACAATTTATACACTACTATCTGATTGAATAATAGCCCAATTATTTTTGGTCTTTTAGTTATCACTTAGAAAACCGTTCTTTAATTTCACTTTCAAAACCTTTAATAGGTGTGCCATCAGGTTGACTCCACTGTTTCACAAGTGGTTGGAAAGATCAGCTCGAGAAAATGAGAAATCGAACACAGATTTTCTTCAACCAATTAAGAAAAAATATTAAATTATTATTCTGTGTAACGTTTCGCTTTCTGCTTCTGCTGATACAATCAGAAAAATAAAGGGAACTTTAAAATCACATTGAACGAATTGTACTAGAGTCTGATGCATGGGAGCTGCTTTCTCTTGTTCCCACAGGCCGACGAATTTCTATGTTCTTTGCTGAGGTGCATAGTTGACCATTGAATCACTTTCATAGAAGGATTGGCACTGTATGCAATTAGCAGTTGATAGACATGTGATATAGAGACAGTCACGTGAACTCACACTCTAGATCTTATTGTGCGAGCCGATTCTTCAACATAT
This sequence comes from Prostheceraeus crozeri, assembly GCA_907163375.1. Classification (NCBI taxonomy): domain Eukaryota; kingdom Metazoa; phylum Platyhelminthes; order Polycladida; family Euryleptidae; genus Prostheceraeus; species Prostheceraeus crozeri. The sequence goes on from CAJQUW010003247.1 coordinate 201,092, forward strand.
GTCGATGTGCAACCTGTACATTCAATGAGACATATACAAAACTTTAGCAATCACACTTCAGATTTGTAAGACTGTGTGCAGTATACACAGTTAGCTATCATGCATACACTCCTGTTGTGACATGGGTAGTAAAATATGAGATAGAGGTTTATTAGGGAAACAGACATTCAATGAGGTGGCAAGCTACATTTGTACCATATTCTTTTTATTTCTCTTGATTTCTCAATTCATTGCTATTTGGTAATGATGACCACAACTTTTCTCTTTCACCTCTTTCTCACTCGATATACTCACTTGCTTCATGGCATGTCTGATAACTTTCTTTGGACAATCGCTGTTGCATTGCCGTTTGGAATTTGTGTTACATTCTTGTCATTTTCCTTCAAAGCATCATTTTTCACATTTCTTGAAATTCACCTAAGTTCAATTTTCAATGGATTGACGCGGATATATAAAAATGGCATTAGTGTATATATGATAGCTATCTGTAAATACTGCACACAGTCTTACAAATCTGAAGTGTGATTGCTAAAGTTTTGTATATGTTTCATTGAATGTACAGGTTGCACATCGACATATGTTGGAGAATCGGCTCGCACAATAAGATCTAGAGTGTGAGTTCACGTGACTGTCTCTATATCACATGTCTATCAACTGCTAATTGCATACAGTGCCAATCCTTCTATGAAAGTGATTCAATGGTCAACTATGCACCTCAGCAAAGAACATAGAAATTCGTCGGCCTGTGGGAACAAGAGAAAGCAGCTCCCATGCATCAGACTCTAGTACAATTCGTTCAATGTGATTTTAAAGTTCCCTTTATTTTTCTGATTGTATCAGCAGAAGCAGAAAGCGAAACGTTACACAGAATAATAATTTAATATTTTTTCTTAATTGGTTGAAGAAAATCTGTGTTTGATTTCTCATTTTCTCGAGCTGATTATTCAATGCTAGCGATTATAACTAAGTGTTATTGCGCTTTATCAGGGTTGTACTATAGTAGTGCTACACTTGTTTATTACATTCGTGATGCACCGTGCGCAATATTCTGCGTAAAAATGTGTTATAATGCTATTCTTCTTGAAAATTAAGTAACCTTAATAAGTGTACCACGGCACTCTAACACGAAAAATTAATACACACACACGCAAGCACAATCGTAAAAGAAAATAATTCTCTGGAAGTCGTCATTAATATTCAATTCGGTTGCCTTAAACTCATAATTCAAATTATAAGTTAGAATATTAAAGTCTAAACCAAAAATTGAATGGACCAAGATGCACTGTATAATTTCCTTTATTCTATAGATTGACGATGTTTCCCAAATACATGTGGTAATAACTTTAGATAGTCTAGGTAGCAAGGATTCCATTCCAATACGTTTCTTTAGTCACTCAGGTTTGTAGCCGCTGCACAACTTTCCCGCTTGTCTGTAACGCCTACCTTGTGTGATTCATTCATTGCGCTAGGTACATGGGCAGCAGGTACGTTGTCTGACCCCTATGTGCAAGCAATCTTAGTACAAACTCACAGGTTTCTCAAGTGATCGTCTTGAAATAGAACAGTGAAACTCATGTTTACATTATGGATTATTTCCTCGAAACTTTGCAGACTTGCCTGCCAGATTCATCAAATATAAGCTAATCATCTCAACATGCAGTCTGACCAAATGGATTTCGGGTTTTAGTCATTGTTCCATTATGCATTTCCTGTTCAAAATCCCGCTGGGCGCACAGATGTGGACGTCACTCGACAAACGTTCATCATATTTCAAGCAATTATCTTCAGCGATTATCTATTAATTTTCATCCACTGCATAATTTGCATTCTTGCTTTTGCTAATAATCCTTGCAAAGCGCAAAGAGAAATATAAAAACTGCTGATTGTGGCAAATGATTGCGGAACTTTTCTTCTCTCTTCTGCAGGCCTGTTATATCACGGAAATTGATACCATTTATCGCTACTTGACAAGTAAATCAGTTAAATAAATTAACTATTGGTTGTTGAAATTTTAGACGGCCGCCTTAAATAAAGGAATGTAAATTCCGACATTTAGTTGTTCTGATAGGAAATAGATCAAGCAGCGTTTGTGATAAAAAAATGACGCTTTGCATCTAAGAATTTTTAAATGATAAAAAAGATAAATATTTTATTTGAAATTCTCAAAGAAGGAAGGAAATAATTACGAGAAAGTATTCATCTTTCGAATATAGTAAATAAGTGATGCTTCCTGTATTTGTCTTTATGCATGTATGTAATTAAGTATGCGTAGCCATGATTCCCTATTATATGTTATTCCCATGCTACAACTCCCATGAAACTGAGGTTTTCAGTTTTCAATGCCGAATTTTTCGACCGACTTTTCAAAGAAACAAAGAAGAGAATCTATTCATAAGGATGATGAGTTCCTCTCTAAATAAGCATGTATGGACCAAATGTAATGACAGAAATCTAATATCACCGCCACTACAGTATATTAATTATCTATGAAGCTTGAATCCATTGTCCATAATTTTTGAAATTATTTTTATTATGTATTAAAATTAAAATTCATATTTGAATTTTAATGCAAACACGATGATCACTCTAATAAGCTTAACCTCTTTCGTTTCATCTGATGTGGTTTTAGTAGGTGAAAGCTTAGGAGCATAAATCTTATCAATAATAGCAGTGCTTTTAATTCTAAAATTCCACCAGCATCGCAAGATGCTTGCAAAAAGTTAGAAAAGACAATAACTTTACATACTTACATCTTGAATACGCGCATACATGCATGCATGGAAACCAACATAATGTTTCATAAAGTTTCATTCTACTTACCAGTGGCGGCGCTAGGGGGGGCGGGGGGGGCGGTCCGCCCCGGGCACCGAGATTCAAGGGACACGGTCAGAGGCTCGCTCGGGGAAATCTAAATCTTGAAAAATGTTGATATGATTTTCGAATCAAATATTTCATTTAAAATTCAATCTGAGAACTCAGATTTGCATTTACCTACATCTACATTTATCATTTAACGCTGTTTAATTCTGTCTATTTCATAAATTAGCGTTGATTTATCGGTGTGGTTGGTGTGTGCGTTGCATGTAATTACATGTATTTGAGACACGTGCTACGTGGGTGGTCAACTGAAAAATGATTAACTTGTTATCTCTTCTTCCTGTCCATGTCTATCGTCGCACGAGATCGGAAATGAATTATAAGAACAGCTGAAAAATGAACTCTGACACTGACAATATATTCTTGAGTATTCATACGACCGCATGCCATGATTAGAACATCAATTGTTTTTGTGCATTCGTTTGATTTAACCAATTATCAATAGATCATTCATCAACGTTTTAACGTTTTAATATGAGCCTTCTTCTGATAAACTTGGCCACTTGATACAATTGGGACTGGAATTCAGATAACACTTATCCACAATGTAGTATCTTGACTTGACCGTCGATGTAACATAAGTTTTGCAGCTGCTTCTTCTATCAACTAAGCATTCTCTATGAGCTTGCCCAAGTGGATAGAGAGTGGATGTGTGCAATTGATGGATCCAAACCCGCGCGAGCATCGACAGGGAGATGAGAGCATCATGAGAAGATTCGAAAACGGATACTGTTACCCTATTCGTCTTCGAAAATTTACAGACATTACAAAAAAACAACACTACACCAGAATCATCAGAAGTCGTCTTGTTCATCGAAAAACGCTGACGAACATCAAATCGTTTTACCAATATAACTTTTTCCTTCTGTTTGAAACGGTAAATCCAATGAAAAAAAACAGATTATGGAGCCATACAAACACCCTAGTGGAGCGGCTGGAAGGAAGCGCAAGAGGCAGAGAGAAGAAGAAATACGAAAAATGGCAGGATCCATGTTGAAATTCGTAAAGACCACTGCATCTCCAGGTCCTGTCCAGTCACAGTCGTCCGCTCCGGGTCCTGTCGAGTCACAGCCGTCCGCTCCAGGTCCTCTCCATTCACAGCCGTCTGCTCCGGGTCCTGTCGAGTCACAGCCGTCCGCTCCGGGTCCTCTCCATTCACAGCCGTCTGCTCCGGGTCCTGTCGAGTCACAGCCGTCCGCTCCGGGTCCTGTTGAGTCACAGCCGTCTGCTCCGAGTCCTGTCGAGTCACAGCTGTCCGCTCCGGGTCCTGTCGAGTCGCAGCCGTCTGCTCCGAGTCCTGTCGAGTCACAGCCGTCTGCTCCGAGTCCTGTCGAGTCACAGCCGTCTGCTCCGAGTCCTGTCGAGTCACAGCCGTCCAGTGAGGCTATACCGACACCGAACAGTGTTGATCATTTCATCCTGAAGCATGATCTAGGTTTGCTGCCGTCGTCACCTGTAACTGATGTTGTACGTTGTGAGGTGGCGCGTCTTGAAACGGAATATTTCCAGAACAAGTGTGGTCCGTTTGAGAAGAAAGATCGCCGCGGGCTTGAGACAAAGGGATCAACACGGTCACTGACTTCAGATTGGTTTTCGATCTCACTGCCGAATGGTGAAGTTGTTCAGCGGACATGGATGTGCTACTCTCCGTCGAAGAAAGCACTGTTTTGTCTTCCATGCGTACTTTTTTCAGAACGTTCAAATATTGACAGCAGCTTTGCTACGACGGAATTTGATCAATGGTGGAAACTAAACCCACGGGTGAAAGAACACGAGTCGTCGACCAAGCATCTCACAAATTCCATAAAACACAGAGATCTTGTAAAACGCTTGACATCCGATAAAGCTATTGATCGCTTAAACCAGGAACAGCTTCTGAAAGCCGAAAAGAAATGGCGAAGTATTCTCCAGAGACTATTCGACATGATTATCTTCTTGGCGCAACAGAATCTCCCACTCAGAGGCCATCGGGAAAGTCTTCATGATGATGAAACCAACCCAGGAAATTTCTTATAATTGGTCAAACTGATTTCTAACTACGATTCCGTACTAAAAGAGCACGTCATGAATGTCATGAACAAGGTGTCCAAAGTGTCGTACTTCTCTCATGAAATTCAGAACGAAATTGTTGGCATTCTTGCCCAACATATCCGAAATGCTATTCACCAGGATGTAATGGAGTGCAAATATTTCTCAATCTTGTTCGACTCAACGCCTGACATAAGTCACAAAGACCAGATGAGCCAAGTACTAAGGTACGTGAAAGTTGTTGACAGAGAGATCAAAGTAGTTGAATCGTTTGTCGGTTTCATCGTAGAGGAAGGTAGGACGGCAGAAGATGTTTCGGAACTTATCTACGATGCCATGGAAAAACAGGGTATAGACATGCATTGCTGTGTTGGCCAGGGTTATGATAATGCTGCTGTTATGAGCGGTTACCGTAATGGAGTTCAACAACGAATTAAAACTAGATTTCCCAAAGCTGAATTCATACCTTGCTCGAACCACTGTTTGAACTTGGTTGGAGTTCATGCTGCTCAGGTAACTCCCAACTCAGTAACCTTCTTTGCAACAATTCAGAAAGTATATGCATTCTTTGCCAATTCCACAAAACGATGGGAAGAAATGAAGCAAGTTTTGCCTCGGGTTGTGAAGCGTGTTGTGGATACCCGCTGGAGTTCTTACCACGAAGCAATTGACGTCTTTAAGACCAACTATTCTGATATTTGTGACTGTCTGGAGGATCTATCTTCAACCGATGGTGACGCCGGTATATTGTTTAATTCTATGTCAACTTTTCCTTTCGTCTGTTATATGAATTTGTGGTCTCCAATTTTGACGGAAATCAATGTAGTCCAGCTTTACCTCCAACGCAGCACTCTTACTCTTGATGAAGCAGTAGCGAAGTTGTCAAGCTTAAGTGAATATCTCAGCGACAAACGCGATTTCCTCATCACCAATGCAATTTCGAACGCAGAGAGTGTTGCAGAGGATAATGATAGGCCTATATATATATTCCAACGAAGAAGAGAAGACGCAAGCAACAGTTTGACGACACTGCCGATGAAGAAATGTCATTCAAAGATGAAATGAGAAGAGAACTTTTCCAATGTCTTGATAGAGTGAAATCCGAATTTGACACAAGATTTGAAAGACATCGTACACTGGCAAAGCGTTTTTCTTTTTTAAGAAGGTCACAAGTCCTGAAAGGCACTGATTTCGATTTGGATCAACTGCGCATTTATGAGAAGGAAGTGGATCTTGATGGCATTAAGCCGGAACTGGTTCGTTTAAAGTAGCTGCTTCATTCTTGTTCAGAAGACGATTTTAACTATCAGAGCAACGATACGTCACATAACCTCCTCTCTTTCATCGTAAAACATCAGTTTCAGGAATCGGTACCTAATCTGTTTGTCCTTTTGCGAATTTGTTTAACAGTCTGCGTTAGCAACGCAACATGTGAACGATCCTTTTCTAAATTGAAAATTATAAAATCCCACTTACGATCGACCATGACTCAAGCAAGACTAAATAATTTGTCTCTTATTTCTATTGAACGTCTTCGTTTGAATAATTGTGATATTGATGAATGCATTGATGTTTTTGCTAAATGCAAGGCGCGCAGAGTTCAGATTTAGCCTTATCTTACTGTGCGTTGGTCTACGTAATGATTATACCGTTTTCTCTCGAATATATTCTCTGGTAATATTCTGATTTTGTTTTTGATGTTAGTACATGCACTTTACCAGTTTCATAATTAGGCTAATGTCACAGCGAGTGATTAAGAGGTTGTTCATTTTACATTTTAATGATCTAAATCTCAAAATATGAATGTTTATGAATTAATTTATAAGCTTAGTACCCAGTGAAAAAGCCGAAGTCGGCCAGACTTTGGCACCGAATTCCTGCCGACTTTGGCAGTGGGAAAGAGAGCGGAAGTCCAGCCAAAGTTGGCATGCCGACTTCCAGCCAAAAAAATACCGCCAACATACTACTTGATTCTGTTTTATCAAGTAGTATGTTGACGGTTATCATTATTCAATCTCGGGATATAAAAACACCTTTTTTAACACGATCTAAATATTATATAAATGCCCACAAATCAGGATACTCATCATCCGGCAATTGTGACAAGAAGCGACTGTTTTTCCTCGCACAGAGCCATATTCTTTGTCTTTTGATCCGCATAAGAAGAGGTAGCTGGATCAAGTGTCCCTCGTCATCTCGTGTGAATTTTCCAGTGAATCCACATCTTCCACAATCCTGTAAAAAATTATGACATAATGAAATATAACATATACCTACGGCACAGAAATTGTGGGTACCTATCAGATACAGAATTTGATGACTGGAGAAAAATAGACATAGATGTTTAAACCAAAGTTTCATGTCTTTCTCTGTAGATTTGTGTACTACAATCTGTATGCCACGTAGTGTAAACGCAACGAAAAATCTATCAATTGAAATAGTCGTAGCAGATAATTGAAGAAAATTGATGTTTCAAATGATAAAAGACATCATTTCTGTGTATAAGCAATATTTATGAATATTTTTGTAACAATCAGTTCATCAATTGACAAATCTAACAAGTTAAATAAATATACAAATACTTCTTTGTCACCGCCCATGATCATAATAAAATTACCAGTGCTGCTCTAGTTTTAAATAGCAAATCATATTTTTATTCTATGAATGCAAGTTGCTAAGTATTCAGGATCTTTATCACCTACTATTGCATATTTCGGTGCAATACATTTTTTGACAACAAATAGAACTTATAAGATTGTTATATATTTCGCGTTTCTTTCTGAGTCACACACATTGTGACAACAATGCAATGATGCCTACCAGCATGCTTTAGCCAATCCTATTGATATGTCAATTACATGAAAACGATGTCAATAACCACCAGACTTCAGGCCACATGGGAAGGCTGTCATTTTTATCACGACACATTCAACTATGAAAAATTGAAGAGAACTTAAATTTTCAATTATTTTAAAAATGATCCATTGAAAATTTTGAATAGAACTTGAAGTTTGAACTGATAATCAATTAATCATAACAACAGGTTCATAGATCTAGGCTATACATATTTTTTTAACTTGCGACTTTATGGTTCACAATTCAAGTAAATTTTGATCATTCACAATACATTTGTTGTTTTACAATTAATTACAATGATATAATGATTAATAATTAATATGAGCTTATAATAAAATAATATATATAAAAATATGTAATAATTAATTAATGTATAATATAATGAGAATAATATGAAAAAGTTAAATACGCCTTAGCTTATGTATTCCTACACATTGATTGTAAAAAATTCTTCATTATGATTTTTCGGCATGCCTATGTTTGTTAACTTTCCATGCAGTAAATTCATTGCCTGGAGGCTGGTTTTATAACGCTAACGGAGGCCTATCATACAAAAAGATGTGATATTTGACTAATCGACCTTTAACTCATCAAGGAAAGGCAAATGATCAATATTGATTATTAGTCCGGGTGCTACTGACACTTTCTTCCTAAATTCGCGCACAAAGGACTTAATAGCATGGATTTGTAAATCTTGAAACACTGAATACAAAGATCAAATTCTTGAGTGTCACAGCCAGTCGCTTTTGATTAAAGGCAAGGTTAAAGGATTCCCATTGGAATCCAATTCTAAAATTCAAGAAATATCTATGGTTTGTGAAATACCTGGCAATTTTCGTACATTTTCTTTTGCAGAAAAGAAACTATTTATCAGAATGTCATGAAATCTGAAACATGATTGAGTTCAGAACATCAACTTCGATATAAAAGTTGAAGTGAGTCACATGATTCAGCATTTCATGTCTGAGATACTCTACAAAATGAGTAAATTTCATGCTTTGATTTAATCTCCAAGTGTTTCACAATCCATAGATATTTCTTGAATTTTAGAATTGGATTCCAATGGGAATCCTTTAACCTTGCCTTTAATCGAAAGCGACTGGCTGTGACACTCAAGAATTTGGTTTCTGTATTCAGCGTTTCAAGATCTACAACTTTGTTATTATTGTTCCGTTCTTCCAAAAATATATGCATGCAAATCTCTATGAAATTCTGCTCAATGCCTTATGTCACAAAAGATAATTTCATGTGCATTCTTTTAAAACTGCATTATTATGTTTCTCTATGATCTTGCTATCAATCATTCATTCGCAACAGATTGAGCCACAGCGCTTCAGAGAATTTCGCTTCATTCTATCATTTTATTTACCAAATTGCAATTTTAAAGACAATGCCATCAGTGGTTTAGATATAAAAGCACACATGCTAAAATGAATCAGTTATCAAAAAGAAATTTTGTCCAATAGAAAGCTAAGATTACAAACGCAAAAACAATTATACAGACGCAATCTACTATTTAACAATTGAGACCTGTCAGTAGCGGCAATGAGTACAGATTAATGACCACAGACCGAAGGAATAACACTCGCATCGCAGAATCTCTACTCATTGCCGCTACTGACAGGTCTTAATTGTTAAATAGTAACACAATGTCAGTATCATTGTTTTTACGTTTGTAACTTCTTAGCTTTCTATTGGACAAAATTTCTTTTTGAAAAATGATTGATTTTGACATGTGGGCTTTTATACTAAAACCACTGATGAAGAAGACATTGTCATTGAAATTGAAATTTGATAAATAAAATGATAGAATGAAGCGAAGTGCTCATAACCTTTCATCATTTGTTAATAAACATTTTTAGAAAACTGAGTGAGTGATGCTATCCACTTGAATAATAATAAATGAAAACTATCCGCGTTTATTGGCCACGCTTGCTCTATTCAAGCATCAAGGAATGACAAATACAAATTGCATCTTTCACAGAAAGAAGCATGCCTCAATAGAGAGAGCAAAACGTGGTCAAGGTACTTAGATAGCTTTCATTATTACGCTTAAGTTGACAGACCATCGTTACATACGTACTGGGAAATGATTCATTACATTTAAATTCTACTTTTCTATGCGAGTGCGTATTGTTTGTCGCAATGAAATTGATTTCATAAATTTTTTTGAACGCAGCTGTTTTTAAAAAATTATATAATTTATTGAAAGTATTTATTGTCTATGTCTCAGCCGCACATTGTCATCTTTTGCATAGCAATTTGATATATCGTTTATTTAATTTCATTGTTGCTAATCTGAAATGCAATATTAAAACCGAATAATTTATTTATTATTATTATTGCTAGTTTCTCTTTCATCAAAGCAGAAGCCCCAACAATTCGCACAGCTAGGATATACTACTCCATGCGGCACACAGCTGCACGATTCGTATACGATTCAAACTTTTTGCGAGTCAGAATGTGTGTCACACACCAAAAGCAGTATCACACATTGGTCCGCGTGAATTGAACATGAGCAAATAAGAGGGGGAGAACAAATACAGGTGAGCAAGTATGTGATGCGAGTGGCAAGGCCAAACACACGGGAAATCTTGGCAAACAGACACAAAATACAGATTGCGCTCGCTCCGCAAAGGAGGTCATAGACAGCAACAGACATTGCGTAATACTAATTGACTATACACTCAGACAACGAAAACAAGGAAGAAATATAGGTAGACAACTAAATGAAGGAGGATAAAAAAAGACAAATGTTAAACATGTACATGAGAAATAAACTATGCAAACACCAAACACAATAATACGGAAAATTAGATATTGTAGTTTCGAATGCTCCAAACAAGAATCATAAAATGATATAATTACTCAGTTTTAAGATAATGTCATCGTCAATGACAGCTAGGAATAGAAATTTTCTAGAGATAGTCTTTACATCCAACCTAAAGAAGCACAGCTTCCCATTTGCACCATTCGAGAACGGAGTACATTCAAAAGATCACAAAATCATATATCCAAGGGAAGCTATGTAATTATTAAATATCTCTATTAAATTATCCAAATTTTCGTCGATAAACTGACAACCTGCTGAAAGGAGCAGTGTCGAACATCTCGCGATTTTATCAAATACGCAGACATTCAGGGCAATGATTTCATTGAATGTTGATCAAGTACGGAGTTTCATGATTTTACTGTACATGCACTATATATTTCACATGTAAATATTTTCTATTTTTAAATTGCACTGTTCCGTCCAACACTTTGGTTTCGTCATACCGAAAATAAATACGAAGTTCACAAATATTCAGACAGAATCCATGCATGAGAATTTAAATATGGAAGTTTTGTTTTTTGAATATCCATTAACCGCATCGCACTCTATTAACTTGCATATTACCCAATCGCACCAATACAATCATCAATATAATTTCTTGAAATTTGAAATCAATAACTTCTCATTATTTGTCTTTTCATTAAAATTAGGCTATTATGTTTTAATATTTAACGAATAGGACTATTTGAAAGTTGTCAAGATATAAGCAGACTCATTGACAGCTGGCGCACGATAGATGAATAGATATTTCATTCCAAAACTATTTGGTAAGCTTCAGCATCTATATAATAATGCCGAGCAGAGATTGAGTCATATGCATTTAGTTTTGACAAGATGACGGACCCAGGTGCAAGCGATCTTTCTTTTTTTGCAAAATGATGTCATGATGGCATGTAAATGCCATCTTGCATAATAAAGAGAAAGATCACTTACACCTGGGTAATTCTGCTTATTCAAAACTATATATAAAAATAATTTCGTAAAATATGACTTATGCAGTTGATCATTTATTTTCAGCAACCCCTACAATATGTGCAGAAAATAATTCTCTTTACTACTAGGCCTAAGATGAAAAGAAATTAGACATCTCACCTGTAAGCTCGCAATTGATGACATCAATCGTTGGAACACATTTTGAGATCATATGCATCAGGGTCCATACTACGTGAGAATGCCGATCATGAGATGATTTTCAAAGATCTGTTTTTGTCAGCGAACAATGTCGGAGATAAAGTCGCTAAATATGAAGAGTGAATCAAATCACAAAATGTTTTGTAAGATGACAAAGGCAGAAGTTTAATCACGGCAACTGCCTATATCTGCAACTTGAAAAGATCCATAAATGACTTCTGCGAATTGATTGTGAAGGTCGAACAGCGGTAGCAGATTTGAATTTCCTCTGAATGTCCAAAGAAGCAAATGGTGATCATTGATCAAGGCATCGTTTTAAAAAGTTGGGTAGTACTTTTGATCGTAGGCAGTAAACTGTTTCACAGGACACGAATCTAAGACCGATGCGCTGCGCAAGTAGAATATGAATGACTCCAGGACCTCTGCATCCTTTCTCGCTGTCATGTGATGATTGAGACACGTCGATTGAAGGTCGCTAAATATCAGTAGCCCAGGCGGGAACACGGAAATATTTTGTGCGCGCGATTCTCCTTTACTCGCGGAGCACAAGTAACATGAAATGATGTCCGCGAGGGATATCTTTTCTCCCTGTCATTGTCATGTGAATGAGGCGCGTCGATTGAAGGTCGCTAAATAGCCTGGGTGGGCGTATGGAAATAATTTGCGCGCGCAGTTCTCCTTCAGTAATGAAATGTGAGGTTTGCGTCGGAAGACATAGGCCTACATAAAAAGGATCAACTGGAGTGCGTTCTTCTGATATTGAACTATTGCAATTGAAATAAATGCAAAAAAGTGCAGACGCAAAATTTTGATTTCATAATAGTATATCATATCATGCGAAATAATTATGATTTCATGAATCAAATTTTTAGGAAATTTATGGGGAGAAATTTTTGATGCATTTTTACGCAGGATATGCATAAAGATCAATTTGTTTTCGAAGATGAACATAAGTAGAGTTTACAAAACTATTTAGGAAATAGACAGCAAGAAGTGAGTGAGGGAGAGAGAAAGAGAGAAGATGAACGACAGAAGAGATATGACGAAGAGAGGGAGAGAACAAGAAGATAAAGAAGAGAAGTGAGCTGAGGAGAGACAAGAAATGGAAGAGGAAGATAAGTGAGTAGAAAGAGAAGAAACGAGAAAGTGACGAGTCCTCAGGCTTTTTGCCTTACTTTTGAAATTCGAAAGCGATTTTGACGAATTATTAGGAAACATCGGTAACACAAAATCAATATGATCAATATCAATAGTAATGAGTATTATCCATAAATGCAGGTCTACAAATTATTGTTAAGTATGAATTAAAAAGATCCTAATAACGCAATAAAAATTAGGCCTAATTAGGGCTTACTGATATCGATAGCACTTAATAATGAAGTAGGCCCAACTGGTACCCGAAGAGACCAAAATGATGCATTTGTTAAAAATAGTACCGGAACTTCGGTAGGCTTAGGTGATATGCAAATAATTTATACTGAAAGTTTAATCAATGCATCACATAATCGTAATTGAAAATTATTCCAATTGTGGTGAAAGAATGCATTACTTCTCCACCTTATTTGCATATATACAATGGAAACAATTCATAAACAGGTAAAAATATGTAATACCAAACCAACGACAACACAGAAGTAAGCAGAACTACTAATTGTGTTGCCAAACTCTGAGGGAAGTGGGACCAATTTCGGTTGCCAACTTATGCGCCAGCTTGGCATGCCAACTTTTGCCAACATAATAAAAATCTATACACTGATAAAAGATCAATCACAAACTGTCTAGATTCAACTGTGAGCATCATTTACTTTGTTTTATCATGATTTCTTTACTCAAAAGTACTAGATTTCGAAATTAAAAATTTATGCCGACTCATGCCAACCGGCGGAAGTCAGACCGACTTCCGGCCGACTTTGGCTTTCACACTGGGTAGGTACATGTTCCCCTAAGAAGGAAAGAATCGGTGTATAAATCTTCATAATTTTATTAGAATTGGCTGGGAATGGGGTTCATTGGGGAGGGGGGCACTGATAAAAGACCCGCCCCGGGCACGAAACGTCCTCGCGCCGCCACTGCTACTTACTTATTGTCAAAAGCGCGTTTCGTCTGCTCTCAGTAAGTGTGACACGCAGAATGAATCAAACTGATTGAAACATGATTCCTGCTAGAATATCGATCAAGCAATTGACAGTCACTGGACAAGCAATCACGAAATGAATAAGTAGTAGCTAAAAAGTACATATACAGAAAAGTTGCTAATAGGAGAAGAAGTGCATCAACAATTTGAATAAAAAGAAAGGATCATTGTTTGATCGATATTCTAGCAGGAATCATGTTTCAATCACTTTGATTCATTCTGCGTGTCACACCTACTCAGAGCAGACGAAACGCGGTTGTGACAATAAACAAGTAAAACGAAACTTCTGGCGATATTTTTCATCTGCAAGATGACAGCGGGGAGCAATTGCTTTATTATGCCATAATCCTATATAAATAATATAAATCTCCAATACAAGAAACATAGCAATTATCAAATATTCTTCAATTTTAGTATTTTGCATCATTTTTTATTTAAACGAATTCTATCTTCCTATATGCAGAACGTCTATGTTCTATCATCAGCTTATCAATTATCGCATATTTATCATTTAATTCCTGTTTGTTGCAGATCAACTCCTACTACATTTCCCAATGGAAGAAAAAGAAATATGGAGAATGATTTCTGAGAAACTTTTCATCGAAGCAAGTGTTCAAAAGACTAAAATGAGAGGATATTAAAAATCATTGGCTGTTTTTTGAATTAATGGCGTTTTGTGAATGATCATGAAATTAGTTAAAAAGCAATGCTCCATAGTGTGATTGATTCTCAAACTAATTTTTTTGAAATCTGGGCCGGACTTTCACCGACATGTCAAGGGGATTGAAAGCAAAAAGTGCAAATACCTCATGCATATTGTTGTCTTTATATTGACATTATCACAATTGCTAATCTAAACTGATTATTCTTTACAATCATGATCACATAAAGCGTCAGTATGTCGCGGAAAGGGCTAGACACGCTGTAGCATTAGGAGATGCCATAAACACTGAATTTCCCAAAATTCTATGGGACAGGATTTCCAGAAGATCGATAGAATTGGATTTCCAGAAATTCGATAAGACAGGATTTCCCACAAGTCTATGGGAAAAATTAGTCCAAGAGGCAATATGATCAAAATTCAATGGGACAAAACTTTCCAACAGTGCCATAGAATAGAGTTCCATAGCAATAGCACTACCCGCTATAGGAAAATTACAATAATTCCGTAGGACGTTTCCTATAAGAGTGCCATAGATTTTGGTTAATCGGGTCGTGAATTAAAAAAGATTCCTTTTTATCAGATCAGACTGAGCTAGTATACAATATATTTTCATGTAAAGGTAATATACGAACATTACTACTTACCACTAATTAGTTGCTACAATATCCAAGATTTCGCCGGTTGGCGAAAAATCAGCTCGCATTAGTAAACAAATATCTACCAAATAATTATAGCAACTTTTTCGCCAACTGTCTTTTTTTAATTTTACACATGTTTTTGGATAGATGATGACCATTTTCACATGCGGAGATAGTTTTTACACGAAAATGAACCTTTAGAAAAATTATCCACAAAATCGCTACCTCGCCAGATAATCTGTTGATATTAGCAAGATGCGTTCCCACAGGGTAGTCTTTTCAAACGACTATAATAAGTCTCCAAAACAAAGGGAAAAGCGTCAATCACCGAAAAATAAATTTCAAAGTTTCCCAGAAAATTTTGAAAAAATTGGAAAATTTTTCGGATTTTTTTTTGGAAAATTTCCTGGAAAATTTTTCATTTGCATCGCCATACCGAGATGACTCTTCTATATAAGTAGTATGAAACAAATTGGATATCAAAAGGAATGAGTATTTGCTAGTAAGCATCCTAACTAAGCGGAAATCAAGCTGATTATGAAGGGAATTTCATGATCCGTATTATTATGGAAGTCATCATAAAAAGTCACGATATTATTCGTGCTCTCTTGCCTGAAATTTAAAGTTTCTAATCCAATTTTCACCGGCATGATTTTATGATTCACTAAATTCATGTTTCACTTCTTGAATCTGAATGGTGTTGTGGACCCATCCACATATTTCAAAGTCAATTGAAATCATTGTCTTTGATTATGTTATTTTGCTCTACCAGTGACAGGTTGCTTTTCATCACGCTTAAGCAGATTCTCCTGTGGTTCAGTATGAAAGCAATAGCAGAGGTCAGTTGCTAATTTAACAAACATTACCTCTCCAAGGCTGTCATGACACGGACGATCTGTAAAATAATGTCATTTTCCTCTGCTTTATATTATCATGATCAGTCAATTCCGTTGTAATTTCTTCAAAGTTTCATGAATGTGTACTCACATTTGGAAACAATTCCGACCATAGCAGGGATATGTAGAGTGTCGACTCAAACTACTACCTGTATACAGTGAAAATTTTTAAAAAGAAAAGATTCAGTTTTTTGCACGTTCACATCCAAAAATTATTTTAGCAGTTTTAAGAATGTCAAAATTTAGCCAATTTAAACACTACCGAGATGGCTCTCCGTTGTAAGTAGCATAAAGCAAGATGGATATCAAAAGGAATGAATATTTGCTAATAATCATCCCACCTAAGCGGAAATCAAGCTGATTATCAAGGGAATTTCATGCTCCGTATTATAATGGAGGTCTTCATGAAAAAGTAGCGATATTATCCCTCTAAAGACGGACAGGGCCTTTGAGGCCCTATTTTATTTTCAAACTTGGATATCTCAAAAACTATTTGAGATATATCGATGAAACTTCGTGACATCTTCAAGTTCTTTATTGGCTTCCATTGCATATCATTGTTTTGATATTTGCAATAATTTCATCGATGCTACTTTCGTTTTAAAAAAAACTTGCGTTAAAGACGAACAGGGCCTCAGAGGCCCTGTCTCATTTTTCGCTAAAATTAATGCTATATTCTTATCAATTAATATACTTTGATGTAGCTGATATAATAGTGAGCATTTAGCGTTTAAATTCAATCCATTATTAGGCAAAGTATTTTATTTGAACTGCATGGGAGCAACTGTTTATTATCTCGAAAGTTAGGCCTATAGGCATACGCTGGCTAGCTTGATGTATTCACCTATTCCTTTTTCCATATCGATGATAACTTGATACACGAGACATGTCTACGCGGAAAAGCCGGTGTGGAGGAGACAATAAGCAAGTTTCCGATCGGTTCCTGGTCATCACTCGCGTCACTATCATGTGACTGCTGCAAGTTCTCACGGACATGCGAGCATTTTCCTTGTCGAGTTTAGTTAGACAATATGCATCGGAGTCAACGGCAAGCTGCGGCAACTGCTTACAGAGCAATTTGGGACATTTCGACTACTGGCTTGGATTCCGACGGAAATGTATCATCGAATGATGATTATGACGACGACGAAGACGATGCCGTTCTTTCTGACATCGATTCCAACAGCGATCCCCATGAGAATGGGCCTATTCAATCAATTTTTACGTCCCATGACACGTCAACTATGCCTTCCAAAGATAAATGCCTTCAACCTCCAGTGTGCCCTCAATGAATATGTTTCTCGGAATGGTGAAAGATGGAATGCAGTTCCCGACATTCGATTTAGAAATGCTCAAACACGTCAATGGAACATTCTTAGAGAGTCGCAAGGACCAACTCGTCAGGCTATTCAATCAGGTTGTGGTGAAAGTCCAGCAGATGCTTTTAAGATTTTTTATCTACATC
Organism: Prostheceraeus crozeri; assembly: GCA_907163375.1. NCBI lineage: Eukaryota > Metazoa > Platyhelminthes > Polycladida > Euryleptidae > Prostheceraeus > Prostheceraeus crozeri. Next base: position 218,614 of record CAJQUW010003247.1, read on the forward strand.
AGTTATCGACGAAATAGTTCTCCACACTAATTCTGAAGCTCGTCGACGATTGAGCGGTGCGGATTGGAATGAAACAAATCGAGGTGAGATGTATTGTTTCATAGGTTTACTACTACTGTCTGGTGTGTATCAAGCAAAAAATGAGCCTATAGCCGAGTTATGGAGCAAAGATGATGGACGTGCTTTCTTTGCACAGAGTATGTCCAGAGATCGTTTTAAAAGTATTCTAAGATTTATTAGATTCGACGATCGAAATACGAGAACTGAAAGGTCTACAAATGACAAACTAGCTCCTCTGCGATCAGTACTGAATTCATTCATAATCAAATGTCGCAGCTCTTATAAAGCTGGGATTGATGTCACGATTGATGAGCAGTTGATGACGTTCCGCGGCCGATGCCCGTTCAAAATGTATCTACCGGATAAACCTGGTAGATACGGTGTTAAAATTTGGATTTTGGCGGACTCAAAAACAAACTACCGTTGCAACTTGGAAGTCTATACTGGAAAACGAGGATCATCTCGTGAGGTTGGACAAAGCAGCAGAGTTGTACTTGAATTGACAGATTACATCTCCAATTCTGGCAGAAATGTGACCGGAGATAACTTTTTTACCAGTCTGCCTTAGTTAGGACATTACTGGGAAGAAATTTAACTTACAATGGTATAATCCGTAAGAATAAAGCTGACATACTTCCTGAGTTGCTACCCAATCCACAGAGACAGGTTGAGTCAAGTATTTTTGCATTTCAACGAAACTGTACGATGGTATCATATATGTACCTAAAAGGAACAAAGCAGTCATTCTTCTTTCTAGTGGACATGATGATTTTTCTTGTGATTCGTCCTCTCCGTTCAAGCCCAATATGATTCTAGACTACAATAGCACAAAAGGTGGGATGGATACGCTTGACCAAATGGTTCGTCAATATTCCTGCAAGCGCAAGACTCGACGTTGGCCCCTGGCCTTATTCATGAACATATTAGATATTGCATCATATAATGCATACGTACTTTTTCTGTCTATTCATCCTTCATACAAAAGCAATGCTCCAAACCGACGCCGACAATTTATTATCGAAATGGGAAAACAATTGATTGCAGAATATACATGTAGGCTTCGGCCAACAAATGAACCAATGATGCATGAATCAACTCAACAACTGTTATCTCCTCGTCGCCGTTGCCGCTACTGCCCATATGCAAGACACCGAAAATCAACAATATGCAGTGTTTGCAGGAACCCAATCTGTAAGGAACATGGCAATCTGATTTCCTTGCAGTGCATCGATGGCAGAAATAACTAACCGTTTTTCTTGCAAGACCTCCCACTCGTTTTGCGCTTTTATAGATACGCTTTCATAGAATGTTATCCACAATAATATACCGGTATGAGTTCTAGTAAATGATGGTTTTGTATCATTGTTGAAATTGTCTACACTGGATCTAACTATAGGGACCTGATGGGTACATGTACAACAGACAAATAGTGTGAGAAAAAGGGATTATGATGTTTAGCATGGGAAGTAGGCCTATCTAAAAACGGAGTAAAAAGATTGAACCCATATATTATAAAAGATGACTTGATAGAGCAAAGTTGTTGTGATTTTCGAACTTGATGGATGTAAATTGATCAGAAACAGTACAATGTCTGCATTGAAAGCAACGATAAACAGTTTTTTACAAATAGCCGATTTTACCATATTTCCCATTTTTTGGAGACAGTTCAAAAATTTATCTGACTCTAGCTCAAGAACTTCACTAGTTAGAGAAAAGGGAACACTTCTACTGAAATTAGCAAACGCCAATTGACCAGAAACAGTTTAGAAATCACCGTCACCAAAAATAAGTATGCTTTTGTAGAACATTTTTTACCAATAGGGCCTCAGAGGCCCTGTCCGTCTTTAACGAAAGTTTTTTCTCCCGTCTTTAGAGGGTTATTCGTGCTTCCTTCGCTGAAATGTCAAGTTTTTAAATTCAATTTTCACCGGCATGATTTTAGGATTCGATAAATTCATGTTTCATTTCTTGAATCTGAATAGTGATGTGGACCCATTTACATCTTTCAAAGTTATTTGAAATCATTGTCTTTGACTGTGATTTTGCCATGGTGGCAGCTGTTGCCTGATCATGTGTAAGAAGATTCTCTTGAGGTTCAGCACGCAAGCAATAGCGCAAGTCATCGAGTTGCTGATTTAACAAACATTGCCTCACCAAGGCTGTCAGACACGGACTATCTGTAAAATAATATCATTTCCTTCTGCTTTGCTATATCATGATCAGTCAATTCCGTTGTAATTTCTTCAAAACTGCATAAATGCGCATATCTCACATTTTGAAACAATTCCGACTGCATCTCCTTTGAGTTCATTTAATAAAATCGATAGTGTATACACACTGGGGATTTAATAATTGCAGAGTTACCACTCTAACTAATATATTTACTCTATGACCTACTCTGTGGTCGACACGTACTTTATCTACATATACTTACTATATGAGCATACATTTATTGTGCATAAATAATTTTTGTATTCTATTATTTGTGATGTCCTCACGCTAGCGGACTTCAGTTGCAATACTCAATGGGTAGAGTTAAATTTTGCTGCGTCTATTTTGAATCCATTTCACTTTCAAAAATCACTAGGTCAGAACACCGAATTTCATAGAATATATATCAACATTGTTCGCTAACGGTCAAAAATGTCCTTCTGATGTTGATGTCAAGTTGCTCGCCACAGACATCAAGCACTCGCGCTCAAGTTATGTGCTGGAGATTTTGACTCTTCGTTAACAAGTCACATAAACAGTTAGGCAAAAATATTTTGCAGGCATTTCGATTGACTCAGCGATGATGACAATCTTCCCCATGGAACGAGAAGTTTCATGTAGAGAAAGCATTCAGCTCTAACAAAGTTTGAAAAATACGAAGTGTGATTGACCTTGAAATACATCACAGATTTTGTTTGAATCTATTAATGAACTTTGACCGACTGCTCCTGCATATTTGGTTAATTCTACATTGTTTTGAGACGCTGATGCATGTCTAACACTATCACTAATAGGTTTCGATTACAATAAAATGAAATAATTTGAGAGCAATAAATATTCTGATTTGTTGAAAAATGGATAATAAAATCGTGAAGGATTATTTACTGTGGGTATCCACGAAAACAAAACTTTCAGTTTTGTCAACGTTGTTAGGATGGATGACAATGTTACTTGACCATGAATTTATTCACGGCACCCATGTAGGTCGTTTTTGTCTGCTCTGAAGAAGAATCAAATTTGGTGAAACATTTTTGTGTGAATTGTGTCACGCTATATGCTAATGTTGTGGCAAATTCTGGTACATAATTGAGAAATTGCATGAATGATGAATATTATGTTCAAATCGATTTTCAAATGAATTTGAAGATAAAGTCTCCTCATGCTGCTTGCTATATTTGCTGCATTCTGCTGTAGCACATACTGAGCATAGCAATAAAGCAAGACAAATACGCAAGAGTCCTTGAATGATGTATTGTGTCGATCCTCTCTGTGGCTTGCAAAGTCTTGCTTTTTTATAAGATGAGAGAAGTCCTTGCGTTGATGGTTTTCTTTATTGTATCACATGTTGCAACAATATAGAAAAACCATCAAAGCTAGGACCTCTCTCATCTCACAAATTAATGGCTGGTCCTTTATTTTCTGAAAGTCTGGCTATTATTAGAAACTGCGTTGAGATTCGAATTTCAAGCAATTTTACTAATGAATTTTATATATTATTGGTAAAATTGGTGCAATCTCATTCTTTGTTTTGAAACATCTCATCTTCATTAGCTTTTAAAAAGTATGTACTACCCACCTTCTCATTTCGAAAATAAGTGTGTTTGGAAACTGTTTACAAAATACAAACCGGATAAATTAATTTATCGAATTAAGTTTCAAGAAATAGCACTGAGCCCATGAACAAATCACCTTGAGAGATAACTTGAAATAGTATATTTCAGAATTTCAACTATGGTTGGAACTAACCGGAATGAACCTTTTGTCAATAATTTCAAAGTGCCTAACTGGTGAGTATGTTATTTATCGTGCTGGTGCTTTCCAAGTAGAGCAACCGCTGCAAGGCGTAAAGATTGATGTGATTTATCTTTCTTAGTTCCCATGAAAGAACTTGAATTATAGTATAGTTAGTTGTTAAATTAATTCATGGCGTCAGTATGTGGGTGGCATGACTGTGTAATGCATTGTCTTTTTCGACATGTAGTGTTTTCATGATGAAAACTTTCATCCATTTTTTTTCATCTGTTGTGCCACTATATATCACTACAATATGTAGTCGATTATGAAAGTTGAAACTCCAAAATTATGTCGATACTCAATCAGTTTTCATATCTTTCAATTGGTTCGCACATCAACGTGCCGTCCGTCATTAGAGATCTTGCATTCTCAAATAAATTGCAATCAAAATGCATTAGAATCGCTTCATGATTGTTGTGCTTGATAGCAAGGTCATGGTAAAATTGGGATCGAGAGCAACATGAGTGTACCCAGCGCAATGGACAGCTCCCGCGACCACGTGGCCCCTCTACTACGATCCATTCAGTGGTTACCGATTCGCTATAGGATTACCTATCGCCTGGCAGTTTTCGCCTTCAAATGCATTCGCGGTTCAGCTCCTTCCTACATGGGCTCCATGCTTCAATCTGTGTCCTGCAATCCCACACGCTGTAATCTCCGATCCGCTTCCAATGATGACCTGTTGATCCCCTCCTCCCGCCTGAAGACCGTCGGAGCTCGTGCCTTTCCGATTGCAACTGCTCGTATCTGGAATAACCTGCCGACAAGCCTTAAGACAACTTCATCCATTTCATCCTTCAAGAGACACCTGAATGTAGAACTCCTGCGCATTGCCTACTTATCTTGAGCTTTGCTCCTTCTGCTTCCCTTGTCCTGTTGACCCTTAATCTTTGACTTTTGATGACTTTCACTGTAGAAAGTGCCCTTGAAGTCTTCGGACATAAATGTCACTTGAATCTGTTCGTATAATAAATAAATTATGTAGTCAATCATACACATATGGAATCTAATATCATTGGTGAACGCATCGATCAATACTTTTGCAGTTTCCACTTTCACGAAGAATCATCAACCTGCACAGCATCGCTTCCGCTCGTAGCAATCTAGCTATGTTGCTTTTCCGTTGGACTCGGGACATAGTATGTGGTCCAGCTTAAAGAGATAGAAAAGTTTCAGCAATTCTACTTACAATCTGAGCCTAGTCCTTTGACTGATAGCTATAACGCAATTTCGTTATTTTATGTGGTTATATTTGAGTCACATTTCCTGTATTTCGATAACATGTGCTAAAATTCTTTATTCGGAATTCTTTATTCTTTATAGCTTGACAACCTTTAGATTTACAAAACGTTTACAGAGAGACAAATTCAATTATATACAAACGGCTCACATGTTGTGAAAACGAACGTTTGACGTCTCAAAGGACCATATATGGAAGTTAAGATTACACATTAACACATTTGGTCATGATCGTGGATTTTGGCATAATTCAGGATTCTTTCACAAGTGTTATGTGTAGTATGATACCATTGGATGGTGTTTCTTGCCTCGAATGATTGCGAAGGTCCATCTGCAGGGGTATTTTCCAGAGTATATCAGTACCAGAGTGTATCAGATTTTGTGTCACACAGACCGGTATACTTACTACCGTTTCAGAAAACGAAAAATTGAGCGTCCCCGTTTCTTATTCTCTAAAGCTGCATCTGCTTCGATACAAAACCATATTCTGCTGGAAGGGAGCATGTAATTGACAGGTTTCTGAAATGAAAATGATATGTAAATTTGCATTGAAGAATAAGTAGGACTATACAACGAAGTTGCACACGTGGAACTAAGAATTCGTTATTATTCAGCACAAACAGGATTGATTAGCCTACTGATCTGGTTACCACTGCATGCGCAAAAATACGAGCTGGATAATTCTACTAACCTTGACTGTGGAGGTCATCAGCATTGGTCGGATTCGGGCACGAATTCGTGTCTGGGCACGAATACACGAAAACGAGCATTGGCACGAAAATTGAACCTCCAGATACTCGTGCCAATCATTTTACGAGAGTTACCTGAATTTTCGAACACGATCTATATAGCTGCATACCTTGCTTCTAAACACTGTCCGTTCGTTGTGTGTAAGCATGCATCTGAGGACACAAATATGCTACCTCTAGCTTCCCGTTAAATGATGACGTAGACAAGCTGTCTGCAGATGCTCATGCCGCCTACAGTAAAAAACTTGAGAAAAGCATCAGCAGAAAGAAAAGCTTATTCAGGCAATTACAGAGGAAAGGGCAAAAGATCCAGTGATGAATCACTTCATGCTGACACATTACGAAATGAACAGAAAACCAACGAACTTTTGTTCATTCTGTTGATCAGACCAGAAGGCTGATGATGAAAAAGTCTCCTTGCTTTTCGGCGTGATAATTGTAATTATAAGTAAAAGAAAATTTATAAGGTCCCGACGCGTTTCGCGAATTCTCGCTTTGACTAGGGACGATCGTGAAGAGGACAAACTGACAGTCAAACTCGTCTTAAAATAGGTGATGGTGAGTTGGATTTAAAATACGGTCAGTTCATGCTTGCGATTCAGTGAGGGACAAATCATCTTTATGTGTCTCGCTTCTGACAGTCTCGTGTCTAGCGCGTCACTGCACTTTTCCAGGATGTCTAAGTCATAGTCATCAATAGATATCAGGCCATGCTGCGAATGTTCACCTAAAGCACTAGACCTGTCCTGCTTCTGGATCGCACGTTTATGTTCCATGAAGCGGAATTTGAAAGGTCTGCAGGTTTGGCCAACATAAATTTGATTGCAAATTTTGCAAGTGAATTTATAAATTAGGAAACGGTCTGTACATTTGTTTTTGGCAGGCAACCGAGTGCAAATGTCACAATCTTCATGTTTTAGTTTTTAGTTTTTATTTTTTAAACTACAATAAAGTGATTTATGTCACTTTACTCACCAACAAATCATTTTATTGTAGTTTAAAAAAAAAATTTAGTAGGCATACATGAGTACAAACAAGACCTCCTACTTCATATTACACAAAAGAAAACAATGAACCTAAAAAGTTATAATAACGACTATATTTAAGGAAGTCTACAGACTTGAAAACTCTATTGAATCATAACAATCTTGAAAACAACTTTGTACCATTGTCATTCTTCATCCTCGCTAGAGATGTTGAGTATTTCATTTTCAATATCTGTTAAGATATTTGTGTCATAATTCAAGATGCTAGGCATGTTGTAGCGAATAAACAGTTATATTAAAGTATATCACAAATTATAAGCTTTTAATGAGGAACGTAAGACTACATGCAGTGCATGTAAAGAGCGTTAATCATATAAAAGGTAAGAACATATCTATAACATTTCGGATGTCGTCAAGTTGTAACATCTACAATCTACATTTATCTCTATCATCATTGTTATAACCAGTTATCATATGATAAAGTTGTAATGCAATTAACCATAATAGCATATAACACATCATATATCATATCAAATTAAGACTATTTGTTGGTAAGAAATATATTGATTTTACCTGTTTTAATCAAACATCTTTTTGCCGTGTTTTAAGCACAATCTACGAATTTGCTGTTAACAGCTACAACTGGCTGTTAACAGTGCTGTTAACAGTGCTGTTAACAGCTGGCTGTTAAGCATCCCTGCTCATGTACATCCAAACAAGGCTTTGTCGATGAAGGACCACAAACGGCGTGCCCCACCTTTCTACTAACAAACCTAAGATCGCTTTCAAACAAATACTATGAAGTCGCACTGAGGATTACTAATTGTCGTCCTGATGTGGCGGTATGTACTGAAACCTGGCTAGATGAAACTTCAAGTGACCATTCTATTTCTATTCCCGCCTACAACGTTGCAAGAAAGGACAGAGATGCTAGAGGAGGTGGATTCCTGTGTTACGTTGCTGAGGGTTATTCATTTGAGGTGGTGGATATTTGCGGACTGGTCAATTTTCCAGCCTGTGAGTCCGAAATCCTTTCACTGATCGTAAAAGACTTGGCCCTTCTTGTAATTTGTGTGTACCATCCCTTCTGGAACGATTCAGTGAAAGATGAGGAGTGCATCACGACTATCCTTCGTGTCATCGACCATGTTCTCAGTAATCTCCAATGCGACCATTACAAATTCAGAAAAATCCTGTATGGAGACTTCAATGGTTTGCGCGCTCGTTATGATGATATTATAATTCAAACCGAATTGACTACCATAGTTAAATCAGTAACCCGAGGAGATATGTTGGATCAAATATTCACTAACATTTCTTGTACTGAGGAACCGTCGATTCTTCCACCACTTGGGCGATCAAACAAATATCTCCATCCGCCCGTAAGTCAAAAGGACGCGTGAGAATTTTTTCTAAAGCAAACAAGTTTAGATTTGGCACAGTTATTGGGAAGTACTTGTTCGTTCTATCGACGATATAGATGAGACAACACTAGTGTTTCAAGAATCAATCAAAGCCTTATCTAACATCTTTCCTTTCCGAACTATCCACATTCGTTCCAGCGATCCTCCCTGGGTCACACCTCAATTAAAAATCCTCATCGATGATCGTGACTCCGTGACAGAGCTTTTCATCGCAAACAACAGTCAAAATATCAACGTCTTAGGGAAGAAGTGAGTGTACTAACGCGGTCATTAAAATCTAGCTGCCTGAAGGACGCTGTGTCATCTGGTGACGTGAGAAAGGTCTGGAAATTCATCAAAAAATTTGATAGACCGTCAACACCTACTTGTATTTCAAGTACTTCTCATCAGATGGATATAAACGAATTCACTGACTACTTTTCATCAGTTTTTCAGGAAAGTGACTCTCCGACTCCGATCTCTGCTGAATGCGACGATTGTATTCCTTAGTTTGAAGCTTCCGATATTCTACCACACCTACAGAAACTTAAACGTAAGAGCTGCCGCCCCGACGAACTACCGTATTGGATCTATCGTGACTTTGCATGGATTCTAGCCCCAGCCATCACATTTATGCTTAATCAGTGTATCAAGACCGGTCACTTTCCAGCGTCCTTCAAGAAAGCGAAAATCGTACCAATCCCAAAATGCATAAATCTTAAAACTGTCTCTGACTTTCGACCTATTTCCTTGCTGCCATTACTATATAAAGTGTTCAAAAAATTTTATGTCGGAATTTGATTTTGCCATATATTGCTGACAAAGTAGATATTACACAATTTGCATATTTTCCTGGAGAAGGACCAGGGACTACATCAGCTCTGACCTTGATTAATCATCACATCTTTGGATTTCTGGATAGTAAGCCAGGCGCTGTCCGCATACTATCAATTGATTTTGCAAAAGCATTTGACAAGATTGTGCATAATATTATTTACTCAATGTTAACTGCTTTCCGTCTACCGGCTTTTGTGCTCAAACTTATCTCCAATTTTCCATCGGATCGTGAACAATGTGTAGTAGGTTCGAATGGTCAGATCTTCAAGTGGAGCCGGACCACCAGTGGGTGCCGCAAGGACCGATTTTGTTTGGCTTAGTTATCAACAATTTCAAGCCTCTGTGCTCGAACTCGCATCTGATCAAATACGCCGATGACGTTGCGATACTGCATTTTATCAGATGTAGAGATGATGATCATCCTCAAGAGGAATGGAACAATTGCAACTCCTGTGCAAATCAGAAGACTCCCACTTAATACATCAAAAATGTAAGATTTTGAATATCGTCACTAAAAATAATCTTGTACCCCCAATTATTACCTCATCGAGTGGAGTTGTCGTCCCACAGTTGGATCAACCGAAGATACTAGGTGTGAGTTTTTCTTCCACCTGGAAGTGGAATGTTCATGTGAAAAACGTCGTAGCTAGAGCTTCGACGAACATTTATCAAAAGAAACCTGAAGCGTTCTGATTCTCCACCTGATCTGATTATTACCTCGTCTTGATTTTGTTCGTGCAGTGTTATTATATGCTTTTCCTTGCTCCTGCAATATGCCTGTGTGTCTCCACGATCAATTGGTAGGTGTTGAAAAAAAGAGTTCGTCTTATCATAGGGTCTAACCAAACCTTTTCGGGCTACTATGTGCTGCTTATCGTGTTTGTTTTAAATTATTTCGTGCCATTGATCAAAATGCCGGACATCCCTTACGGGTAATGGTTCTGGAGCAACCGCAGTCTGAAACTCGAAGTGTGTGCTCCTTGAGACCTCCACCCTTCAGAACATGACGATTTCAGAGGTCATTTATATAGTGCAGTATTTGGAAAGATTGATATTCACTTGCATATTAGTGTTAGAACTTGCTGGCTTGTTGCCTCTGTTTTTATATGAATGACATTACTTGCATTATGCATCTATATGACTCTGCAATTATATGCATCTATTTTTGCGTGTCTTGTGCTCACAGATTCCTCAGTAAGTGAGACAGATAAAGAATTCTCTCTTTCTACGGAGATGCTCCAAATTATTAAAAGCCAACATAATGCAGAAGTATATTATAGACTGTAAACGATATGCAAGCATATAGATTCACTCTACTGGGTCAAAGGATGCGTTTTACATAGCAAGCCGATACTATGTACCTGTGTTTATCAATCGTCTTATTGAAGGTTATAAACGCAAATCGTGTACGTAGAATCACACGTAGGTAGACCAACGCATGATTGCTACTAGGTCAGCGTGTCTGTCTATATGTGAATAACCATCGTATATAAATTTAGAGCTGCATCGGACTAAATTCGAGTGCATAGTGGTTCTAGTAAATACTTCTTTACGTCGGATGTTAGATAAATGCAACATTTTTTAATCAACCGTTGACAACACCGCTGCCGCTCTAGACTGCTACCGTTCAGTCAGGTTTGATCTGGAATACATCTCATACCAATTACATCTCCCCATGATGCACACGTTGATCATAGCGTTCATGTAGAACTGTCTCATGTCAATTGATTATCTCATCTTCCATTGAGCAATAGACAATGCTATAAGGGAGTATCACACATATTACATACACGACCACATGTCATCAGAAATTGAGACTCGTTTCATGAGGTAGAGGTAATTCAATTTAAAATTTCATGTCCCTAGCGTAACGGAGATATTTTCTTTGAAATATCTCATACTAATGGCAATCCAGGAGACTCGCATTCGCATAAGACACTGTGTTTACATGTTCGTTAATAAATTCATCACCGTATATGTATATTTCCTTAGCAATGTACACATTTTTAGTTTAAAGGATCCAAAATTGCTGATGAAGCAAGAACAAATACGTCTTTGACAGTCGAAGCATGATGACGGCAACTGATTTATTCACATTCAAAATGATTTTAAATATTGAATGGAAACATGGATTTGTATTCAATCTATTAACACATTGGTTACATGTATACATTACGTATTGACGCCATAGGTGAAAACAAAAAAATGTGAAGCAGCATTTCGACTTACATCACCTTTTCAAATGACACAATAAATGTGATGTAGAAACGATCGTCTCTGAATTTTAATGTTTCATTGTGAATACGATGAAGGTTCTGTTCCATACATGTAAGTTGCATATTCAGAAGTTGTTATGTTCTTATCAGATCTCAGTAGATGCAGCCACCACGAGACAAATTTCGGCCTGTTGGGCCTCATCAGTCGTAGGTAGGTTCGACCCAGCGACGTTGTAGCCAGAGGACGTGCAAGCATGCCCTCCAACCACAAAACCACCAGACCATCTGTTGTTAACGCTCCAAGTTCATCTGTTAAAACAGTGCCTACCTTGCTCTCACGCTCTCAACAGATAGACCCGTGGCCTTAAGAGGGTGTGCTTGTGCGTCCTCTAGCTACAAGGTCGCTGGCTCGAACCTACCCACGACTGAGGACCAACAGGCCGAAACATGTCTCGTGGTGGCTACATGTGTTGAGATTTGATAAATTAATCAATTGGCAGCAGGTTACTTGTCTTAACTTTTTATATTCTATTATCAATTAAAGATATATCTTTTACTTCATTAAAGATAATAAATGAAGCATATCGGCAATAATCGAAAGCAGAAAATCGGCTATTTAGTCATTTCAAGCACGCATTTTTGCTTTTGTGGTCAACTGACTTGGATAATTTTAAGATAAGTATAGTATAGGGCTACCTGATGAAACGCGAATGACATAATTTCTGCTATTGATTCATTTTCTATTCAGGGCCGGACGACCTCCTCCTGGACTTCATTTGGATGTTATAAAAGAAGGAAAACTGATTCAGGTAATGCGTTGTCTATTTTGTGGCAAATATTTACATAAATTTTCCAAAGCTTCTTATCTTATTTTCAGAAGCTCATGATTGATGAAAAGAAATGCTATTTCTTTGGACGAAATCGACAATTATGTGACTTCTCTGTTGATCATCAGTCATGCTCACGTGTTCACGGTGCACTCGTCTGGCATAAACATTTAAACCGACCGTTTCTTATTGATCTGGGCTCCGTGCATGGGACATACATAGGTCGTATTAACTTAGAACCACATAAACCTCAGCAAGTGCCCATAGATTCAGAGATTCATTTTGGCGCGTCAACTCGTATCTACGTTATAAGAGAGCGACCACAACAGACGGCAATGTTTAGTGGGCTATCGGCGCCCGGAGGCAGTTTGAAAGCCGGACATTTGGGAAAATCTGATGATGGAGGCTCCACAAATACAGGAGATATGAGTTTGGACGCCGATGGAAATTATTTGGGTCTCCCTGAAACGGAGCGCGAATTGGACAATCTTACTGAATTCAACACAGCACACAACCGACGTATTGCTACCATGGTTGATGTCAAGGACACTCCAAATTCAGTCAAAAAACGAAGAAGAAATGGTATCCGATTCGCTGAACAAGACGAAGTAATCAATCCAGAGGACGTTGATCCTACAGTCGGACGGTTCAGGAACTTAATTCAAGAAACCTTCATTCCTAACAAAGTAAGTTAGTTTGCAAGTTTGCATTTATTAGGAAAGACCCGTTTGTAAAACATAAGTTTTTCAGCGGTCAGTGAAGATCTCTGTTGATTAAGTTCCCTTTTCAATACCGTTTCCTAAATTAGCACATAATTTTTTTCATCTTCGGACATGTTGACCTATGCATCAAAAAAGCATAACAACTCTATGTTTTGCGCCTGAAAGATCATTTTCATCAGATTTGGTTCAGGTCCTTTCCTTTGGTCACTTGCTTCCATGTGTTTCATTCTTGTGGCTAGCATGGACAGACTGACTACTCGGTTTATTGGGATATATTAATTACTCTTTGATATTAATAACACTACTAATAACTTATTTATTGAAAAACGGAGAAAAGTGTATTGATTTTAAACCACCTGCTGAAATCAAAGCGAAACCATCGAAGTTCGTTAGACCTACTAATTGTGCCATCAATTTTATGTGACGATATGATTTTATGTAAATTAGAATAAAGTATAAGAACAAATCACTCTTTCGACGCACCTTAGAAATAATTCATTTATAGTAATAATATTATTTATATATTCTCCTTACTGGCCTCATTTTTTTCAATGTGCTGTCCGACGGGGCCGCAATAAATGATATTATTTCAACATTGAATTATTTCTAAGGCGCGTCGAAAGAGTGATTTATTCTTATATTTTATTTTAGTTCACATAAAATCATGATTTTATCTAACTCTTTCTTAGTTCAGTTTATGATTCATCAGAAAATTAATGTGACATTTTTGAATTAATCGATAGAATTAGTTGTCCAATTTATATCCATAGCTCATATTCTCGCATATTTTCTCATCTGACTGAATTTTGATCAATCGTCAATCAGCATCAATCTTCACACGAAATCGAAAGTCGAACTCACTTTTCTTACGAGCTTATTTGATCATCTTGAAGTCTCTTCTCCTTGGTTTGGGGATTTTTCCTTTTTCTCCAGAAAAACCGAAAAGTTTGCCTTTCATTCTTTGTTCAGCGATTCGAGATATTTCAGTCTAGTTTGGTCAATTACGAGCCGTACTGACGACCCCTTGTAGGGCGAAACGCATCGTGTACGGCTGCCAAGGAATTTTCGTGCTTAAATTGGTCAAGTCTGAGGACATCTTTCTGTTCAATGCCCAGGCGTTGAAATCATAGCATTGGATGAATTGCCACATAGTGTTAACAGTCTCAATGACAGTTCCATTCTTAAACAGAAATTTGGCATCAAAAGATGCCATTTTCAGATTCTGTAAATCAAGTTGCGAATATTCTCTGCAAGTTCAAATGAGTTGCGAACACAGAAACCAGAATAAAAAGCATCAATTGTCTTTAGTTAGTCAGCGTGCCAACAAGCTAAACTATGAGTTTGTGAAGCAGTCATCTACAAAATAGGTCGTAAAGGATTTTTTGGTAACCCATAAAGTTTAGGAATTGCCAATTTGATAAGTTTTAATTGAGAGAAGATGGTTTCGGATATTAAACCTTGATTACAATGTTTCTTGAGCTTATCTGTCACGTTATTCTTTGCATTGTCGAGCGAAAATTTAGAATCAAAGTTGCAGAATATGTACAATGATGCATGGCATCTGTTGATGCTAAAATCGCTGTTTACGAATGCACCTATGACTGAGTCTGTAAACATTATATGGCAAGTCATTCAATGTCATAATTGAATATATTTTCTGTGCTTCTACTCGGACCTACCTCGACGCAGCGGTTAAAGGGTTTCGAATCGATCTGAAATTTCTCACTACTGTCTATCACTACTTATCACTCGTTGTCAGTAGTGTTACATAATAGAGATAATAGGAGATAGTTATGTAGATTTGTAGATAGGAGAAAAGTTGTAACCATAAATTTATGATACTTGAGTTCTACGGTAGGATGATGTTGAGGAAAGCGTAATGCTTCCATATTGCATTCAGTTATTGCAAAAAGTTGATTATACTTCTAGAAGACCACTCAAATATGCATGGTTTAGAAAAATCAAAATAACACAAATTTCTCTGCTGATGCTGGTGAATGGCTTTCTTGCTAACACGGCTTTATTTCTTGTCCTAAGATAGTAGAATTAGAATACGACATTTTCAGTTTATGCATGTCATGGAATTTTCAAATTAATTATTTGCGAACAAAAATTGTGGTGAATCAAATTACTACAGACCGCAATTATATTCATGTAATCATCATAAAATCACAATTCATGTAAAGAAAAATAGTGTTGCAAAAGTAGCTGAAAATAACTTGGCAATGTTATAGAGAGATACCGATTTTTTGCTGCTTGAGAATATGAATACTCCCTGCTCAAAAGTAAAATTCTGCTTTTTTCTGCCTCAATGATAATTTAATTAGAAGCTTGAAATCGAACATGTCCAACATGTAGGCCTATCGCAACCCCAATTTGTGCTATATAGATGCTATTATGTCGTGACCCTTTGAGTAACATATTGGCATTTAATTGTTGCATCATATCTATTGTTATGTTTGTTTGCGCTGGACCTCCTACTTTTTGTGAAGGCACCATTTTTCAATACGGGGCTTAAAGTTCATTTATGATTTGAATATATTCATGCATGACTTGTGAGCCTGATGGTAAAATCTTTTAGAATAATTAATTAATAGATTGGTTCGTTTGTTTATTAAAGTTTGTTAGCATGATTTCAAATAATTTAAATTTTCTTACAAGCCTTTTGTTGTCATGTATAAGAATATGGTTGAATGGTATTTTGCTAAAAAAATACAAATTAAATTTTATATACACAGTGCACTCGTATGCACATCAGAGATGTTCGCGGCTCGAGAAAATTGAGCCGAAGCCAGGCGATTGCATTTTATATTTAGCCGAGCCGAAGCCGTGATGAAAAAGCTTAGCCAGCCGGCGGCTAAGCCGATTTAGCCGACTCAGTTGAGCAGTTTTCTATTCACACATTGGAACAAAATCAATCGAAATCTACTCAAGTTTTCGTACATTATTCGAAGGGAATGTATATTTCAATTGTAAACATACTCTCAACACTCTCTCGGGCCTCGAAATTTAATCTACATGTAGTCCAACTGAACAAGTGGAGGTTCAAACAATCACTTATGAACCACTTAGAGCAAGACGCTCATCCAATGAAAACCGATTACAAAGAGTCGCCGAGTTACTAACTATAAATAGAATGGACCACGTCACTAGGAGACAGCCTGCTGAGTAATGTTGTCAGCAAGTCTCGTGAATGCTTCCAGGAAAAAGCTATGTGGAAGTGTGCAGCGCGCATAACTTCATAAAGTGAGTGAGACAGTCCTCTGATGAATTATGAAGTGTAAGTATTGATCATCTTATGACCTGGATGACCAAGTGAATTTTCCCATGTCGGCAGAAATGCTTAAAAGCTGTCTCACGAATCACGATACTGTGTTGGCTAAAACGGCTCGGAGATGAATTTATTAGCCGAAACGATATACTCGTATAATCATCTGTTCACGCGCCACGCCGTTAGCCGATCAGCTCGGCTCGGCTTGATACATCAATAATGTACATCTCATCAGTCTCAAGAGAAATATCCATATAGTATTACAGAACGAATTATTTTCTTAGATCTTGTTGTACTTAACATAAACGGACGTATAAGATGTTCAATAGACTCTATTCCGACGATATTGTGTGGCTGAAACATCGCTCTACAACAGCAGTAGCACTTGAAAGCAACACTGACGGATTGTCATTTGGAATAGCCGAGATCAGCGGTTTCTTGACTTCATTTTCGAGAAACCATTTTTCAGCTCACTTTCAGAACAGCTTTTTTGTGGATGAGTCTGTGAAGAAATGAGGCGAATGTATAATCGTCACTCATCAAGCAACAACGTTCAAAATATTCAAATCCACGTATAAACGAATATTTTCGGATGTCTTGAATTTGATTCACACTGATAATTTACTTAAAGTTTGACACCAGATGTTTTCAAGATATTTAAAGGCAGTGTTCCGCTCCAAGTGCTTGTTCAACTTTTGCTGCGCAACATTGAACTTTGGACCGCAATATTTATTATTGGCAAATATCTATTCACCTAAAGTCAAGAGCTGTCCTCAGATATTTTACACTACAGTTGTGGGTCACTTACTGCATCCAATTTTCCAATTTGACCACATGAAAATATGCGGTTGGTGCCGCTGAGACCAGAGATCGGTAGCAATTGTTTGAAAGAAAGGAAATAAATGCATTGTTATCAATGGATTATTTTTAGGATGCAACTTAGGCAATCAATTTGTATCTTCTTTCTTGCTGCAGTCAGTTAGAAGTGACGTATGGGTGGTGATACAAATACCCTGAGAAAGAAAGCTGAGGAAAGAATTGATGCAAGACTGAAAGACATGGACGTTCAGATCTGGACTGACGGATCAGTGATGGAAAATCAGGAACGAGGAGGCAGCGGTGCAGTAATCATATGGAAGGAAGGGGACTACTCGACCGTCCTTGCACCTACCGGTAGATGGTGTAGCAGCTACAATGCTGAATTGGTTGCATTGAGGATCGGTCTTGAGAAAGCCATGGAAGATCAGCGATGGGACAACTGCAGAAACGTTGCAATCTGTCTTGATAATAAAGGTGTGATTGAAAAGACACGAAGTGGCCACCTGGACGTCAGAACATCAAACGAAGACCAAGCTTGGAACAGCCTGCAGAAAGCAGCAAATAAGAATATTCTCATTCAATGGGTCCCCAGTCATGTTGGTGTACATTGGAATGAGATCGCAGACACGACTGCAAAAGATGCCACTAATCTAGACCAGAAAGACATTTCCATCGATATCGACACAGTGAAAACAAAAATACGAGGAAGCCTTGCCAACGAATGGAAGAATAATAACAGCCATCGGAAGTACAACCATCAAGAAGAAGTCAGCTTGAGTAGATCAGAACGCACTGAACTTGCAAGATACAGGACAGGGCATTCTCTTCTTCTCAAGAAGTATCGCCATCGTATCGGCTTAGCAGAGGAGGCAATCTGCGATGAATGTGGCGAAGAGGAAGAAAGCCTGGAGCACAACCTTATCAAGTGCTCAAGATGGGATGTGCAGCGTTATACCAGTTTCCATACCATCCACCCGGACCCCAACCAAATTTCCGCCGCCCAGTTGCTGAATTATTTGAGGGCAATCGGTCGTCTCTGGCGACTGACGTCAATGTGTCTTAACACCGAACAGGACAAAACAACAACAAGGCAATCAATTAATTGAAGATTATCACAACCAAATATAATATGAAATTTCTCAAATCGAGTTTAAATATATAGGCATGCCACATGAAGTAGACTTAATGGTGGTAAGATAGCTCAGTTGTAGGACAGCGCTTCGGCGCGGAAGTGCAGAAGGTCCAGGGTACGAATCTGTCCGCCTCGGGAGGTACCATCAGTCTTACTAGAGGTTGCTAGCCCTAACCTGTCAAGAGTTGTGAGTGTGTGAAAGCTGCCCCATCCCTAGCTTATTAGTATGGTATCGTGCCTTGGTTGAGGCAGGGATGAGTGGGAAAAGACTGCGTATATTTTGTTTCATTATATTCTGTATGCTAGGCGGCACACTTTCACGTGACCTCAATAATATACCGGTAGTCATTGTTAACAGTGCTCGTATTTGATGGGAAATGTAGACAGAAGACCATTTGAAGCAGCTTTATCAGCTTATACACCGATTGGTGGTGTGAACGTCTAAAGAAGCGGACATAACCACAGTCAACAGCTCGTACTTGAACACTTACAACCCCTTATAATTTAGGATTTTGGTTTTAGTCCCAAAATCAAGTCAGCTAAAAATATGTCCTTGTGTAAATCTAAGTCTTTTGTAAGTTAAGAAAAGATCTGTAGTTGCTAATGTAGCAATAACAAAATATTTAAGTGCCTAAAGTGCCTCTATTCTTGAGCTTTGGTAGAGTTCGATATTTTGTTTTTGCTACATCCGCACCTGGAGATCTTCATTAAAAAAAATGAATGAAGCCCACCATATTCAGGTTACTGGTGGAGTCCGACAATTCTCCGTGTTTGCGCCATGGATGTGGCTTACCTATACATGTTGGATTTTTTAAACATCCATGACTGTGATATCCACGCCAACGATAATACTTCATCTATTTCCTCAACCCGCGAAGATATTGACAATATGACTGCCATCAGTCTGCCGCAGTACACAGAAATCAATCAGTGATATGCAAGACTGGTGTGATGCAAATAAATACAAATCAGCCAAACAGAAACAGTAGAACTAATTGTTAGCTTCAAAAAAGTCACCAATAAACTACCCCTAATCGTGCTCGACGGATCACAAAATCCAGCAATTCAGCTCCGTCAAACCACCGACTCTCAACTAAATTTTCGTGAGAATGTCATGAAATGCAAGCGTAGAGCCAATCAACGTGTCTTTTGGCTCCGCACCTTGCGCCGTTATGGAGGGAACCAGGCAGGAGTGCTCCGCCTCTATCGATGCTACCTTTTCTGTATCTTCGAATGCACTGCCCCAGGTTGGTTTCCCTTCATTTCTAAGAACATTGAACTATCATCGAACGTGTGTAACGTGCCTCTTTTCGAATAATTTTTCCAAAGCAGAATTGCGCCGATGCCGTCAAACTCAGTGCGTCCCTTTCCATCATTGACCACCTACGTGGCCTCCTCATTAAACACTTCCACAACATGCAATGTCCCACTCATCCTTTTCATCACCTTTTCCCACCAACCGGAATAGACAGTGGTCTCCGAAGTCCGCGATTCACAAGCTCCCTATACATACCTATAAAACTCATCGTATAACTTCATATAATTCCATGACTTCATAATCCCTATAAAAGTCATCAAGCTAGTGTGCGGTTGGTTGTGTAGCTCCTGCCATCTTTGAAAGTCAATCTTATGGATTATTTGTGCATGCGGTGGTCCTTCTCCATCAATTTTTATATCATCGGATTCCTGGTATAATTTGGTGTTGATTGGTGCTATCATTTTCTTCGTGAGACATCGCAGTGCCGTGCTATCACTAATTTGTCATCTTCGTAACCTCTGTTGAATGCTCCTGTTTCGACTTCGGCAGTGAGTTGTAGTCCACGCTATTTCACATGGGTGTCTCATCACATAGAAAGTGTTACTTCTGTATATGTAAGCTGTGTAATTACTTCAGTGGTCAAGTGGGTTAAGTCGCTGGTCAACACCAGATGATACCCAGTGATCGAATCCCGTAAGTGAAGATTCATTTCTTTTTAATTTGCGCCATTTTAATTACCATGCCTATAATTTCCGAATATTCCTTCTCTGTGCTTCCTAAGAAGGGTCTCAATGTTGTTCATTTGAACGTCTGTTCTCTTATGGGAAAAATGAACCAAGTGAGAAATGTGATCCATTTAAATAACCTCGTTGTTGATGTTTTTGGCATATCAGAATCCTGGCTGCATGACGATGTAAATGATGATATGATACAAGTTTCTAGATATGAACTTTTACGCAATGATATAAACGTGGCAAATAGTGTTAAAACATTTGGTGGTGTTGCTGTATATTTGAAAGGAAGTAGTGGTAGTCGCAGACCTTGAAATCCCATCTATTGAAATGATGTGTATAATTGAATTACACATTGATGCTTCCTATTCTACAGTTGTTGTGGTTGTCTAGTGTACACCTGATGATGAACGCTATGTTAATCAATGGGCAACGATACTTTCGGTCCTTATTAAAAAATTCAAAACGTGAGAAAGAAAGAGATCATTCTTGGAGATTTCAATATTGATTTAATGAAAATTAATCGTCAGTCCACAGACTTTCATGAAATTCTTGAAGTTGAAAGGGATGTCTACCAGCTAATTGTAGAACCTACACGCATCGTTGGTCCGACATCTGCTTTGTTGGATCATATTTATGTTTCTCATAATGTAGATAAATCAGGCGAGATCAAATTCTGTTTGAGTGATCACTTCCCGGTTTATGTTTCTCTTCGTCTTGCTGAGCCAGCACGCAGAACAAATGGCATCATTCAATATCGTACAGTGACTCGCTTTGATCCATATTCCTTCAAAAAAGATGTTGTATCCTTACCTTGGTCATTGATAGATCTATTTGATGATGTCTGGGAGTCTAGGAGTGTTGTGAGAACTTATCAATTCTTGTGTTGACAAACATGCACCCATGACTCGTAGGAGTGGAAAATGTAAACCTATCGTAATGGTGGACTAATGAAATAAATGACGCAATAAAGAAGCGTGATGAAATCGATAAACCCCTTCTTCCCGATGAGTATCGTAAACAGAGAAACAAGGTCCAATACGTAATTCACAATGCAAAAAATTACTACATGACTCTGTTGAACTGCAATCGCTCATCTGTCTGACATTTTTGGAAGCATTTTCGTGATCTTCGTCCTAAGGAAAAGTCAAAAGTAACACAAAATATCTCTGAATGGTGTTATATATTCCGATGAAGTTGACACTGTTAACGTATTCAACCTATGGTCTGTAAAGAGTGACAGATGTGATGAAGATCCTACTAATGATGGAAATCACATGCAAATTCTGGAGAATTTTATTCGAGGTAAGGATTTACAGCAGAAGTTTGAAATTCCTTGTTGTGAAGCATTCGTTCTCAAATAACTTCTCAACTTGGATCCCAAAAAGGCTATCGGTCCTGATGGGATTAGCTGTAAACTCCTTAAGATCGGCTGTGATGAGATTTATCAGTCCCTGACAATCATCTTCAATAGATGCATTAATGAAGGAATATTCCCATCTCTGTGGAAAGAAGCAAAATTGTTCCCTGTTAATAAATCCGCTGAGAAAACGCTTCCTGAAAATTATCGACCAATTAGATATTGTCAGCGTTATCAAAAATTCTTGAGAGACATGTGCAGCTGAGTTTGGTCGCTTTCTTGAATATACATGACTCGTTCCTCAAACATCAGTTTGGCTTCCGCAAGCAACATTCGTGTGAAACTGCTCTTATTCGTGCGCTAAATATCTGGTCGAATAATGTGTCTAAGAACAAGTTGGCAAGTTTTGTGTTTTTGGACATCAAACAGGCTTTTGATTCTGTTCTGCACGACATACTTTTGGAGAAACTTGAACTGTATAGTATTTCAGGACGAATTGTCATTTTTTAAGAATTACTTGTCTCGCAGGTCTCAGTTCGTCACGATTCGTGAATCTTCCTCAGAAGATGCTAGTGAAAAAGGGTGTTCCTCAGGGCTCCATTCTCGGCCCTTTGCTTTTTCTTATGTCAATGACTTCCACTTGGTTGCAAAGCATTCTATGAAGGAAATGTATGCCGATGATACTACCTTACATTCGTCATCTTCTAATCTGGAAGATTTATCTAACAACTTGAATGATGATATGCAATTGATTGACAAATGGTGTAAGTGTAACCGTCTCTCTATAAATCATTCAAAACCACGCGCAATGATCTTAAACACGCATCCACGTCGCAGATTTCTAGAAAATATGCCAAACTTCTGTATTAATGGTAACCCTATTTCTATCGTTGATAATCATGAATTGCTCGGGGTGATCCTTGACAAGAACTTATCTTGGAACCACCATGTCGAACATATCTGCAAGAAAATAAAGCCGAGACTTTATTTATTCAGAAGATTAAAGCATACTTACCGTAAATACTCGCCTATAAGTCGAGTTTTTTGCCCGTTTTTTAATGTGTTCATTCCAAAAGTAGGGGTCTCGACTTATAGGCGGGTCCCATTAAATTTACAATATTCTTCTTCTGTTACTGCAGTTACCGGTGCGCACAATACTCAATGCATTGCTATTCATAATAATAATAATAATAATAAGTGTATATTTTCCAGCAAATGGTAATCAAATTGTGATAAAGTAGTACAGGTAAATATAGCACATTTAAGATAAAAACAGATGATGAAGCTAGATACACTGCGATCAGATACTGTTGTCTTTCCGGTTTAAGAAGGAAGAAACATAAGGAAAGAATGAGTGTTTATATTTTTCCGTACGTGTCATGTGTAGACGAAAATGCTTCGTGTAGTAAAGTCTCTCCGGAATATATTTTTGTAGCAAGTGATTCTGGGTCAGTGAAACTTTTTGGAACAGTTTTTTGCTGATGCACAATCTCCACTGTTTGACACGATTAGGATTCCATTTAAACTTGTGCTTGAAATTGTGATTATCATCATTTCGATATATAAATTTGAAGACTCTCTTGTCTAGCCGTTGCATTTTCTTCTCAAGACGCCTTGGTAGGTGAACGAAAACCGGACAAGAATACTCAATCACAGATTGCATATTCATATTCATCGGTTGCTTCAGACGACACGCCAGATCTTCATTTGTTATTGAACCGCAGTTACAAGTGCGCGCGCGACTGAATTGTACTTTCATTATTGTGTACTGTGCCAACAAAATGATCGTTCTTTTTGTTTCAATATTTTGCCATACCGGTAGGTATACCGGAGTAATTAAAATTGTTTTTAAATTGTACTCAAAATTATTACTTACGAACTTCTGACGAACTTGACGAACTTTTCATCTCATCTTATAGGCGAGCCTATGGAAATATACCAGTATTTGGGCGGCAAAGTCAGGTGGGGGGGGGGGGTGTCGACTCATAGTCGGATCGACCTATGGGCGAGTATATACGGTAACACTCTTTGCTCATCTTAAATTTTTTCCCCATTCCCACATCCTACCCCATTTGGATTATTGTGTTCCTTTGTGGGGTCATAGCAGTAGCTTCAATATGTCTTGATAGACATACCGGCAAGCTACATGTAATGCGTCTCATTTTGGATGTTCGATACGCAGACATTGTCTGCAAAAAATGGAATTATTTAAAGAACTTTGTTGGCTTACACAAAGATATCGGGCTAAATCTAGAGCCAGTGTTAAATCCTTACATGGCTTGACTCCCTCTTATTTGACCGAAATACTGTCATACAGTCAACCAACACCGACATTACGCTCAAACAGTGACACCGAAAAACTTCATATTCTTTTCAGCCGATTAGCATTGAGTTCGTCCTTTTCCAGCGTGATTGGGCCCAAGATTTATAACGCATTACCTCTGGACATGCGCCAAGCAAATACCCTAACAGAATTCAACAAATTGTGCTGTAACTTATCTTCAGTGTTGTTTTGATTTTTGCATTGCTCTTGCTGTTTCCTGGTTGTACTTTGCATGTTTATTTTGTTGCTCGACCACTTTGAAAACAGGTGCCATACCTAATGTGGATCGAGGGCAAATATAGTTTTTCTTTCCTTCTTTTCTACCTAATCAAGTAACGGTCCTTAAATCGAAATCCTTTTTAGCTACTGGAAGTAAGTTGTGCAACTCTCTTATGTGTTGTGTTGTAATCACGAATCATTTTTTGTTCTAAATAAAGATTCTCTTTCTCTCACTTCGTTTGTTCTGGTCAATTAATTTGCAATTCATCATTTTTTCAATCACTTCCCTAGACCACTATCCAGCATCCGGCTGGGAATTATATTATATTATCGGGTGCGTCCCTAATGAAGATTGTGCGCATACAAGGCGATTTTCAAATGCAAACAGCAGAACATATAATTTAGAACCTGAATGCTTAACAGTGTCTGAATCTGTCACGGATCAGAAAATGGCGCATAGCAACATGAAGACTGTGCGCATTGATATGTCTGAAACCCCACATTTCCTAGACACAATGCTAAACTGTTCTCCGCTGACATCCAGTGCATGTTTCTCACGCACAGATGTCCTCCAAATGATCTAATAATACTCAATTTGAAATATTTCAGAAATTGAAACTCAGCAAGGAAGGTGGAGCTCTCGGAATATCAGATAGTGGACGTTCTTCTCGTCCTTCCATCAATCCTATGTCATCAGCTGGCAGCAGCTCCTCCTTCGGTCTATCAGATCACAATTCAACTTCAGCTTTGACAATCGGAGCATTCTCTGTTGCTGCAAAACTTGGTCTCCCTGTACCCAACTTAGCTCCCGATGTTGACGCTGAGTTGACCCCTCTGCCATCAGCTATCATTTCAGCCCGACCAGTGGTGCCAAACCCAGCTCAGGTAATGTCATAATGCATGCAAGTTTTCAGTGGTTAAATCATTCTCAATAACTTATCAATTTTCACGTCAATCAATTTTATTGCACATTCCGTAGCAGAATTTATTTCAACTTTCGATTGACTTGGCTCCTTAGAGTTTTAGCTGATTAGGCGTAATAATTATTGCCAAGTGTCCCATGATTCCAGGTTATCAAGGAAAATAAATGTCAACACCCTCAGTGCTCTTTCAGTTTCTTACATTATTGTCTCTCTTATTAATTGGTGTATGATATTTTGACATATCATATCTAATGCTGATGGGGTTCGAAATTGAACTTCAAATTGCTTCTTGGAATGAGTGTATTCAAAAGAAGGCAATTTTTCAGTTCGCCCAGTTTCTCGTTCATTT
Organism: Prostheceraeus crozeri; assembly: GCA_907163375.1. Classification (NCBI taxonomy): domain Eukaryota; kingdom Metazoa; phylum Platyhelminthes; order Polycladida; family Euryleptidae; genus Prostheceraeus; species Prostheceraeus crozeri. The sequence continues at coordinate 244,043 of CAJQUW010003247.1, forward strand.
AGCTATTTTGGCTATTCACCCAGTTCGCCGTTCATTTCAATTTTGCGCTAAGCCGCTCAGTTCATCGTTAAGCTCACTAAGAACTGTCAATTCTCCAGTTCTTTTCCGCTCTTTTTGAAAAACTGCGTGTTTGTAGTAATGAACTTGCTGAACTTTACATAGGATGCCTTCGTTTATTGACCGTATATAGTATTAAGTATTTATCAGAAAGCAAATATATCACACTATCAATCATTGAATTGTGCTTCATTCTGTCAGTTTCAAAAAATTAATTGTTTCTATTAAATTGTTCATGATTACCTTGTTGATTACCTTTAATCAGTGTAAATCAGCAATAAATTGAGATTCTTTAAAATACTTTTTCGAGTAGAAAATTAACACATTTTCGCATGGTTTTCGAATTACTTAACATTGCATATTACAATTGTTTCGGTTTACCTGTATATTTGATTTTTTTAATTTGCGCACTAGATGTACATGTCGGGCCTACCTTAATCATTGTACATGTACTAAGAAATTAACAGAAATGAGCACGAGTTACAATTTTTTCTCTTAGATCTATTCAGTTCTTGACTCTTTTCCAGCAGAAGATTACTTAAGGGAGCTAGGAAGAAATTGCATCGTCACTGATTCAGCCAACAACTAGTGCAGTACATGTAGTGTCAAGGGTTTGTGATCCTCATTACTATGAATCTCTATGAAACCGCATGTCGGCTTTTTAATGCGCTTCAATGCAGTCAAAATCATATGCATTGACTTTTTCGAACAAGGCTTCTATGGCTCCTGGAAATCTGGAAAATCAACAGAGCTCCGTCAAATCCCCTGGGAAATGATGGCCGCGTACTTAGTGTAAAATTTTACTTCTTTGCTACTATATATGTGACCAGAAAACGAGGACATAATTACTGATATGAAATAACTTAGGTGAAAATTTTGAATGCACAATGCAACTTCTTTTCGACAAGTGAAGCTTTTGACTGACGTCGCTAAGTATGAAAGCATAATGGCTGAGGTGATTTGGGCTTTGGATTGTGTTAACTCGCATCGCTCGTACCATTCTTCCGATGACCAATCTGAAAATATTCAAAGACAAGTTTCCTGGTTGTGAAATAGCCCGTAATTTTAGAATGGCATCCAGAATTGCTTTTATGATAGTTATCGGTCTTGCAACGTATTTCAAAATCAAATGTCCTCATGGATCTATGAGACAGAAGAATTATCTGTCTCCTTTGATGAAGCCTTAACAAAGTTGCTCAGAAAATTTCCAGTTGGACATTTGGATTACCTACTTTGATGATATCCAAACCGAGTGAATTCTGAATATCTTTAGTCAGCTGTTTTGGTCACTGAACATCAAAAGCTTTTGCAAAGTGTTAGCGGTGACCTGAATGTGTTTGATGTACGAAAGCTAATCGACATCGGTATAGACGGACCTAACGTCGATCCAGCGCTCTTCAAAGAATTCGTTGAAAATAACGAACGCACTTTCGAGGAAATTGGTAACTGCAAACCTCATGTGGTCAGTTGGGGCATGCATGAGATTTTTCCTGAAAAATCCGGAGTTCCGGAAATTTGGGATGGATTTCATTGGGTCTCGAGATTCGTCCAAAAACATGAAAAATTGTAGGGTTAGAGGTCTATTACTTGCATGCTCATGTCCAACATAAATCATGATTCATAAAAATATGGAAAGTTGAAAAATTTTTCATCCATAAGTCATGGCAATAGACAATAGTATGTCTTTGTCATTAAGTTTGTCGCTCATTCCAATTACGGAATCTATAAGCAGACTTACATAGTTATTTTTCGTCACCTGTTTCCTAGATCTATCTACCTCTTGTTCAGATAGGATAATTTACACATCTGCTGCTAACCATGTTTCTTATCGGCCTACTTGCTGTCAGGGATAGCATGATTCTACTTCATTTCTATAATAGCCGTGTATTCAATCGATTTGACTCGTCGGTGTTCGAAATTCTGGCTATTTCTCAGGGGCGATGTTTATCCAACCATGATAGAGATTACTTCTGTCAACCAAAAAGTACCCTAACTTGCGCCATAATCGCTTTTAATAAATCTACTGATCAATCATCATGGTTATCAAGCTTGCTAATTAGATTGGTGGCATTTTGCGTTAGACCTTATGAAAAGGGGTCATCCCGGATTTTCCGGAAATGGAGTGTCTCCGGAATCTCAAATGGGGTTGGGGCGCTTCGACATGGCCGCGCAAAATCGGGATGGAATATTGAAAGTTATTTGAGCCGTATCTATCTAATGTTTTAGTATTCATCTGCAAGGCTGAATATGCACCTGCCGACTTTTACAAGCATAGCAGAATCTCAAATGTTTCCCATGCTATTTTGCAAAGTCAGATGGGTGGAGAGTCAATCGTGATGCTGTGAAAGAGCTGTTCAGAGTCATCCTCTAATAGAAAACTACTATGAGAAGCCGAAATCAAATATCAAATAATTTGAAATTGTCAAAAATTGCTTGAAAGACACATTGCTTTGTGCGAACTCAATTTCTTCAAGACGTTGTCTTCTGAGTTTGAGTTTCTTTTAATGCGCTTCAAGCACGATATGACGCTGACTCCATTTTTGTATTAGTTTTTCCGTTTGCTCATACTCTCTAAAACACTTCGTATTCCGGAGCGCTTTGAGAACAATTGGAACTGATTTCTCCTAAATGAAAGATAGATCTTCAAGTTGGTTCGAAGGACCTAAAAGAATGCACGAAGGCTGACATCGGATGTAGCTAAGAAATCAATTCCATCGGACGTCCTTCCTTGTGATCGACTGAATTTCTGCCATTCATGTCAGAAGTTTCTGCTGCAAGCAATGCCAAGTTTTTTTTACCGGTGTCCGTTGAATTTTCAACTTGCTCCAGGTGGCTCAGCTCTGTCGGCAACGACGATGCTAGAAACTTCGGAAGAGATTCTGGATAGATGATTTGACGTTCTCAATGAACACCTGCAAGATGCGGACAAAATTGCGACATTAGAAGCAGATGCAGCCAAATCTGAGTAGCACCGGTGTGTTCCAATTTCATAACATCAAAAGTTGTTCTGAGCAAACTCGGACCATTTGATGTTGATTCTGATCACCTCCATTCTCTCATTGAAAGCTTGATTCGTCATAGATGAAATGTAGCAGATTTATAATTATTTTGAGTACATGTATTTCAAACAATTAAACTATTTCTAATACTGATTCTTATATAGACACTGATGCCGTAAATGTAATCATGCTTTTACTGTGGAGATCTATACTGCTGGGAAGAGTATGCCTAGTCATCAGTCATTTCGACTTAAATGGGAATGCGATTCAACATTCTATGATGGCAAAAATGATGCAAAATAATTGCATGCATTGTGAATGTTAGGTAATATGTATCTTGCAACCCGCTATTAATACCAATAAGTGCGTCATACAATATTCCAGTGCTCCTCAAATTATCCATGCTAGTTCCTCAGTTTCTGAAGTAGCAGATTCTAGAAAAACAGCCTTAAGATAATCTGGAGCAACGTGCCTGGAAATACCGGAATTTAATTTTCAAAATCCAAAAAGCGCGGGATTCGGATAAGAAGCTGGGATTGCAATCTTTAGGTTATTACTAGAGATTGTTTTAACAAAAATTAGTGCATTAGTACAAAAATATTTCAGATAGCAAAAGCCTTTAGTGCACTTCAACGTACCTCCTACCATTTTTGATGACGCGCTAGAGGCACTCGCGGAATGCGAGACAGTCTTAGCTCAACGCGCATGTCAATCTTGACTGCTTGAAAGGCCTCATTGATTTCTTTCAATCCATGAACGGAAGTTGGGCGAGTTTTGGAAACACTCTTCTTTACAAAACCCCACAAGAATTCGTTGGGTATTAAGTCAGGCGCAATAACTTAGTGAGAGTGTAAACTTGTCTGACCAGGATTCAAAAGCAAGTTAGCTAGAAAGCTAAGCAGGTGTTCCATCCTCAAGGCGAGGCAGGCGGTACAAAAGAAATATTGATGAATGTAGAATGCGTTTGGTCTGGCAGTAGTTCACATTGCCTCCTCCGAGATAGATTTCAGCCTATAAATTATAAGTAATCAATTATCTACGTGACTATAATGCCTGTAGGTCAATGCTCTGGATGCGAGACTGTCACATGACATGACTCATGAAGGTTTGTCGAAGTAATCATGAAACCTCAAAAATTACTATTTGGAACTATTTCTGTTGTCCTCAGCGATACCACTAATTGTCTTCATAATTTTTTTCAGGAGGAATCAGAGCCGAAGAAAAAGAAATACGCAAAAGAAGCATGGCCTGGCAAAAGACCAAGCTTTCTTGTTGGAGCTGGTTGAAAATCTTAAGCGCATTTGAAGAGGGTCCTTTTATACATGTACAAATGTCTCTTTGAATGGCATGTCTTGTGCCATTTGTTGAAGAAAGTGTGTTTGGATTGCATACCATTGAATTTTGTAAAGTGGACAGAATTTATAAGCGCGGTGTGATAATGACTTGATTGTAGTCTTGATAAGAACGATCGTCAATCCTTATGTAATTTTTCGATCAATCTTGAATAATTGTTTGTAATGAGGAACATGTAAATAGATAGAGTAAAATTCTTGAGTCTTCTGATATTTAGATAGTGAAGAAGTATTAGTGATTGTTGGAATAATGTCACGCAAAGTTACTTTGCTTTTGGACTCGAACACGGTCGCAATATTCATGAGAAGGAAACATGATAAATGATAGTCATGTATAATAGGAATGTGATAATTCTCATTCAAGAATTCATTTATCTACCTCGTCCCGATGCTTAGTCGACTGTCATGAAGGTCGTAAATTATCACTTTTGATGAAGTGAAATGGATGGAATTCAAAAAATGAAGTTATTAGCTTGGTATAGATCCTTCCCTATCAACATCAATTTGAAGAGGGTAAGATTGCAATAAATTTAAAAATGCGCTAGGCAGGTCATCGCAGGTATCCTAATTTTCCGGATAATTCGGCTCGTGGGTGAACCTCACGGCACTTTGGCGTGTTGCCATGACTAAGATGCTGATGCAATTCTCGGAAAACCATTTTACAATGCTTTTCCTAACTTTTGTCACACTAAAACTCGTGATATAGGTAATCAGCCTTCATCCATGTCAAGAAATACGATTTCCAGAGCTAGTAGGCTAGCCTAAGTCTTAGGGATGCAAACCGAAGCAGCCAACACTTTCAAAAAAAGTGACTCAGACATGCTAATAATGATTAGTGCAGCAGCGGTAATTGTCTGTCATTCCAAGGTTAGCACCAAAGTCTTTAAAACTTTGAATAAATGGGCAAACAGCAGGTCCAACTATTATGTAATTGTTCGCCTTCTATCACATCGTTTTAAATTGCACGAGTAGGTATATGCATCATCCGTACACTTGTACCTTCTAAATGAAGTAGAAACAAAGCATTCCAATTTTAAAAAGTCATTTTTTCTTCTATTCTATTCTTCTTTCTGACATTGCAAAAGTGTCGATCGATAACATCTGAATACCATTTTTCAGGGCCACATTTTATCATTCGTGCTATGAGTTCTTTTTCAATCGAAGGAAAATACAAGCTACACAATCTCTCAGTGTTTTGAGTAGATTCAGTCGTGGGAAAAACTTCAGAAAAAATCACTTATCAACAGGTTCAAAAACCCTGCTGCACTTACTGTCTGACCAAAAAACTCATCGGTTTTGTTTAAAACGTGCAATTCAGCATGCAATTTAAGTTTGGCAAAACATTCATCCCATCTTTTCCGATAGAACAATTAGAAATATCATTTCCGTAACACTGAGTAATGTTTGAGAGGAGTCTTTTCCCTGATGCCAACTCGAGATAATACTGGATGACGTTTATCAATGTTTCCATGCCAATACATAATCAGATGTGTGTTTATCTTCTTAATGTAATTATATTTATAAATTGAATATTGTAAGCCGCTTATAAACTTCGTTGTCAGTTTAAATGATAAAGTTTCCAATAAATTGACCTTATGATCTGTTGATATTCCACGATTCCCTATAATCGCATCATCAGTGCAATTGTGAACCATAGATGACATTTCACACAGAAATAGCCTAAAATGCAAATCACCGCTGCGGATAATAGCAATGAAGAATACAGTTATTTATAAAAGAATGAACGATGAAGTTACTGTTTGTAAAAGAAAAGAGAAGAGTTTACCTCTCATCATTTTGCGTCTCTACTTTACCATAAGTGACGAATTTTGCGTTGATTAGTCAAGCAACAAAACGCGTGGAATATGGTTTTGGATATTGACATTGTGATAGATGACTCAGTCCAGCCATCATGCTCAGGTATGGGAGATTTCATCCCTGTGACTATCGTCGTATTTCCACAACGCAACAATTCCATCGGACAAAAAATAAAATTGTAATAAGCTTCTGATTCTCCAAAAATTTGCCGTCATAAAATCAGCAGGAATCGACGGTCACACTCCGACTTCTGAATGCATAGCCAGACATCAATGACTTCAGATTATGGGAGTCAAATAAACAAAATGAATATAACAGACATACATTATTTACATTTTCTCTCATTCGTTATTGAAGAAAGGTTGCAAGAGAGCAATATCAGATTTTTAGTACAATGCAATGCATGCCTACCCTGTGTCACAAATTCTCCATATCGCTGCCGTTTCTGTCGCATTGCCAACTAGCGAAATTTAGCTAAAAAATTTGGAAAGTGTGTAGAGCTGACAACATTATAGTGCTCAAACGCTTTAAGTATGCCAGCGAATCACGATTAACTGGAATGGTATGGTCTGTTACCCATAAAAACGTCCTTTCTGTAGGTCGTTCTAGCGTTTGCCGTTCCATAATTGCGCTTATTACCATCCACGTAAGAAAACCAACTCAAACCCCATCACCTACCAATGACGTTATCAGTCAGCTACATATCTCCACTCTCAGTCAGAGAATTTTTTATGGCATGTCTAACATTGCAACATTGCTCGAGAAGGCACTTTTAGGACTTAAGGACTCATAAGCTCAAGACTGAATCTTCGGAAGTATGCACTGTAAACTGTTCACAGTAAATATCCGTTAAAATTAACAGCTAAAATAAGTTTCTCTGTCTACAGTGTGAACAGAAAATATCCTTAAAAACAGGTCACTCTGTTTATCTGATATTAATGGGTTTTGACTGTTGCGTCATCAATCATAATGTGACGTCATCATATTTATCTGATATTAACAGATATTTTCTGTGAAGCGCAACAGTTATTTTAGCTGGATTGAAACGGTTTTTAAAATACATTATGCGGCATAAATATCACTACACATGCATTACCCTTGTCCCTCCCATCCCAGAACACTGAAGGCCTTCGGGTTTTTAGTAAGCTTACAGCATGTGTAAGTAAATATATCAGGTATTCTGATTCTGAAGCGATGATTCAAGTACCTTTGATAATAGAGACATTTGATCCTCTCGCATTGTTGCTTTAGCAAGTGGATTAACCCGTTCTGAATGAATTCTTGCAACACATTCCATAAATTGTGTTATTGAGTTCAGGCACAGGAAAATAGCCCTTAGAGTCGAGGGGCCGCGGTTCCAATCGACTCAAAGGAATGAAGTCAAACCGAGCCGTAGGCGGACTGCTTGAAGCCGAGCCGAGCTGCTGTCGACTTTGTTCGGCTTAAGCTGCGGCTCGGCTTAGGCACATCCATCTTTACGTTGGTTCAGAAATGCTCCAGCTTCATAAATGATCGCTGTGTGTACTTTGGTTGGTTGCTTTGCATGTCAACTAATGTTTGTTTGTTTCTCTTATCCACCAAGAGATGTAGTCTCTCGAAACAGCCAATTTTTGAAGATCATAATTGCGCGCGGTCAATGCGTCTTGCTGTTGGGATCTGATATCTTCAGCCCCTTTTTGTCCGAGGGAATGACACAAAACCTGTCATAAATGAGTGCATAATTGATAGCTCTTGAAGAACACCTTCTTGTCGACTAGCCAGAATTTTTCTTTGAATCCTTCCACTGTCTATAATTTTTTCATGGAAACATGAATTATACAGTTGAAAACATGTAGGAATCACGCATGATTAAGGCATGTAAAGTTTTGCCGACTTATTTTATTTTAAAATACTTTATTTCTCTTGCAATCGTTTAGATCAAATGATTGCAGTGAAGGCAAAGCAATGCAACCACAGTGAGTAGCTAGATAGCCAATTGGCTCCCTACAGTCAGGCACGGCGGAATCGGGGGGGGATGGGCACCGGGGGCATGTACCCCTAAAATATTAGTAACTTTTCAAATCCTTCTCCCATAATTTAATTGATGTGTCTGATATGTCTCGGACGCTAAATGGAGTTGTAGCTAAAATAAGGTCTGAACATCCTGAAGCATCACATATCCGTTGCATTAACCATTGCATTGTCTTGGTCCTGAAAACGTGTACAAATGAGAATTCGATGGTGCATAAAACCTTAACTTTGTCGAAAAACTGGGTGTCTTCATTCAAGCTTCACCAAAAGGAATGGAAATTTTCAAAAATTGTGTTTCTGAATTCGACGACCCAAGCACTCCAAACTTTCATCTTATGTGTCTGACGAGATGTACAGCCCGGACTCTGCCATTGTTGACAATTGGCAAACACACTCAGAAAAATATCTGAAGAAAAAACAGTAGCAGTAGGCCTACAGATGGATTGTCCGGAAAACTGGAAAAATTCTCGACGTTGTTTGGACTTTTGCTGACGAAGAATATTTTTGAAATGTGTGTATATGTGGCAAAAATTTTACAAAGTCCGTCGATAACAGTATAAGTAACAGCTAACTTGGTAGACACTAAAATGAATTAATAAAGCAATCTCTAGATCATCACGATGATTTTTACCAAAGGACAGTCACTATGGCAGAAAATCTTCAATTCAGCGGTCCATAAGAGTTGCCAAGAAGGACGTCAATTTCAATCATCTGCAGCATAGTCGATTCATCAGAATCGACTCCGTCTACTCGTACTTTTCTGTGAGCTCATAGATTAGTGTCTCCTTGAACTAGGTCGCCGTTTCATTCAGACAACATGTTCAGTCTTAATAGAAATTGAGAAACCACTTTTGTCATCTTGCAACGGCTCAAACAAATGGGAACTATCTGAAACACTAATGAAATTATAAGAAGTGGATATTAATTTTGAGAATTTGATGCACTAGCTAAAAAAAATTTTTCAGAGCTAGTTCGAAGCAAGATTTCAAATATGAAGAAGGTTACATCTATAAGCTCGGTATCATGTCTCTTCGCCGATCACGAAACCACAAAGACAGTGTCCCCCAACATTCACACGCTCCTTCACATTTACTTACTTGCACCACTTACCACTGCGTCAGGTGAAAGAACGTTTTCAGCCCAGCGAAGACCAAAAGACTTACATGTATATGAGAAGCCGAATGTCACAGAAAAGATATAATAATTTACTTCTACCATACATCCATAAACAAAGAACAGTCAATCTCAACTCAACAGACATCATGAAACAATTCATTCAAAGTCTACGACCAAAATCTTTTGGAAAGTTTTGGCTGACCGTATTTTGATGGAAACTATATTCAAAGGCTTCATAACATTGTGTTTTTATTTGAGTATAGCTTAGCTTCGAAATTGGAATCTACATGTTTGATAAAAGAAAAAATCTGCTTGATTAAAGTGTGTACCATATTTAAATGATTGCACCTTACGCACTTGAATATACGCATAAACTTTCCGATTAATTTGATTAATGAATAAACTAGAAGTTGGATGGAACTTTGGAAATGCCTGAGAAATTCTGCTTATTCAAATAAAACACGCCTGATATGGCATATGACACACATATATTTACGCACACCAAAATTTCATGTTTAATGTCATCAACATTTTAGAATATATTCCAAAAACTCAGGCATAAAAAGTGCCTCTCTAAATTGTGGCCCCTGCCCTTCATCGTCTTCCGCCGTCCCTGTCTAGAGTCACCATGTATGTAGAAAAATGCCCTGGTCTCCACTGAATAGGGTTTAAAGCAAGCCATGTTTTTAGCTTCCCTTGCTTTTGCTGGTTTTTTATTTCAAGGAATCAATGGCATCGCTTCATTTTAAATGAACAACCCATCAAATGTGTGTGCAGTCTCAAAATAATGCTCCTACAATGTCGATAACATCTTTCCCGATCGATAACATCGCCCGGTTTCACGCTTATATAAGACTATGCGAATAGTTATGTTTGCTGGCAGTAACACAATTTCTTGAAAGCATTCTAAACCTTCGAAACTGTCTATCTACAAAGTCATGGTGTATAGACAGCAGGACTACCTAGGATCACTTACCCTGATATGTTTCCGCTATGAATATGGTGCCTTTCAGCTATGATATCATTTATACTCATCGACGGCATCACGGTTTTAAGTGTCACGTATTTTAATAGCATGTTTAAATACAAGGCTCAAAAGCCATGGTTTTGACAGCCATGTTTAAAGTCACGGTTTAGAAAACAAGTTTAAAGACAAGACGAATATTATGACACACTAAAAACTGATGTTCAAAAGTATATTTTTAAACCATCTTTGAAAACAATGTGCAAAGTTCGGTTATGATAGCATGTTCGAAAACCAGGTTCTAAGGCAGTTTAAAACATTGCTTTTAAATTTAACTATGATTTAAAATTTGAATCTATAAACATTGAAACAAACTTTTCTGAAAGCTGAAAATATGTTCTGAAAGTTACAATCTGCATGTGTAAAACTCATATCGCATGTCAATATTTGAGAATTTCTATAAACTAAAAGCAAGCTTTATTTATCCTTCACGAATATTCTCTTTTCAAGAATATCGGCTGTTTCGACTTCTCATTATTTCATTGATAACTTTTGAGTCTTGATGGGAATTGGGATGAGAGCCAAACGTAGACAAAATGCTTTATTTAGAGACTGGCTATATTTATATGCTTGGTGAATGGTGATCTATCCATCATTATTAGTGAAGGATCTGAGATGTCTTAAATGTACTTGTGCTGTGCGCATATACTCTTCAATAAACATAGTGTGATCGATTTATCAATCCAAAGGCTAGCATCCATCAACTCCAAAACCCTAATACGTGGAAGTTGACGGTTGATCCGCCCGGAAAATGAGAGCGATGGAAAATAAGAAGAGTAGCATCGTTGTTTTGATATTCTCCCCCCCCCCCCATCAATCTATGTTTTTAACCGGGAAAAGTATATCAGAAAGCCGCTATTTCTTGATTTCACCTTAGGAAAATGAGAGGCAGGTGCAAACCTAATAAAGTCTCCTAGAAACCACAAGCTTCGATATCTCAGCTTGTGAGAGGAGGGAAAGTGAATAACACGGAAACTAAGATTCAACCTTTGAATATTGCAACTGTTTTTGCGCTCGGAAACTGAGAGCAGGGGAAAGCAAAAAGACTAACACCGGCCCTGCGTCATCTCTCAGGTATCATTGAATTCGGTGAAAAGTGCACATGAAGAATTACAAAGCTAAAAAATTGTCCATAAAATTCATTATTTCCCCAATAGTTAGTTTGAGTCGGCTAGCGAGTCATAGATCAAATGATTAATGAAAGGTAATTACTCTTGATATCCGGAATCCAATTGTATATTTTTCATCAGTATCGCGCGGTTAGCTCTTTTGATTTTCGGTGAATTCTTTTGACTCCAATATTTTTTGCTTATTAAAAAATTGCTCTTGATCGGCATTTATTTTCATGCTGACTAAATTGCATGCAAGATCATCTATGATATTGACGTTCAAGGATTCCGGTTGACCTGAATTCAGAGTTTAGATGAATTGACATCAATTTCAGTATTCATGAAAATCACTCTTGAAAATCTTAGAATTGAGCTATTTTGAAACGACCACTTCCAAAAATGAAATATTTATTGGAAGACTAATGTTTGAGAATAAACGAATAAATAAAATTCTGATAATATAAGTTATAGATTCCTGCGGAGAAATGTGATCGTCTGCTGGTCGGTGTCTGAAATTTATTTATTCAGAATTTATAGAAATACAGCACAGAATATGTTGATCATAAGAAGTATCTTGCAAAATCAACTTCATTATCATTCTTTTGCATCACATCAATTGTTTCGAAAGTTCTAGAATTTTAAATCACCCTCCAAAATAATTAACATCCTGATTATTTTGCAAAATTATGCGTGGGTTCTCAAAATAAATCCGCCGCAGGATGGTAAGCTACAAATTGCAATATCCATGGACCCGACCCCAGCTGGAAAATCCCCGATCGGTATAACCCGGCATGGAAATACAAAAGTAATTAAAACGAATAACTCAAAAATAACTTTCGGCGCGCATTATCTTCAGTGAACCTGATGCGTAAAACCGCATCATACGAGGGAGTAAGCAGATGAGCGGAGATTGTCTGTGCAATTGTCTCCGCGAACTGTCTGTCAATTGTCTGTGCAGCGAACATCAAAATAATAAGCCACAATTTATAATGAACCACCGAAGACAGAAAATCCAATATCAAGACAAAAAGTTCAAAATAAAGTGGCATGCAAAAGCTGACAATGATTACAAAGAATAAAGACACTGTCCCACGCAGATCCCAAGTCGTGGTTGACCTTTTCTCTCCAAGTTCCTTCGATCATTGATAAGCCATCTTATCTAGTCACTCTCTTTGCTTAACACTGAAGTATTAGAGAAATTGATTCAACAGTCACTTTCAAAAAAAGTGCTTGGCCACTTCCTATCGTTCCACCTCCAAATTCTTGACGCAGGGCAAGAACTTTTTCTGTCTGTCCTCCACGTTTCTTCCGGACTGACCAACGTAGATCCAATCGCATTCAGAACAGTTGAATGAATAAATCGCCTCGATCTGTTTCGGAAGTGAGCCTACTCAGAGCTTTCGCATTAACTTTCGTTTGCCAACATCGGGCCCCGGGATTTCTTCTAAAACAGATATTGACTGCGGTCAATTCTTGCTATTCAACAGACCGATTAACTGTGCTCCTACATTCTCATCAAAAGAGAAGACTGACTGCGTCAATTAATGAAGACATGTCGGAGTGGCAAAAAGATGTCAAAAAGATGTCACGTCTTAGGAACTAGGTAGTAACTTTGAAGGAATTTAAGTTGCAAGTCGCCTATCGAAATTTTGTACATTTTATCGGATTTTTGCCAATTGCTTCCTCTCTTAAACAGCAAAAAATGCATATTACCGTCGCACTGCCGATATTCCGCATCTGCCGTTGAATAAACAAGATTTCGCCAAACACTGCTTACGGCGAAATCTCCTTCTGCTTGGATATACCCTTGACTCAAAATTAAGTCAATTATAGATTTAGAACAGGAAATGTGCAGGACCTCATATGATCCCATGTAGCCTATGATGGTTGTTTATTTAGCCAATTTCACGGTGGGCTGTTTTTATTATGTCTCTATGATACCAACAGCTCGCTGAGTGAGGGGTGACTGTATAGTAGACAAAGGCTATCGACCAATCGAAGTATGCTATCGCACTCGAAGTTCGGAATCAATTACTCTGCATTCATCGTCTTCCTTGTTGTCGGCAGTAGAGAGTTAAAACGGTTTTATAGATATTCTTAAACAAGGATCCAACATTGTTCAACTGAAAATCAAACAATAAAGCAAGTCACAAAAAATTATTTAAAATTTATATTTACTTATGGATTATTAATTTTTTGTGACATGTTTTATTGTTTGATTTTCAGTTGAACAATGTTGAATCCTTTTTTAATAAATATTTACCCAATATTTTGCATTTATAATTTTGTTTTTAATTTTATTTTTCTACCTCGAATTATTTTTTTCAATTTTGTTTTCTTTTTTTGAATCATAGAAATTGATGACAAGAAATCTCTGGAACGGAAGTGGAGCTCCATGCAATACACAATAGTGGCACAAAAATCACACGCATTTTCATTTAGATACACTTGTCAGCGTCTGCATCGTTGGATTAGAATCAGTCACATGTGCAATTCTAAGCTTTTCATTGGTTATTCATGGCCCAACTTAATTCCCTGGATGTGCCGCGACCTTGATTCAATCTATAATCATATTTTTATCAACTTTTCGTTTATTCGGTCCATCACGCTATATAGCAACCACACCAGTTAAGTTAGGGCGCCTGACTGCTCCAATTGATACTCCTAGAACTCTATAGCCACAGTGTAGCGTTCAATAGCTTAATAATATGCAACGACGCCGTCTTTGACTCTGAGGCTGGTCACTGTAAACAACATGTCTGCAAAACAATCCTGACTACGAAATTCATCATTCTTTTCGCTTACATCATTTTAGGTTTATTTTTCGAGAGTGGATTCCACTTGTGAATCGAGTACGCTTATAGACGCTGACGAATAGGACATCGAGCAATCCGTGTGATCGATGACTGTCAAAGCTGACATAAAATATCTAAATTATTCGCGATGCATTCTTTATTGAGTTCACAGAAGATGTTAGTGCATTAGGTAATGCTGTCCATGCATCAAGGTTAAATTCCTTTTAATATCTAATCAGTTTATACTACTCACATATCAAAATCTGAGGTACCAAATCGCTAGTAGACACAAGAAAAGATTCAAAGATGTAGCCTTTTCGAATTTGATCGAATATTTTTTGGCTCACTGGAACTTAATCTTCTCAAAGAACTCTTTTGATAAGAAATACATACAATAAATTTGAATAATTAATTATAATTTTTATAATAAATTTGAACTGAATCAATTCGTTTATAAATATCTAACTTCATCAATAAATTAACCAATTTCTCCGTAATTAATTAAACTTACCGACAAGGTTCCTAATAAAGCGGAAATTTGGCTGATTTTCAAGGAAATTCATGAACCGCACTAATAAGCACAAGTCTTCATGCAAAAATCGAGATATTTTCTGCTTCTTGACTCAAATTTCAAGTTTGCTAACAATAGTAAATCAATGTAATTGCTTTTTCCACCCAGCCTAAATGGATCTGTAAATTTAAGAGTCCTTATCCAAACATTAAACTAACAGATTGCAGTCTACGGTCAATAAAAATCACTGTGCAAAATTGAGTTATGAGTGGTTGGACTGATACGCAATACCTTACGTATTAGGAATTCAACTACTTTTGTGTGGATTAATTCAAAGGCATATTGATTTTGTGATTCTCTAAATTTATTTTTCATTTCTTATCTGACTCAATGAAAAAATATTGTCATCTTTTATAGTTACGAGCGTAATTATGATAATTGTCTTTGCTTGTGATAATTTGCTCTTTCGGTGGCAGGTAATTTGTGACATGATCACGCTTAAGAAAATGCACTTATTAATAGTAACTCTTATTCACTTCCATAGAAGATAATTTAATAGACACAGAGATTTGTAAAATGTCATTCTTTCTGCTATCATGAATAGTCAAATCCGTGATGATTTCTCCAGGACTGCAAAATTTTGCATATCTCACGTTTGGTACTGAATCACAACTCGAGTTCATTTAATAAAATCGAAATTGCATGCACATTGGGGATTTACGAGTAATTGACACTGGTTTGATGCTCTGCCTAATACACATTGCTTACTCTATTGCCCTAATACTGCGGTGTCTTTTCATTCTACCATAATAAACTTTCGCTTTGCATGAGATTATGTTCCTGATATCTAAAGAAATATTTGATCAATTTTTAGAAAAGCCAGTTTTACTGACTTTAGGGAACTCTTCTTCAAGCAAACTATTCCTGATTTTACTAGCGATTTGGTCCTTGAGATTTTAGTGGGTTATTAGGGTTGTGTGAAACTTACGTAATGAAAATTTGCTACTAAGAAGCTTTATTGAAATGAAATTAAGTTGATTATTAAGGAAATTTCAATACGGCATTATAATTCAAGTCTCATACAGTAGATTGAAATGAAAACTTATTCCGCAGGCTCAGTTTTCGAGTTTGTTAATCTAGCCAATTAATTTACACCTCTTTTCAAAAGAGTTAAATGGATCTGTTAAGCAAAGATACTTCTACAAATTATTAACTAACTGACTGCATTCTACGGACAATAGAAATCATTGTGCAGAATTGATTTAAAAATGGTGAGAATCAGAATAGTCTGCAAGAATTCAATTTCATACATGTGGATTAATTAAATTCTCTCAGGTAGGATTGTATGATTCACAAAATTATTTTGAATAGTCGAAATATCGCCGTCATTTTGATGGAATTACATTTACTCCTAAGTGCTTTCGCCGCCTGTCTCCATGAGAAGTGCAGCCGTAGTGACAGTGACAGAACTAAGACGAAATAATATTCACAGAACATCACAAATACAATGAATGATCAATAAAGACACAGAGATCTAAAAGCCATTGATGATGTCATGCAGATAGAAGCGATGCAATAACAAATAAACTTAATATAAGCAGAGGGCACGCAACTCACATTGCAAAATAATACACAGAAAAATAAAGTGTAAATAAGATAAAAAGGGAAAATCAACATGACAATAGAAAAACACCATAGCAAAGAAGAAGCATGTTTGAGCTCATTTTGAACACAAAGTAATGGACGGAATCTCTCCTCATGAAGAAAAGCCGCGAAGGCGCTCAGGAGTAAACAAACTTCCATAAAAATGCCGATGATATTTTGTCTATTCAGATTGATTGGGCCAGCCTCATTTTTCAAAGTTCACTAAATTAATTTATAATTTTTTAGTTATGATCATTGTCTTTGATTATGACATTTTAATCATTCAGCGTCAATTAGTTTGTGACATGATCAAACGTGCGAAAGTGCTCATATAAACAAGGTTGAATCTTATTGCAATATTCACTTCTATCGAAGTCATTTTCAAAAAACTTCGTCTGTCTTTTTCATCTATTTTGCTATTGTGATCAGTCAGTTCCGTGTTAATTTTTCCGTATCAGCAAAAATCTCGCACATGGGGTTCGATTCTCATTGGGGACTAAATTAATGCTGAGTTGTTACTCTACCGCTTACTTACTCTGTGGCTGCGACTTCACATGTAGTCTTCATTCACATTAAATAGTTGATTAAAGCCTATTTAAAAATTTATTTATTAGCTTTATTATCATTTTTCAGCACGATCACCCCAATCAACGATTCCCTACAATCTGAACCCTTTATGAGTTAATACTAATTTTTCAATGACCGTTGGGTAAATGCAGGTTTTTACTGCATGTTTTACGCAAGCAAAAGGATGAATTTACGAACGTACGTTTGACGTTTAATAAGATTATCACTTGAAATCGGCGCTTACAGTCAACAAATCCCAGAATACCTGGAGGCTGGAGCAGTATTTTCCACTCCAGCATTCGATCTATACACACAGTGATATGGTCAATCGACGCTTCAGATAGCCTGGCGATTTGTTTTTTCTGTAAATTCCTAACATTACCCTAAAATCTTCCCTACCAGAACTCCCCTCTCTCAGTTCTCAGATCAAAGACAGCACCGCGTATTGTAGTCTTCTCAATGTCGTCTGTGACAATTTGGCGGTGAGCTGTTTGATCTGCGGTTATTAGCCGTTTGCTGAGATGTGGAGCGAGTGGTAACTAGAGCCAATAGCTCCCGCCCAAGAAGTTTTGCATCACACAGAGAACACACCATACATACACACGATCAAAATGAATTAGTTGGATATTCAGCTCAATTTCATCCCAACGAACAAACGGACCGACGAAAACTCCAACCTCCTCTTTACAAGTGTTCACTTCTTTTAGATGAATGAAAGAGTATTGTAGTATCATTTATCACCGATGTACACGGTCAGCAATGACAGAATCTGGACATCTCCTCAGCCGACAGATGATTGTACATTGCACACATAGGATCACCGTTCGCCAAGTGTGTGAAGGCGTACGCGTGTTTTCAATTTGACCTGAATACATCGTTAACACTGGTTGAAAGCCAATGCGAGTGTTGTGTGCGTCTCTCATGCTGACTTTTAATACGTGCAATAGAAGGGATCGGACTAGCAGCTGGACTTAGTAAATTTCCTATTTATGCTATGTAGCCCATTGCTATCTCGACCTCATGATCTGATGGTTGAATTTCTGTATATAATGGGGATGAAGATGCCCGGAAGAATTCCAATTATCAACAAAATAAAACAGGTGAGTTAGTTCTACTTTCTTTTTTGTTTACTTCTTTCATTTTTTGGGAAATTAAAAAAAGACGGCACTGCGTATAATGCAGCCTTTTATTAGAAAATCAATCAGTAATTTCGTCAATGATTCATAAGGTCCATATTTTTGCCTTTATTGGTCACAAACGCATAAAATCGTTTGATGATTCAATTGCGGAATTTCAAGAATATCGGCTGTGATCATGAAGAAATGATCTATTATTAATTAAATTCATCTAACTACAGCTAAAATATGTGCAAGACTGTAAGAGATACCTAGGTGATTATTAATGCATCATAAATGCTTGTGATCTATCGTATGTCTATCGGAGCTAGTCTTATCGGAACTGAATTGCATTTCTGACGAATGAAAATGAGATTCGGTTTCAGAATCCTTGAATAATTTCCCTGAGAATATATCTGTTTCGTCTGTTTCGGGCGCATCTGTGAAAATTCAAAAATGGACAGGGAAAGGAAGAAATAGAAAATCAGACGGCAAGCCTAATATTCTCTCAATAAAGATTGAATCTTGCGGAATAAGCATAGGAGGGCGACAAATGAAAAATGGCTGTGTTGATATCCTTTTTGTGTCGAGCACATCAAGTTTAATGCTCAGAAATCTTGAGGGCTTGTGATGCACTATTTTAGCAACTATTTCAGTGCTTCATATACTAAAATGATATTAATGAAAAAATCAGGTATAGATACTTTTACACATCATGTGATCATAGAAAATACATTTTAAACGCAAGAATGTAATACATGCGGATTACAATTAATGATAATTCGTAGAAAAGTTACATGTACTACATACGTGCCGCAATCAAGACTATCAACAACTTTTCTGTTGGAAAAAGTTGTGTTTATATCTATATCCTAAATTGCACTTGGAGGTAAATAAGTCCGTTTCATAAAAAGTGGATCATCCTAAAATTTGACTAAATAAAACATAAGTATGATACAAAAAGCATTTTTCATGTTATTTCATGTCCCTAATATATTTAAATGTCCTTATATAATCTGATAAGCTACGATACAGTAACAGTTCTTAAGAAGCTAATATTTTGTGGCCCTACCCTTATTGTCAATGACATCACCAATTCGTCTAGGCATTGATTCGATGATATCGTTGATTTTTGACTGATCTAACTTTCTCCACTCTCTTTTTAACAGTGACGTAAGTTGTGATACGCCATCTGTAGGTAGCAGTGAACGACGAACGTTGCGTTTTAGAATACTCCATACATTTTCTATGGGATTCGGATCAGGAGAACGAGCTGGCCAAGATAATGTCCTAAGCCCTAATTGAGACTTGCATAAGTTGACTACTACTCCTGTGACACGTAGCATTATCATCCATAAATAACCAAGTCGATGGATCACCAAGTTGATCTGTCATTTGGCCAATGTTCATTCGTAAAACATTCACGAATTCATGGTTCCTTGCTGCATGTGAAGTCTTCTACGAATAGTGGACTTAGAAATAGACGAGTATAGTGCAGCCATCTCAGTTAACGAGAGACTTGGATCAACTTTAACAAATCTCAAAATTAGGCGGTCTATACGTTTGGATGTTTTGCGTGGACGGCCAGAGCCCTCTTTACGACAGAGCCGAAAATCATCATTATGCCATCGATGCACATTTGTGTAAGGGACATTTAGTCGCTTGCTTGTAGCTCGCAAAGAAAACCCTGACACTTTGCCTTTTGTGAATGCGATCTCGTTATTGTTCATTTGTGCTTTGTATTGTTTTCAACCGGTAAGAGATAGATTTCTAGCTGAAAGCAATCAGGAGTGCTGCCAACACCACCGCAACGAAGTCAGGAAGCTATGGAACATGAAGTCCAGTAAATCACATGTAGCAGTTACATTATTGTTGATGAATAATGGTGCTATACTGGCTCTGATTGACCGATTTTCTTTATTTTTGTTTTGCTTGATAGCTTTTGGCTTGTAGAACAACATATTACATAACAAAGGAAACAAATGTAATTTTATAAGAGTGAGGTATGATTTTGTGTAACATTGCTAAATGAAGATCAAATAATCTACTACTTTTTATCTATAACAGGAAAACAACTCAATATTCATGCTTGAAATTTCCAACAATGATATTAGTAAGCACAACTGACATATCTTCCAAATTTCATAGAAATTCGTTCAAGTTTGGCGGAGTTAGACAAAGTTGAAGTTAAGGCGATGTTTAAGTGTGATCCATTTTTTATGAAACAATCTGTAGAATCGTACTTAATAGAATCACACAGCCACAAACATTTTAAGCATGCATACATGGTCAGTCGAGAATTTGAAGATGAATAGGCTACTCCTTTTAAATGACACACTGATACTATTCAGTGTTATGTTGTGTGTTGCAGTGCACATAATCCTTTTTTGGTTTGAAGCATTTCCGCATAGTGACGGTGATATCATTCAAACTCATCATGTTAGAAATAGCAGGAATGGATGTCAGACAGTGGAATGACAGACGCACTTTTGTTTACAAGCAAGTAAGTTGCAAGATAGTTAATACACTTAATAGAGGGAATAAAAAGAATATGAGCACTGGAGGTGGATATTTAAGATGTAGAGTGTAATGATACATGTAAACGGAAAAACTCAAATTTTGATAACTCTTCCATCGATTAACAATTTGCAAGTTATGAAACTACAAGTCTTCAAGCATGAAAACAGTAAATAGAATAGCATAGGGAACAATCAGCATCACTTCGGCATTATAAGTTGAAATGAAGGGTAACCAGATTCAATATCCGATTACAGCGACATTGATAACCGGCAACAAAGAGGAACTATTCATGCAGATAACTTATTACCCCACATGACGTTTTGAATCACGCTAAATGTAATTAAATTACAAGTCAGATAAGTTGGAATGAGAATAGCGAACATACACTGGTATGCGGAGCAGTGTGGATAATGCTTTCGACTTAAACAGCCCATAATATTCCCTCTCAACTATGATCCAGCTCTCGTTGAGAAATGATGATACAAATGATCGTATTCGAGTGAAAAGTATTCGAGCGAATTATTTGAGCCAATAGAATTGACGCCCAGCCATGGGAAAGATTGTTGAATTTCCGACAAACAATCGCTAGATTATGAAGTATATATTAGGATCCTTGATGCAGGTAAAGCAGCGTTTTACATCCAGCTGTTGTTTCAAATACGATAGCATACTTAGTTATCTGGATTGGCATGGAAATTATAGATAACCTAATTATCAATATTCTCGGACAGGTTGCGGCTGAGGACATACGTTCATGTAGCTTGGTATACGTTCATTCTTTAGTAGTACAATAACTAAAGAATATTGTTTAATAAGCAAGGAAGGAGACCGTACCCACAAATGTTGTGAGAACAGATATCACTCCCACCACGAGCAAAACGACGATTAAGAAAGTAAATAAGTAAGTAAGCACTTATTCATATTGAATAGAAATCAAAGCATTACAATTGCAATGACATATAATAATGAATGTGAAAGTTGATATGACCAATTAAGTCACAACAAACTATTGTATAGGACATTGTTTGAAATAAAACACGACCAGTGTACAAAGGAATGCATGCGCCGGGACGTCGAGGTATGTGGCAAACGAAAGTGACCAGTGAGTTGTAAGCGATCATGTAAAAGCGAATGCAAAGGGTGAAAGACATTCTGCTTACATGTGTTCAAGAACTTCACTACACTCAGTACTACGCAGTATACGAGCTTTCCTAAGATATCTCAAAACTCTGAATAATGTTCAACGACAATTCCTTCCATCCTTCCAGAAATAAATCTATGTGATCGATTCTGAAACTTTGCAAGGAAATTTCAAGATGCTCAGGAATCCAACAGAGTAGAGGAGAAGCATATATAGAAATGATGGCGTTATAAGACTGTGATATAACTTACTTTCATTAGTTCACATTTAGGCAGGATAGGTTTCAGTACTCTAATAGCATAAAGTCTTCTAGAAGCACTACTGATCATTTCATTAAAATGTAGGTTCCACTTCAAAAAATTACTCCAAGAGATAAACCAGATTGAGAAGGAGCAATTACACCACTTCCAGGAAAGATAATTGCTGCTTTGATTTATTGAGATTCATCACCAAGATATTATCTTGTATCCAACACTGAATGAATTCCGTATTATTAGGCGGATTTTCTGATGTGATCGGCTCAGTGAAATGTCCACAATTGTAGCAGGTGCTGGCACATCAAGGAAGCCCATGAAACATGCAAATAAATATGGCCCGAGCGCGAAACCCTGCAGAACGCCAGAGAGCAAGCGAAAAAGTGGATCATATGCATCATTCATCTTCACTCGTTGATAGCTGTGTGAGATAGTCTTTCAACCACAGAATAAAACAGTCAATATTACTTTAATAAAGGCGATTGATGAGAATGTTATGATGCACTTTTTCAAACGTTTTCGAGAGATGGATGCACGTAAGTTTCACGGAATTTACATTCGGCATGTCAAGGTATGATCTTATTGAGTTATGCATTTTTACAAGTACACTGTCTGTTGACCAAAGTTCTCGAAATGCATGCTGGTGTGGACCATGCAAACATGATATCGATCAATGCAATATTGACTTAAGAACAATCTTCTTCTTCCTCATCTTTCGTCCCATAGGATGGCGGGGTTCATAAGATTGAAGAACAATTCGTTCTAGAATTTTTCCCAACGTAACCGATGGAGATATTGGACGAAAGTCGCCTCTTTTAGGGTTTTTCACTTTCGGAATAGGTGATATATCCGCTAGTTTCCATCTTTTTGGAACTGTCTGAATCGAGTGCCGATGGACCTTTGAAATATGTATTTCAGATAATAACAAATCAAATCTAAACCAAGTTCCAAAAGCCGATTAGGGGTATCGTCACTACCAGAGCATTTTCTCGTATTAATGCTCGATATACAAAATCGAAAGAGGATTCCAGTATTCATCCCGAAGATCGCACTGATGAGACAATACTTGAAAATTACAATTACGACAGAATTCGTCATTTAACAAAGACAAGAAAGTTTTCAAATTTCCATATTGACTGATGAGAGAGTTCAATGTTTATGAAGAGAGTTTCCCTCTTACTTCATTCACCAAGTTCGATGCATGCTTATTAGAAGAAATTTGCTCCGCTTTGGTTTCACTATTTCAGATTGAACCTTCTCTTTATAATGCGCGTACAATACCCAATATGATACCCAATCTTTGTATAATAATAATGTATAATACCCAATCTTTCTTTCAATAGGCGTCCCACCTTTCACTAATAAGCTCTTTCAGCAAGGGAGTTATCCATGGTTTATGCTTAGATGAAATAATTACGTATGAGGACGGAATAATTGAGGCAGCTTGATAACTAAGCCGATAGAAATGATCACAGACAGTATCAATACAAGACTCAGTGAATATATGAGAGAAGTCCATCAAAGAGAGCCCCTTGAGAAACTAATCAACATTCAATTTCCTGAAGTTGTATGACTAAACTAACTTTGTTGGCTTGAAATTCAATGATTTCTCAAAAAGCAGAACCATATTATGGTCTGTTGTCAACATCATCAAATTTTTATATGTAGGTAATACTATCAATCTCTTTTGAAATACATTAAAACGTGTCATTTCTGTAATTCAGGAATTCTATGGTTTGCAATTTGGGTTTTCTTAAAATTGATGGGATAGTTTTATGAATGAAATATTGTTAACCCTTGTCATTGATTGAATATTTATAATTGTAGCAACTGATGTTGCAACTTTCGATCTGAATATATAAATTATAAATGTGATCAGTTCTTAACTATAAAGATTAAGTCATCCAAGAAGTTAAATGACGATAAACCATATTTTATGATAAACTTTTTAATGGTTGAGTTCTATGCTATTATTAAGGAGCCTCCTGGTACTACTTTATTCTTTCATAAATAGTAAATTACTTGCAAATTTGCTTCAAAAATGCGAATCTTTTCTAATTTCATAAAATTACGTGCAACTGCGTATCTACAGTGCTTTTACTATTTGTAAGCGAAAACTTACAAAATGTTGTAAACTGTATTGAATGTAAGATTGCATTTCACGTTTAAGTTTCAGAACTATCGGACGTGACTTTTCGTGACTCATATAGAGGTTTTTGCTGTGAGCATATTTAGCTTTTTGAGCACTAAAGTTTAGCATTGGTGACATAAAGTCAAACAACAGGGTGTTATTTACATTACTGTATATAATTCTAAATGTATAATTTCTGCAGGCCAAATATTGATTGTATATCCAATTGAAATAGGCCTATATAGTTGCGTCCGATTGTCTATAATTATACCATTTTTAAAAAAGTTATCGTGATATAGGTAACTAACTGTACCTAGTCACAAATTATTTCTGGTTTTGTTGAATAGGCCTACTAATGATTCTACTTCTGTTACACCACAAACTGGATTATTATGCATTATGATCTTACATGTGATATATATATATATATATATATATATATATATTTATTGATAAGCAAAATGTGCCATTCCTTGCTGACTTCCTTATGATATGCTACCTTTGATTTCCATTTGGAAAATACACATAATTTATTCTTACTCTTGCTTTATTGCTAATTATGATCCACTATTACAAATGCCTGGCGGATCATTATTGATTTTGTTGGCAAATGTGTCGAAATTATGGAACAACATGCATTGGACTCCATCTATCAAGCTTGATTGTGTGACAGCCTGCGTACATTATATATTTTCACATTGCTCTTTCGGGGCTTTTCGACTTATAGCATTAGAAAAAACGAGGATTAATTGTTTTGAATTACACCAGGGAGTCAGGAGACAGGCACTGATTTCTTTATTTTTTGGTTTCTGTCATCATTTTTATATTTTTCGGCATGATATTCGGGATAGATATAAATTCTTGGCATTCTTATACGCACATAGATGTTTTCATAATTGAGAAAATTTCTTATCATAGTGGATGGCAAATAGTTCACTGTCAATCCAAAATTGTCTTTTCCGTGTAGCTACCTACTGTGCAAGCTATCTACCAATTGACTTGTAGGTAGATATTCGCGATATATGTTCTGTGACATTTGCAAAGGCGACGTATTCACGGATTCAATGTGCTTGTCATGCATATATCCAGCAGTATAGGCCTAGTAGTGATTGGTATAGTTTTTAATGCATAAATTTCAAGAAGCTTTTGAATTTCATCTCCGAGACACAAGGCATTTCCGCATGGTATTTGAACACTTTAGACCTTGCAAAGTCTAGATTGTTAAATCTAATAGATTTTAAGTAAACGGTTGATAATTCTATTATCACGTATTGAACCATGTATAGGCGGTTGTCATAACATGCATTTAGTTATTTTTTTCATTAGAATAATTTAGTACTTTTTAATCCTTAAATTTCCTAATTTTCTCCATTTATTAATGTGACGACCTTTTACTTATCAGTTATCCTGGATAGCGATATGTATGTAGAATAAAAAGAGGAATATCAGAATTACATTTATTAGCATGCGCACGAATGAAAGTTCAATATTGATCATAGTGCTACCATGAATTTATTGCATGAATAGATGTATCCAGAATTTATAAAATGAATATCTACTCAAGATGCATAAGGATTGTCTAATGAACCAGACTAGTATGACTTCATTAACCTAGGAAAAATAAGATTATCCAGTTTAACTCACAAGTCCTATTTGCGAATAGAAGAATGAAATAAACTATGACAGGAAATTTTTGGTAAGGGACAAGTAAGTTTATTGAAAGCCCATAGAGCATTTTTAAGATTGGCTCAGAGTAGTCTGCTTTACTTTTCAATTCAAGACATCATGCTTTCAAAAACTATAGATTACAATTACATGTCAAGGCCAATTTTCACAGTAAAAGGAAGATAAACATTGATCGGACTCTTTACTCAATGTTCCTGTCACGTTGAACGAGTATTGGACTTTGTTCACGGATGCTCTCATTAGTAAATGAGCGACCTTTGATACTTCGGAAGCAGTTAGATTAATCTGTCAGTCCTGAATTTTGCGGATGAGGTGAACTGGTGAAGTAGATGTAAAAAGTCAAGAGATGTTGTTGAGATTCCAATCCACCCAGATTACCGACATTTTATCCGATGCATTATGGAGATGTACATTTCTGATGAGTAAGAGAGTGCATTTCACTTGCTCCTGTCATTTATGACCGCAAAATGACAGCTCAGTTCCTGTCTTACTTGATTGACAGTGAAATGAAATATTGATTGTATCAGAAAGATAGGAAGCGATAAGGGGAATTGTTTGCTGAATGCCCGAAACGCAATGTAGGCTACTCAGGTGAAAGAAATCATTCGCATGGTTAGGACAGCTTGTCCGGGACATCTCGATAGACTTAATTGCGTGACGTGTGTACACTACACAGACATGACCTTTGTTAATGTCCTCATGCACTTCATTTAAGCCTGGAATTTAAGCAGTCACTCAGCAGTTAATGCAAATTTGAAACAATTCATGAATCTACATTTTGTACTTTTTCAAAAGTTTTGATGTACGTGTATATTCATTCATGATTACTCTGACGTCTTGAATTTCAACATTTCAAATTTACCGACAGAATTTTCGCTTGAAAAAAATAATTGGAGAGTATCGCAACCTTTGCTTGATTCAAGGTGGAATTAAAAGTAATCTGAGTGCAATATTAAAAAGAAGTCATTTTATTAAAAACATGGAATTAGCTTTAAGCATAAAAATATTTGCAGAACAAAAGTCTATGTGAATTAAGTGTACACAAATATCTTAGAACTTTATAAAGTGAGCGAATGAGCAGTATTTTCGTCAGTTTTAATCGGTGTGCAAGTGAAGGGGATGAATAAAGATGAGGAATTGAGGGGTGAGTGATCGAAAGGACGATTATGGGCAAATTAGTGATGATCGCGAGAAAATTCGCTTAAAAACACAACTATGGAGTGCAGTTATAAATGCTGTTTACAGAAGGACCCATTTTAATGGGAAACAGTCCTTTTCGCTTGCAGCCGACCCCGTGGCCACTGAACACACAGTGCAAATACTTTCATAAGTGTGCTACGAATAGTAGGTTATATACTTTCGATACATGTCGAAGCCGACATAATAGTGCATGTATAACAACAGGCATGCATGTCGTGTTTTGTTTGAAGAAAGCTCGGCAGCACTGACGCAGATTTCAAAGGATAGTCGTCGCAGACGTGCCTTTGAATCTTAACATTTTCAATTAAAATGTTTTAACAACAGAGTAATTTATATCTTTCGACATATCAGTTGAGAATACAAATTTCATTCCTAAGCGAAGATTATTTTAATGAAACAATTTTACGTTATGAAAGGTTGAGGTAAATTGACAGTGCGACTGATAATGATGGTTAACTGTCATGATCTGTTCCTCTCTTTAGGAGCTGTCATTTCGATGGTTGAGGTCAGCTGAGGCAACCCCCTGGGATACAGACACTGCCCATCTGCTGGCCAGTGATGATGAACGGCTACCGATGACAGGTAAGTTTCCGGCATTATCTTTCCGTTTTGATTATATCATTCTAAAATGCGCAATTCATTCGTAACAGGAAAACTAATGTTAAACGATTTTTTGAATTTGTATGGAAATTAAATTGTACCTTGCTTGAGAAAGAAATTCAATTTAGGTGGCTGCTTGCACTTAACCGTCAAAATTTGAATAAGGTCAAACGATTATCATGTATTATCATGTAAAGCAAAGTATTCGCTGAAAAGGCAATCATTAGTTTGACAATTCCCTACAGAGGCAATTGTCGACATTCTTTTCCCTATCGCTCACTTTTTACAATTAATTAGGATATCTCCCACCTAAGGCAAGGTAGCCAAATATCATCTATTGAGTAGGAATTCCAATCCCAGGATCCCGACATCTCGATATTTGGGTCTAATCCAAGGTAACCAGATTTTTTTATCCAAAACGGGACACCTTATCAAGTTGGAAAATTGGCCTATAGGTGTTATCTTGCTTTACAAATAATGATGGTTGTTTAACCCATTTCTGCCGAAATTAATTTTCTTTTCAGAAACTTGTGATTCTTGTAGGTGGCCTCATAGATGCTCAGTCAATATAGTCAATATTGATTATGCTCAGTCAATATATGGCAGTTTTATGGACTGACCCATATATGGGTCACCAGGCGCACCCTTGAAACTATATCTTAAAAAAGAAAAGGATCCATTGATGTCAACAAATTAATTGGTAATCGAAACATAACATAAGTCTAGGTCTGGAAAGGTTGGAAGCAGTCTACACTCAGTTAAACGTCGAATTTTGAGCCTTGTATTTTAGTTTTGTTCGCTTCTGCACCTCTCTTGGGGCATTCCAGAATTCGACACCTTCGGCTATCATTTGGGATCACTTGAGGCCATTGGTTCCCCTCATCAAATCGTGCTCCCTCACATCGGGCAGCTCGCTGTGTTATCCTCCCTGCACCACCTCAAAATAAGTGAAGAGTAGGCCCTAACAGTTCAATTATGAAATGTGGAAGTTTTACTCACGATCAGGAACACCGAATGATTTTAGGTAGAAGCTAGCTACATCCTCCCTGAAGTCCAGAAAAAGTCTGTTGACTTCCTGTCATTCTCGACAATCGCCAGGCATTGTTTAGAGAAACGTCGATGAGCCAGGCAAAGATGGAGAAATAGAACTTCTTTACATGGATTCCTACTCGATATTTGTTGACCATTTGATTCTATCCGTACCTCCCGTACATTGATTGTATGCGTGAGGATAGCCAAATAGATTTTTAATTCTTCTTTTTTCATCTGAAATCGTACTTTCCCTTTGTAGGCGGTGCAAAGGAGGGTCCGGTCTGGTGAATGATGTGATCGTACATGTATAGTAAGTCGTCGAAAAAGAGCTCGAATAACTCACACGGTTGGAAGTATCTGTATCGGGAATAGTCAGAGGAAGGAAATTTGGTACCTCCCAAGTCTCGCGTTGAGCCGTTCTTCCATTTGATAATAGGTTGCTGAATACGTGCGCGTCGACTAGTCATTAGTTGGTTCGTCCTCCTCGTCTTCATCAACCCCTCTGATCAAAAGCTGGGCAGGAGCAAGATGTTGTCCTCTTGGAAGATGGTCTAAGTCACGCTCGGCAAGATCTCCTTTATCACCTTAATATTCGTCAGTTTCTTCAGCAGGATCTAAAGGTTGTACATACACAACGGGATCAGTCTCAGTAGTCTCTTCATCATCTAAGAGGATGCCTATGATTGATGATTCAGCGTCAATCTGCAATAAAAAGAAACAAAAGATATTACTAGAGATTGTGTCATGCCGATTGGCACAGCTGTAGGCCTATTTGTGTGTGAACATAGGATGGATCTTAGATATCAGATGGATCTAGGGCCTACGAATAAAGGAGTGGATGCAATTAATTATCTTCAATTTTTCAGGAAATATTGGATAAACAATATAATAAATAAAATGATAATCGAACGTTGCACGTACTGCACGAATTTCATTAGGAGAATGCAATGCAGAATAGAAAATGTTATGGTATAAAGATAACATCTGAATATACTCACTTGTGGGACATTTCGTTCGGGCAGCACTTGATTCTGTCATAAGCTTACAATAATAACGATGAATTGACGGAGTTATGCCTAGCACAGCCAAAGACGAGGTGTAGTGTAGTTTATGATAGAATGTACAGCGAACAATAATATCGGTGAAAGATTTCTTTAGAGGAGGACTGTCTCCATCGGTTACTGTCATGAGATCCAGCTTCTGTTCTGTGGTTACTCACACATTGACTTCTGCTATATGAAGATATCAGACTATATGTGATTTCATTTTCATGGAAGTTGGAACGCGATTTGGAATAAATTATTTTGTAGCATGTCATAAAAAACAAGAATTTAATCCGAGGGTGCGCCTAGTGACCCACATATGGGTCACGGCAATGTGTTTTTCTCTGCGGCCGTTGAATAAATATTTCTAACTTATAACCAATGTGTTAATTAATAAGTGAATATTGTACTACTAAAAGCAAATAAATATTGGTTTGAAGTTTCTAATCTTTAAATACAAATTCACCTTAGAAATATCGCATGATGCACAAATGCTCTTCGCGTGAAGAGCATTTGCAAACTTCATTTTGACATCTTACCAGGAAATAGGAATGAAATGATATCTATATTTATAGTAACAATAGACACTGTCTAGACCAAAGTAAGTATAATAATAAGTAACATAAGGGAAGTATGGAATCAATGGCTGATTTATGGCGACAGCTATGATATTACTTTTTCGCCAGCTCTTATAAGCAGTTTTATTTGATATCGCAATTGACAACAGAATAGTATTGAAATATTGAATGGAAGGGA
This sequence comes from Prostheceraeus crozeri, assembly GCA_907163375.1. NCBI lineage: Eukaryota > Metazoa > Platyhelminthes > Polycladida > Euryleptidae > Prostheceraeus > Prostheceraeus crozeri. Next base: position 274,523 of record CAJQUW010003247.1, read on the forward strand.
CTGAATAGCTATGTCAAAGCTATGAAGTAGTGAAAATTACATAGTTATCCGTAGACATAAGGAAGACAAAAACATGAGATGAAAACATGAGACAAAAACACTTTGGTCTAGACACACTATGTAGGTTAATCCTGAAAAACTATTGTGCTTTTACTATTATGGATTATATTGGATGTGATCCATATATGGGTCACTAGCCATAAATGGGGAATCATGACAGGTCAATGACAAAGGGTGACAATTGCCTATTCGATCACTGCTAGCGATTAGCACTGTCTCGTCGTGCTGCAAAGATATGCTCCACAGAGGTTTCCTAATGACGAAAACGAAGACAAGTTTGATGACGATTAATTGCAAAATAACTGTCCTATTTGTATTCGCATGTAATTGTATCTTAAATAGGAAGTTCAAAATAAGATGTTCAGTATAAAATAATATCCCTCAATTCATTCAGTAGATCACAGGATTTTTTTGAATATCTGTATCGACATATGTCGACAGTGCGCGTTAAGCAATATAATTACAAATACCTGTTGAAAAATAAATGAACAACATAGTATACAACAAGAAACACTAAAAATCATTTGAAATCAAAGTAAAGTACGAACGCATCCCTGCATTGTTTGGTAAACAAATGCAATGCATATTTTGTTCCAATTCCTGCAACTCATCTTCGTTTGAAAAGTAGGTCTACAAAAGACATGATTCCTTCTTTTGCATGACATGCATCAGATATCGCTGCAAAAGTCAGATGATGCCAAATCATGTATTTTGTAGTATAAATTCATAATTCAGCTTATACAGCAGAGAAGTTGACGAAGCTGCAATTGATGCCTGCACGCAAATTATGTGAAACATGTACCAGGATTGTTGTCTTTCTTTCATCATGAGTCGAAGACTGAATATTCCAGAAATGGAAGCAGCAATGTCGGCCCAATCGTCAAGACCGTGTCCACAAGAGATAATACAATTCCGAAATAATCGATGATGTAGTTGAGGCAGTCATGAACGGTTCAGAGAATTAGCTGATTAGGGGATGCTAATGAATTTCTAGGCCTACCGATTGATAATGTCATTCGGTCTGTTTCTGAAAAGGAATGTGATAATGCAAATACATCTCCCACTATTGAGGCCAGTAGAAGTAAGCATGATGACTTTGCTTGGCATATAAAAGATTTTATCCTACCACAATACTGATGTTTGCATGATGGCTCATGCGATTTGTTCGATGAAGTATTTTTCGATGTAGACCATTTCAACTTTAGGAGAGGCATTGTGACAAGACGGGAAGATTGAAATGCATAAAATATAACGTCTTCTTGTGTCTAAACTGAACATAGATTCTGCAATTTTTAGGCTAATCTATAGCCTTGGACTATAGTCGATTGTGACTGCATAGATTTGGTTTGCATGGCACTGCTGCTTTCTATTACGTAAGTTCTTGGCTTGTATATGTCCAAGCATATACATTTTGTGGATTGGTACTATTGCCCTACGACGTGCAATAGGAACTAAATATGTAAATTTGTATTACCAAGACGGATTAAGTCATTGCTGATTGGTTGCACATTCTAAAAGTAATGAATGCATGTTGATATCTAAATAATCTCATGAGTTATACTCGTATAATTAACGGTGTAATATGAAACTGCATCGTATTCGACAAGATCTCCGTCATCTGTTGAACGTAGCATCTGAGCACTGGAGCATACATTAGTGTTGCGAAATGACCGGTAATTTTTAGTTTGGGTGATTATTACTGACCATTATTACCATTATTTAAGGTAATATATCTGGCAATGATTACCATTTACAACACCATGCATTAACATAGACATTAACATCTAGAGATTCTTGATTTTACCCTGCGTTATTTCATTTTATAAGTGGCTAGATAATAAAATTAGTGAGAAGAAACCCATGACTGATGGACGTCTTTTCTGGTGTTGAACAAAAAAAATGACTTTCATCATTCCTTGAACTTTACTTTATTAATTTATCGTCATCTTCGTTTCTATACCAGATATCTTTAAATTGCAATTTTACTTAAAATGGAGAAGAGAAATAAAGACAGTGAATCCTTGCACTTAATGAATTATCGAAGTGTCGCAAACTTCACTGGCAGAATCGGTTACTGCCACAGTGGAAGACTTGCACACCTACAAGTAGACTGAAGCGGTATTGTCAAAGTGCAAGATTGTCATTTGGATGTTAAATGATGTTCTACTTATGACCATTAACGCTCAGAACTTGGCATGTGCACATGCATTTTCGTACAAACCATCATCCTTTTCACTCGTTCCGTTCTCCTATTTCGACGTATACCGTGAACGTACCGTTAATTTTAAGGCGTTTCTTAATGGTCAAGGTTTGTTTTCATCGCAGTTAGTAGTGTTAGAACATTCTCTCCCCACATCTTACAGATAGCATGGAAGCAGATGTTGACACTACGCGTGATATATCTATTTAAATTACGGCACGGCTAAAAAATTCGAAGAATCCGGGAAGCGGAAGAAAAAAATTTAAAAAAGAACCTTCGTGAAAAATCGTGTAATAAATTTTATTACTTAAAATCCAATGAGTATGGATATAAATTTAAATTTAAAACATGGAGATTCATACCTTAGTACAGAGAAGAATACGTAATACTTACAACGGCTAGTCGATCTAACCTTTAAGGGACGGGAAATAAATCAAAACTTGTGATCAGATTTTATTTATAACTACGTATAAACGAAATATGAGAGCTCGACAAGAAAAATGACTAGAAGCTAAAGAAAAATTATAAGTGATGAAAACCAAGAAAAAGAAGAAACCAAAATAAGATCGCTGTGCACGGAATCATCAGGGAAGAACCATGTAGCTGCATAAAGCAAGGTTTCGGCCCTAACCTTCAACCTGCATCACATGGACCTACATTAAGGTTAAAACTTAATTGTAAATTATATTTGGATGCATGAGGACATAAGGATAATACAAGAGATCATTGACTAGAATGTTTTTTCAATTTGTAATTCTCATAATTCACAATGGGCATTTTTTAGAGGGCTTATTATTCCGAAGCTAATTGCCCCGATGCTCAGCAATGGATGATTATCAGTAATGAACAGTTACAAGACAAAATTTATATGAACAATTGATCAACTTGAATGCGCAATAAAGAAATTAGTCGAAGGACTTCTTGGTATCAAGTCAAATTGGCACCAAAACTCTTGTTCTTTGTTTTGATTGAAGCGTCCTGGAAAAGTTTTGAAACAATATTGAAATAACACTATATAACAGAAGCGTTCTTAACAACATCTGTTACATGCTTCTGTTAACTTTTTGGCTGTAAATTCAAATTTCTCCTGCAGTTTGAATGTAAGGCATATCTAACCCCACATCCACGACTCGTAAGAGGCAACTTATCTTTAGCTAAAATTTTGACAGAAACATGCGCTATATACGTTGCAGTGAAAGTTCAGACAGGTTATTTTAATTTTACTCAAGACTTTGCCTGGGACAGCTATATAAAAAATTAATCATAAGAAGCCCATTTTGACCACATCTGATTGCTTCATTATATAGGACTATCATATTATATAGGACCTATCAAGTTTTGTGCGAGTAAACTCTCTAATTTTCCATGTAATCATTTCCATGAAATAAATGCAGCTGATTATTAAAATATCTTCAAATTTTATTGCGGCTCTACGCTGATATAAAGTGCTGATCGTTGCGTGATATATTGGTAGGCTATATCTCTATGAAAATCAAGCCAGTGTTTTGAACGTTCTAGTAAGCAAGCATCATTACATCATACGATATATTTTAAGCAACTATAGTTTGAAATCTGGTCAAATTTTTGACAACAAAAGCGTCCTGAGATGCTGTTTAATTATTCCAATGTGGGCAAAAAGTTCATCTTTTCATTTATAATCCCGCAACACGTGTGCCTATGAACGAATCTCAGTGTCAGTTTTTGCACAGCGCTGAATGAGCCGCTCTTGACTGGAACTTTCTAACTGGAAGTGTGCATGACCTGCCGAGAGAAGGCCGGCCATCAAAGGAGGAAGATCAAATTAACCGAATTCTCGAATTTAGGGAGCAGCTCACAAACTCAATGCGTGAAGCCTCAGCAGTCTCGAAATACACTGAGAGACTTTACGAGGAACTTTGTACCATGTTTTTGAAATGAGAGCCTTCCACTACATGCACTGGTCCAACAACTTTTACCACATGATCTTTTACACAGACCTGAATTTTGTCAGTTATTGATTAGTAAGTTGTAAACTGATTCAATATTTAAGATTTCGCTTTGTTTTCTGACGATGCTTCATTTCATTTGAATGCAATATTAAGTGGACACATCAACATTATTTGGGTTCATGAAAAACCCAAGCACATTTATGAAATTCCAATCAAGTCACCTGAAGTCGTAGATTGGGCAGCAGTGCTTAACGGTAGAATAATCGGACCGCACACTTTTAATTACCGTATTTGTTCGAATAGACCCCGTCTGCGAATAATGCCCACACCTGGTTCGTGTACATGTAGTTAATGGTTATGTAATCGCATCTCTTCCCTCTTTGTACGTGCCGATTCAATTATAAAGGCTTCTCATATTATTTGTTGGTAGAACATCATGTAGAATTTCAGCCATCTACATGTAACTTCACTTTTGCTGATGATCCACCATCCAAGTCAAGTTACAACGACACATGATCATTTGCTAATTACGAGATATATGAAAGTTTTTCTGTAACCGGCTTCATTGTAGTACAGAGAACTACCTCAATCTTCGTCGAGAATTGCTAAGCGAAGTAAAATTACAATAGCAAGCTAGGGGAATTGTCAAAATGTGCAGGTTTGATGACATGAACTTTGCAAGAAAATATTTTGAGAGACAGACGAAGTAAAAGCTGTGAGTCATAGCGCTCTGTAAAAACTAATGCTAATGATTAATGCTAAGATCTTAGCTAATATGATAAGACCAATGATGCGATCATAGCATGTTGTTGGTAAGTGGAGCTTTAAATTATTGAATCAAATTAAATCTTTCAACACCATTTTGAAATTGGACTCATTGGGTCTATTAGGAGAAATACGGCGTCTAGCTGTGAATCAACAAAGTTACCTGGAAATGTTGAATTCATTTTTCATTCTGCTGCTGAAAATTATGCTAATGCTCATGCACACTTGACCCCACTAACCTGAACGGATTTGAATACGCTCTGCGGATTTGAGACGAGGACATTTCTCGAGGAACATTTTTTGGGAATTGAATTGACCAATCATCAGAGTCGATTTCATGGCCACCGCGAAGCCCAGACATCATACCACTCGATTTCTATTGGTGAGGAAAAGTCAAACATGATATCTTTGCTAGGAAACGAGAAATCAAAGTTACATTCATATAAGTTCAATAGTTCCCTTACAAACTTCTTCAGCATTTTTCTCATTTCCGCAAAAGTACACAAACAATGAAGGTAAACAATCGCTAACCGCTTTGAGAAAACAAAGACATGCCGTCGCTAACAATGTCTTGTTTTGAACCTTCGTTCACCTGTCATGGCATTTTCAACCAAAAAAGCTGATTTTGTGATCACTTCACGATATCACTGATTTTTTATTGGTTCACTGATTTTAACGAACAGTATGTCAAAAGAGAGCTCAGAAAATACTCGTTTTCACCGTGCTTGATTTATTATCATGCTCACGTGCTTTCATTTTGAAAAATAGCGATTTGTAGATTGAGTGATTTTCATGTTTTGAGCACTGCTCAGCAAATACCATAGCGGATGCAAGTCTATCATGGCTCATTTTAAAGCTGAGAATGCAACCTCTCGAATGATGTATGGCACGTTGCTGTGCGATGCGACTGGAAGGCATGAGAATCGATTAAACTTCAGCGAAATTCAGGCGGTCCGTTTTTTATTATCAGCTCTGTATATGGGACCGTGGGAAACGTAACATTTGAATGATATCTGACTTATCTTTGTGGCATATCTTTCAAGACATATCATTACCTATTCAGTATTTTGTCAGCCACTATGTGTGGGACTCCGCTCGTCTGGGTTTGAGTGTTCAGGTTAGGGGTCGAAACACAACTAGACGAGTACCTGCTGATGACTGACGAACTTCAGTATTATGTTTTATATCCCTTAATCGGTAGCTGAAGTAGTGATCGATGCACTGTATTTCAAATGAAGAAATGTGGGATAATATGAAGTATTATAGACGGATCAAGAAACTGGCGATAACAAATTCAAGTGAAGAAGTAGTATTTTCCATGTGTAGTCTTAGGTATAGTATGTATAATTTCATTGCTTTTGGTGTAGTAGAGTGTCATTGCAGTTCTATTGTTTGCCTCCATTATCCACTTTCCACTTATCCACTATTACCATTATCCACCATGTGTACTGTCAGAATCGGTGCAGTAGCATTATTGTATTTCCATGTTTTGCCTCCACTTTTCCAATTTTTATCCATCGATCTCCTGTTGTTTTATAATATCCCTTTTTAATTTCCTTAACCTATGATGACCATTGTCCTATTGTATTTCCACTACCAACATCTGTAGTCGGTATGGTATATTAAACGTCTGTTTTAAACATGTATGCGGCAATGTTTGGAATCTATGGTATTAGTATATTAACAGTAAGAATGAGTAGTGTTACAAATCTTAAGATTTCCACTTTTACCAGATATTGGGCCAAAGCTGATCAATTTTAATTCGTTGCCACGAGAAAGCTCCATTGAGTTCTTTTAAGAACTGATTAATCCAATGGTTACAGTAGCATTGCATCTGTACACTTGCGGATTGGAGAACGCCATCAGTCCTCATTAGGACTACTTCAATTAATAATTTGAATTAGTAAGCATCATATTCTATTATAAATGGCTGCTGGGATGATATTCATCATCGTATGAGAACTATTTATTTCATGAACTGCATCTGCTACACCAACAAATGGCCTCTGAAACTTACACTTGTTTTCCCGGTGTATCTCGACGGGGGATGATTAATTATTTTGAACAATAAAAATTGAATATTTGAAACTTCCATCATTGATTCTTTCTGATTTCGGAAATGTGCAGCATTAAAAGCATTTAGATGTTTCATCATTATCATGCATTAGTATGGCATTAGGGTTAAAAAATACATGGATTGATCTAAGACACTTTTTGATTAGCATTATTATTTCACACAAAACCGTGTTTTTAATAATGATGACATCGCAGACATGCTTGCGTAAGCTGATACATGTCCTCTTTCATAATTGCACTTTGATGGTGGAATTGATAGACACCATTCACTAATTGTACATTGATGCAACAGCGATAATTTCCTCGCATGGGCCATGCTCGCTAAAGTGAAACACAATTACCACATATCGTATTTTTCTAAATAAGATGGGGTTTCTAATGTCACTTTAATACCTGCATCGTCAATTGAATCATGGATTCCTCAATAGTAGTGGTTGATTGAATAGAAGAACAGTTTTAAACGATGTCATAAAACTGCACTTAAAACCTGGTTTCTAAATGTGGCTTTGTAATGGTGTCTTGTACCTTGCTTCAAAACCTCGTTTTCTAAGATAGTTACGACCATGCTTTTAAAGATGAATTCTTTCTTATACTGTGTTGTAAATACGGTTGTGAAACCCTGTTTTAAACGTTATCTTAAAACCGAGCTTTTAAAGATGGTTTTCAAATACGCCATGATTTAAAACCCTTATACAGATCCCAATAATTGACGAGTATGAACTTGTTGATAGGCGGTTTAGGCTGTCAATTACATGCAAATTGACACGAGAAAACATTGCGACAAGTGGCTTGTTAGAGGTTAATGCAAATGCTTAGAATACTACAAAGAAACTTGGTCGATGCCGACAAATCTAAGTGGCATGATATAAACAATGCGCATGGCAAACTTGCGAATTTTTCTGAGGTTGCCGATTCATCTAATAGATTGTCCAATGGAAAAAATGATGTATATTAATGGAATAATTAAGCAAAACATGCCATGATTTTTGCTTTAAAGCATTAATGGCAAACTTAAGTGCAATAATACACTGTATATTAATTTCGATTTGCTCTACAGGACATTTCCGTCCATAATGATTCAAACTAGATCCGTACTATTTGTAATCAATTGATTAAATTTAGAGATCAAAGCAAGCAATTAATAAACTAGCTTTCCAAAATTAGTTTACTTTTTACTACTTCCGCTATTATGCACTGCTCATCTAGCAACATCCTTCAACAGTTCATTCGAACCATTTTTATTCGCTCTGCTTATAAATGTTCATCAATTTTGGCGATAAACGGATTGTTGCAATGACACATTATACTGCATTTATTCACCTTGCTAGTAAACTCACTGTGAATTAATTTGTACATGCAAACCTCGCAAAATCATGCCCTGACTGGGCTCTGAGCTGAGAAAAGTGTTGATAATTCATGTAGAAAGTCATAAAAATATATCAGTTTTCTGCTTCTTCTTTTTCTGGTGTATTCTTATGATATGTTTTGTTCCGGAATTTGAAAACTTGCTCAAGAAGATATAAAAGTCTTTCTTGGGATAACTGAAAGAATTTGAAAACAGTTGTAATCAAAGCAGATTTATTTGGCAAGCATACAACAGTTTGGTTGTGAGTCATTTGAATTTCCGCTGGCCTGTGATCTGATCTGTGACCTTCATATATTACCACCTAAAGAAATTCGCAAGCTTGCATGGATCGTTTGGCGGCAAAATGGGCCAATACTTGCAACTTTACGAGCCTTCAGGATCTACTCAACTATTCAAGAATGCGCCAAATCACATACATAGACGCTCATCTACTAAGCAGCTTTTGGAAATTCACAATTATCTCAACAATACTCAACTCTCAAAATCCTTGATCCCATTTCGACGAAAGCTGTGAATGTACAACCAGTCCTTCGCAAAATTTCCTACTTTCATGATGGCCCTCATACATTTATGTACTTACCAATAATCGCTTTTTTGAAATAAAGAATCAATATTGCAATAATTGGGGCGATCACACGCGATAATCAGAAATAAGGGAGCTTCATACATTACGTGTATAAGAGTATTCAGGCGTTGGATACAACTTTTAGTTCTAATCACAAAGTCGCTTTCACAACAGCAATTTCGTATGAAGAAGAACTGCTAAAACGCATGTAAAGAAATTCTTTTTTATGTAAAAGACTCTTTCGTAACTTTTGATTTCTAGTGAGGGCGCTTAGTGTGATAAGTGTACCAAGCGCCCTCATTGAAGTGACTAAATAAACTATTTATAAATACGCAGTTTATAGTGTCTTGTATCATAAGAGTTTATCTCACATCTTATCTTCCAGTACTTTGTAAAGAAGCGGAAAAAATTGAAACCAGCTTCATGTCGCAAGTCATGTGAGAAGAAAATCTCAAGAAATCTTTTAAAGAAGTCTTTATTTTATTGAAATTATGAATGTATTAAATTAAGATATTTGCTTTTTTCAAAGAATAACAATGTGTCAACGCTTGCAGGACTATTGAATCTACTCAACTGATGAAATACTCGTATTTGTGACTGCAAGATTCTCTTTCATCATTATTTCCATACTTTTAATTAGTAGACCTTTAATTTTAATGTATTATACACACTTCATGCATTTCAGTCCAACAGTTATTTTCCGGTTTTATAGAAGTCTGAGTTTCAGTTGAATCATTCAGTGTTCGTGACAACGTAAAACTTACAAAGCATTGATTCCTGATTCATTTTGAAATTTCAATCGTATTATTCCATGTTATTGTTACAGCCTTTATCAGTAGTCTGTATTATTGTAATTTCTAAAATTGTTTCGAAATATTTTCTCCGCTGTTTTTCTAAACAGCTGCATTCATCATCTATCTGATGGCTTTATTCAAGCTAAATAAACTAAACATCCACTGATATGATAATGAAATCGATCCATTTATCAAGGCATAAACTATTGGAATTCAAAGTTTTTTCATGAATATCCCGTCATTTTTTTCTTCAGTGTTGACACATCTTCTGTTTTACAAGCTGACATGCCCATCTCATATCAGGCTATGGTTTTCTGACACCTAGCGTTTACATTTTGTCAACAGCCTATTTTTCAGAAATTGACCATTGATTACATATCTTAATGAATGAATGTTTGCGTCCATGATATATTTTATAGTTGCTGATGCATAATGGTTGAATGTGCTAAAATTTCATACACAGTAGGCCAGAAGTACAGTTTATGCGTAGGCCGACTATATATAATTTATTATTAGTTTGATACTAGTGAAACGAAGGTATCAGTAATTTTGTCTGCAATCTGCTCTATTCTGTGTATGTCATGCAAAAACTTGTTCTCCTATCATTTAGGCCTGGATATTAATGTTGATATCTATGCCAATCATAAAATATGGCTGAATGAAAAATATTATAACATTTATATTTTTTATATATTCATGTTATACATATTCTTTAATTTATTCCAAAAATATTCATGGACATAAGATACAAAGGCTTTATATTTTTGATGTCGGCGAAGGAACAAACTGTTAGTGCACAGCTATAGTGAACAAACTGTCGAGCAACTTCAGACTTCAGCTCAGTTTGCAGGTGAATTTTGCGTGATCTGTTAGTTGAATGCTCAATAATATCGAGTTCCATCTCCTTTTTGCTATGACAATTGAGTTTCGTCGAAATCAAGTCAATGTGTTAAGACATGTCTTTGCGTAAATCGTTCAATAAAAACATGATTGGCACTGTAAACGTTCATTATTTCTCTTGAAAATTGTGCAAGCATTGAGGAATCATACATTTGATCATGTTTTTGATTAATATCCATTGGCCACATACAACTAAACGATTTTAGCCTTTATTTTGCTGTATAGGCCCTACTGTAAGTGATGAATAGCCTGATCAATCAATCTTCAATAGTATGCGCTAAAAGCGAAATGTGAAAGAGAAAGCATTTTTCTAGACAATCAATTGTACATTTTGGGCAAATATCTTCTGTTCAACATACTCAAATTTCAGATTTCTTGTGTTAAACCACATTTGATTTGGAGGCTCTAAGACAGTGGATACTCCAAAGCCTTGATAGAAGACATTGCCGTTATTGACTCCTTGAAAATGAAGCCGTCGGAAACTAAAAATATGCTCAGTGTATAATGTACCGCTAGTTGAATAGAGTTCACTTCAAAGATGACTAATTAGGCGTATAGTTGTAGGGAAAGGGTTATTTGCGGGATTGCGTAATCGGTGGGGGGATAGGGGTTTGAGGAGATGCTTACGTAGCTACAATGGGGAGGAGGCACGCAAGTGATTTCGTAATTCTCTTTAGACTACTCGCTAATTTCAAATTTTAGCGGCCAACTGAATTTTTTAATTTAGTTCTACTAGAATATTAAGAAATTATTGATTATTAGCAAATGGAAATAATCAGATGCTTCTCGAAACCCTAATGCTCTCAACCTGACTGATTAATGTCCAATTATTATCATCAGAGCCCACTAAGGGCTTTTCAGAGTTCTTCGAGCTCATATGCTTTGAACAGAGATTTTCTGTCTCGTGTTGAACTTCTGTGATAGGATTTTAAATGAAGCTCTTACTTACCGGTAGCTGTGTAATTTTCTCTTCCTATCGGATGAAAGTGTCTTAATTTATTTCTTAATGCTGTAGCTGCAGATGGATATCTAAATGTTGTAGGTATTTCCTTGAAGTTTTTTCTCAGCATGCTCAGCTGTCGGTCACCATAATATTGACTTATTTTAGCATGCGCATAGTTTTCATGTAGACATACGTCGTTCAGATCCAAGATATTTTGTTAGGCCTTCTTAGAAGGAGTTTGTGCTGGTGGTTTATTGAAGTGTCCAGCATCGTTTCATAGACCATCTATAGTCCACTGATGCAAGAGGTACATGAAAGTCAGCGCATGCGAGATAAAGGGTCTACATCCTCTTTAATGTCATATATGACATTTCTGTCGGTATTCTTTTGCGAAATGTCACATTCAGTAGATGAAATTAAATCCATTATGCAGTTGGAAAGTTTTGTCTACTACGATCCAAGTTGCGTGCAAACTGAGTTCAAGCAACCGATGCAGAGCCAAGTCGACGTCATGTCATCACAACCATTTTCTAAACTTCGGCTCTAATATTAAGACGCTCTTCTTATCGCCGCGAATTCGATCATTGTCTCCCTGTATACCTTCTAGAAAGCTATCAGTCGCCACCTGTCGAAAAATGGCCAACTTTTATTGGTGGCTACAACTAGGTTGGGAGAATAAAAGGAAATCGCCACCAGAAGAATTCACTTTCATCTGAATAAATATGGTCAAATTTCATATCAGGAATCGATCAGAGTCAACTTAAACTTCAGGTGTTTCAAAAAATTGCTACCATTGCTTAGAGCACAGCGATGTCTATTGCGATATTTTTGAAGGAAAATAAGATGGGCATTCACTGCATACTGACCGTCCCTACTTCCCAGACGTATTTAAATAACGATTCCAACATTTTCTTGCAGACATGCTGTTATAGCATGAACGAAGAATGTGTAGGTTAGAGACAATTAAAACTTTCTAGCAATTTATTTCATACATTGCTGAAAAATACGGCCTCTAATACAAAAGAACAAGAGAGTATGAATTTTCATGAGTTTTTTATGAGTCCAGTTTTGATAATCCAAATCATTTTTCGAATTTACAGATACCTTATACTGAATAAACTAGCATTCTACTTATAATTTTAACTGAATTATTTTAATACAATTCGCATTTTTTTTACTGTTTCTATTAATAGTAATCAGCCTGACAAGGTCATTTAATCGCGAATGGTAATACGAAGTTGATTGCAGATAGAGAGAAGGATCTGCCGATGTGAGTCTCAAACTTTTATTACGTGATATGTGACATGCGTGCGGTAAAAGAGTAACGGTGATGCGCTTTGACGGTGACGATGATATAATTATTATTGCATTGATTCAATAAATAAGCAGAACGGTAAACATGATTTAGTCTTTCAAGCACTCGGAGAATATACCTTAAGAGTACTATTTCACGCAGCTATTACAATGTGTGTTTTTGTACCTGCGGTCGGTTTGTAGAAATAGGTTCAACTAAATTCTTTTAGATATTCCATTAACTGCTTTAATACACGGTGCGACTTAACTTGATGAGCGATGACAACTCATTAGAGCAAATAATTAGACTTGAGTGAAAATATTTGAACAATGCGAAATCACACCTGATAGAATGATACAAAAATGTTCAGTCTGAGGTTTTCACATATCCAATATTATCCCTTGTTTGTCTGTGCGATTCGTTTTGATAGTAGATTACATAGTGTGCGTATTCAGTTATTTATGGCAAGTAAAAATAGTTTCAATTGAATCACAACAAATTAGCCATCAAGGGAAATTTGTCGGCCTATTGGGACTCTTAGCGCAGGACTATTCGGACACTTCCTGGAGCCAATTGACATGCAAGCAGTGAATAAAGTCCTGTACTACAAGGGGAAGCGTGGATGGCAAGTCTCTCAATCTGCAATCTCTATAAATGTCACATCAGAAACAGGTTATAATCCGGGTCAGACTCTGGACTCGGATAACCCCGAAAATAAATAAAACTTTACAACTGAAAATTAACAATAAAACTTTAGCATTGAATGGGCAAAACGGTTTAACCTTTTAATTTTATGCACTTAAGACATGAAATTAGCATGAAACTTGTACTAAACATAAAACAATATTGAACGAACATTGAAACAAAGTCAGTCATTTCATTCGCATTGAACAAAGTCGAACGAACATCTACGCACCGCACATGCGTGTGGCAATTTGATCTATTCTTTTATTTAATTAATTGTTTTTGTTGTTAATTGCATTCACGACATGGCTTAAGATGCTTTGTGGACAATCCTATCCCGCTACTTGCTTCGGCGTCGGGCGGTGTGACGTGTGACGTATTATTTGATTATTGATTATTAATTGCCTTGACAACTGATGGTGTGGTGAGGAGGTTTTGAGATTGACCATTGACGAGTAGTCGCGTAAGTCTCGTAGTTCTTTGGTTAGCTCAGTTCTAGTTAACAACCTTGGTCGTAACTCCTATCGTCCGTACGAATCGTTTCTTTTGCGTGCCAATTGATTGGCGTTATTTTTTTTTGTTTTGTGTTTTATTGATTCACGACATGGCTTTTAGATGCTTGTGGTGGACATCCGATCCCGCTGCCTTAATGTCGGTCGTCGGAATTTGTGACGTGACGTTATTCATTGATGTTTATTATTTGATTATTGATGTGTGTGGTGATGGTTTGTGGTGGTGATCCTGCCAATGCCAATTGTGCGCGTAAGTGGCTAGGTTCGTCAGTCAGTTGGTTTAGTTCTAGTTAACCTTGGTAATGGTTCCGAGGTTCCGACCAGCAGCACATTTTGCGTTGCAATTTGATCATTTTTTTTTCTTTCTTTTTGTTAATTGCATTTCATTTTGCTTGCATTCATGCTTTGGTGGACTTTGCTTGGACACTAATCGATCCCGCTTGCCTTAATGTGTCGGGTCACAATTGTGATTGTGTTATTTATTCATTGATTTTGATTTTTTTGACAACTGTGGTGTGGTGGGTGAGGGTGTGATGGTTTTAAGTGATTGACAGAGTCGCGTAAGTGTTTCTCTAGTGGTTTTAGCACAGGTCTTGGTCGTTAACCTTCCTTCGTTGGTTCGCATCCAGCCGCACATCCAATTTGTGGCAATCGTTTATTTAATTTCATTGTTGTTAATTGAAACAAAGTCAGTCTGCGAGTACATTGCCTGTGCATGGATGACAAAACAGTTGCTGGCGGCTTTCCATGTACTTTGCTTGTAGACAGAGCAGAAAATTGAGTTCTGCGAAATTCCAAGCACAAGTAGCATCGTCCACTGAGCTCCTTGTTCGTGTGTAGTGTGCATTTTTAGAAATCCGAGAGAGATTGCCGTTTCAGGTCCGGAGAAACACCGCTGAAACGACTCGTTATCCATTTATTGACCCGAGTTGCGATGCAAGGTTTGATTTGATAAGAATGTAGGCAAGTTTTTCGAGTTCTCGTCGATATATTCATCCAGTACTACGGCGTATGAAGTTATTTCCAAAAGTTAGAATGATTTCCAGTCATTGATGCTTTCGGCCGATGAACGCAATAGGTATACGCAAAAGCTGATAAATATGCGTGTGTATACCCATCATCATCACCGAAAGGTGGCAAAAAGTTGCCATCTCCTCTGTCCAAAAGGAAATACAGAGTCGGCATGGACAATACTTTGTTAAATCAATAAGGCAGAAAAAAGACTTAAACATAGGAAGCTTCAAGCATGCAGTTTAAGTCTGAAAAGAATGCGGAAATAATGAATGTATGAGTGGCAAAAAAATGAGAACCTTCGTGTTATTTTTGATGCATTCAAACCTATCAAATACTTGTTGATTGATATTTGATAAATTTATCGATAGCAAAGTATGAAAAAATAATATAAAATGTTTTCAAAAGAGAGTCGCGCAAATACGAGTAACCCCGGCCTATACTAAAAAATATGCACTGAGTTGGAAGCATTTTCTATATGGGATTCATATTCCTTGTTCTATTGCCCTAGGAGCATTTTGCAACACATTGGATATTTCATTATTACGAAGAACTGTGAGAATTTTTCCTTTAGTGATTTTACTGCTTTTTCCAAGAATTACTGTGAACATGCATGTAGATTGAATGCCATGTTCATAGGTAGGATGCTGAAAAGCATGATTTAAAGCTATGTTTTACAACCATGTTAATAGCGGAGCATAAAACGCATGTTCAAAAGCTTGATTTTACAGGCATCACTCAAAGCAATTTTTTGAAACAATTTACAAAGCACGGTTTTAATACTATGTCTACAAACCTGGCTTTAAAAACTTTGGTGAATCAGCTATTTAGTTAAAACAAAAGACATTCCGTTATTTCTTGAATGTCATTTCTGTCCCTCTGACAGCGCAACTATTCTATTCTGTTGATAAATAGAAACATTTTATATAAATATTAAAATGCAAACTGCGGTATCGTGCCCTACGTTTGCTGAACATTACCGTTTATAGCATCAAATAAGTAACTATCGAATCTATCTTAATGCTAAAAAGACAATTTTAAAATCTGGGAAAGTGTCACAAAAACCAATATTGACTAGCTTTCATAAGTAAATATTATATCGACTGTCATCTGTCACTGTTTGAACATTTTTCAAAGAAGGCAAAAATTAGGTTTCTAACCAAATTTCATATACTAAAGTGTGGTTATCGATCCCCTTTCTAACTACAATCTATTTACCGGTAGCTATTTAGACATTCTCGTGTGCATGGTATTCGTGGACTATGAGAAAGCGTTTGATTCAGTAGAAACTCAATGTATACTAGAATCACTGAAGGAGCAATGTATAGACGATAGTTATCTTGAAGTCTTCAAAGACATCTACTCGGACAACACCGTGACAGTAAATCTCCACAAGAAAACAATGTTATGCTTGGACCTTTGACAAACTCAGGACAGATAAACGTGTGCAACCAAGTAATCGAAGCAGTGGACAAATACGTGTTCCTAGGCCAAACATTCAGCCTTCTAGACAAAACTCAAGAAAAAAATATACAAAGAAGAATCAGCGCGCGATGGGCAGTATTTGCGAAACATAGGTTTATATTCAGGAGTAACATGCCTATGTACTTGAAAAGAAAAGTGTACAATAGTTTAGTTGTGTTTTGCCAGCTACCACCTTTGGATCAGAAATATGGACACTAACCTCATTCATGGAGAACAAGCTTAAAGTAGCACAAAGAAAGATGGAACGAAGTATGATCGGAATCAGCAAGTGGGACAAGAAGACCAATGATTGGATTAGAGCGCAGACAAGAATCAAGGACGTGGTGGACAAAGCAAAAGAAACCAAATGGAGATGGGCGGGACATGTCGCAAGAGTGCAAGACAGTAGATGGACTATCAGATTGACAGACTGGACCCCACGTTATGGGAAAAGAAGCAGAGGCAGGCCAGTCACGAGATGGAGAGACGACATCGACAAGTTTTGCGGACAGCCAACATGGAAGAGACATGGAGAAGGTCAAGATCGAAAAGAATGGAATAGCCATACTGAAGCCATTGTCACACAGTGGAACAGAACAGGTTGATAATGATGATCTAGACAATCATTCATTTTAATAATGAAAATTTATATGCATCCATCTCCAATGAATGTGAGCGGATAGTAAAAATTCGCATAAACACTTAAATCAAAATTTAGGTGTGGGTTCTATGCGAGGGCGGTTATATGATTTTTTTAATGTAAGTGCGGGTTCTATTATAGAAGATACGGTAGCTGCTCCGACTAAATCTTGTTTAGTAACCACCTTCAATATAATCCAACATCATAAGCTCATTAAAGCTTCACGTTATAGTCGTACGAGAAGAAGCTATCAATCCAAAGAAAACAATTGTAGTAATGTTTGGCCAGCAGAAGCGAACTGATTCGATTTTTTCTCGAATTACAATTTTGAATTGAATCTCGAATCTATAATCTGCACCCAACCCGACATCCGGTGACGGAAAATTCAAAGTTCTTGAAAGCCGATCTGACGCGCATATCTACTTGAAGGACAGTCGCGTCCTCATCCTATAATCGTTTGATGCCTCACGACTACTGTAATGCCGTAAATCTGCGATTTGTAAAACAGTCTTTTTCTTATCAAAATCATCATTGAATTAATGAAAAAATGTAAGGGAAATTAAAATTGCGACCATTGAGCAAAAATCATATTCATGCAGTGCTCACAGCAAAGAGATAGTTTTCTTTATTAGGAAACAACTAAATTATTGAAGCAAATAATTGTGGCATGCTGACTTATCAAGATAAATAATGTTTTGATAAAAAGGTCATTGTAACGATAAATGCTTGTATATCTTGATAAATCTTGATAATTGTCTTGATTCTAACATCAATTGTTTGATTTGTTTCCTTACTTCCGTGTATTCTGACTGACATCTAGAAGATGTTTATCTAAAGATTAACTTACAATGTTCTCAGAGCACTTGAGTCAAGAGCCTCTTAAGGATATCTCATTCGAATCTATCCTTTGTCTAACATGCACTAATGCCAGGTCTGCCATCTATGTCACCATTACAAGCTGAATACAATTAACACTTTCGTTAGCATTCAGGTCTCGAGATTTGATTTACACTAGTTGAGGAGAAGAGCATCATTTTTCATTTGAGAAAGGCGCCAATTTGCATTGTCATCCAAAACGGCAGTCGCAAATTTGTCCCGAAATGTCTAAACGGCGCCACTCATATTTTACATGTTTACGTACTGTTTGATCCCTTGTATATGCTTCACAGAAAGGTCTCAGGTGCTCTTAAAAGTCGGTGTTGTGTCTCAAACAACTTTCGAATTGCTTCAGGCAAGTTTTGTCTCATCACGGAAACTGCCTTGTAGCAACATTGCTAATTAAAAGTCTATCATTTAGGATTATAACTGCAAATACAACGCTGATTATCTAATTTTGAATTGGCCAAGATATACTGTTTTGTTGTCGTTATTAAAAGTTCGATTTGATTTGAGGATAATGATAATGAAAATAATGAGGACGGAATTCCCCAAGTTTGTCTGATATTCCTGTTACATTCAAACGATTCGCTGTCATGTGAGACTCTTGTTCTCGACGCTTTGTCTAAATCAAGTTGATGACGGCACGCCTTAACGTAAACTTGTATAATACGATTTTGTTCTTACTTGTAATTTAAGGTGCGGAGAAGAACATAATCTGTGCAAGCACATCAAAATTATACATAACTTAAATGTTGCCGTTGAAACAGAAAACTCCGTTGAATACAGAAAATGTAAATCTCTCGGGACATTCATTTTGCATACTTTTTACTCCTTCTTTCAAATACTATCTGAGAAAATGTATGTGAGATCGCTTCAGTATCCGATGAATGAAATAATCAGCACTGTTATTTTTCTTGTTGTTTAAAAACTTTCGACATTGAAATCTACAGAAAGATTTCAATGAAATTTTTATATAATAGATTATTCCCAATGCGAAGCCGATTAAGGACGAGGAAGTTAGTACGCATTATAGACGAGAAAGAATTATCATCCACCGATGCAAGAAATGCAGGTATCCCTGCGATACCTGTTTTATTTCATTCATTGAAGATACTTAATCTCCAAGTAGAACTCTTTGTGCTTGATGATTACAACTTAGCTGGAAAAAAGTCATAACGAAATGCTGTTGTTTCATTATCATAGGAGTGATTGTATATTTAACTCCTGTCTTTTAAGCCAAAAACGCCGTTCTAAAGAGATGTAAAGGAATATCTAGGAACCTGCTATTCTTGTGTCATCACTATAGTTTTTATTCTTTATTATATTGCGTTGTATCATCATATGTGCAGTATACTTTATGTGGTACATCACTATATGTGGAAATTCTCCTCAACTATGAATTTTATTTGCTCTTTAGATAGTTGTAGACTGCTATACATGCAGCATTGCATCAAACATGAAATTTGCTTCTTTAATGTAATTTGCTTCTTAACTTTAATTGAGTGACTTTCTCCTCTAATCTCAACAGGAACCTTCACATATCTTCAATTTTGAAAAAGGGCAATTCACGTCTATACGCTCTTCGAGTCCTCAGACCGATTGTACTACGTAGAGTTTTAGAGCAGACTTGTAACAGCATTATTTTCACACGTTTTGATTATGCCTCAGCAGTTTTTGTATATTTGGCAAGACATCTACAGGATGATCTTCGTCATTTCTGCAAGCGAGCTCATCGCATCATTCACGGACGAGATTGCGATTGCAACGTATTCGAGGATGTAAATGGCCGTCGCTTGCGACTTGCGTGCAGTTTGTTTGTAGCCGCAGAGCAAAACACCGAGCATTCTTTACATAGACTCATCCCATGCCACTTTAACCGGTCTGGACGGTATTACGTTGAAATGGCAAAGACGGCCCGCAGACAACGGCAATTTCAACTCTATGTATCTGCACATCTAAATAACATTAAATGATTTTTGACATGTGACTTCCTTACTGTATTACTGTGAATGCATTTGATTTTGTTGTAACTTGACATATGTACTTGCCTAGATTTTCATTACTGGAAATATAAAACGCTTTCTCTCTCTCTCTCTCTCTAATGCTTAGAATTACCACAGGTATTTAGAAGAGCAATTAGGCCTACCTGTCAAACAATCGAGGGGGCGCCAAATACAATTAAGTGCCTATCAAATGGGCAGAAAGAGAATTCTAAACCGTTGCTTAAAAAGAGTAGAGTGATACCAAAGAATTCGCGTCATTTCGAGTTAGTTATTGATAAAGTATTCCGGTCTGATGAGAGACAGAAAGCGAAGGGAAATTTGCACTAAATCCTCCATACTTGCAAGATAAATTGTCTGCTGAAGCAGCAATTATATTGTGGTGTTGTCCTGGATGAAAGCCTCGCATTTATATGACCGATATCAGTAGAATTGTAGATATTTAACGATAGAATATAATCGTCTATTCTACTAGTAGATTATCGTTTATTCTACTGGGTACATAGATCCATAGTAAAAGATTGAAAACTATGATAAATTAGTAAATTGAACAAATTTTAATAATTTGTCAACACATACTATGATGAGTCATGTCACATTGTCTCATACTTCTCAAACTGATTCTCGAACTGATTACACTGATTTCCGAAGATAAACGCTTGAGTTTTATGAATTTCTATTCCCTTTAAGATGTCGGTCATATAAATTAGGATATCACACTGATTTCTGAAGATAAATGCTGCTCGAAAATCTACTCGTATCATAAGCTATCTATCCTCGCCTCCGGCTCGGAGAATAGATAGCTTATGATACTCGTAGATTCTCAGCGTTTATCTACTGAAATCAGTGTGATATCCTATACTTATTTTATGTAGACTAACGAAGCTTTTGAGCAATAAATAGGAATCAGCACTGCAATATGCAATACCATATTCGCACACTAAGTTCGAGCTACAGGTGTTGGTGTCAACATCAGAAAAGTGGTTGTCAAATTCTGTGACATCAAGCCTAGTATGCAAGTCATACAGATTGCAGAATCCCATTTCGCCTGACATAGAATAGAAAGATGTCCTCAGACTTAAACAATTTAAGCACGAAAATTCCTTGGCAGTCGTAGTTCCTTACTACGAGTAAATTCCTTACTCGTCAGTACGGCTCGGAATGGCCCAAACTACACGTAGCTTAAAATATCTAATATGGTTGCACAAACTGAAGGACTGCACAATTGACTGCTCAGCGTATATTTATCCTAGCTTTGCCATGTCGCTAATAATATTAATATAATCATAAATGATCACTCCTGCAATACCTGTACTTTCAAATAATGTGCTGACAGGCTTTTGATGGGTGCAAATTTGACTAAAACATTCTCCCGAAGATAATGTGAAGTTATTTTTGAAATGGTCAGCAAGACATGTGATAATTGACATTTGCGTGATTACACGCGTGATTTCATGCAGTGGTGGAGTTGCAGTGTCGCAATGTGCATGCAGTAAATAAATTTTCTAATAATTTACTTTAGTACATTTAGCTAGCTTTATGGAAGAAAGTAAAACAATTGGTGATGATAGCTCTAGCATGACTTATGAAACATCTTGTGTCGCTTAATTCAGTGAAGCATCAAAACTGGTGGTACCATCACAATTATAATAATTGTTAAGATAGAACTTTTTTGAGCTGCTTCCATGAACAGCTGTCGCGAATGGAAAGAGAAAAATTTATATCGGAAGAACATTCATATCCGAATTATTATTTCTATTTATTTGTCTGCATTTTTTTTTACAAAAATCTGACTTCTTAAATTGACTTGCAGCGGGCATGCAATGCTCCATTAATCACAGTAAATGCCGCTCTGTCTGCATTCACTAAATGTTCTCGTTGTGCATATCTCTAAGATATGTATGCGTCGTTCACCATCTCTTCATACACGCTTGGGTGATGTAATTACTCTCTCAACACGCTTATGATCATCGCCGCGGACCGTTGGGGGCCATCGGACACCGATCCGATCTGCGCGTGCGTGTGTACGAGTGGCAAGAAGACGCACTAGCGCCGTTGGTCATTTCACGCACGGACCTCGTTTCCTTATAGCCGCTGGCGTCGGAGTGTTGATGCTAATACTATGTTGTGAAGCATCGAACTAGTTGCTGACCGCTGTCTGGCCATCTTACCCGATCTCATAGCCCGCGGGTTCATTGCCGACCCCAGGTAACTTGGCGCAAGGATGAAGTGCTTCCGTGGAGGATCGCGAGAAGGTAACTGACTTAGTGAAGGTGTGATGTCACTAATTTGTTTGCCTCTGCGAGTGCGAAATCTTGGCATATGTACTTCTGTACACATGTTGTGTAGCTTGACAAATCCAAATGATTTCAACTGAGAAACAAAATTTTGAAACAGTATCTTCGGTTTCGTGCTTCCTTTTCACATTTTTCACTTCTTTAATCTACACATCGAATTA
The DNA here is from genome assembly GCA_907163375.1 of Prostheceraeus crozeri. Taxonomy (NCBI): domain Eukaryota; kingdom Metazoa; phylum Platyhelminthes; order Polycladida; family Euryleptidae; genus Prostheceraeus; species Prostheceraeus crozeri. Next base: position 297,062 of record CAJQUW010003247.1, read on the forward strand.
ACAACATGGTTGCTCGCTTTACGGGTATACTTGAAATCAGAATTTTTTCAATGACGAAGTTTCTGAGGATTTCTATTACTGCGTTGAAAGCAAAAATATTATAAAGATATGCACGGATAAGTCAATGGTTCCGGATCACTTATGAGTTTGAATGCTTCTGTTATGCATCATATTTCTCCTTACCGTATATAAAAACCGCAGAGAAGTAGCTTGCATAAATCGTTGCCATAACTTCATGCACAATTAAGTACTAGTGTCAAATAATAGATTGTGATTCGCAAAGGACTATTGTAAATGCCGGTAATGAGTACTTTTCACGAAGCTAAAATGCAATGTCACATGCGTGGACCACGGAAGTGGGGGCTCTTAAAATTTCGCTGGCCATTAATGTAATTGGTCGTCTTTGTTTTTGAGTCCTGAATGTGCTTCAAAAATGTATCAAGCATATAGGCCTGAAGCGGACAGGGTCTCAGAATCATGACTATCTGTCTCTTCAAAAACTGTGTACAACGAATGAAAGCAATCTTGAAAGAGAATATCTACAGGGTGTCCCAGAAAAAACGATACCAAAAAGATTTTTGTATCAACATTAAGAACTTTATATTTTTACTCGTTCTAAGGTTGATAGTTTACATAAACGTGTATACATCACAAAATCACATGCCAAATACACATTTCAAACTCTAGTTCTGTTCAAATTGTAAACCATTAGATCCTATGCAAGCGTCAACTCGTCTTAGGAATGATTTGTAAGCATTGTCAAACATCAACTGAGGAAAATTTTGAATTTCTTCTTCGATTCTGCGAGCCAGTTGATCTTTGTTGTTTGGTCTATGCCTGTACACTCTGTCTCTGAGGGCACCCCAGAAAAAGAAGTCACAAACCGACAAATCAGGTGACCGAGGTGGCCACTCAGTAGGACCTCTCCGACCTATCCAACGACCACGCATTTTATCGTCAAGAAGTTTTCTCGCTGCTATACTATAATGGGAGATGCACCATCTTGTTGATATAATTTCTGTGACTGTGAGTGCCTTCTTTGTGTAAAGAAAGGAATTACTTTGTGCTGCAGTATTTGGCAATATCTTTCACCGTTCATAGTTTGCATAGAAATTGACAACAATAAACCTCTAGAATGGAAATTAAGCTTCATGCAATGCACAATAACGGCACATAAATCGCACGCATTTTCACTTAGATGCACCTGCCAACGTCTGTATCATTGGGCTAGAATCAGTCACATGAGTAAATCGAAGCTTTTAATTGGTGGTTCATGCCCCAACTTAGTTCCCCCGGATGTGCCGCGACCTTGAGTCAGTTTCCATTCTAGCCAACTTCAGATAAATACTTTATTTCTATGATAGTTTGATAGTCAACGTCGTAATCAATAAGTCCTGTGCAACTTATCATGCACCATACGGTCACTGATTGTCGATCCTGAAATCTTTCTAGCTTGACATGTGGGTTGCCATCACTCCATTAGTGTAAATTGTGTTTGTTAACAGTGCCATTTACATGGAAAACTGCTTCATAAGAGAAAAGTTTCATGGAGAAAACAATAAGCTTGTAAAAGTTCTCATTGGTATTCACTTTCAGTCGTATCCACTCACAAAACTCTAACCTCCTGTCATCATCATCACCTGTCAATTCCTGAACCATAGTGTAACTGTAAGGATGCAAATTGACTTTCTTCAAACATCTACCGACGCTTGACTTCGAAATACCAGTATCCAATGCAATCTGGCGTATTGAAACATTAGGATCTTCATTAACTGCCTCTTGTACGATATCTTGAGAATGATCCCCTGATGCATTCGCAGGGCGTCCACTACTGGCGGCTTTTTTATTGATGTCACCTGATTCCAAAAAGCGTTGTACCCATCTGTGAACTGTACTTCTACCTGGCGCTTTCTCATTGAATTTTTCGTAGTATATTCTTCTGGCTTTCTCAACATTCTCATATGCAACAGTCCAAGCGACCAATTTTGCTTTGCGCTCCATTATAAAACAGTCGAAAGTGAAGTATGAAATTGAATTGAAATTGAAATTGAATTAAAATTGAATTGAATTGACACAAGTTGCCACAATGGCACCATATAAGAACAGTGTCTAGATGTCTATATTTTGAAAGAGATTGTACATCATAGAAATCTATTTCTTGTTTCTGCATTACAGATATCTAATTTGGTTAATTTACTTGTGAAGAGATTCTACATCATAGATATTTAATTAAGTTTATGAAATGAGTTGGCTAAAATGATTAATGCTTTTTTATATATAAAATTATGCTTTTTTATACCAAACCGTAAAATTTTTTGAATTTTAGTTTTCGGCTAAAACATAAATTAGTCAGAACTTGGCAAACTAAAAAAACGTGAAGATTATTGTTTATTACAGACTTGATTAAAATATTCAAACGCATCATTAACAGACTCAAACTAACATTATCATTTATTTATTGAAAATATTTTAACAGTTATAATTACACTTTGGCTATCAATACATGTACGTACAAGTGTATTAAATATATGACACTAAATGCTATATCATTTAAAAATCTTAGCTGACATATCACAGAATTACTAAATGCCTCATCTCTTGAATCATTCACTCAAACTGCATAAAAATTTGGTATCGTTTTTTCTTGGACACCCTGTATTTTGCAGTAAATGAACTATGATTTTAAATTATCTCTGAAGAATGAATCTTTGTATACAAAATCTACAAAATCAGTAATTTTACGAGGTGTCATTAACCGCAGAAGAAACCATGTCATTAATGATATTCACCTTATCAGGATATTTTGAATAATTCTTTATAAATGTATACCTTGTTGATTCATGTATCAGTCTTAGCTGAACTGGTGCAGTGATCTTTCAGTGAAGGGATCATAGAGCGTCCTATTGATTTGGCTGCGAGCCTGTATGTGGGGTCAAAAGCTAAGAATTTCAAAATTCAATTCATTCTCAAGCACCAAATACAAAAGAATGGCAGCAAGAAAAAATAAATGTGGCCTCATGAAGTCCGTCTATGCCCAATCGACAACACTTATTTTGAAAAAATTGATTCACCATTTTTGAGAATGCAAAAACGGCTAGTAAAACATGTATGTCCTGTTGCGTGTGTGTAATATTGCTCATTGTTGTGTTCCTTCCCAAGGTGAGTCGGTTAGCCAAACTCCTTAAAACAATTTCTGCATCAGTGGGAGTACTGAGTGAAAGAATGTTCAGTACCATACCTTTAGAGTACTGAAATTGGCAGGGTAGTAGAAAATAGTAGAATGAGACAGAACGACTTACAATCTTGGGCGCTTACAATATGCACAAGATCTTATTACATAACATCGACACAAGTATGAGACGAATTCATCTGGAGGACAAATACCTTCAAATCAATTGTCTGTTATTCTTTTATATGAAATGTCATGTTATACACCGACAAACATTTGTTTATTGCAATAACAAGTGACTTTGACATTTCTGAGTAGTCAGCGTTATTGTATCTATAGCATTAACGGTTTGAATTATGTTGCGCTTCATTTAAAATGGTAAGATAGAAACAAGTACTTTCTTTGAATTTTCATTTGATGTAACAATTTCTAGCCAAGTATCGATACAAAATTTTTAACCTTGATCAGCAGATAACTTCTATTATCTCGTTGAATTGCATGCATTTGTTATTGCCATTCATATCCGTTCTCTACTGATTATATTTGTATGGCTCATTGAATAGGTATACAGTTATATGTGTTAATTGCATATTATGTAACGCATAATATGCAAAACAGACCGACGGAGCACGATGAGACCAATTCTGTACAACAGAAATAAAGCCTATGAATAAGGCAATCTGAATGTGATAAATCATTAAGCAGAGTTCGTCCCCCTTGCAAAAAATGTTCGACGTGCCCTGGTCACAAATATAGCAGTTTATACACCCCAATTTTCTAACTGACTTGCAGATGCAAATATTTTGTAAGTGTTCATTTCACCATCTATGATGGATGATGACAAAATATATCAAGATTCCAAGACAATGCTAACGAGCGAAAATATATTTGTATCAAAGTAAGTATATAGGTTGAATTTAAACACTTTATTATCTATGAATTTAAACACTCATATACATGCACACTTTGATTTGTATATGCACAGAGAGCTGACGCAATGGTTTCATTATAATATATTTCGCGAATCCGACATCCTAGGCTCTGAGAAACAGAGAATTACTATTATTTTACTCATATTATCGTACCCAGATTATTGCTTTGCAATAGCAAATTTAAGATTCTGCTTAATCCCAGGATCCCGGGACTGTGATTTTCCGGGATTTCGGAATCCTCTGTCACAATACTGCACTGATCTGCACTGTTTTGTTTGTCACATATGTCTATTGTGGGACATTTTTGAAAGGGATTGATTAAAACAGAACACGATTCAAAAGAATGATTTGCAATATGTGGAAATGATTACTCAGCACATGAAATGTTTATTGTACTAAAAATAGTAAATTACGTCTTCTCATTTAATTTTCTACTCATTTTCATCAAATACATGTAAACATCAATCACAATTTCTTTTTCCTGTTTCAGCTCAAAACAAAGGATATAAGCGTAACAAAAATTGAAACTTGCTCATTAACTTCAATTCTAAATCAGCACTTTATCTTTAATCTCAACAAACGTATCAGCGCTTCAAATCAATTAATCGCAGCAGCTAATGAAATGCAATATGACTCCGCGTGGTGCAAACTTAGTGAGACACATTTATAGTAATAGGAGTACTGCTACAATAACTTGAAAACAATTAACCAGCCTTGAAACGTTTGTTTACATACAAGGAATTACTTGTGACAAATCGATTGCTCTTTATTACATTAAAGAACATCAGTACATGTAAACTTTATTCATTCAAAATTATGACACCTCCATTAGGATAGATATCCTCAACATTTTTATTCAAAGGAGTAGTATTAGTCGTGACATTTTTAGGGTTCATGAGATCAGTGTTTGTTAAGTCACGATGACACTTCTTTGCGAGTAAAACAAAATATTTTCTACAGAATGTTACCAGCTGATATCGTTAAATATATATACTTTTTGAAACTGTATGTAAGTAATGATAGGAAGCTTCATTTGTCGGCGATTTTCATTGTGCACTGTGTTGACCTACTGCCCTGTACAGCAAATTGACGCAACTATCAGTATTTATCTCCTTTGCGTGATTTGCCACTTACTTTGTAATAGGCCTATCCAATATGTCTCGTTGCATGAGTATCCGCACCTGTATGCTCACTTCAGTGATAACTATTGTGATGATGCCCAAGTAATATTCAGACCTGTAAATGGGTTTGAATTTTCTGTTCCAGCTCGGATCCGTTTGATCGGAAATGTTCAGGCCCACGTACCGGACCAAGATCGGTCTTACTCCTCTCACTTTCCCCTACCCTTATTTTTCGCGGAGAAAGTGTTGTATAGCTTAGAAATTCCGTGAGAAAAGGGGTTGCAATTTTTGGAAGTTAAGTCTTAGTTTCGTGTTATTCAATTTTCCCCCCTCTTCATCTTGAAAATATCAAAGCGAAAAGTGTCTTCATCTTGTGAATTGAGACATCGAGGTTAGTGGCTTGTAGGAGACTTTAAAGTTGCACTTACTCTATTAAGCAGTTTAAAAATTCAAACTGTGACTTCTAGAAGAATGCATTTGCTTGTCTTTTTATGATGAGAATATTAAGTCACGGCAGTTTTCTGATATACTTTTCCTGTCAGCAATGTAGATCGGGGGGGGAGGAAGAATATCATAACAGCGGTGTTCCTCCTTTTACTTTTTCCTGCTCTCATTTACCGGCGGAAAGTGTAATTTAGCTTAGAATTTCCTGGAGAAAAAAGGTGCAATTTTTGGAAATTGACATTTGATTTCCTTGCTATTAATTTTCTGTTATAGAATATTTCTTCCTTTTACTCGGAAGTACATTCGGTGAAACGCCGTTCATCTATGTGCCCGAGTTCTAATTATTTCATTATCATTCTCTCGGTCTGAGTATTTAGCAAGAATACATAGTGTACCTATTTTAAAAGTCATAGGTTTGACGCGACCCAGATTTGAACCCAGGTCTCCCGGACACAGAGCGCATACTCTATACCACTTGGTATACTGCGCCGGTAGCATTATTCTATGGCAATGCCTCTAGATCACGATGAGGATTGTTTTTGTTTTTAGTTTTGCGTGATTTGTATGTGCTTAAGTTTAAGAAACCATTAATCCAAATATTTTGAGTTAGTGACTTAACTAGTGATAGCTATTTGAAGGGCTGGTATTCTGGGATTATATATTCAGGAAGCCTGTATGGACACAAAAATGATGTTACATTGGTCAATTTTCCACATATGTAGACAATAGTCACTGCATAACTTGCGATACAAAATCACAGATAGAATCGACACTAAAAGTGTCTTTATCATCTAAACTTTCCACAAAGAATGAGTAATTCAATTGTCCAACTTTTCGTGCTCCCGATTTTAAAAATGCATTAACAATGGATCTTAACTTCTTTGCTGTTGCCTTGAAAAAAAGTGGAAACTTTCAGATGACACCAATTTTTGTGAAACGTGGATGTCATCAAACTCTTTGCGCATAATTTTGCTGGTACGATAAACGCAAATAAAGTTGAAAGATTCACTTTTCTTCATGTAAAATATTTGTCTTAGTTTTATATGAATGCCTTAGCACTATTGGCACAATGACAAAATGGCTATTTGTCAAATACAGGCTTTAAGAAGCATGTTTTTCAGTGTTCTTCGCTTCTATTATTTTTTTGTTTTTTCTTTTACTCATTATTATATTTGCATCAATAAACTGAGGAAGACAAAACTCAAGAAAAAAATATACAAAGAAGAATCAGCGAGCGATGGGCAGTATTTGCGAAACATAGGTTTATATTCAGGAGTAACATGCCTATGTGCTTGAAAAGAAAAGTGTACAATAGTTGTGTTTTGCCAGCTACCACCTTTGGATCAGAAATATGGACACTAACCTCATTCATGGAGAACAAGCTTAAAGTAGCACAAAGAAAGATGGAACGAAGTATGATCGGAATCAGCAAGTGGGACAAGAAGACCAATGATTGGATTAGAGCGCAGACAAGAATCAAGGACGTGGTGGACAAAGCAAAAGAAACCAAATGGAGATGGGCGGGACATGTCGTAAGAGTGCAAGACAGTAGATGGACTATCAGATTGACAGACTGGACCCCACGTTATGGGAAAAGAAGCAGATGCAGGCCAGTCACGAGATGGAGAGACGACATCGACAAGTTTTGCGGACAGCCAACATGGAAGAGACATGGAGAAGGTCAAGATCGAAAAAAATGGAAGAGGCCTTTTTCCAGCAGTGGAACAGAACAAGCTGATGATGATGATGAAACTGAGGTAGTTTATGCTACACCTTATTTAAATTTTCTCTGTGACTTAGCAAAACAAAGCAGCTTCATTTTCCATCCATTGTTCTAATTTTCATATCTAATTAGAATCATTCGCACATGCAGTATAAGTCGTTCTCATCGATAGCGACTGATGCTGCTAGCCATGGAAGGTATGCTTCGTTTCAACCTTAACCAACAATAATCTGTTGTAGGCATTAACTTCTCAACTCTTTGCGAAGGGAGACGATTCCGCGAGTTGATTGAATGGCTCCATAACTACTAAAAGATTTCTTCAGTGAAGCACTTGTTTGTATTTTAGGCACTCAATTCTTGTATTGTAGATTGTCTGTTGGAATATCAGGAATTTCACTGATTTCAACAAATTCAGTCTACGATGTCGTTAAAGTGCAAAGTTATGGCTATTTATGAGCTTGATTCTGGATTATTTAAAGCCAAGGTAATGCTTGCATCGACCCAAGTATGAAAAGCAAATACTATAAAAGAAAGATGTTTTTCAAATTGCTTTAAGCATGCTTTTTCAATGTTTTTGGCAGTGTTTTATTCAACCAGTTGATTTTTTTTAACTCTAGGAATGTTCGATTTTATAAAGTAGGATGGAAAAGTAATGTCGAATATGGGGAATGACTTCACAAGGACATAATGCTATGTTTTGATATAAAAATTGTGATATCACCTATGATCGACTGTCCTCAACATAAAAAGCTCTTCCAAGAAGTATGATGCTGTGTGATATTGACTTGCAGAAATCAGCATGAGACCGTAAACTGAATCGTTTGATTAAAACACGCCTTAGATGATGCTTACATTAAGCATTAATATGATTAATAATGTTCAATTTAATTGGATTTTGTGAAATGAAAGTCTCTGAATTCGAATCATTAAATTTTAATTTGCTGCTGGTAAGCCAAGTACAAAGACACCGCATTTGGCCAAGTACATTCACTGGAATTTGATTCATTGGAGGGAATTCGATGCAAACTCATTCATCTGCATTTGAAAACTTGCTGGAAAATGCTAGAGATAATTTGGATCGTTAATCTGTATGTGATTGCTAATCTGCACATCGCTTATCACACACACTGGACAAACAAGACAACAGAGACACCATTACGATAACGGGCAATTTGAATGCGAAAATGTGTAGAGGTCTCTTTGTTTTCTGGCAACAGAAACAAAGGTGGCGACCTACATACGAGAGGCGTTCTATATAGCTGGCTTTTAAAATTACAAATATTTTCTTGACGATCATCCAAGAAGACTATACACGTGGACAAATTCTGCGGGTGACAGGCACACGCAAATATGCTACTACTTACAATTCTGAATTCGAAGACGCGACTAGCGCAGACTGTAGACGTAAATATAGTTAGGCCTAAAATATATCAAAAGAAGCAAGTAGAAGTCAAAAATAAATTCTCGAACTAGGGAAGAAGAGTAACCAATATCGGAAGAAGCGAAAAATATGCATTTTGCAGCAAGAGGAAGAATGAAATGTCTGACTTATTGATGATACCACTGGAATGACAGTGAAAAGGGGAATTCTGCAAGATGGAAAACTCAACATAGAGAAAGGCAGAAAAGAAATGGCAGATTTGTTGGAGAGCAAAAGTGAGGAACAAATTCGAGGATAGCGATTGAAATCTTGAAGGAGCCGTCATGAAGATTGACCGAGGTGGACTATGTAAAGAGAAAATGGATGGATTTTATTGCTCTAGCTTCTATGATGGACAAGTATACCCAAGAATTGAATTTTCCAAGTTTTGGGAAGAATAGAAATTGCTTTATGACTGGATTATTGCAATTTTTATCCCATTGCCAAAGAAGGGTGATACGAAGAATTACTCGGATCATCGTTCTATCCACTTTCATTATTCATGACCGGGAACTGATGTGAACAATGCGGATTTTAGGAATATGGATTCGAAAATGCAGAAGAATAAGCATGTTTTGTGATGGAACAGCACGATAACTAATTCTGAATATCAGAAATGTCATTGAAAGCTGTGAATATCACAACACTCCTATACAAATTTGCATTTGATTGCGGAAAGTCTTTCTTCTGCAGTGAAAATACATCAACGTTGTTCAGCTAATCGCCCGTCTATGTACAGAACTCGATTGTACGAACATCTCATGGAGCAGCTAACATTACACATTAGAAAGAGGCGTCCGATAGGGATGTGTAATCTCTCCCAGTCACATATACCTATGCACCTGCACAGAGAAGTTCAGTGATTCGGCCATTTATCGCATTTTTACTGCGGCTCTCTCAAAAGAAGCTGTATGAGATGCGCTTTTGTGACTTTTAAATTCAACATATTTCCAGAATTTTTACCAAAAATCCATGGATTTAGCCCATCTGGAAAATTAAATGCACAAACTATTTTGCAAAGTACATTCTTTGACGTTCTTCCGACTTTTGTCACTTTTGCAAACATTTTATATGATAACTTTAAACCAAACGCATCAATTTTCAATGTGGGTAAAGTATTTTATTAGATGATGAATCACATCACGATTGTGTGTTATACTATGGACGTAGAGTAATGTATTGGAAATTCGAATGTAAATGCTACTTTTTAAAAGGAAGGAGATTAATGGCACCTAAGTAGTAGTTCCTGTGTATTTTCTAATAATTCAATCAATTTGGGTATCTACAAGCCGTCTATCTTCCATATAATCACATTCGAAGTCACTTAGATCTGTAGAATACCATTTAACAGATGCTGTACATTGGAATGGCTACGGTACTTTTGAAAGAAAATCGTCCACACTTCATATGACTTGTATTCCTTGCACAAATCTATCTTATCAAATTTTTTTGTACTCATAATCAACTTCTCTGTATATTCAACCAAATTGGCATCCTAAGTAGCAATCACTGAGGAGATTTACAATCAAAATTTGGTAAAATTTCAAATCTTTAAATTGTAAATTGCTGTTATAGTGCAAATATGAACGAGGGAAAGCAAATAAAGGCCACCTATACCACCATAAGAAAGGTCACACACGAAATATGAAGTACCGTGAATTTCATAGCATTCAGAGTAATACTTTAGAAGCAAAGGAGGGGGCCTGAATCTCCTACACCTTAGAAATGGATGCTCTTCAGAACCCAGCATGAATATTTGGATAGAGTTGAGACGGTAAAGAACATTGACTTCATCAGAAGAAGTAAAGGTATCAGAATTATGCTGAAAATCTTAGGGCTTCAAGCCATCACATTCTTTCTAGTTTTTTATGGGTGCGAAACATATTCTGAGAATACAACTGATTCATGCCCTTGAATGCTGGTGCTTTGCAGATGCTGAGAGTAGCTCGCACAGTAAGAAGAAACACTGAATGAATATTGCGGAACATTCGGGTAGGCTTAAGTCTACTCAAGGATTTGACCATATGAAAAAGCTTTTTCGGGCTGATCATGAGACAGGCACTAAAATGGGTAGCTGGAAGAACAGATCTGAATCGTCGTTGCATACAGACATCTCAAAATGGGCCAGGCTCAGTTTACAAGTGGCTGTGTGTAGAGCTGCGCGTCGATGGAACCGGCGTGACTTTGTGAAAGTTGCAGCATCGCAGCAAATTCGCACCGTTTGACTTTGAAGACAATAATCTACTGTACTTCAAGTTTCAGGAAAATTCATTGTTGTAATTGCTTAAATGGGAAATGATTCGTATTGATCCGAACAAGTCAAAAATTGACATTTCCTCAATCATGAACACTTTATGGTACACGGCATCGAAATTTCATGATACGAAACAGTTATAAAGGGATTCATGTGTACGATGTGGCTGAGCTCAATAAGCTATTTCATCTACAAATTTTGATTTATCAAATATCAAACTTGCGGAGATTCTCAAAACGAGAACTACGTCAGTCGGAGGACCGAACGGAAGGCTTTACGCATGAAGTCTACAAAGACTTAGGAATTAACAAAATGCTCATGAAAAACACTAGCAAGAGTATGGGAGTCTGGAGAGATACCCAAATCTTGGACTAAGACAGATTGCGACCACTCTAAGACAATTCCAACCAATTTCACTTTTAAATGTGGAGGGGAAGTATTCTTTATTGTAATAAAGAGACGGTCGACTAAGTAGCCGGCTTACGAACGCTTTTGTTAACCGAGCATTCAAAAAGCTGGTTCCCCAGGTTTCCCCTGGTTGTATGGAGAACGTCTCAACAATTTGGAATCGAATAAGGCAAGTCAAGCTTGAGGGTAAAGATATCCATGTCGTCTGGTTGATTTTGGCCAATTTGGCCATTTGGTTGGATTGGACTTTTTCCACGTGCCTCAAAGGCTGTATGGATATGCCACCAGTTAGTTTCAGTGCCAATAGCAGTGTGACGCTTTTATAAAATCCATCATGTTCAATGCATATTGTATTCTGGTTTACTGCTGAAACATGTTTTCGTACTTCATGCTGCGAGCATTTATTTGATTTAGTTGGAATTGACAGGATGCACAATTTGTCAAAGACTCAAGGTATTTTCCATCCGCATATCATGAAAGCAAGTGAGATTTGGTGGGATTACAGTTCAAGTCTTGATAGAGATCTTAATTCTAAATGTATTTCCACTTTTTTAGTTTTAAATGCCATCCTTTTAGAATGAAACTTGAGAATAATTGTCACGGAAACAATAGAAGAGAGCGATGGACCAATTCTAGCAGCTAATTCGCTTGAAAAGTACTGGTAATGGTGATGTCAATACAAATTTCCCTTCTGCTTTTTGCATGTATTTTTCATTATTCTCATTCTTCATTTCAAATGAAACTTTCAGTTTGATGACTCAGAATTAAAACCATCAACTGTCTATAAACTTGAATAGACTGTCAATCGTTTAGAATAATTATTATGTCATTGTCTTATTGTCTTGAAATCTTGTTATGTTCCGCTTGGGACATGCTGCTTGCAAAAAATGTAATTTCATCTATTCCATGCCTCGTTTCCACTGTTTGGGGTAATGAAAGTTGTCAAGGATAAACAATTGCCTCTTATTAAAGTTGAATAACTTTACGCTCTGTCAAAACTAAGTTAGAAACGTTGTGAAGATAATGATAGACGTACAAGTTGTGTGACTGTATCTCATATGTATCGGCCGTGTTCATTTGCATTGAGGGATGCAAGAAACTACATCTGATGACAGATGTTGATTTTGACAAGTGGAATATTTGACAATTCTAGATATAAACGATCTTCGATTATTACCAAAGGTGAATGAGATTGGCATGCATTCACGGCTTTATATATACAAACATCGAGAACTTCATGGTGGTGCAGTGACATTTGGTTTTCCCAAAATATGATAATTAATAATGGTCATCTGTTGTTTCACTTGATAGATGAATTGGACACGGTTAACCTTTATGCAAAATTACACATGTTTACATTTCAGCCGCTTAAACTTTGATGGAGTTGTTAATCATTCAATCGTGAATTGCGAGATTAATCAATTAATGAGATTTTTAAGAAAGAAGTGCGACATTACTTCCATCATTCATAAAAATTCCCAAGCACAAGCGATTAGGGAAATCAGGTTGGTTCCGAATTATTTTGAATCTATTTCTTTCAGTGACGTTTTAGGGGGACATTGATGAGTGGCCCATCCCCATTTTAGTTCGTCTTGCAAGAGTTAGTACAATTTTAGCTGCCTAAATTCGGTAAAAACTAGTAAATTAAACCTGAAATCCCATTTGTTCGTCAAGATCTTTAAGTTGTTAAGTGATGTTATTATGCGGCCCCAATTACTCGCATCAACGTATCATTTTGCCCTCTAATATGAAGCACATGTCCACTTTGCATATGAACGTATAAAATTGAAGCATTGAATCAATTATATAATCATGTAAGCAGCATAATATAGAGTTTTAGAAATCGCTCTCCTTTCTAAAATGACCTGATGTTCCCGAACAGATGTGCTCCGAGCCTGTAAATCTTAGAGCTCTAACATTATATGTTTTTGGCTACATATGTTGTTGGCTCTAGAGCCAATAAAGCACTGTTTGAGTAAGTAAGTAATGCGTTTATTGTAGGAGAATGATAATCATTTGTACAAAGGTAAATTCACAAAATAAGTAAGACGAAAAATCGGAAAATCGTTTGATTGCACAGAAATCACAGAACAATGCAGAAGAAAGAGTAAGATGAAATATCCTAATGAAAGATGCGATGATGAGACTTATGTGACATAAATAAAGATCCGAGTTGGGCTCTGAATGAATCAGTCAAATATAATGAAGCCATAGCTGTGATCCAAAATAATAGCCTATGATAAAAGTGATACAAGCCTTTAAACATAAATAATAAAGTGCGATTATTTTTCTCGTATAAGAATATGTAAAAATAAAACACAGAATCGACAATAGTATAATAATCGATAACTTAATTTAGAAAAATACTGGTCACGTTTTTAAATGCTCTTATAATGCGTGAAATTGGTCGAACCGATTTTACTTCAAACCTTACCATGCCCATTGATTGGCTGTAATAACCAGAAATATGTATTCGTCGAGAGCATCCTATAGCTAATGGAAAAATCAATCTCAAAATCACAACATTAGCCATTTCCATTACACAGCTGTGGAAAACATCAATCATGAAGATAAGAATTTGCAGTCCATGCCCTATCCTTTCAGTGCAACAGTATTCACAGCGAGCAGAGCGGCCGGAGAATTACCGATAAAGCGGACTGGAGAATGTATGCCCATTTACAAGTCTCTGTATACATCTATAAATTCGTATTGGTCATGTGTCCCTGTAAGATCTTTGTCTCACAGCATCGGGTGTGACAATGGGCTATAGGATACTTCTTGACTGTCTCGAAATCATAAAAAGGTTGAAGGCTCAACTGCAAAGCATAACAAAATCTATTGTTCGGTGTAGATGCATTATCTTTTAACTATCGGGTATTTTAATTATTTTGTTATTCAGGCAACGCGAATTTTCCTGATTTTAGGCATCACCGTTACTAAATTACTTATAATAACAATCACACCAATACCATATACAGCATTCTCAATTTTTATGTGTTATGACTATGATGACTGCAAAATGTATTGCTTTGGTAATTTTAGAAATTCCATGTAGAATTAATTTTGTCGAAGGGGTCTATAAGTTAAGAGGAAATAGAAAATGTCTCCAGACTTGAGCAATTTAAGCACAAAATTCCTTAGCAGTCGTAGACGCTGCGTTTCTCCCAACAAGGGTTCGTCAGTGCAGCCTCGAAAGGCCAAACAAGCTTAAAAATCTACTACGGCTAAAGAGGCTGATGGACTGCACAACAGGCAGAGCTGCAAATTGATAAATTTAATTGTTCAAGTCTGAAGACATCTTTCTATTATCGGCCCTGGCGAACTGCAACTCTTTTATCGTTATGATAAAGAAGCAATGATGCAAGACCTCAGCTCGCCAGTTGCTTTGCCATTTAACATTAGTTTCAATTTGTTTATAAGCATTTTTAATGTCAGTTATTGCATATTCATTTTTATTTCTAAATGCGAATTCTACAAATTGTTCATTGTATCAAGGATTCCTTCTTTTTCTTGTGAAATTTCAAAATCTAAAATTGCTTATGAGGACTTACACAGATTGCTTGTCCAGACCACCACACAATTTGACCAATATTCATTTTCATCGAAGCTTGATATCATTTTATGGCATTTTGACTATTGTCATCAAAATTGTAAATCAATCCTGAATTTTAGATTGAAAGTTTACACATTTTCAAATCATTGGTAGTATCAAATGATGGAATGACATGCTGAAGTCACCGGGCATATGTGGGCACAGTATACGGCATGATAAGTCGAATTTATGAGTATTTTGTTGTTTATGAATATTGTATCAATTTTCTTTCTCCTAATGGCATCAAGTATCACTACAATAAGAAAATTGAATGCAAGTAAAGTACAAGGTGTAAAATTACGCAGTACTGGGATTTCTAAGACTTGGATTTTTACCTTTTGATGCTATATTTTAAAGAATTCCCCGATGAGATATTTGCCTTCGTCTCTTATTTCCCATTATGTCTTGCAAGTGGAAGCTAATAACATTGATCAATGAGGATTTTTAAAAATGTGCAAAAAGAAGACAACGCTTACCCTCGTTTACCTCTTAAGTTCATGATAATGACTCTCTGATATATTTTCCGAAAATTGACGCGCCTTGTGGAAAATGGTGTGCCTCAATTTTTCAAAGAAAATTCGTAATTAGCGTTTTTGATGAACAAGCATTACCGGCATCGGGCGTAGTAAGAATCTGTCACTTCACAAGCTGTTCAAAGTTTAATTACAACATCTCTTCTTTGTATATGTCGGATTCTTTTCAAATCGATTTCTTTAAAAGCAATTTTACATACATCGAGAAGTCATGATTTCGAACTTCTCCGTCTGTTTGTTCCACAGTAAAATACACGAGTTTTCGATGGCTCTCGGCGCACCTTTATCATGATAAAGGTGCGCCGAGAGCCATCGAAAACTCGTGTATTTTACTGTGTAATAAACAGATGGAGAAGTCCGAAATCATGACTTCTCAATCATTGAATCTATTTGAAAGAATATTAGGCATATTTAGACGGCAAATTTTACATGTTTAATTTAATTGGTTCTCATCAAATGCACAAAATATACTCATCAGATAAAATTAAAATCCGACATTATATCTACATGTATGTTGCCTCGAGCATAACGAAAACTACAAATATATGAAGTTGTGAATTGAATAAGCATGTCTTGCAATAAAAACTCTGCTTTGCGCATTTTTACGAGTTTTTTGCATCCTATTTCGTTACATAACTTTCATAACCATGGATAATCATAAGTTTTCTGTATGCAGACAGCGGAGCCCCTTTGATATCAATGTGAAATAATTTACGAAGTCTGTCACACGTTCGAAACTCAACAGAAGGTAAACATAAGACGTAAAGTCGGTACTTTGAAGAATCGTAAAGCTCGCTCGCGGATTAGCCACGATGGGTGGCTAAATTACAGACACATCCAAGTTATACTCTAAAGAAGAAAGCATGCTTATCGAAGCAGTGTTGGATTAAAACATGGAACTACACGCAGATGTATATTTTCGCCGCACTAATGACTGATCTTCGCGATCTTTCGCGAAAATGACTGATCTTCCCCAATTTTTACAAAGTTATTTTTTCTATTTAAGGCATACTAGTGCAAAAGCAGGATTCTATAGACTTACATTGCTCACATTTAGTCAAGATATCGAATCATTACTTAGCATTCGGACAGCAACACTTTTTCTACGCTCAAGTCACACTTAACTAATCTTTAACTGAAACTTCAAGATACGTGTATGGTGTCATTATATCTGTCTACTTTGTAAGTTTGCTCGGATCGTGCAAATACCATTCAGAGAAATTTATAGTAGGCTAGCTATTGATGCACATTGCACAACCATTCAGGTCATGAGAATCAAGGATGCGGACTCGGTCGATTTTCTTGTCATATCCGAGTCCAGCCTCTCGCCACTGAGTCCGGGTCTCATTCGGATATGCAACAAATAATTTAGAGCGGAATTGTAAATAGCCCCATATATAAGCAGACACATTAACTTTAATATCTTACAAGGGCTATAAGATGGCCTTTTCAGACTGTCCTTCGTCAAGAACTCTTAGGCTTACTACACGTGGTTTACAATTGATTATAATACTTCTCGTAAAATGGGAACTCTTACTAAAAGTAGGTCTAGGCGTGATTAATCAAAACACGAACCGCTTGTGTCAGTCAGGGAGAGTCAACAAGGGAAGATTGTTTTATGCATCAGTATGCCATCTGATCTTTTGACGGTTTTCAGATTGAAATAAGACCCGTCAAAATTTAAAAAGTATGAACGGACTCAGAATTTCCATCATATATAGGCTTAACCTGATTGACTTCATGTTTGAGGTACGGATGTTTCAGGGTAAGGACAACATTTCACCTCGATCATAAATTAAATCTCAACAGGGAAAATATCTAGTCAGTACTTAATGTAGGATCATTATCATCAGTGTACTAAATTTCGATCATTACTGAGAAAACAACGAAATTTTGCCACTTTTTTGTGATTCACCAATTTTGGTTGCTGACTACTATTTTTTCTCCTGTTGAGATTTAGTCTATGGTTTATTGAGGAAAAATGTTCTTCTTACCTGGAATCATCTGGACTAAAGATACAGATAAATAATAGCCTAAATCAGGCCTCTGGTATACAGAAGTTGTGTGAACTTCAGAACTACATAGTCGGCTTATAGTCCTTAAATAAAGCTTTTTTCCTTACGACAGCTAAGATTTCCCTTCTTCACTGACCACGAATCCTGTCATCAAGATTCAAGATTTATTTATTTTTCACTACATCTGAGATGCATGTGACATACAAGACACACAAGACACAAACGGTAACACGAAAAAAAAGAAAGTCAGTAAAAGTCATAGGATCGATAAAGTTTGTCATTTGAGGGCTCAAGTCATAAATCCCACCCTGATATTCTCTAAAATCTGCAATAACCATGCTAGTTTGAACCCCGCTATTTCGTGTAAATTGTGTTGATATAATAGATCGAAGTTTCATAATTGGCAGTGGAAAAAATGTGAATTGCCGGACGCGGCAGGATTTAGCCACCGAGTTCGAATCCGAGTCTACAGTCCTAATGAAAAGAACAGACATAGATGCTTTCAGTGCTTCATTAATATATTATTATAAACTTGCCTCTTTTTTGACGATACATATGTAATGTACTTTTCAATTAGCTTTTGTATGATACGACGTACTTTAACTGATACTGAATTCTATTATCATCCCTTTGACATCCACTAAACCATTCAAATGGATCGTCATGATAGCACAATGCATACTATATTTTTGAAGTTCAGAAAACTAATGCGTGGTTTGTATTGCAGCAATAAATGACACTCAAGTATGTTAATAAGAATTCGTACGGCACAACGTATCACTAAATTGAGCAAGTATTGACGACAGATCTTTAGGTACATCGAAGGTTAAATTGATTTTAGAAGCTAAGGTAAATCACGTTCTACACCTTCTGAAAATGCTATTGTGATGACAAGTAAATACTTGTAACATGTATATTTATCTCCAATTGTTTTTTGAAAAATAACTTTCTTCATGATTGAATGAATGAATATCACATACACTCGTCCCTTGCTTGCATTTCATACTGTCGTATCCTAAATCCATACAAACAATTAATCAGCTCATTTTCATCAGTGCTTGAAATTTCAAATATTCCTTTTTCTTTCTCTTGTTTGAATGATCTAATAGGTTCTTATCAATCAGTAATTTTGGTATGAAATGATAAACAGCTTTGGATCTGTTCAAATAATATTGTTTATGTAGTTATTCATATTATCATCGGCTGTCTTTCTTTCATCTTTTGAAAGAGTTTAATTTCGCTGTCGTCAAGAATCTTCAAATAAACTCTTAACTATTGCCGATATTCAAGCGAGTGCATGATGGAATGTTAGTCAATGAGACGAGGAAATATAGATCTTTCACGAGACACGCTATCTATAAACCTTTAGTTTACGAACTTAAAAATCGTCTGTGATGCTGCAGGCTTGTCCAGAGTGCAAGTGGTCTTTTTATCTCTACAAATAAAAGCTGCAAAGCAATTTAGCTTTGATTGGCAGGATGATGGAAAATAATCGTGAAATTACGGAAGTATTTGTCTTGTTTTAAAGTACTTCAGTATTTTGCTCAAATTGTCATCGAATCAAGTGTTCATTGAGTAATAAAAGCGAGGACATCTTGAAACAATGGAACTTGTGTAGATAAAATGTAATGATGCATTCGTGAATCTTTTTTGGAAGCTATGGAAAAATATTGTTCGTGGAAATATTCTATTAAGCAATTCATAGAATGATAAACGAAAGGAATATTTAATATTAAAACCTGTATAATCTAGGAGCATTCATCCAATGATTAGGAAGCTAGCTTTTGGCTTTGACACAGAAAGATTCGACAGTCTCATTTGTTCGTCCCTGTAAAACTAAGCATCAATCCATTTCAATTATATCTCTTGAATTAAAAAAAATTGTCTCATCATCAATACAAACTGATGGTCCCGATTAACAGCATCTTGATGAATTCTTTTTATATGCATAATACAAAATAATCAAGATCAACACATTCTAAAATTACATCTATATTTTCTCGAAATTATAACTCGTAGAAAGGTAGTTTCAGGGAAAAATGAATAATTACAGGAGAAAGGGATTCAGGGTTCCATGCTTGAAATGCAGAAAAATGATATGCAAGTATCGGAATTATTTGTTTTTCTTGACACCTTAATGTTTACCTTAGTATTCAATAATTTGAATACGTCTTTAATATCTTTAGACGTCTGAGACATCGTGTTTGCTTGATTTTAGCGGGTTCTCCACTTCAGTTCTCAGAGACTATGCGATAATTTCCATTGATATTCATCTACCTTGTAAATGATTGTTCAGAGAAGGTCCCGAAACGCTTCTGCTAAGGGGCTGTCTTCTTTCCTGTTGACGATGCTCATTTCCTGCAAGTTTGACGAAGTTTATCTGAAATTGACAGACACCTGCCCGAACTATAACGGTGGCTTTACAGAGATTTCACAGGCTGTTCTTCATCTCACACTTTTTATTGCTGACTATAGCTGATCGGTACTTCTCTTATAGCTGATCAGCCGACCCCTCTTATAGCTGATCGGTACTTCACCTGTGGAGATCATAATCAACGTAATCATCGTTTCACTCGGACAGAGAAGTGTCATGTGTATCACCCATTTCTACTTGCGCATCGGAGATTTTCAATTTACACCTGATATATCAGCATGCTTTAAACTTACACATACTGTGGAGTAAAAAAGAACATGACTGAATCATGATTTTGGAGTCACCCCTTTTGGAGGAATTGTGCTATTGATTCGGAGTGCGCTTCTTGTGTCCGACATCACTGATCATGTCCATACATATTTCCATTGTGACTCATATCAACGATCATCATCACAATCCTCTACATGAGATCTCGCCTATACCTGATTTGTCACCTGTTGCTCATTTTCCGCTTAGAGGCCAAAACACATTCGACTCTTTTCCTTCAATCAACTCTATTGATATCAAACTAAATCTAACTAAAGGCGGTTCTCGATCTCAATACCCGGAAAGAGAGGAAGAGAACGGCCAGGCTTGAGGTGAAAGGACAAAGTCAGAAATGATCAGGGAATAAAGGAATGCACAGACAACATGTTTTCATGTGAAGTGAAAATCTTTGTTATTATAAATTTGGTTGCAAAACAATCTCTTTAAACTTGAATTTTAAGTTGCTCTTTCAAATGTGGATTTAAAACTGTGATTTCAAACATGATTGTTCTAAAAGTGTGCTTTAATATGCCTTTTCTATACGATATGTTTTCAAGCCCTAGTTGAGTTCCAAGTAATGGAGGAATATGATGAAGACTTATGTAAGTGCCTCAAAGTCATATTCCTAGACTTGAGAACCAATAATCTTTATTCATGACTTCACACAGAGGCAGATGTGAATGCTCAGAATGCTTTCAAGAAATTGTGCTGCTGCATTAGTAGTGTAATCTGAGCATCAGTCATATGACTTAGTAAACTTGTGAATAGTGTATCACCGACATTACACTTGCTAAATTTCACACATTCATGTTACCGAAGAATTTGATAGATTTGACAGATCAGTTGAAGAGAAATTATGCAGAATGTTGGAATAAAAGAAAAATAAATGCAAAAGCACGATGCTTTCTTGTTCTAGAAGCACATTACTGGTAAAAAAAACCATCGGTTGAACGCGAGACTCGAACAATAATGTGGTATGCTCTACTTAATGCAGCTACGTGGTGGCTACTTCCAGATTTTGTTAATTTACCCCTCCCTAAATACTAGAATCATGTAACCGAAATACCATTGAAATAATTCATGTCAAAAAAAGTAACTGATTAATCCATCATCTAAAGCTTGGTTACCCACTGAAATGCAATCATCTGTGACAGACTCCTCATTCCAGTTGTGAACAGCCGCTTAATGATCATGACTATCTATCTATACCAAATACCCACCCATCAATTCTACCGAAAATTTATATTGAATATTTTTCTAAATAGTGAAAGCGAAATTTCCTATTTTCTATCGATGAAATCAAACAGAAAGCCATGAAAATTTATAAACAAAAGATTTCTTTCATTTCTCTACGATGAGAGAGCTCAATGGCGTCTTTCATGAACGATAAAACAAACCAATTTCTTTTTTAGAAAATTGTTGCTGAGCATGGCTATCAGCATATTCTTAACAACTTCGAACTTTCAAACTGTCGCTTTGTTAAAATCATTGACGGGTCGGCTTGTAATTTGACATTGCTGACCATTCGTTACTCCCTTGTTGATCGTTAAGAAAAGATTCCGACCTCTTTATTTGATGGATTTCTGTCACGAAAATGAAGTCAGGTTGAAAAACTAGACGGGAGACGAAAATTAATCGCTATGTTGGACGAACATTTTGCGGTCAGTTGATTTTGCTTTTGATCAATTCCAATGATGTCTTCATGACAATGTTTTGTAAGAGAGAGTTTGTTCCCAATGTTGATAATGTAGCTATTACGTAGCGTGTTGGAAAACCGTAGGCGGAGTCTGAGAGAATTGAAATAACCTGTGGAATTTCTTCCACACGCCATCCCTTTTCCGACAACTGTTAGACATCTCCCTTCAGAAGCGCTAATGTCGGCAAAACACCTTTACTGCATATTGCTTTTTATCTGAACAGACTCAATTTATTCAGAGATCCATTAGCTATCACGTCAAAATTAGATGTCTCTCTGCATTTTCTTTCATGCTGGGTTTGGCACAACTTCGAGATTCGAGAGCGTTCTACAACGAAACTAAAAGGATTCCTGATTGTGTCATTTATGCAAGATAGGGTTAGGGAAAGGACAACAAGATGTAAAATCATGCAGATATATACATTCGAAATATGGGAGCGATATGTACGCATCATGCCAATATTTATGTTAGACATTACGTCCCATATTGTGCTAAAAGAGAAGCTTCAATTGATTGATAATGCACAATATGCAGCATCAGTCAATTGAAAATTGAATTTCTTTCAGAACTTCTCTGTAGATCAAGGAGTTGTCAATCAATGTCCATCATATTAGTTATACTCGTAGATCATTTATCATCATGGCTAGCATCAAATGAATTCACATGTAAATTAAAACTCAGTTCCAATCAATGGCGAGTTCGATTCGATTTTCGCGCGATTCTGAGTCGTGCGACTCAGCGCACGATTAATAGAAAATCGTGCGATTCTGAGCATTTTGAGATTCAGTGATTAGAAGTCTACAGTTAATCTAGCTTGTACTATTTTTCATTTCTAGACCATTTTTCATTAATAGTTTGATAATTCCCATTAAAAATGAGACCACGTGACACTTTTTCATGCTGAACACCCTGTATTAATAATCTATATACTCTATGACATTAAAAAACGATCCACTTGATATAGAAAATCTCAATGGAAGTGGACGACTTTTATTTCATACTGCACTGACCAGGATGTCTATGCATCAAATTTGTCATGCTAATATAAAGCAGCTGTCCATTGTCGATATCTTTGGCATAGTTGATGCATTTCAAATTCGACCTTTTATCACTATCAAGCAATTCTTTCTGACTAAATTTTGAAGCAAAAATGTTGCAATCAGAGTTTGTAAAAGGAATGGCTGTTGGAATGCTACGATGTGGAAAGAGTTGTAGGTTTGTTGGACGGAAGTTGGGTGTATCACACTCCACTGTGAGCAGGTGGTGGAGTCAATGGAACAATGATGGAAATGTTAAAAGAAGGAAAGGATCAGGGAGACCGAGATTGACAAACAAAGCTACCGATAGGAAGTTGGTTATCTCAGCAAAGCGCAATCGCTTTAAGAGTGTTCCTCGACTGGCCATCAGCTGGAAAGCTGCAGCAAGAATTGCATGCAGTATACGAACAGCATATCGCCGTCTAGCAGAAGCGGGCCTGAGGTCATGCCGACCTGCTGTAAGAATTCCTCTAAGTAAGTAATGCGAGAATTTCACACAATGACATTGTTTCATTGCCAATTTTTTTCTCCGCAGGTCTCGAACACAAGCGAAAGCGTGTGGAATGGTGTGAGCAGCATCTGTCGTGGAGCACAGAGGAATGGCGTCAAGTGATGTGGACGGATGAATCCCGTTTCACTTTGGACTTTCACGATGGTCGCATTAGAGTGCATCGAATGGTTGGTGAGAGGTATTCGCCCTGCTGCATATCTGAGCATGACCGCTATGGTGGTGGTAGCGTGATGATCTGGGCCGGTATCTGGTACGGAGGTCGAACTGTCGCAGTCATTGTGAATGGGAACTTGAACGGAGAGCGATATTTATCGAATATCATATCTCCAATCGTCATTCCAACGGTAAATGAACTCAACCTCATATTCCAGGATGACAACGCTCGACCACACAGACCTCATTGTGTAACAACAGCGATAGTGAGATCTGGAATTCGCATCCTCCATTGGCCTTCACGCTCACCCGACCTGTCTCCGATCGAACATGCTTGGGATGAACTTGGTCGGAAAGTGAGAGATGCATATGATCATCACTGACAGCTCTTTCAGAGAGACTTATCGATCAATGGTCATTGCTGGATCAGGAACGGCTTGATCATCTTGGCGACTCGATGCCGATGAGACTTCAAAGCTGCATTTCAGTACGGGGAGGACATACTCGGTACTAATGTCTCCCATTTATTCAAATATAATGTTTTATATAAAATGCTATCTTATAATTCATGAGTGTTAGTGGAATAAAGTTCATATATTTGAGTGGAGCATTTTTTATGTCAGGCAGTATATTTATAAGATTCTACTGCAAATCTGCCATCATAGAAGTACTGCAAGTGCATTATGCACTATGATATATATTATCAGCATTTTTATATCCCAGTTTTGGTTCTTTTTGTCTAATCGATCTAATTGGTCTTCTTTTGATCTAATAGAGAGACGTCCTCAGACTTGAGCAAGTTTGAGCACAAGAATTGTGGCAGCCTTAAACACTGCGCTTTGCCCTACTTGGGTTCGTCAGTACGGCTCAGAATGGTCCAAGCTAGCCTAAAATATATATAACTAGCTCTCATAAGTCTTTATGATTATCAGCCGCACGGCAAAGTCAAGATAAATGAACACAGAGCACTCCGTTGTGCAGTCATTCAGCTTGCTCAGCCAGTCCGGATATTTCAGATAGTTTGGGGCATTCCGAGTTGTACTGACGTGCCCTTGTAGGGTGAAACGCAGCGTCTACTGCTGCCAAGGAATTTTCGTGCTTAATTTGTTCAAGTCTGAGGACATCTTTCTAATCTATGCTCAGGCGAACTGGCACTGTACAATCTTCATAATTAGCAAATCTGTAAGTGCAATTGTTACAGGGCTATGTTCATAGTGTGCATATTATTAAATGTAAATCAGGCATTTATACGCATTGTTGTCAATGGATTAATATGATTTCAATGCGGAGATATAATATCATAGTGACCTACTATATTTGACTGACTTAAATGGTGTACCTGGCCTATGTGAGCGTGCTTAATACTATGTGGTGAGCTGTCAAAGAGACTTCACACGGCATCTCTTTCTAGCTCTACATGATCTCAGGAACGAGCAGTCGCACATTGCAATTCTCGGTATTCCAAACGATGAAAGAGAGAATAGAAACATTGTTTTTACATCATCAAGCAAATTTCATTGAGAAGTGTCACATTACAAAAAATCGCGCGATTCCTGGTCATTCAAGAATCGCGCGATTGATTCCGTCACACGAGTAATCGTGCGGAATCGATTGACTGCTCCCGCCACTGGATTGCGGAACATCATCCAAAAAACCATTATTCAATTGTCGATACTCGCCTCTTAAAGATAAAAACATGTTTCATTAAAAAAAATAGCAGAGTCAATTGGACCCTGGTCATGAACTTCAAGCGAATAGGGTTAAAACGAATGCTGAGTCTGTCACTAGAGATACACAAATAACACAGTATCCAAATATAATTAATAACATTTTTCAAGTAGCATACCTCATGCTATAAAGAGATAAACAAGTCCCAAGCTGATATTGCTCACTGTTATCACTAAAGATGCATGTAGGCCTATTGCATCATTCACAAATTTGCATGCCTAAAGAACACATAGAAACGTGACCCGCGATATTACTTAATTAAGTTTGAGTTACTAGAAGAGCTGTGCTGGAAAAGTAAAATGCTTCTTGGCCGCCCATATTGCCGGGAAATTCCTCTCGCATTATCACAAGGAAGTAATCAGTTCAATTCCTTGACTTTTGATTTTTTGGCATTTTGAAAATTTTCAACACTTCATGGGAAAAGAATAATAATACAATAAGTTCAGTTAATTCTATTTTCTTCTTTTTTTCTCTATTTTTTTATCTACACGCACGGTGAATAAAATTAAAGTCAAAACCCCCTAAATACGCCTATGTTCTACATTAGCACATCAAAAAGCACTGAATTAGCTTGATGATAGTGATAAAAGTGATAGTAATCTATTTTGAGATGATATTCAGGGGACTTTCAGAAAGCAACCTAGCCTATAATCGTGCTTCGACTAATTTCACCTATTTGGAGTCTAGAATATCCAAAGAATCATGCACCGACGATATCATAAAAATCTAATTGCGTTCAATTTATAAACATTCAAAATTGGCTGAAAACTACATTTACCAGCTCAAAATATTTGACCGGCAGTGTCAAAACTTAGATCACCAAACTGCTTATTCAAATCTTTTTAAAACTCTAAATTAGGGCATTGTCACATTCCATGAATTTCTTGGAACCATTGATGAGTAATGACACAGAATAATGAATATTACGTTATTCAAAAGTCGAAGCTCACCTGCCTGTATACATTTGCATTACCTTGACCACAAGGTACTGAACTTGGTCCAATACTGTTCTCCAGTTGCGTCAGTGATTTGAAGTGCCTTTCATGAGCATTTTGTTGCCTGCTGCAGCAATAATGGACTGTGAATAATGAAACATCTTGCTTCTTAATGAACACACGCCGAAATAATACACTTTCACAGACAATGCCTCTGAAGCAACTTGACGCTATCAAAGTTCCATGAGTATATACATAAAATTCAAGCTTGAAGTGGTCGATTTATGTTGATGAAATCACTAAGAAAGCCAATCTGCAATTTCATACACTCAAAATTATTAAACGAAATGTAAGTCCTTTTGAGAAACACGGAATATATATAACGCAACCACTAGATCCTTGTCAGAATACTGCTGTACTGATTTCAAAAAACTATCAGAAAACCTTTCGACAAGATTTGAGCGCATCGACAACCGTGCTCACCGAATTATCTTTGGGCAGAATCCTCGAACATGTCTTTGTGCGACTGAAAACATTACGTCAAAAAGATCCTCTCAAGGACTGAAACTCCTTTGCAGAATCGAGACGAATGAATGTTAGTTGCTACAGCATCTGATTGCGGATCGTCTCCCCCGATGCAAGTAATTTCGACCGCCAACTATCCGTACTCAAAGGTATAAAGATTGCCCTTCGAATAATTTATAATAACAGTATGTCTTATTATAACTTACTTCAAAGCTTTTCACAAGTCTGCAATCCGTAATTTTTTGACTTCTGTTTTTGATCAATTCTGATATATTGTGATTTATGAATTCTGATATATTCTGAATGGAATATTCTATTCCATTCTACAGCTCTATAACAAAACCATAATGTAGACTTACACTGACAAGAATTCGGCGATTTGGATTAAGTGTGGTTTGAATTTACGGACGGGCCCCTATGTCAATTACCATCTTACTATGATACCCAGCAAGAGCCTGACTAATTTCCAAAGTAAATCAATACAGTGGGAACTTAAATCCGACAAAAATTTGGTGCTTGAATTTGGAATGCTGTATGGACGAAATCTAATGAGACCTCGTCTATTAAAGTGACTACGTCAACCAAGTGCAATATCTCATAAAATATCTAAGAAGCGCAATTTCTAATAAAACCATTGCATAAAATTTCAAATAAAAATAATTTTTATCAATCATGAAATTTTAATTTTCCTCGACAAGATTTTAATCTTGTTCGCTCATTCACTTAGTTAGAATGTTGCTGCCCAGAATGCTTCCATCTGCAACTCTCATTTTGGAAATTTGGTATCTTCCATATATGCTCGACTTAGTTATCACGTAGGACTTATAAAGCTTGAAATGCTTCATATCTAAATTTTACAACGGCTATTCCGGTTAATAGGTACGTTAATTAATCACTCCAATCTTTTTTATACTCAGTAAAAAGAAACCATTATGCCTACCTGATATTATTGAATCAATATCAATAATTTTCATAGAAAAGCTTGACTTTTTGCAATATACATGTATCAGATTCCTCTCAGACTCAAAAAGACAATTAGTTTCAAGGACTTCGAAGAGCAATTTATCTTAAAAGCTTAAAAATCTTCTAGCCATCACTTGGTGCATTTGGACTTGTTATTTGACAGATGTTGTGTACATTCGTCCCAAGGTGACATTTCACACTGCAACGACATATAACGTATCACGTTTGGGCAGTCCATCAACCACCTCAAAAAGCGTGTTCAATCTGTCAAACACATAAAATGAAGGGTTTACAATTTTTCATTTATGATAATTATATAGTACGCTCTCATAATAGGCAGCTGGCAAACATTTCACAATAACTGACAGATTGCGCAAATTACTCGTAATCATCTTTTCTGATTTCATACCTTAGGCGTGTGTCAGTTATTCTTCTATTTCCTCAATTTCTGACTCAGTAACTTAAATTGAGCAATTGGTTTTGCAAATGATAGACTGATAATAACTCAATGTCTAGTAGGCGGTGTCACAATGTCTTTCATTTAAAAGTGATGCTCGTCGGAAATTAAAAAAACAAAATAGTTGATAAACATCTGCGACTCTCATCCACCCTAAATTGATAGACTTTTGCGCATGATTTGAGTTCTCACATGAACATGATAAATAAAAGCAAAGGCATCTTCGAAGGTGGGCTAGGGAAATTACTTGTCATTAGCTCCTGATTATATCCACAGAATTATTTTATCATTTTTATAAGATGAAACTAAATTGTTGTTTGCAAATGTGATTGTAAACTGTTTCTTTGTGATGTCTGATACAAAACTGAGAAAGAATATATTAAAATTAGATAACAAGATTGCCATATAATGTTCATGTTCAAAACAATAATATTCAATATGAATAAAAAATTAAAGAATGACTTTGATATTAGGCCTATTGCCCATAATTTCACAAGCTTCTATGATTTGTTTAAAAAGCTGCCCTTGAAAATTTACCCTTGAATCAAGCGAACTGGATGAACTCTGGGAAATGAAGCCATCAATAACAGTCAGGTGCATTTTTTTAAATGCTTGGCACCATGCTGTTGCAGTAGAACGACCAACTACTTTGAATTCGAAATGCCTGCGGTTCAAGAACATTTCACATGAATAGCAAGCTATTAAAACATTCTTTTAACTTCATGCTTTATTAATCAAACATGAATGTTGTTAAAATGGGATGAACCAAAGATATGAATAATTAATGCATGTATTTTGATTGAAATCCAAACTTGTTATCTGCCCAAATGGTAGGCAAATCTATTTGTAAATCACACATGTGTTCGAACTATTTGAAGTGCTTAATGACTAAGTTTAACATAGTTTTATAAAAGTCAATTTGTTGAGGATTATTTAACATCTATGTTTGACCCTTCCCATCCTAGCCAAGGACTCTACTTATAACCGTAGAAGGGTAAATGTCAGCCATCTGAATGGCTTCAATTTAAACTGAAATGTAAAAAATGACTGTTGGTCCATGAAATTGGTTTATAAAATGTATTAATGTATTGAAACAAACAAAGAATATATTTCAAAGGCGATTTTTCACACCTCGGCACATGTACATTATTCATCATCACTACGCAAACCATCCTCTCTCCGAGAGAGAGAATACTATATTCACGGCAAATTCATGCATGTGACTCCAAACTATCCTCTAATATGTCATCATTCATTTGTACTTTTTAGGCTATTTTTCCTTAAGAAAATATGACTCTTTGGGAGAGAGAGAAATTCAACAAAGTTGACTTTGTCAGATTTAACGCGTATTTTCGAGCCACACTAGAAATGGTCCTGTATATTTTAAGGTCTTCTTTTTGGATCTCTTTTGGATTCTTTTGGTCCTCTTAATGGATATCTGGTCTCAAAGTAGCTTAAAAGTGTCGTCGAAATGGGGGAAGGGATTAGCGTAATATTGTGGGCTTTTCGACAGAAATGTGCATTCCTCTTAAGAATCGCGTATCTCCCATCATTCATAGCCAACAGTCGCACTAAGAGTTGTAGACTGCGAAATCATTAAAATACACGAAAGCTTTTCTTTACTAGTCAATCGCACTCTTTCGCAGTTAAGTTCTGCTTTAATATCTTATCTACGAAAGCAAATTTCTATTGTTCCTTATACGCTTTTGTAGCGTTTTGTTATTCTCATTTTGTAGTTGCATTCGCAGTTAAAGTTACTCTTATTTGTAGTCTACAGTTCTCAGTGAAAATACTACGCCAGGGATATAATGAAATCAACATGAAAAGTACATTTTTGCCATATTAGCTTTTGAGCAAGTTTTTTGACGAAATGGCTATTCAGATATTTGCCGTTTTTCTGACTGAGGAAGAACTCCATACTTAATCAATACTTTTCAAAGATTTCGTAATTCTTAGAACAAAAATCCAACCACATTCGACCAGAACATTTGACTTGTACGTACCTGCGGACCGATGTTGTAATATCGATAATAACAGGTTTAGAACTTCAAAACAAATGAAGTGTTATGAAAGATGGCGATAGCTACCTGGAACAGAGAAGTCTTCTACTTGACAGATGTTTGTACTACCACGATGGCTGCAATAGATGATTGCATAAATGATTTTATGCCTCAACATTCACATTTTATAGTATGCTTTTCTTCATTCATTCCTTTATATCCTCCATAAACATTCCTCACAAACATTCTGAAAAGTTCAGATAATTTTCCGATATTTTATTGTCAACATGATTAATAAATGAAATAATTGACTGATCATGAAACAAAATCCTCGTCGTTACGGTTATTTTATTCTTCAATTGGTTGTCGCATGAACAATATAAAAACATGAAAACAAAACGCGCCGCAGATTTGTCATCTTTTAGTCATTTTCGAAACCGTAAACCAAACTTCGACGCCACATAGAAGCAACAAGACAGAATTATATTCTCATGAGGAATTATCAACGACGCGTTTCTGTTCTGAAATATTCTTTATCAATGTATCAAATCCCAATGAAAGCTGCGCCCCTGATGGACCTATAATTCTGTCAAGCGTTGAATAATATTCATTTTGATGAGAGCAGTGATTATTATCAAGATCTTGTAGCAGTCTTCTCATGCATGAACAATTTTGTCCATGAGAATGTTAAGGACAACATTTTCTGGTGAGCATCGAAGAGAAAGATTCAGAATGAGCAACATTATTTCGGAAAGTAAGGATTTATTTCCATCCTTGTTCGCAGAAAATGATATTGAAATGTTTTGTTTTCGATCACTTTTTACTTCACGAGGACTTTTATAGTAAAGTAGTTTGACAAATTGACAAATAATGAATGTATGTCATCGCAAAGTCGATTGTACGAAGTACTGTTCGAATTCAACTTCAAAACGATCTATGTACAAAGCCCGCTTTGAAAAGTCCAGTTATTGCACCCCAATTTTTGAAATCAAATGTGATTTTTCAAATGTTGTAAATGCGATTTTTGAAATCTAATCTTGATAATACAATATACGGAAACTAAATGTCATATAATGTGAAAAGCATCCTGAGACCATTGTCATGTGACTCACATGTTTTCTCTGATGATGCAAATTGTGATGAATAATTCAGTAGTCAATAATAATTCTTTACAATATTCCCTGTTAATTTCAAAAATTAAAAAGAAGATTAAAGCAGGTACGTTGAATTGCCTAGCTGATGATAGTCAAGCTTAAATATTAGATTTGAAGAAAGTATCCCTTAATGTACGTATGACATCAAAACATTTCCTTTGTCACATAAATGCAGGTAATTCAGAATATCCAAAACTCTTTCTTAATTGTTCTCAGTATCTTGCATAGGCCTAGATATTGGATCATTCATTGAAGGGAAGATGTATTTATCGAAGAGCTGTCTTCGAATGCTGGGTTTCACATTCGGAAACGGAGTCCTTTCAATTTTCTTGGAATCCGAAACCGTCGTAGAATGACCTAGCATGATTGTATTTTACGCTCGAATTTATCAGCCTGCAGGCATGATTTTCTATCAAATTGAACCTTTTAGAAATGAGAACTGAGTTCAACAAAACATTTGGCTGAGCTACAGAGAATTCTAAGATTTTGAAATTTCTCTTTTGCAGCTGCATGTATTTACACAGAATTAGAACTTTCTGAATGTTATCTACATCACTTCATTAAACGGATTAAGTGAAAAAAGGGTTGTTTTTATTTTCGATTTTTGAATTTTCTGGGAACCTCTGTCATCTTGTAAAACATTTTCTGGAAAATAGCATTGAATTGGACATGGCAGACATAAGAAGGAAACGCTGATATTACATGAATTCCAATACAAACAGAACTACGAGTACATGTATGTTTCATCTATTTTTCTTAAACAGTATTAATAAATGTTCCACATTTTTTCAGTTTTACTTCCTTCAAGTGGCGGAGAGGATAATGAGGTCATCGACAGCACGACTGGATCATTGACATTAGATTGTCAGGTTGAACTTCGTACCCAAAGTCAGAACACTTCATCAGCAAACCCCGAAGAGAAAGGATCGACCGAAGCAGCGGCGTGCAGTCTTAACGTCGAGGTAAGCAAGATGAACTATGCGTTGATCATACATCGATCACGGATTGGATCAAAAGAATTTGAAAATTCATTAAAATTCCAACAAATGCATGTGTGATCATCACGAACTATGTTTCTGCCTATCTAGCCTAATCAGTCCTTGACCAAATATTATTCAGCAATATTGGAGCTAGCTGGCTTGCAAGCACATCATCAAGACCACAAGGTCACCAGACGAGCAGTTGAGAGTGGAGTTCATAGAATTAGCTGCCAATTAGTGTGTTAGAGTTGGTTTGATGATGCATGTATTGTATCTCACATGTTGCTGGTGCAAACCAACTTATAGTTGATTAAGCTAAATGACCGAAACATGCCTCATCCACGAGAGAATTTTTGCATCATCTACAGATGTTCGAATAGCAAGAGGAACAAGATTACAAAAGTTTCAGTTGACTTTAACTGCATGGATGCTGCAGGCCTATCATAAAGATTGAATGATGACAAAAAATGTTTACGCATTGTACTAAATACCACTATAGGCCAAGGTGACCAGATATTTTTCAACAAAACAGGGACATTTACAAAGTAGGGGAGAGGACCTACCAGTTATCTATAAGAAAGATCGTTGCTAGCACACAGGCAACGATTTTAAGACTACCTTGCTTGCAGTCCGTCACGAGTAATAGCATCAAAACAATATAATGACTTAATTTTTGTGTTTGGAGCAATCGGTGAGATAGATGGCCACAAAAATTATTTGCCAGTCAGGGCATTTTCGCTTCCATATTCTAACCATCATGGAATCTTTGTTTTTATTATCTACATGCAAGTGGCTTTTTGCCGAGCACTTTTGCCACTGTTTTCTTTCAACCTGCACTCTGTTATTTATTGTTTTTCACCTCGATGCTTTCTCGTAGGCCATGTGCATTGTACATGTACTTGTTCAGAGCATTGCATGAACGATTTAGTGCAAGGAAAGCCGATTCTTGATACATATTCATCTATGCAGTCTATCTGCATGTATATGTGTAGACCTATATGGAATTTTGTTGTGTAATAGTTAACTTTGTATCATTATATTATTAGGGCATTGAAATTCCCTATGATATGCATCTTTTTACATTTATCTATCCCGAAAGGAACATTCGGAACTCTGGGGACAAATGCGTCCAAGACGTGACTGTGCGGGTAAAATCGGGACGTCCGCTCACACTGCACTGGACAGAACGCATGTGCATGCATCAATCTTGATTCTAAAGACTTTGAGAAATGAGAGATGAGGTCATCGGTCGGGATGATTATGATGAGATTTGAAAGAATTCAAAAGGATGTAGTCTACGACCGAAATTGTATTTAATTATAAAAGACAATGCGCGACGTTTCGCCTTTGGCTTATTCATGCGCTTGTAAAGACTTCACCGCATTCATTTTGAATATTGAGCTGTTTTCTTTATCCTTTCGAATGTATCTTGTTATACTCTAATTATCTTCCATGAATTTAGCTCATATTCTTAACGAAGAATATGGAAACTTAGCGCTCTCTGTATGTCTGTGGAAGATTCTTCCATTTTGGACTATTCATTTATGATCTGAATAGGAGGAGAGGTTTCACTGAATAGAGTTACGTACCGATTTGCCTTATTCCGACTCGCCTTGCCATTGCTGGTCTGCTGCCATTCGCAATATTAACCTTATTAAACTCTTTTTCAAAGGATCGAACACCATTCATAAAAAATTTTCTATTGCAT
Source organism: Prostheceraeus crozeri (assembly GCA_907163375.1). Lineage (NCBI taxonomy): Eukaryota > Metazoa > Platyhelminthes > Polycladida > Euryleptidae > Prostheceraeus > Prostheceraeus crozeri. Next base: position 331,201 of record CAJQUW010003247.1, read on the forward strand.
ATTGTACAAACTCTTTTTGAGTACTTCTTTAAATGCATTGGAGCTATGCAAAGCGTAGGCGAGTGTGTGATCACTAGCATCGTTCTTTATTACGTAGTAGCAGGTGATTAGTAAAAAAATCTGCAAAAGTTCCCGACATTTCGAACGCTCTTGGGATTCACGTTGTAGAGGAACACATTTGAGTTATGTTCATTTTGCAAATCCATCCAGTCCATACAGGCTTTTAGCAGAATTAGTTTTCCATTGTTTATAGCCAGTTGAACACTATAGCTACATGTCAATTAAAATTTCTGATCAAATCTCTGCATTTTTGGAAATATTCAAGAAAAATCATAATTTTTGCGCTGCTGCTTATATAGCTCAGATGTCAGCTAGTCAAAGCACGTGAATTTCAGTGAGAAAGAGTCAAATGTGATGTCTGGGCATTTCCATCTGTAAATCTGAGCAATGCTTCATAATTTGCGCATTTCCGCAGGACCTGATGCACTTCAGAGTCCGATGAGGACATGGTTAAAAGAAAATCCATTCCTATATTTTTTGATTGCACCTCTGATTGTAAGTCAGCTGTGATCTAACGTTTGTTCTAGAGTTTCCAAACTTGCATCGCTCAAATTGTCAATTTTTATTTTCGATACATTACCAGATGCTTCTTGAAAGAATTTCCTTGTGGATTTGCCATTCGCATATTTGGTATTGAAACACGTGTTGTTTTGTAGAATAATTGACTTTAAAATTTTCTTGTCTCGCTTATCCAGACGATTTACTGCAGACAATGAAGCTTTCTCAGTTACATTTGCAAAAGGCAAAGTCCACAAGTTTTTGAATTGGTTTGCATGACGCCATTGTGTAGTTGTCCTTCAAATGAAAATTATGAAAATTGCTGTGTTAAAAATGGCTTAAGAAAATTATCTCGAGCAGGTTTCGGGACGCAAGAGTCAATGACGGACATTGTTCTTCATTTGGACATTATCCCGCACACTAATTAGCATCAAACAGAATATTATGAACGTTGTAGTTCACAAGTTCAATTTCCTGAAGATGAGTAATCGCCAGTAGTGCAATATTCACCTCTTGTGTTAGTTCCAGGTTGAAAGTAATGTACAAAACATACAGTCTTCATATTGAAGCTGTGTCTTTCGAAATTTAAGCTTTGGGCATTAATGTAACTAGATATTTCTTTTATATCGGTGTGATTTATATGAAACTTCTGAATTTTCAGGAATTTAATACATTAAATATTTACAGAATAATCATTAAGATCGGAGCGATCACTGCATTTTTGAAGGGCGATCGGACTTTGAAAAGTGAAAACGCTTTGTCGTCACTACTCACTCGCGCTGATTTGATCAGCCTTTTCTGCAGCAATGTGATTCTTATCTGGATGACCTGCCTACCGGTTTCCAATGACTCGATTTAAAGAAAACCAAAAGATTGCAGATCCAAACACTTCTCCATTGCTCCTTGGAATACTGGACTGTGTTTGAAATATTTAGTGTGTTTGATAATAATCAGGTGTTCATTTGATTGAACTGGTTCTCACTCACACCATGATTTTTGGTGAAAATTCCCAAACTGCATTTTATAAACTGCAAAATTTCTATGCAACTTTTTTAACCAATGCTTTGCTGTACTATTTTGTACCGTCGGCTGGCCTGGTGAAGAAAGTGCAAACTTGTCTCCACGATGGTCGGGGAATCAAGGGTGTTGGTGTATTTCGCTGACTTAATAGTTGTCACTCTCTTAAGATACATGTACTCGTATTCAATAGTTCTTGTCGCTTCCAAACCGAAGTTATATGACGCAACCAACGTGATCGAATGAACAAATCTAGATAATAATGCTAAGATCAATATTTGGATCGAAGATTTTGGAAACTGAAAAATGGAGGTCGAATTTTATCAGATGACGAAATCAATATTGCTCTAACAATAACTCCTGAAAACAATTTCGAACTGTCCAGAGGACCATCTGATCTTTCGTTAACGACATGCAAGTTGTATACCTACCTAATTTGAAAGTGGGAGATGAAGTAAAGGAATAAATGTCGTTTTACATGACTTCTATGTACAAACGAGAGAAATATAGTTGAGCTGTGAAAGGTGCTACAGATATTAAAATGTCTAACGCCTTATGGCTCACGTTTGATTTAACATCTTTATTAATAATTAATTAATCTTATCAAGCAAATTAGAATTTCCGTCTTGAGTCTAGCTGCTGCCATGACAAACACTAATAATGTTCTTATCTGACCCTTGTCTTCTGTCTATTGCTCAATGAGGAATACAGTTACACCTTTGTTTATGAAAATTTGCATCATCCATAACATCTTTTTTCATCATAAGAAGTTATTATGTCAACTGTTTCTATGTGTCATTCAGCTTCAATATTGTCTAAGAATAAGAATAACTTTTCACATATTCAATCTGCATTTATTCGAAAAAAAACTTTCGTAGTTTTCTGCAGTATAGTTCTGATGACTGCTACAATTTAAATTTGCTGTTAATGTCAAGATATATCACCTAAACAGTTGAATTAGGGAAATATAAACACAGAATTCGACCGAAAATTTCATATCCACGTTCAAAGAAATATGGCGAATATTCTCGTCAGTTTCAACCTCACAAAGATTAAAGAGGAAAAGAAAGTGACTTTCCATTTGTGAATTGAATTTACGAATCATTCCCTCTACTTGACTTTCTTCAAAAGTTCCGCTTAGTGTTCTTTTACTGGAGAACGATGTGCAATGAAGCAAAGAGATGCTGAAATTTTAATGATTCTCTGGAAAGGATTATATCATTAAGAAGATTTATCCAGTTTTACAAAGTGAAAAACTACATGCATAATTTGATAGCCCATAAGACGAAATAAGATAAGATAAAGCTAAGATAAGATAAGATAAGATAATTTCATGCCAGAAAAGATAGATAGCACAAACTGAGTTGAAGAGATGACTGATATTAAAAATTTTCTGAACTCGTAATAACCATATTTTTCATTTTAACCGAATTGATTATAGATAGCAATTCAAGTGTTGAGGAGGTGGGTCATAACGGACCACTTAACGATCTAGAACACGTGAAAATGCTTCAAAGTTATCAATCAAATTTTGATTGATGTTATGTTTTAATTGGCATCATTGAACGACTCAACTACCATAGTGGACACGCATGGTCAAATTTGCTGACGACGATGTGAACAGAAATATTGATGGTCAGATCAAGTTCGAAATTGGCCACAATGATTCTTGGCATGAGTCAAATGGTCTTGAATTAAACAGCAGCAAAACAAATGCTATGCTTTTCAAAAGTCCTATCAACTTGCACTATACATCTGATTTTTGTGATTGCATGCGCATTCGAGGTGCCCATATAATTGATGAAATCTTCTGAAAAGCCTCACAAAGAATATATTTTTTACACAACTCTACTAATATAGAACTTCTTGTGATGCTGTACAGCGCCTTTGTCTTATTTGTGATCCTTGGAGATCTGCAGTTGTCTATTCGTGGGAATGTGTCAAAAAGAATCAATTAAAATTAAAAGACTGCGTCGTCGCTGACATTGCATCATTTACGGAAGTGATTGCGGCTCTAACAGTTTCACTCCTTTATCCATGCGGAGAGATTATCAGGCATTGAAGTTCTTCTATTCAATGCAGCAACTCGACCATATTGTGAATTTCTTTGTTCCACCATGTATGGTCAACTCATGGAACTCCACATGCCTAGATCTCGACTCAACTCTTTTGTCCTTTATTAATTTAATTATTGTGAATTATTTATCATTATTATCACTAATAAATCTTGTTCAGCAAATGCCTGAAACTTTGTATTATTGCAAAAGTATAAATCGTGCAATATATAAATAATGGCCTATTCCGTATATGCATGCTTGTTATGGCAACATGGAATGGTACACAAAATGCACATGGAGGGTTCAGAATGTCATGAGAACGTTTGAAATGAAAGTAGAGTTCAACGATGTCATAGAAACACAGGGCGAGGGAAAAAAGGGAACAGTTGTCTCACAAATTCACAGATAGGTCGTAAACAAGTTCCATGTTAAATCTGCATCGACTATCTTAATTAAGATGACACTTAAATTGATATTCGGAAGTAGATATCAACAATAATTTTCTCTTGACACATATGCTTATTGTTTTCTGACAATTCAAAGACAAACCATGGGAATCGGCATTACCGATTTTTTGATTGACACTTTCCTCAAGGTAGTGTGGGTATAGGTAACCCGACAATCATGTCATCAGCGTATTTTGATATCAAACTATCTGAATGAAAGGGTTTGTGGGATCTCATATTACGTACATCCCGAAAAAAAATGGAACCAGTTTGCCATCTTGTCGTGCACTTGAGTCAGCTGATGCTATTAAGCTAATATCGCTCTCCAGCTTTACCCATTATCGTCTGCTCGATAAGAAAGCACATCACCAATAAATGAAATTTGCAGGGTGGCAATCGGATAATCTAACTAAATAGTCCGATTATCCGAATATTCGGAACTTCATTTTCGAATCGGATAATCGAATCGGAAGTAGATCAAAAATTTGGTTCGGATAATCGAATCGGTTCAACAAATGATAATTGAATCCGATAATCGTAATCAGGACTCTGATCTGGCGAATCGGATAATCTCTAATCGGAACTTGATAATTAGAATCGCATCTACCTCTGGAAATTTGATTGAGGTCTTTTGCTAATCAGGGATAGGATCAGGTGAAGGTGGTTGAGTTTGTCGAAAGCTTTTACCTTGTCAAATCAATATTATCCTCCAACATAAACGAAATTTTCCACGTGAAGGCATATAATCATGCATAAAAAGGGCCTACATTGGTATGAAGAGTGGAATAGTCTCCACGGAATCAAATTGATTCTCACCATGGACATCGATAAGCGATGACTTTAAAGAGTTGATAACGTACTCTTCGAGATTCTCTGAGAAAAGAGAAGTCACTACCCAATAATTATGACCTGCAAGAAGCACCATATTCAATGATATAGTGCGTTCCGAAACGTGGCTAATTTTAGTAGAAACTCCAGTTACTTGACATTTTTCGCTTTCTAAGATGAGTTTCAGAACAAATGTTTGCAAAGTATTTTTCAAAGAGTACGGTGAAACTTAACTCTTATGTTTCGAATCTCAGTTCTTCTGTTTCCCGGTCACACTTCGATATCGTTAACTGCATTTTGCAGCCGTTGAATTATTCTACGTTTAACTGAATATGAAAATTGATTGAATAAACATGTCCAAATTAACTAGTGCGAGATGTTAAATTTTTTAAGATGTTTACTTATTTATGCTTTTCCACGAAGGAAGGCTTAGTCAACCGTTGGCCAATATACCATTTGTGTACATTCTCTCTATTCTAAAATTCTCTATAGAACTGGAGACTTGAGAAAATGAAGTAAGATCTTTCATTAGGTATTGCCAGGTGACATGACCAAATAAAGAGCTTGTGACAAAATTAAATGCTGTCAACAATTACGCACAAGTTCAGTCTGTCGCGACAAAATCATTATGAAGAAAATCAGTGTAAACCGCATGCACATATTATCTACTATTTCGTTGAGTCTCGCTGCTAACTACTTCACCGTGCATTTACTGTATCTACTGGATACGAGTTTCTATCAGCAAACATGGTGATGCTTGCTCGGTTCATTAATGGAGCCGCGTTATTGACTCTCTGTGAGATTGCTCGCTCCCTCACTTTCCTTGTTAGTGAATGAATTTCCTCCTCGCTTACTTACTCAATCCACCGCTGCTTGTCTGTATCGTTTGTGCGAGTTGGTAAGTTGTGTCCTTTGTTGATGTGAGGAAGTGCAATCGTTAGAAAAATCCTTCGCGTAGTAGTATGGACTAGTTTGTCTCATCGGCTCTCTTAGATTCATGCCATGTCAACACTAGAGAAAGTTTACTCTCACTACGTTACCAGCCCCCTTCAAGTCGTCGGCTTGATAGATAACCGGAATTGAGAGGCAAACGAGCATAAAATATCTCCAGAAATAATTAACAGACAAATATACAGAGTTCGGTGCTTCAATGAATACTCAAAGTGTATAGAGGACATGTGACTCACAACAGTCTCCGACTGGGTAGAAACTTTAGAACTACTGTTGTACATACTGCTGTGAATTTTGAACTGGAGTTTCGATAAACTCTGTGTTCTGTCTCTATTATTGATTGGAAAAGATAATAGTTTCAGCAAATATTGAATTCAAAATTAAAAACTCCCCCCTTAGCATGAAGTAGAAATGTTTTGTTAGCAATAGCTGCGAGCAGTTGATTTTGCATTAACAACCAATTCCACTTTGAAGTATTGAATACTATAACGATTACCGCTGAAAATTTTATGAAGTTCTAGGCGAACACAAACTCGTAGCATCGTCACTCCGCCAGAAGGATTTCTCAATAGGGATGCTAATGAAACAACATTACCTTTGCTCACTTGTGGAGTCGCATTATTGACTCTGTGAAACTGATCTCTTCTTTAGTTTCCTTCACATTCACATGCCTTAATGTTAGCTTTGATTCTTGCCGCAAGATCATCATTCTGGACCATTAAATGAAGTATCTCACTGCTTTACACAGGCCCCTGATGTCTAGTGTGGACTGATGTTTACTTTTGTCAACTGCACACAATTTTACATGACACATTTGACTATGAAGAAAACCTGAGGCTTATTCATTGCAGATTTACCACGGAGAAGATATACAGCATTCCATTATTCGTTCTAAAAAACATGATCGTGCGAAACATCAGCCTTAATTCGAGATCGGAGGTCATTGGTTAAAAGCTTTACAGACCGGATTCAGGAGATTTAGTAGGACTCCAATTCCGACTCAAACTGCGAAAATGATAGGACTTTTGAACTCCGCATCACTGGCTCAACTTGCTGTTGTCTATCTTAGAATTTCAAACAATTATCTCCATATTATATGTCTGACTGGATGTGAGCCTTCCGAGAAGAGCTGTGTTCATTCAGCTATTACATTGCATTAAAGTTTCGCACATGCATGTGCCTATCCGAATCAAGAAATTTCCATAAGCGCCTATATGTCCAGTTATGTGAGTGAAATGGCAGCAATTTAAGACTGCAAGAAGATATGCACGTATAACCCAAGTAATACATACTCCACTAACAGGAGGGATCCTTTCTCTGTGAAAGTAACTAGTACTACCTATATACTGTAATGAATGCTTTCCTAAGTTTTAATTTTTTAATTTTAGAATACTAGCTGGCTTCTCACAAGTAATACTTTTATTGTTTTTCGAATCTTCATAATCGCTAAATTTGCTGTCAATTTTATAAGAACAAGTGGGCTTAAAACTCATGAGAGACAGCTAGGGCAACTATCATCATTATCCTTTAGCGGCATGTGAAACATGAAAAGATTAATTAAAGATTCGCTAATCAATCAGTGATGCATCAAGCGGCTGTGTCATTGTCGTTATTTTTGATATCTTGCGAAAGATGTCTTCAACTCTCGCCTTACTATACGCATTTTACTATTAGACTATATTAGATATGATGAGTTGCAAGAAAAACATAGAAGGTTCTGCTTTAAGCTACTGAGTGTATAATAAATTGCATAAAGAAAAAGATACTTTTTGATGGTTGTTGCATTCATTTATAACGATTTCTTTCCTATAGGAATATTAACATGATTCAGAATATACATGATCCTTCCGTTGTTGATAAATTAAATAGCATTTTTTTTCATTGATAAATATGATAGATTAAGTCGTGGTCAGAAAAAATGCTTGCAATATTTTTCACGAGAAGGCCATTCTCCACAAAATGAACCTTGTGATTGATGCAGACTACTTTGATACGAACAGCTACTATTTCTATATGTTGGATCTATTGCATGTCAGTGCTTCTTTTTGACATTCTTTGTGGTGTGGCACCAGTTATTGTGGTCGCATCATCCTTATACAAAAATCGTTGAATCGCTAGAATTAATGTGTAACAGACGTGCGTTGATGATTATTACTTATGTTGACAGCAGTAGATTCTTAAGGACTAATAGTTCTATTCTTCTATTTCCATCGCACTTCTTAAAAATTGTTTTCATAGCTGATAACCGCTCAGAATTGTACATATCATTATTTAGAGCAAAATCTATTGCCGAATATAGATAAATGTATCTTTTTTTTAAATAATCGGGCAAGCAAGTAGCCCTCGTCTCATATGTGTGTTGCAGCACATGTGCGTTGTTTCGCTTCAATCAGTGCTTGAAAATATTTGATTCATTGGATTCATGAATATATGCAAATACAGGGTGTTTCATATTTACCTGCCTAATATCGGTGTAAGAGGAATTTCCAACTTATAACGCTGTTATTTGTTTTACTGACTGCATCATAGAAATTGACAACAGTAGAACCTCTAGAATGGAAATTAAGCTTCATGCAATGCACAATAACGGCACATAAATCGCACGCATTTTCACTTAGATGCACCTGCCAACGTCTGTATCATTGGGCTAGAATCAGTCACATGAGTAAATCGAAGCTTTTAATTGGTTCTTCATGCCCCAACTTAGTTCCCCCGGATGTGCCGCGACCTTGAGTCAGTTTCCATTCTAGCCAACTTCAGATAAACAGTTTATTTCTATGGACTGCAGTGATTGATGATATGAAATAGAACCGTCAGCTGGTGAGAGATGTAATGACTAATGACAAATCATTGTCTTGTTCCATGAACGATCGATTATTTGTTGACTTGTGATCAACACTTACAATTCATGCTAATGTCATTTATGGTTCACTGCTGTCTCATCAGAAATGTCCAACCGATCACTTGAGCATAAATGAGCACATCATTGCATCATTGTTGTTCAGCTCTACTATGCAACAGGTGGTAACATCCGTAAAACTCAACGAGACTTCAGTGAATATTTGCAACAAGGAATCTTTGTTCAAGTCATCCTCGCACAGTAAAATCCATCATCGCGAAATTCGAAGCTACCGGATCCGTTGGACATGCTGGCACTGGAAGACATGTTTCAGTGTCGACAGAAGAGAACCAAGATCTCCTTGCAGTTACAATTACTGCTAGTCCAAGCAAGTCTGTTTGTAGAATGAGTGCTGAGTAGTGTTTTCAAAACCGGATACCGAAAAACCGGATACCGGATATTTTTTAGTATTCGAAAACCGGTTTTTAAGGATTCAGAAACCGGTTTTTGCAGACAGCTTTGTACAATGCTCAGTCAATCAGAAACTTTACTGTAATACTTGCTTATCATTCGATCATTAAACAGCAGTCTCTCACAGTAGTCAGAGTCAGTGCAGCATTACTATTCAGCGTCTTCCACGTGTATTTTGCTTATCTACTGACAGGAATCTTCCCAACTAGAGAGCGGTAGTATGACCTCGAACAATTCAACAATATACTTGACCGTGAGCGTCCCTGACAAACTGACAGTGAAGTGTGGAGTGAGCACACAGTCAATCTTCCTCATCTTAGTAATGATGATGATGTCAACACAAGCGCATCGATAATGACGCTTTCAAAAAAAGCTTGCACCAACACTCTGACTAGTAGATCACGCACTCGTAGTTGAACCATGAGCAAACCTTCATCGAATCGCACCCGTAAGTCGACTGTGTGGAATCATTTTGATAAATTGTTGTCGTCGTCGCAAGCACAATGTAATCGTTGTGGGCGCAACCTAAGCTTCCGCGGTGGTTCTACGAGTAGTCTTCATAATCACTTGCGTCAAGATCATGGCATCACATCTTCTGTAAATCTGACCGAAACAGAAACTGAATCGTCGGATAGTGTTTCAGCCGTTGCCATCAAGAAACCTCGCTTACAACAATCATCGATATATAACTTCGTGAAAGAAGAAAATTCAATCGACGTTATCCTCGCGAAGCTTATTGCAATAGACGGTTTCTCCATGAATGCAGTTGTTCACTCGGAATTTATTCAGACTGCATTTCGCGAGCGTGGGTTGACTTTACCAAAACATCCATCCACGGTGACACGTATTTTGAACGATCATGCAGATAAACTTAAAGAACAGTTAGCTGAAGAATTCAGAGTAATGATAGAAAATGGTCGTCGATTTTCATTCATGCTCGATGAGTGGACTTCTTGTCGACAACGTCGCTACATGTCAGTCACGTGTAATGATGGCCAGAAGCTTCATCGCCTTGGAATGATTCCACTCCATGGGAGATTGACAGCAGACAATATCACAAGTTTTTTCAACGAAAAACTGAACGAGTTCGGCCTTTGTGTTGAGAATCATGCTGTTGCTGTTGTATCGGATGGTGCCAGTGCCATGAAGAAAATGGGAGCGGATAATGCTTCCTTGTCATCATCAAGTATGTTTGCCCATGGCATCCACCTTGCCGTTTGCAACATCCTCTATCGCGAAACTGTTGGAAACGAAGCCAGCTCAACAACTGAAGACGAGAATAGTGACTGTGACAGCGAAACTGAATTTACCGATAACGACATTGATAACACGTCGGAACAAGTTCATCTAAACGAAACAGTTCTACCTGTTATTGTGAAGGTGCGACGCGTCTGTAGATACTTGAGGAAATCTCCATTGAAAAACGAAATTCTTCAAAAGTACGTTACACAAGAGTTTGGTAATGAACTTTCTCTTCTTATCGACGTTAAGACGCGTTGGAATAGCCTACTCGCGATGATAACAAGATTTGTGCAGCTAAAGAACTGTCTGATTAAATCATCTGTGGATCTTTCGGATTTCCCTGCATCGTTTACAGAAAATGATTGGAATCTTCTCCAAAGTCTGATCTCGTTACTTGAACCTGTGAAGATGGGTATCGAAGCTCTGGGAAGGCAAGACGCAACACTGCTCTCAGCCGAGGGTGTCAACAAATTCATGTTGAATCAGGTTCGCAATGGTACAGTGTCAGGTACATTAGCAACAGCACTATACCAGGAACTGGAGAAATATATCACCGAAAGACGAAACCATGAACTAACAAACCTTTTGAAGTATCTTACTCGTCCAAACTGCTCTCACCAACCGACCGATTTTGCATTCGAATCAATGCCGAGTCGATCCAAAATAGAAAATTCTATAAAGAAGATATGGACCAGACTGTTTGCGAGTGACGAAAGAGTAGAACTCCAAATATCCGATAATAATGATTCCGACAAAAACAATTCTGACAACAAAGGACAGACACCTCAATTACATGATGTGCTAAGCCGTTCAATTATGGAGGCAACATCATCGTCGACACCAATCTGTTCTACTTCACTGAGTCTACTATAAGAAAAGAAATGAATCTATTCGAAGCGACAAAGAAACTTCCAGAAAGCTTGCGTTTGGTAAAAGACGCTCTGGAGACCGTGTCTCCCACAACAGTGGAGGTGGAGCGATCCTTTTCAACGAGCGGAAATTTCGCATCAAAAATACGAAATCGTCTTGGTGACAAAACTATTGACACCTTACAGTTTCTTAAGGGATACTACTCTGACTAATCCAATAGTGTAGTGAAAATATTGTTAGCAGTTCTCATTGTTATAAATTGTTCTAGTCTCATTGTTAAATTGTTTTTTTCAAAGACCATCTCTCGTTATGAAATTTCATCACTCACCATCTCGTTTTGCATGCTACCGTCCGATATATAAATACGCGTATACTCGGATATATATATATATATATATATATATATATATATATATATATATATATATATATATATATATATATATATATATATATATATATATATATACTGTATATAAGGCCTATGCAGTTAGAATCTAATAACGTACTAGGCTACAATTTAATACGAAATATAGTAATCCTTTCTAATCCATTAGTAAAACAGTAAGTAGGCTTAGAAGTAAACCGATCCTGACTAATAATTCACTTATTGGCGAATTTGAATAAACAGACTATACTTGTAGGCCCTATGTAACTCTGATACCTAAAACATTTTCTATGAGCTAATCATACCAAAACTAAAGTATCCGTGGTAGGCCTACTTCTAAAGATGTATTTGCCTAATTAACCGTAAGGCTACAATAGAATAGACGCTTATATTATAGCATATCTCGTTGAATGTAGGCCTTAATTCGTATGCTTTCTAACTTCGAAATCAGAAATTAAGTTATCGAACCCACTAATGCGAATCCTACGTTTCCTAGCTACGAATTTCTTACGCTTTCATCGCTCGTAGGACAGCCTATCACAGGATGAAAGATAAGTTTTCAAGACTGGCCTTTCAGTATCATATCAAAACATCTCTCATCAAGTACCCTATCATTCATGATATAGGTTCTTTAACTTCTTTCCAAAAAAACGTAGGTCTCGATCCAGTGGGAACTTTTGATCCCAGTTCTATTTTACAGGTAAAAATGACATGCTTATTAATAGAAATAAATGCTAAGGACTCTAAATTAATGCATCATTATCTTTTGTAACTGGTATTATGATTACATCAATTCAGGGATTATTCATTACTGAATTTACAAACTCTGAAGCACAGTACTCAGCACAAACTCATCAGCCCTAATTTGTAGGTTATAGCTTGGTACTAGGTCCTACTATATATGCCTACCGTACATATTATGAGCGCATCTTATAGGTAGAGCACATTTAACTGAAAACCGGTTTTAAAACCGGTTTCCGGATAGTTAGAATAAAAAATCCGAAAAACCGGTTTCTTGGAAAACCGGTTTTTTTAGAAACACTAGTGCTGAGCGATGAATTAATGAAAAATGATATGGATCGAAGACTGCAGTTTTGTGGACTTTTCAGCAGCCAGTGTCGGGATGATCCCAACTTTCTCATGCTGTGCGAACATGAAATGAAAGCTCAAGGAGTCATGGTGTTGGCAGAAATCTGTTCGAACGGTGTTATTGGCCCTTTATTTTCCCATGAATTCCTTTATTTTCCTGACAGTCATACCTGACACTTGCAGGATGTTGCTACCATTGTTGCCGCAATTTGTTAATCTTAACACTGCTTTTGGCAGCAAGATGGTGTTCCAAATCATTTGTCAGCGGGATGTCAGGAGCTTTCTGGACAACTCCTTTCCAAAGAGATGGTTTGGCCGTCGTGGATCAATTGATTGGCCTCCTCGATCGCCCGCCTTAACCCCAATGGACTTCTTCTTCTGGGGTTACCTTAGAGAAAGGGTTTACGGCACTAGGCCGACCACGATAACTGCTTTGCGAGAGAACACAATTAAGGATGCAAGCAACATACCGAATGCATCTGTAAATGCTGACGGTTGTCATTTTGAGCATTCGTAAATATGTGTTTTGCTATGGAATGTGTTGTTTTATCATTTACTACTTCAGCTCAATCGTTATTAGTTCGATTTTAAAAATTTCACAAAATTTGGCAGGTAATTATGAAGCACCCTGTATTTGGATATCAATTATCAGGGCACTATGCTCTTCATTCATTGTCACAATTCCTACTTATATTTTCTGCAAGTTATTTAGGCCGGCTTAAGTGTCTTTTATTACAGGACTATGTGCATTTTAACATATTGCTTTACATTAATAACAATGAGATTAAATGCCATGCAAAAGATGTGCGGCTGGTAGGATGACTTGCTAAAGTCCTTTCGATTCTACATTACCTATACAATCATGAGCAACATATAAGTACAAAAGTTCCCGCACCCTCGCTATTATCAGTATTTTCTACTGATATACGGCGAAAAACTAGTGAAATTTGCTTTTAGCTTAAAGTTAAGAATATTATCCATGAATCGGTTATATTTTTTGCAAGCATACTGTATGTTTAATAATTAATATTAATCATTAATTATCACGAAGTAGCGGAAAAAAAATGGCATCAATGATCAAACTTTTATTATTTAACAATTAACAAAGAAAAGAACGAGAGAAAGTCAAAAACGGGTAGCTCCACCGCCTCCTACGATCACTTCCTCACACCGGTGGCGCATAGAGCGGATGACACGTCGTACACGTGCTTGTGGGATGGTATCCCATTCTTCCTACAGCGCCAACATCCGCTGTTCGGTGGTGGTGATTTCGGTTCTTCTTGAGATCGCTCTACCCAGCTCATCCCACATGTGTTCGATTGGGTTGAGATCAGGGCTTAGACTTGGCCACTCCATGTGAGTGTACTCCTGATGGGATTCGTGGTACTCTCGAACCAGGCGCGATCGATGTGGAGGAGCGTTGTCGTCCTGTAGCAGAAAACCTGGACCAATATTTGCCAAGCCGAAAGGGATAGCAACTTGTTCCAAGATCCGGTCACGATAAAACTTGCCGTCCACAGTTTGGTTGATCACCACCATCGTCGACTTGTGGTTCCACGAAATTCCGGCCCACACCATCACCGAGCCTGCACTTCCCGGTCTAACAGTCCATTGGACGGCATTCTGTTGATGAATCCTTGCACGAGAATATCTCCACACTCGTATACGCCCATCATGCCACCGAACGCAGAATCGGCTCTCATCAGTGAAGACGACTTGCCTCCACTGCTGTAGGGCTGACCATCGACGATGAGCACGTGCCCACAGCACTCGTTGTTCCTTGTGGGATTCGGTAAGTCTTGGGAACTTCAGGGGACGATAATTGGAGAGACCAGCAGAGTGGAGGCGACGAGAAATGGTTGATCTCGAGACATTGATGGAGGTTGTTCTCAGTCTTCCTTGGATCAACGGCAGGGTCATGAATGGATCAGACTCGGCCATCGAAACACACAGCCGAGAATCGTCTTCATCCAGTACTCGTGGTCGTCCAGATCTTGGTCGATCAGCCACATTCCTTGTCTCCAAATACCGCTGTATCTGGTCCCGAACAGTAGACTTTGCCACACCAAAATGGTCACTTATCCGGCTGTAGGACCAACCGGCGTCTAAGTGTAAAGAAACCATCCGCCAACGAGCTTCAGTCGAAACGCGAGTCATAACGAATAAGCATCTTACTAGATCTTGCCACTTTATTTTACATCCTTAAATATCTTTCAGACTTGATTTCATTATGGTAGAAATCAACTCATGAGCTGCGTTCAACAAGGAGTCGACTACATTCACCACTAAAGCCATTGAAGGTGATTACGTCATAGAATCTGAAGTAATGAACTTAGAAAATAGGTAAAAAGTTGGGGTGCGGGAACTTTTGACGGGTAGTATATTTTATGAATTTACCAGTACTTATGAATATTGCATTGCTGCTTCTTATCTATCAATGCATTTGACAATAATGAAATTAAATAAACGATAGATCAAATTGCCATGCAAAAGATGTGCGGTTGGAAGGATTCGAACTTTCGACTAAGGTTAACTAGACCTGTGCTGTGCCAACTGAGCTACGAGGCACTTATGCGACTGTGTCAATTGCCAGGATCAAACCCTCACCACCACACACTACTAAGTATATGTTAGCTACACTTAACATATACTTAAATGACGCTAAAACATGTTGAAGGAAGCAGCTGCATTTAGTACCATGACTTTGCCATTCATAGATGTTTGTAGATAAAATACTAACCGGAAAAAGACGCGAGATATACAAGGTTGCTTTCAATTTATGTGACTTACATGCTTTTTTTGGAAGTCGGCATACATATAGATTCCTCAATCAAAGTACTCTTAACATTTCTGACATTTCTATACACAGTATAATATTTATAGCGACAGGGATTCCCTGCTGTCGATGACACCCCGATTAAGAATCACTCACTGCTGTACATGCACAAATTATGTTCCACACATGCATAATAAACTAACACAAAACATGCTTTACAATGAAATTAGTGTTTCTGGAAGAAACGACAAAAACTGACTGACTTCAAGCATTTGAAAGCCGTCGAGTCTCCACCGATCTGCACAGTGAACATACTATATGTTAAAATATGATATACTCAGGAAGACTTTTGGTTGAAATAAATTAAATTGGCTCGTGATGTAAAGTCGATACTACTAATTACCGTTTTTTTCTTAATCTAGGTGACCGCAGTTTTATGAAAAAATGAATGATATGATAAAATCATGAATGATAGAATGAGCAAACGCTGATGCAGAAATGTCTTGACAACTGTCAAAATGCTCAAGCTAGCGTTCACCGCGCTTTGAAATTGTGAAGAAAAACAAAATTATTGTGCCTTGAAAAACAAAATTTGGCTTTGAAAAAATGGGTTAAAGAATACAGTGGAACATTTTCTACCATAACTTCTAAATGTTTACAGATAGTATTTAGATATTTTTATATTTATATTACGATATTTATATTTTAGATATTTAGATAACATTTAGATTTCTAGATATTTACTTCTCTTTAACTTAGAATATGGAAAAAGTCTCTCCAAAACTTGCGATTCAAAACTAAAGAAATTCTAATTCAAGAATAACAACGTCGTGAAATATTTCTGAACACTTGTTAGCAGGATACACATCCCGGCGACCAAATAGAATGAAAAGATAGACTTAAGAACATTCAGTTCTAATAAAAAACTCAATTACTTTGGCACCCCCTCCGAACAAAGTAACCGCCAAACTTTTGTCTAATCCCATTATTTCCTTCCGCTTTCAATTAAACGGTGCTATCCCCTGTCTTCAGAGTCAAAATTCTATTCAAATAGAGGAATGACAGAATTCCTCGTCAATTAGAAACACTACACGAAACTGCACTCATAAAACCATAATGCTGGCTTCGAAAATGATTAATTTTATGGGATGAAGTTGCCCTTCTGGTTCATTTCCTCAGTTTTGGATGAGCGACAGGTTATATGACTTGTACTAATAACGATTTCTTTCAAATTCATTTGCAGAATATCGTATACATCTAGATGGAAAGATATATAATTGGAGAACAATTGCATGTAGTTCTAGCAGATAAAATCGAGCCGGATAATTTTGAATTTCTAATCTCTGCCTCCACTTTAAATAATGTCAGTCCATTCAGAATATTTAAAAGGAACTAAACAAAAATTTGATTATCTTCAAATCTCCTGTTCATTTCTATTCTGATTTAGAAATTGATTCTCATTCAACAATTTGAGGAATTTTAGCCACGACATTCGTCATCATCACATGGAATTCATACCTTCCCTTTGTATTGTTTTAAGTTTAACCTTGCTTCTTCTATCGACTTTTAGTTGGTTATGTACCTCAGTTTGCTTTTATGCGGAGAACAAACATTTCAGTTAAGTTGATGTAGTCTATTATATTAACTCGTATATCACTGAAATGGTCTACGGGTCAGAAAATGAAAAGTCTTTACACACGCAGTCTCAAAAACTCGCTGCAAATGCTTGAAGTGAGATAGGCGTAATCACTCGTATATAGTAAGTTTCTGCTAAAATTTCATTTCGTCGCAATGCAGCTTGGCTAGAAACAAGTATCTTTGCATTTATGTTTGAAATGTATCTGAATGCTTTCATCAAGTATTGTAATTTATACATTTGTGTTATCTGAAAATAAGTATTTTCAATTTGATTTTTGGACGTTGTTATGAAAGTATTTGCATGAACGCCTAATTGCATTCGTAATTTTCTCATTGTGAATGACATGTATAATCATTGAAGTGTTCTCAAGAAATATATAGGCCTACTGCACTTGCCTCAACTAGCGCGTGGTCAACATATTTTGGTGCACTATCCCAAAGATTCGTTGTCAGAGTAGATTGGCTAATTCCCAAAAATTGTGAAGCTTTCTCCTTCACAAATGCCGACGAAATCTCGCAACATGGGATTGCCGACTGGTATGTATTTTGACCTAAGAAGTACTACTGCCTGACGTAGGTACTTTTAGGTAGTACTTTTGGTAGTACTTTTACGTACTTTTAGGCCTCTTAGGTACTTTATAACCTAAGATATTTATGACACATTTTACTGAGGCCTACCTTAAATTTATCCATTCTATATCATCGATGAAGCGTGAAACAATGACTTTTGCAGGCGGAGAAAAGACACTCCAATTTGATTGAGAAACTTTGTGGCGACATGAGCTGGATCGTGTTTGAAATGTATTTAAAAACTTCGTTGAGTCTTATTTGTGCTTGTAGCGTAGAATTTCTTTAAAAGTAACTTAGTATTTGCATTTGAGCTTGAAATAATGTATTTGTTCCAAGCCTGAACAAGTTTGTTATCTTGTATAAGGATCCCCACAGCAGTTCACGCACATTTTTGACTACATCTCCAGTGTAATGCACAATTACCACAATGCGACCAATATAATCTGTATTTAGGTCTACAGATGGCATATGAGTTGTGTACATGTAGCAACAGAAAAAAATTATATTGAGTAATGAGCATCACCTTTTACAATTGTATGTTATAATTGGATGTTGACAATAAAATCAGCAAAAAATCCAAAGTCACAGTTTTCCTAATCATCAACCAATGACAGTTGCTCTTCCTATTTAGAGTTAGCCGATCTGATCAGTTATCATTTTTTAGAAATGAAAGCATATACGTACAGCGAAGCTCAGTATGGGAGAAGTAACATTCTATTGATGACACATGAATGTAAAATAGGCTATATGAAATACCGGTATATGAATGAAGGAAGTGGCAACTATAAGTAGAGACTTTGATATATTTGCAATACAAATGACTAAATTAAGTAACTATTTCGGGAAGAAGAAGATATTTTCATTAATATGTAACTAGAGAGTTTTCCAAGGTTCCGGTTTTTTAGAAACACCCGAAAGTACGGAGCGGCACCCAGAGTAGCAACAGGCTAGTCCAATCCTCCCAGTACCACACTAACAGTGTCCTGCACCACCCTTGGAGGCCCTGATATGTTACAATGGATGCAGGCACACAGAGACACTCATTAAGCCGACAAGGGACATAGCTGCTCTTATGGGAAGGTCCCCACCAATCTCCTTAACCATGGTTCGCTTTCACGTGTGTCATGCTGACTTCCAATGAAAGCAACCCTGGCAGGAATCCTCCACATTATCAGGGACGTGCTTAGCGCTGACTCTGGCGTCTCAGGGACACAGTGTCAGTTACAGGGGTGCCTCCCCCAGTCATAAGCACATAGGTTTTCAATACATTTATGAAACCTTGACATGTCATGGAAATTATTCAAGATTTATTCAATAATCCATAATGTAAGTTGAAGTATTAAGACATCAATGCATTTAAGATTTGAAAATTTTAGCACTTTCTCACCCATTTTATAAATCCTATTATTAGGTGATCCGGAATGAGAAATATAATATATGTGAAACGCGAATGCTGATGCTCGTGTACTTTGCATTTACATTCGTAGTACAGATTATATCTGTGGCCATTTCTGTGATAACAAGAATGTCTGTGTAGAATTAATTATTTATTAAAAATCATCGTTGATTCTAGTACAAGAATAAATAACGAGTACGTTTTTGATCGGCTTTGCTGAATATGTTTCGCAACATTCTTTTTCAAGTTACACTCGAAAGCAATAATAATTTTCCGACAACTCAGCAGTTGTGCTGTCTGCTCGAACAATTTCACTTGACATTGACCTCAACTATCGATCTGTTATGATCCGAAACATTGGATGCTATTCCTTCATGAGGTTGTCGGGCGTGATGTGCTTATTAAGTACACAATCCTGTCATGTGATCTTCAGACAAGTCACTTTCAAGAAAACTATACATTTATAAAAATAGACATTTAATGAGCCGATAGACGTTTATCTGAAATGCAGTATCTGTACAACAATGAAAAAATTTCCGTGGCCAATTCATAATCTGTGATGGTGTCGTGACACTATGCAACAACGTAGCTATATTTCGTGTCATGATTGGACATAAGAATTTCCACTTTTAGCCAAACTTACATTAGATTCCTTTTATCTTTTCAGCTATTACTTTATAACACCGTCTCTTAAGAAGTTTCCTTGTTATTGTCGACGATGTTGCATTTCTGGCATTATCCATAATATGATAAGTTTTCATGATATTAATCACCAGTTGAATTATCTGGTTGCAATTTTCATCCTTTTAGAGTTTACACTAATTTTCAGACACATTTCACTTCGGCATTTAATGCGCTATCCAGGGCAAGAATCTGCTTTTATCTCAGCCGAAATGCTCGCAAATGTTGATGGAGTATATTTGGTGCACATAGGATTGAATACAGAAAATAATAATCTTGAATATGGAATGTGACTTAAGTTTCTTAAAAAAGTTTTTCCTATTTCTCGGTGCGTGTTTACAGCGGAGAAAAGCAGTAAGTGGCAATGGAGCTAATGATAGAACCTTTCTTTGAGTATTTCATTAATCATTAACTCGAATTAGAATTCCGTTACTAATTTTGACAATTTTCATACCATAAGTTAATGAAATTTTTAATAAAGGAGAACCAGCACTTCTGGAAGCAAGAACTACAGATTGTTTCATAAAAAATGGATCACCCTTAAACATCGCCTTAATTTCAACTTTGTCTAACTCCGCCAAACTTGAACGAATTTCTCTGAAATTTGGAAGATATGTCAGTTGTGCTTACTAATATCATTGTTGGAAATTTCAAGCATGAATATTGAGTTGTTTTCCTGTTATAGATAAAAAAGTAGTAGATAATTTGATCTTCATTTAGCAATGTTACACAAAATCATACCTCACTCTTATAAAATTACATTTGTTTCCTTTGTTAGGTAATATGTTGTTCTACAAGCCAAAAGCTATCAAGCAAAACAAAAATAAAGAAAATCGGTCAATCAGAGCCAGTATAGTACTATTATTCATCAGCAATAATGTAACTGCTACATGTGATTAACTGGACTTCATGTTCCATAGCTTCCTGACTTCCTTGCGGTGGTGTTGGCAGCACTCCTGATTGCTTTCAGCTAGAAATCTATCTCCTACCGGTTGAAAACAATACAAAGCACAAATGAACAATAACGAGATCGCATTCACAAAAGGCAAAGTGTCAACCTTGCTAGAACTTGGGTTTTCTTTGCCAGCTACAAGCAAGCGACTAAATGTCCCTGACACAAATGTGCATCGATGGCAGAATGATGATTTTCGACTCTGTCGTAAAGAGGGCTCTGGCCGTCCACGCAAAACATCCAAACGTAGAGACCGCCTAATTTTGAGATTTGTTAAAGTTGATCCAAGTCTCTCGTTAACTGAGATGGCTGCACTAGACTCGTCTATTTCTAAGTCCACTATTCGTAGAAGATTTATTGAGTCGAATTTCAAGAGCTGTAAGAGGCCCTCTCAGATCGAATTATCAGATCAGCATACAAAACGACGTCTCACATGGACAATGAGTCATTGTCACTGGCGAAATCAATGGGATCGGGTTGTCTGGTCTGATGAGGCATCAGTCCGTCTAAAGGATAGTGATGGTCGATTGAGATTATGGATAAAATCAGATCAGGAAATTCCGAGACATTTACATCGTCCCCGGGTACAAGGTGATGCGACTCCACTGATTTGGGCTGGCATTTGGACCAATGGCCACTCTGAACTTCACATACAGCAAGGAACCGTGAATTCTGAACGCTATGTGAATGTTTTACGAATGAACATTGGCCAAATGACAGATCAACTTGGTGATCCATCGACTTGGTTATTTATGGATGATAATGCTACGTGTCACAGGAGTAGTAGAGTCAACTTATGCAAGTCTCAATTAGGGCTTAGGACATTATCTTGACCAGCTCGTTCTCCTGATCTGAATCCCATAGAAAATGTATGGAGTATTCTAAAACGTAACGTTCGTCGTTCACTGCTACCTACAGATGGCGTATCACAACTTACGTCACTGTTAAAAAGAGAGTGGAGAAAGCTAGATCAGTCAAAAATCAACGATATCATCGAATCAATGCCTAGACGAATTGGTAATGTCATTGACAATAAGGGTAGGGGCACAAAATATTAGCTTCTTAAGAACCGTTACTGTATCATAGCTTATCAGATTATATAAGGACATTTAAATATATTAGGGACATGAAATAACATGAAAAATTCTTTCTGTATCATACTTATGTTTTATTTAATCAAATTTTAGGATGATCCACTTTTTATGAAACGGACTGCTGATCAAAATCATTCAGAAAATGAAGTTTATAGAGCATTAATGAGATAAATAATCACTTTACTGCTATAAATGTAAAATTACGTGGCCAGTGATCTTTATACATGTATACTAGTTAGAGATAAGTGCAGTTAGAGTGGGTGACCATGCTTCCCGGTTTAACTGGGACAGTACCGGTTTTAGTCTGATTGTCCCGGTGTCACGAAGTGAAATTCTCGGGATGCTAAAACGTTCCCGGTTTAGGATTCCTCTGGACCTTACTTATAAATCAAGACAAAGTGCTAATTGTTATGTGTACCTGTAACAAAGCTACCTAGTTGTTATGCGTAAACTGTAAAGTATGAAATATAGGTTCGTAGCTTACAACGCGATGAATATGATACAGAAAACAACTTCCTTGTTTTTATTGAAGAGTATTTTCAAACATGTCAGTCTTATTTAGAAGGCTGAAACTTTTCACGTGAATCTGCTCCATTTTCTTGGAGTTTATTGAACTTGCTGCCCAAAAAGATGCAGATATTGAACTGTTTAGATCTGGCCATTTGGCTGATTCCTATAAATTATTTGATGAGGTGACAGTTCTGTGCCAGTACATAGCGAAGTAAAATGCAGTACAATGTAGGGAAAAGCGGATGACTCCTGATGAACGTTGGGTTGAAATATCTGACGTCTCGAGACCCAAATGGTAAGCTTACCAAGACATTTTAAAATTGTGCAGTTCACATTTTGTCCACCCGGTACAGATGTACTATAGTAGAAAGATTTTTATCGCTGTGAAAGATTATGGATCGAATAAAAATTCCGCCTGAAAATAGAAACATTGAAGGCATTGTTGATTGTAGTAATCAACTTTCCAGACAGTTGTTGCGAATTTCATGAAAGAATCAAAAGAATCCGAAGCCTCCTGAAAGCTGCTTAATCCACGGAAAATATGTTTGGTTCTGAAAATGACAATTTTACGAATAGATAGATCTCCTTACTGTAATTTTAGATTTTCGATATGCATTTATGTACCGTTCGCTGATTGAGAAAAAATTTTTGATAAACTCAAAATCACTAGTGTAATACTATTAGTCTGCATAATATGATGATATTAACGACTAGTAGTTAAAGCAGTAGCATACCAATAATGGCAAAATTGGGTCATGAATCTCGTTCTATTATGATGATGAACTTAAATGATTGATTAATTGTGAAAGAGTTTGGATACTCGATAATGTCCCAGTTTGGCAACAATACTGCATGGTCACCTTAAATTAGAGTGTCAGTGCAGTGTTGTAGGATATCTGAGTGATCGATATAAAGCAGCAATTTAAAGATATTTTGAACTAGTTGACCTGTTGAAAATAAAGTATGAGACGAACACTGCTTTGCTTACATCGAGCGAGCACATCGTCTTCGTTTGCAGACTTGTTGGTGGGACAGAATTTTCCGCCCCATTCACATCCTACTCCCACTGAAAAATGCAGGAATTCCATGTGATTCCCATCCCATAAAGTGGATTTTATTCCAAATCATCATAGCTTTTGTCATACTATGTTTTCATTTAATACGTCGTCTTCTTATCAATATGATCCCACTTTGCATAATTTTCAATGTTTTTCTATTAGGCTTCCTGTTATGCAGAGATGGGCGTCGTTACTTGCTAGACTGCAATTTACTATTCTGCTATTCAGCTATTATTTATCATTTCCTTAGTTCTTTAGTTCCTACTGTTAGCACTGAAATATTTTTTTGCTTCCACTGCATTCCTTCTTCACAAGCACGGTGTATATAGACTTGAAAGCTACATGTGCATGTACATTGCACATCGCTACCCATTTTATGCTGAACAAGCCAATTGATTAGCCGTCCAAAATTATTTGCTCACACCTAAGCTAACCTCTAGGCCTAATAATGACTTATTAAAATTCCATCACTAGCGCTTTCATTATTTTCATTCAATGTATCTCAAGGCTGCATAAGTAGCGCTTACTACATTGAACTTCTAGCAAACTGACGCGCTTGTGCAATATAATTCTCTGGATACAAATTATATTTCTCCAGTAGGAATGATGAGTAACTGTTGTGCATCACATACAAGCAAATATACAGAAATTAATCAAAAATTAATTAATTTTTGATTTCATATATTTTTTCTATGACCATCCCATGTGAAAGTAAATCTAATGATCGCTGACCTATTTCCATCCTATTTCCCTTATCTGCACCAGCATCAGTAAGAACTGAGATCTCGCAATGATTTTTTGCCGGTGCAATTATACACCCAGAATGGCGCCACTGAAATCAATACACGTCAGCTCCATATGAACAACAAGGGGTTAAGCATTTTCGTTTATTCGATATGCTGCATCTGTTTAACGACAAATTATTTATCTCGTGAATAATCACCTGTCGGTAAACTTGTTCATTCTGTGATAAAGAAGATTGCAAACCATTTTTATACCTCTACTAAACATAGTGCGCCAATTAGCTTTTATGAAATGAAGAATATGCATATGTTCACTCACCTGCGGTAAAAGCAAATAGTATTGAAGAACTTAGTATACTTGTTACGATAAAATTAATGTCACCGCATGTACAAAAAAATATTACCCTATCGGACAAGATTTTACTTTCAAATATAAATAAGCTTAATTTTCCATTTTGTATTACAATTATACATTTAGGTATGGATGAAGAATGTCCTTCTAAGTTTCTTTCTTGTGACAATGCTTTGCCAATAGTTTAGTACAAAACTCAATACTAATTCTACTTTTAATAAATAGCAAACTATCAGAAATGCATAGCATAAAGTTAGCTGAATAGCATGACAAACTTCCATTAGTTACGTCATTATTCAGCAATGATGCGCCATTTGGTAAAAATAGCTTTGATTTTCATTTCATCTTCCATATTTTCCAATCAACAGCAGCAGTTTATGGGTGAAGCATGTTTCTATTTTTTTCAATATAAGCTAGTATATTATTAACGTGTGATGTATTGTTTTACCGTGTCTGTGAGGAAAATCTAGTATTTACTAAACATGTTTAGTTGGGAATATTTAGAGACATCATCTTCGCTACGGATAAGTAAGGTGAAATATGAAGGAGAGAATGATTAACTTGAGTGACGTGAAATTTTAAGTTTCACGGTGTATAGATAAAGACTGGACTTTTATTAACACACTATGCAGACAGCTATATTTCATTGTTTATTGCTATTCTCAAATTATCATGGACTGGCGCTGAGATCGCTACTTTTCCTCAAATTGCATTTCCTTACATTGAATCTCACTCATATTCAAAAGTTCATTCAGACTTGTAGATAATAGAAACATTGATGGCATTATAATACATTTGGAAGAATGAAACATTTTTGACTGTATAGTTGAGAACTTGTACCTGAGACTTTATGTTACCAAACCTGTCATTATTTACAGGTGAATAGTGATGCAGCTTGTTTCATTCTACATAAAATACATTTGTTTTACGAAGCTGCCTCTCATGAATAGGGGATATTTTCATTAATCATTTATTTTGTTTGGATTATGTTCTGTGTCTATTATGATGCGCAACTTCGTATCCATGCAAGAGCTAGATGGTTAAAGGAATAACATGTACAATAGACTAATAACCACACTGTAAAGCTACCTACTATTGACCTAGAACGCACACTATTGATAACTTGATTATTTGTGGATATGACTACTTCAGATGACTTACTGTCTATCACTTCCAACTGTAGTGTTGTACCAACTTCAAGAAGTCAATGCGTGGTAAATGCAAAACTCAACTGATTTTCTAATTTCGTGCTGAGGTTGGAAATAAAAGAAATATAAATTTCTGAAAATTCCTTACATCAACCGAAAATCAACTCATGATTTTCAGTAAGTAAAACAAATTTACATTTCACAAAGTGGATTGTGTCCCTCAAAAAAGTAGAAATTTAATTCCCTTCACAATACACATTCGATGACTCTGTTAACAGCCAGGGGAAACTTGTCACTGTTATCATTCTCTGGACAACAACAATTTTTTCCAAATGAAAAATAATTATAAGCAGTTTACTAATAAAAAATATATTTCTTTAAACAAGAGAGTGATTCATTGTATCCGGAATAAAGTTCAGGAGAGATGTTTTGCGGACACAGTTAATGCACATTGTGTTTATTAAAACTGTGCGACGCTTCGCCAACGTAACTAGATAAACCGCCTATTTAGATATTTATCTCACTACAGATTGATATATAGACATTATGCATTATATTCACATATTTCTCTACTTAAAAAATGGCATCGAACTTTTAACGTATCAGATAAGAGTAGAGCCTCATGAATGAAAGAGGTGGATCGATCCCACTTTCACTGAATACATATTTGTCATGTACTGAATTTCTTGCTTGAATGTTGATGTTCTTACTGAGTCGATTACCTCTGCAGCATTGCATTGAGCATAGAAATTGATATCAAAAGAGTGAAACTCTAGAATGAAAGCAAGGCTTCATGCAATGCTTCACAATGCTTCAATTCATGCAATAGTAGCACAAAAGGCACAAAATTCACAATCACTTTCACTTACTGGTACAGGATTTGACACATTAGTCCGGCAGCCAGAACGAGTTTCTGCAGGGAACGAGGCCGAAAGTGAGACTTTCACAGAATGATGTACACCCTATGCCCACTACGAATCGGTGCGTCTGCCGAGTTTTAGTGAGTTCCTCTTCTTGTCAGACAAGATCAAAGAAAAACACATGTAAATCCAATGGAACGCAGATTGCAGTTTTTGGCTAAAATGAAATTTTGTGTGTTTTCTTTGATTAAACGAAAAGTACGAGCCAAGAGTCATAATTTTTGACAGGTGCATGTCTTCAGGTCATTTCCTATCATGTTAATGCACTCCTGTCTATAAAGCTAAACACATTTATATTTGGCGAGCCTCTTAATGTCGGCAAACACAAACATTTTGAGCAACTTTATCCACATTTAATCACATTCTCGCATACATTCCCGATTAGATGCATAATAAAAGCACATGCATATCGTAGGAAATGACCTGAAGACATTCCATGCCAAAAATTATGACTCTGGGCTTAATACTTTTCGTTTAATCAAAGAAAACATAGAAAATTTCATTTTAGCCAAAAACTACAATCTGTGTCCTATTGGATTTACATGTGTTTTTCTTTGATCTTGTCTGACAAGAAGAGGAACTCACTAGAACTCGGCAGACGCACCGATTCGTAGTAGGCATAGGGTGTACATCATTCTGTGAAAGTCTCACTTTCGGCCTCGTTCCCTGCAGAAACTCGTTCTGGCTGCCGGACTACATCGTCTCTTCTTCTGTTTGACTAGAAAGGGAGCATTGGAACATGTAACACTAGTGAAATGACACAATCTGCTGACATAATACCACAGCAATCGAACAATGAGCAGCCAGTTCAACATTAAACACGTCAAATTGTGCGAAGTTTCAGTTACTGTTATCAATCGGATCACACAGCAAAGAGACACAGACGATGTCATGTTCTGCAGAGATGTTTGTGAGCTTTTTCGTGCGCCTGCCAACTTTTTAGTAATGATCGTAAGGACCAACATTATCGAGAGACTTTTTCAAAATGATCTAAATTCTTCGAATGTGAAGGGATCGTAGCAATCGGAGCACTTTGAAGGAATTCACAGCAATCCGCAAGAGATGCGCGACTATTTTTCCTATGTCTCTATATGGCATTGAAAATTTGTTTATGCCCACTTAGTAAGTTCCTGCATGTGCCATCGTTTTGAATCAAGTTGCACCTCTTGCGAAGTGATGCGGTTAAACAATCTAACTTTGTGGTTGCTGGACACACTTATCAACGACTGCAGTATTTGGCTAGAATTGGTCGCATGTGTAATTCTAAGCTAATCATTGCTCTTTCATGTCCCAACTTAGTTCCCCCGCCTGTGCCGCGACCTTCAGTCAATTTCCTTTCAAGGTCAACTGCAAATAAGCGACTTATTTCTATGATACTGAGTATACTTCATCAGACTTGGCAGCTTGCATGAAAAATGTCATGAGAATATCTTTCAAAAATCTTGTGACGTTGTAGCATCTGAATATAAAAAGCATCCCCTTGATAAAGCAGACTTCTGAATTGCAGAAATAAATCAAACATTATTGCAATTTCTATTGGTTATAATGTGCTATCGCTCACTCTAAAAAGTATTAATTGATAACAAATGCTTGTCCACAGGCTATATCCTATAGAAAGTCTTCTAATGCTTGCTTGTGGGTTAGTTTTGAGAAATCTCTCTGTTTTTAGAGAAATATGAAAATTTCACGGTCAATGAAAATCAGATAATATGAGCGCAATGACTGACGGCGCTATTGTTTGATGTCGCTTATTGATCTGTAAATATTTAAAGTTTCATATGCTTTCTATGAAGATAACAATTGGCACCAATGCCTCATTGATGACATGAGGAGATTAGCTTGTTAAGAAGCTATATCATTCATGATGTAGTGAATTCAATGACAAAGATGACATATGAAATTAAAAACAGACGCTTAAGATGAGATGCTCTGTCCGGTTTTTGTATAATTGAACTTCTGATTCATTGAACATATTCTAAAGAAATTGCAGCTACTAACTAAATTCAAACCAGACAAATGGGTGTTACATCTTCACCGGTGTGCAAAATTTTATACCGTTATTAGTCACTTAGTCTAACGCATCAGTGGTTGCTAGTTGAGGCGTTGACTTGCAAGATTTCAACCATCCACTCTGATTAAACACTTTGCTCTGATTTTAAATCAATGAGGATGACGGCATTGTGCCGTAAAAGTTAGAAGTTCATTGCTGCTATTGGAATTCATGCCGATCAATAGATGTCAATAGACCTAAATTATGCCTCTTTAGATATCATTCGATATGAAACAAAAACTTTCACACATTTGTTTAACGTGTTTCCTGTTTGTTCATCGTCGATGCTTAGATGTAAAGCTCGCGTATTAAAACGTTTCGTTGAATAATCACGACAGAAATGGTGAAGCTGGGCACATGATGGTGCATTTTCATTCAGGAAGGCATGATAACATCGCAAGAAAGATATGACACCGATCTCGTGTTCGGAAAATCAGTCAATTTAGTGCGACAGGACAGTGAAAGTAAATATTATGAGATGCGTATATGCATATATAATATGAAACATGTAGAAGCGTAAAGAAGATCATAATAAAAAGTTGGAAATTAAAATGATGGTGCTGCACTGTTGTCTTTGATGTTAATATGCTACCTTTTTACGGTAGTATACTAGCACATATCATAAAATTCAACAACATTAGCTCATAATTTGAAAGAATGAAGATGCAACAATTGATGCTTGTAGCACTAGGTTGTGACTTTGGGCACGGGGACAATATTGAGCTCTATTGATGAAACTGAATGTAAAAAGCTTCAAAGCAGAGATTCGTCGTGCAACTCAAGTCTAAGGTTAACGTTCTTCATAGAGGAATCCTAATTGATAGTTGCGAATGTATGAAGGCTTCCCCACCTGCGGGTATAGGACTGAGTAGAAACATGGTGATTTAGATATGGAGAAGGCCATTCATTCACGTAGATGATAAATAGTGCCGATGTCGGCACATTTCTTTAAGTTGCCCTAGTAAGAAGGGAAATTTCAAGGGCAAGTTCCATTGCATGAAAACGGAGGAAGTTTTATAATTTCTCTTGTAAATATTGAAACAGACGAAACAGCTATGTAAAAGTGTTTGCAACATCCGGTTATGTAACAAGTAATTGAAAATGCGGAGTGTCTCCTAGCAACAGTTTACCTTAAAGACCAGTGCCAAACTAGCAGCATTCATGCACCCTTGAAGGCCATGTTGTTATCATGGATACAAGCATATCAGGACATTCCACTGAGTCAGCAAGGGGTGTTGGCCATGGTGGCAGAGGGATATAGATGTTTTTATCGGAAGGACTTCATTAAGCTCTTCGAACCCGGATCGCTTGCACATGTGCTTTACCTGCAGGAAGAGAGAAGTCACGCGAATTTCAAATTTTGTGTCAACTAACATAGACTCTTAAATATATAGCGCAATATTTTATTACATATTGCTATATACTATCACAAATCCAGGAGTCTAAGCTCCCTTATTTAGCCATTGAAATCTTTTGAAAATTTGAAATTAACATGAGCCTCAATTTGTCGATAACTTAATATACAGTCGCTGTTATTTCTGATGTCATAAACAATGTGTATGCAATTTCAAATGCTGCTACATGTTTTGTAAAACTTTCACGCGTTTCAGATATATACTAATTGACGAATCATGCTACTGATCATACTACTGTACTAATCAACGGGTGAACTTCAATAACTTCCCTATAACCCTATAACTTCAACCCGACGCACATATATTTCCAAATCTCAAGCAGTGATTCCTCATCTAAAATTTAAGTTTAGGGCCTGCTGACTTTGATTTCTCTTACCGATCGATCATATTGATTTTCATCTTATCTAATCCAATCATTCAAGCGAGTATGCACTTGATACTCTCGCTCATTTTTCAATTTGAAATATGTTGAGGTGCAGAGAAAGGCATAAAATTGACTAAAAAATTTTACACGTTCGGAAACTACATATAACCACAGAATTAGACAGGTCTTTTTTCTTCTGTTTGACTAGAAAGGGAGCATTGGAACATGTAACACTAGTGAAATGACATAATACCACAACAATCAAACAATGAGCACCATTTCAACATTAAACACGTCTGTGCAAAATTTCAGTTACAGTTATCAATCTGAACAGACGATGTCATGTTCTGCAGAGATGTTTTTGAGAGTTTTTTCGTGCGCCTGCCAACTTTTTAGTAATGATCGTAAGGACCAACATTATCGAGAGACTTTTTCAAAATGATCTAAATTCTTCGAATGTGAAGGGATCGTAGCAATCGGAGCACTTTGAAGGAATTCACAGCAATCCGCAAGAGATGCGCGACTATTTTTCCTATGTCTCTATATGGCATTGAAAATTTGTTTATGCCCACTTAGTAAGTTCCTGCATGTGCCATCGTTTTGAATCAAGTTGCACCTCTTGCGAAGTGATGCGGTTAAACAATCTAATTATGTGCACATAACAGCATGCAAATAGCAGTCAAATAGAATGATGGCATTTGCAGATGGGCGTGTGTTATCGCCTTGATGCACGACCGAACCGGACCTAAATACTCAAATGAATAGATCGCAAATGCATAATCGGTCTGTACGCTGTCATATCAAATACGGTAGGCCCTCATATCCGAATCCCAACCCTGCCTTTACCCGATGCCTTTATCACTGATAAAGCTAACAATCTAGAGGCCTATGCCTGCTAAGCATTCGGTCAGGCAGTTTAAGTTTTACAGAGAAAGGTCGACAAAATCGGACTGAGTGATTGAAAGTGAAAAAATATAGACCCATTGTTTTGTAAATTTATTTTGCATTTTCGATCATTTTGTTGGATAGAAGTTTCGTCTACAATGCAGTCATTCGATTTATATTGGAAACTTAAATATTAAATACTATTGGCAATAACAGGAGGCCATTATCGATAAGCATTGTTATTAAGGCCGTGCCGGGTAATAGCTATGTTCGAACCCTAGTACCAGTCGATCCTCAGTTTGTACCTACTCTTGACTTGATTACCATGTTCCCGAGGCCTTTGTACCCTGTTATACATAATTATATAGTTTAGTCAATCATGTTAGAATGACGCACTCTTTAGATCTCCTATCATGAACACTTGTACGCCTGGTCTGCACTTCATTCTCTGCCTGTCGGCTGTCAGGGGGCAGTGACAAACTTCACTGGCAATGAAATCTGTGATGTACTTTTAGCGTCTTAAAATATCATCAGATACAAAACCTATAGTTGTCAGTTGGCAAACATTTGACATCTGCATATCTTCCTGTAATTGAATATGTATCTAATTCAAAATTATAAATTATTCGAAAGCATTTAAATTTCACTTTCATTGCTATTTAGTATCTATACATTGTGCATTGAGCATTTGGTTCGGTGAACAATTATTTGGAGTGAGACAATGAAAGCTGCATTTGTCAATCTTTTCAAAATTCACTAGCTAAACAAATGTTGACGGAAATCATTTAGGGCTGTAGCATTCAGCATATTTGCAGTTCGGGGATTTTGTATTTGTGAGGCCATCAAAGTTGAATTTACTTTGTGGAAGCAGTTTAAATAAAAAACATTATAACCATCATTAAGCTTCAAAATTCGGTAGCGTTGCTAAAGTTGACACTTTACTTAAAGTCAGGTGACCGACGAGTAGCGATTAATTTCCATTGTAAATTTATAGACAAAGAAAGATACTCTCTGTTTCATTTGGTGGGTCAAGTAATTGTGAAAGCGCTTCCCCTTATTTGCAAAGAAAAACAAGTGCAGTTCTGCCTTGGTTCAAACACTCGCGTATACACAAGACCGCTTGATCATCAAATGGTTGTCAAACATTTGCATCTTTCGCAGACTCCGTCATAACAAAGGAATTTCGGATGTAACAAAAAAATGAAGCGATTACTTATTTACTGTCTAAGATGGGAAATTAACTCTAATATAGAAGATGTTGAAAGCAAAGACTGAAACACAACAAGCAATGAGCATTATAATTACTGCTATTGAAGATGAAGTTAAAAGAAATATTGCAATGATTTACCAGTTCTAAAATGGAACTGGTAGATTTCCTAATCAGCCGTGTCAGCAACACGTTGCAAATGTTGAAGTTAATCAAAATGTTGGAGATCTAAGTCTCCCAAAAAATTGCATCATATACCACAACTAATTTCAAACCAGAAATGCATTTTAAAGGGCTCAAACTCGTACCAAGCATTGCAAATGGACTCTTTGTTGAATTGAATTCAATCCCTCAATCGCAATGTCAAGATATAATCAAAAGAGAGCATTCTAGGCATTTGTTTTTGATAAATTGTGATCGGTTACAAAGTCGGAAGAAAATATATAATATAATGTAAAAGGAGCTATAATAAAGTAGAAAGGAGCAGTAATAAAAAGGAATACCCAATAACGGGAAATAATTGGCCAACAAATAACTTGGCCCTATTCCTACGTGTTCTCATCATCAAAAATATGCCGGAACATAAATCAAAGACGACCGTGTATATACACACTTACCCAGGTGGATCCAATATAATGTCTATCGTCCAACTATAGCACCAATCAAAATGAAAGCATATTTGGATGTCCTCTTAGCTGTAGCTGTGTACATGTATACATGCCATTAAGAAATTTTCTCCTAAACTAACGTACATCTTCCTTCAAGTCATCTCTCACTCAATCTTGAGCCATTATGATCAATTTTGAACAATAGAAAGTCAATAACTCTCATGTACATGTACACTACACCATTCTGTATTTATTTTGAGGGACGCAGTAGTAGGATTCTTTGTTATATCGTCCCAGGTGTTTCGTTTGAGTTTCTCAATGCAAAAATGTTCTAAAGATTGGTCAAGTATGCATCAATTAAACTGTTCAGTCCTTTACATCTGACGCACAATGTCGGACATCTTAGCCGTTAAGTGAAAATGGACAAAGACCTGCTCTTATTATCTAGAGAATAACCAAGTTCTAAAATACTTATTAATGGACAGCGAAGTCAGAATTTTTGTTCATTATGAAAGGTCAAATGTCAACGTGATAGGTTGAATAACATTTGGTTAGGGCGTTACTTTTCTACCCACCGTAATGAACAACAAAACGATTTGAGGTGCTTGAATTCGCTTACCCATGGTATAAGTGATTCAGTTCTTGTTTCCCAATTCTGTTCATCAAATTCATATTGTCCAAATCATTTCGACCATGCAAGATGCATGTTCAGCGTCTGGTGAATATGACAGGAAAATTAGGCTCTTTAGACGTTTTAATGACAATCAAATATTATTGTTTGACGATGTGTCTCAACCATCTGATCCTGATATCGTAACTATTCGAACATTTGCTAATTATAACCTTCGAATCCCACAAAAGATACTGCCAGATGTGTATATCAATGTATATAAATCGAAAACCGAAATACGAATTTTGTGATTTCAAAACCTACTCGTAAGCAAAATGAGAATATTGATGTCTGACTTTGATTGTCCATGGAGCACTTGTCTATCCAATCTTCACAAATTTTTAAATTGCATGTCTCTTGCTTTCTCAGTCGTGATTAAGCTCGAACCATTGACGCTGGAACTGCAGAACGTTTTGAGTGGATAAAAATTCTTCAGATAATAACCTTGCAGTTTCAAATCTCGGGGAATGTCAGATTTTTCAGTTATCTGTTTGGAAACTAGTAATAAAGGAACGACGCTAGCACTACAAACAGTTGCCAACATTCTGAAAACCTAGATCTTGACATATCTAATTTTTCTCAAAGCAACAATTTTGCATGAATACAGAGACATGTGAGTTTCCTAAACAATGTAAATTTTCCGTGTAGTCAAAGTCTTCAAAGGTTACTCTTAATGTTTTTAATTGTGGGAAAATACATCTGTTAGTCAAATTGTACGACGGGTACTTAGGCAGCTGACGTAGTCTAAAAGAATTGCAGATTATTCATTCACTAAACATACTGTGATCGATTCTAAATGATCTCCTGCCAAACCTTGAGAAAGCACAAATTAAGACTGTTATTGAATAAAAACATTTGTGTCAATTTCGCAAGTACATGAATATGCGTGTTAACAGTTATTGATGAAATGGACTTTGTAATTTCCATTTGACTTATTACTGTTAATTTGACACACAAACCAAAGTGAATATTTTGTATATGAAAATCATTTTTCTGTTTTTCCTGATGATCGACTCCATCGCAGGAGGGACAACAGTGCAATGCTTAATGCCCAGTCTCATAATATGTCATTTAAAATATTCTTGTTTCAAAAAAATGTTTAATTTTTATGGCACTTGATGTTCCTAGTTCGCTTGTTAACTACCAGCTTTGAGCTTTGCATACAGATAATTCATGGCCGTTTCCAGTATTTTATATTTAGCATTTCCGCTTCGGATATTGCAAATGGTTCTGCTTTGGTTCTTTTGTGATAAGCAGTTCTGACTTTGTTGCATTGTCAGTTTCATGCTCTACATGTCGCATGCAATGTTAGTGAAAGAATCAGAGATATCAGTAAATTGCTTTGGATTGTCTTCGGTTGACCCTCTGACCAAGAATGAGACGGACACCTTCGGTGCACACATTTCTCACTCCCTAAATTTTCGGAATCTAAAATTTGCAAAAGTGGTACATTAAATACCAAATGCTGCCTTAGAAGGCCAGTAAAACAACCAGAGGTGGAAAAGTGAACAAAAGTCCGATTATCCCAACATCCGGAACATAATTTCATGATCGGATAACAATCGAATCCGAACATAAGAAAGTAATTCAGACATAACAAACTGATCTTTTTATAAAATTTGGTGACATCGGTGATATCTCCCCCCCACCCCATGAAGCGAAGGCACATGGAATGCTCAAGTCAGGTCATCAATCATCTGAACTTCGATTTCGATAAGATGGCTGTTAAAGAGAAGAATCACGAATAATATCATTGACTTGGTGAGGAAAAAGAATTAGGTTCTGATCGCATATTTCAGACTGATTTTCATTGACGTTCTCATAAAACTTAAATCATTCTGATATTTACAAGAAGGGCAGGTTTTCAGTTATCCCAGATTGAATAATCCTTTTATGAAATTATGAAATGTCTACACACTGAAAAATATTAAGAAGGTATCAAATTCCATAAGATTTTCGACATCATAAGAGAACTGACCACTGACTTTGAAACATGATTATTCTGATGACTCGACCGAAAAAGTCCGTCGGGATTAAACAACATCATTATCGTAGGATATTGTTCCATATTTACCTCTTTATTGAAAGAATTTCAAAATTTTAAAATATAGGACTGAGGGATCTTCTGATGAAAACTTGACAGAATAAATTGAAATGGCATGTGAAGTCACATGAACAAAATGATTCATGAGTCCACTTCCGGACGAAACTTGAGATGTCTTCGAGCGTAAACTGATACTGCATCGGCATAACGTACTATTACGAAGATAGAATTACATCAGTTGTTACTTCCGCAGTACAAAGAATTTATCTATCACACAGGGAGTTAGTTAGTTCCCAAGTGAAGGAGCAAGTCCAAACGGAATGTCAGAATTACTTTTCCTACGTGATACGAGCTGAGCTTGTTGACGGCTAATTAGCAACACAAAGGATTTCTGCCCAAGGTAATTCTTTTGGGATTAAGACTCATGAAAATGATACGTTCTCCGACTCAACATTGTAATTCAGAGGCACTACTGCTTTCGTGAGCTCAGTCAGATACTTTCATCGCACCTGTGCATTTTGAGCCTCAACTTGTATATCTTCATACATACTGTAGACTTTGGGAAAAATATCGGGATCACTCTATCGCGCTAATGATAGCGAGAATTAACTAATTTAGATTTCTATTTTATATTTTATTATAAATTGATAATAGCCATAAATGGTTCAAGCTTTATGTTGGAAACGGCACTCTTTTACTCACCAAATTGGCAACATCTATTGCAATGAGCTGGTAGATGTGATGAGTGGATGGTTAACGACGGGTATCCATCGTGAATTCATAGATGTGAAAGAACGAACAGTTTTCAATAGAAGTGTATTTGATGAATGCGAAAAAGTGACAACTGACATTGACAATATGGCGATTGCAGTTTGTCCTTTCAGCGAAATAATTCATGCTAGAAATATTGTTGTAATAGATGTGTAGTGATGTAATTACTGCAATTATTCAATAATTACATGTTTAAATATTGAGATAATTCCAATGATACGTATACTCGTATTTGTACTACGACTTAGCATAATGATATTTAACATTACAACATTTTATCAATCTGCATGTTCTCTTGCTTTCAACCCTCATCATCCTGATTTTTTCAACATTTTTCAGTGTTGTCTGCTAGAATGTGCATTTCGGATACCAAATTTAGAAAGTGAGGAGTAGATTAGTGAGGACCACAACTGCAAGACATTTTTGAAGTCTGTTACATCAACTGTGGAAAATATCTGTTATTGCTCTGGCTACGTTTCATTTCGCCTAATTACGGTTTGCCTAATCTTTGTCCTAAATTTGTGTTGCGCAATAGGGGTCAGAGAGCATAAAAAGTCTCAACTCGCCTAACTGAGGAGCATCGCTTCGCCTAAGTAAACCAAAATGACTAAATCACAGAATCAGTCAGTGTTGGAGGATACCTGTGATGATTGCAATGACTCGGCTGCTTCACTTCTCATTCAATTTGATTTATTTGTAGTGCTTCTCAGGAGCTACTGTGAAATTTCTTGATGTCCTGTTCGCTCAATTATTGCTTGTCGATTGTGAATGATTTTTAGAATAAAGCTCTTCATTCATTATTAAGAGAGCATCGATATGAGTGAGGTGGCCGAGTATATCAAATCCAAGATAAGTGGTCAACTGCTGAAATTCAATGCCTATATTTTATCCATTAAATCGGACGTTAGAGCCCAGAACTTATTGGAAATGCGTAAAGGTTGTCACTCAGGACGATGCTCTAGTTAGTAAGAACAACTCCTACACACACCCTCCAGAGTCGTTAGCTCTATTTAATTGATTAATGATAATAATATAACTGATCTTTCCAATGAATTATATCCATGCAATTATGTATGTCACATCTGTGAATTATTGATGTACGGTATTTTAGGCGAAACAAGAAATCTCATAAACTAAAAACATCGTTAGGCGAACCGCAATGCCTTCATTGCCCTATTTACCGACAAATTTATGAACCAACATCATTTCTGGCTTCTACCACTAAACCATATGAATACGCAATGTGGTTGCGTGTGAATGATATTCAATTTAGGTAACTCTGCTGGAAAAATACTTTGTTATCTTTATAAAATCAATGAACACTTCTTTTTAAACATAGCTATAGTCTTCAACTTTGTATAGCTTCATGTTTTGCACTTTTTTGTTGTAAATTGGCGAGTTGGCATTTATATAAAGTCTTTGGTTAGGTCAAACAGTTCTCATGCAGAAAGCGAGTGCAAACATGTAACTTCTGTTCGCCAATAAGATCCTGTTTTATGCAGAAATCATAGTCTGAGGT
The DNA here is from genome assembly GCA_907163375.1 of Prostheceraeus crozeri. NCBI lineage: Eukaryota > Metazoa > Platyhelminthes > Polycladida > Euryleptidae > Prostheceraeus > Prostheceraeus crozeri. Next base: position 369,328 of record CAJQUW010003247.1, read on the forward strand.
GAAAATGTGACACAAGTCAAATGTCAGTATTTGAGAAGCAATATCTAAGCTCTGATGCAGTGAATAGAAAATTTGCTTAAAACTTTAGTCAAATTTATCAAGTGCGTCCTTACATCAAATCAAATTACGGTGATGCGGTGTAGCATCTACATCCACAATGCTGTTTACTTATTTCATAACCGTAATAATCCATGTCATGTCATAAAGTAGAAACAAGTAGGCTACAAAAATCGTAATGCATGTGTATGTATGAACTATAACGAAAAATAGACAAGCAAGTGAATGAATATATTTGACACAGATAAATTATCATCTGTGATCGATTTATTGTCATAAAGCCACCTACAAAAATGCTTTGATATAGCATGCTTTACATTAACAATGCGTGTCGTACAAGCTTAGGAGAACATAAAAATAAACTTGTCAGCGCTCAAAATGCTGCTAGAAATTACGGAAAGTTAGAAACAGAATGAAACAGCGTCTAACTAATGTTGAAGATTTTGGTGCTTGCTCGTTCAACGCATAGCGATATTCTTCAAAGTTGTTGTGATTTTGATTTTTCGTTTAATTTCGTTTGTAATTATTTTTTTTCTATGTAGACAAGCTACTGTTTACGATCCTACCCGTTTAACACATTATAGGATTCGTGTTTTTTTTATTTGCTCTCGTCGGAAGACTTCTTCTCAAACGGATTTTACCATTGCTCATTGAATCACTGGACGAATTTGCTTTCTTTAATTTGCTACTTAACTGAAAATAATTAAATGATTGGTCATTCAGAGTAACCTTGTGAGAGAAAACAAAATTTTGCAACTGGGATGAGTTTGCATTTGATCCACTAAATAAGCTTTGTGGCTGGAATCAAGATTAGGATGCGATCGTAAATCAAATTTTTGCGATTTCATTACTGGAAATTTCAACTATTTTATGCAGACTTTTACAGAAACAAAACCAGCATTAATAGCAGGCCAACTCCTTGTCATATAGATGGAATTCTTTCGAAATTGAGAATCAGCTCGATGGATGACAAATTGATAACTTGTCATGCTCTTTTGATGAATGAGTACTGTTTAGTTTGTCCTTTTTTGCTCCATCGCTTATTTTTGACAAACCTAACTGGTGTCATATTTCGGCGGCGAGTCCATTAATCAATCTTAAATGACAGTTACTCATCTGATGAAGTATCAATTTTGTCCTTCCCATGTTTGATTTGTTTGTCGAGTTTGAATAGTTCTCAGCTGCTGCATCTACCTACACTCTTTATCCGAACGGCGGCTGAGACAAATTTCAGCCGCAGAATCATATTGGAAAAATTTGTAGCTGAATGTATCTTATCAATTTTTCAACCAGATAGTCTTTCAATCAATCTTTTCATGAAGGATATCTCACACTGACAAATATTTGAAAGTTATTTCTTCATCATCAATGAATGACAATAAAATTGACTCTGTAAGAAAAATAAGATAAATTAGGATAGTCTACTTAAATAATTTAACAGTTCATTTCTTGAAAGCCTTAAAGTATAATTTACCACTCGTGTCAGATTGTAGTGTTTGACTTCAATCCTCTCCTGGGGTCGTCAGCCGATAGCGTGAGCTAGGACATGAAGTATGGGCTAGGAGCATTTCTCTTAAGCTAATGGTTTGATTTCTAAATAATGTGTAAATCTAATTACGAAATTGTCTAAGTGTAAATATGTTCTTTCTAAACCACGTTCAAACAATGTCAACCCGCATTCTGCCATTTAAAACTAAATCTGATACCTATTTTTCTTAACACAAACAAACTAAACGCTTTGAAAATGGCACAGTAGAATTACGATCAAGGAATTCTTAATCAATTCGACGATATAAAAAAAGTTAATTTGAAAATTCTACATTCGCACCCAAAATTATGTATATACCTTGCATATAATTTGTATATATATAATGATATAGTAATAGATACGTATATAATTTTGTGTGCAAATATAGAATTTTCAAATCCTATATTTTGACTTCATCCTTCTGAAGATATTGCAGAAGTAATTAGTACCGTAAGCCAATAAGTAGAAAATTGCTTCTCGTTGGTCTGACTTGATAAAAGTCAGTTTATGAATGACTCAAAATTTCAGTCCGAAGCATGTACCGAAAGGGTAAGACCCACTGCACTATGAAGTCTAAATGAGAACTAAGGATCTTCATAGTTTATAGTGAAAAGCGTCATCCACTGTTTTTATCCACTTGTAATCTTAAATAAAAATAAAATGTAGAACTATTTTTTTGCATAGCTTTATTTTTATCTCTATTTTGAATAACAGGTGGACAAATGCAGTGGGAGAGACGTTTCACTATAAACTACGATAACCAATTAACTCTCGCATGCCATAATCAATTAATTCTGGATCTATCAATCAGTCATTGATTATAAATCAAGTACGACAATCGTGAAGCAAAGATTACATTAAGGTATCAAGAAATCAATTGAAAGATATCTTTCGACAGTGAAAATAAGTGTCTGCAATTAAATGGATGCTAGAAGAGTAGGTAGCGATACCTAAGAATTGACATGAACAATGGACACATCTCGAATACGACTACCGCTAGGTAAATAAGCGTAATTATACAAAGCGCTTATCATGTAATTCTCCTACATATACATTTACTGCACTCCGTCTACGAAGTAAAGGGAGATGAAAGCTAAAATTCAAAGTAAGAAGCAAGCTTCCCTTTGCCATTCGTTGGTAGCCATGTCCTTTTTCATGCGAATCAAAACCTCCTCTGTGCTCCTCTAGGCTTCATTATATATCATAATTACAAACAGGACATTCTATAGAAAGTGTTGCCTTTATCTGTGTGAAAATTTTTCTTCACAGTTTCTGATATAATGATAAGAATGCTTTACGAAGTCATCACTTCAGTTTTTTATTTTGCGACATTTAAACTGTTGGAAAAAATGTGCACAGGACAAGAAAGCTTCAGATTACTATTTTACGACAGAACTTTGATTTAAAGTATTACTTTTACCCGAGGTTTTAATTCGTTTAAAAAGGATGGAAGCTTCCGTCCACCATAGAGAAAGGGCTGACAGTAAAAGTCTGCTGTAGTAAATTGAATATCAAGCGTCAGCGTGACCTGGTGAAGAAGGTGCAAGTTCGACTCCACCGCGAACTTCGGATCGATTCCTGAGGTCGTGTGATCAGGAGTGTTGGTGTCTGGCATTAACTTAATAGTTGTCATTCTCTTTAGATATTCATAATTATTTTCATTCTTGATTTACGTGCTTACTGGAGCCAATTTTTAAGATTGTTTACCTGAGGATTAACTGATTGGTTTCCTTTATTTCTAGCTACTTAAGAGTATATCCGAGTTCTGGCTCGCGTGTACCATAATAGCAATCCGTTTTTCACTTAGAAACAGTCAGCTGAGCGTGCTTGCTTCTTTCCCAATAGTCTCAGACTCTAATAAGGATAAGAGATGATATGGCACAAAAAGTGAACTATGATTCGTCTGAATTGATACCTGAAAAACCTCTCTGTGTGACAGTTCTCATGCCTCTTGTCTAGTCGACTGCTTTCGTGAGCAGCAATAACGGTTGTTTTCATTTTGAGAAGTTACACATGAACAAGATGAAGATTTCGATTTCACGTGATAAGTATTTTTTATTTACTGTCTCCGCTTTCGACGTTTGACTTCATTCCTCGAAAGATCGGACTGCATCGCGAGTAGAAAAACTACCTCTGTTAATCGTAATTTCTTATCAAAATCTCGATACAAAGCTCTTGCAACGGCAAATGCGTATTACAAAACATTCGATGGACAAGATTCGATAAGTTGTATGCTTTCATTTCATTGAGTCATGGGTAAGTGAAATTCAGAGTTATGGATACATAGTTTCAATGAAGGATGCATTTTCTTTGAATGACTTAGTATCGGAAAAAGTTTGAAGATTGCTTTTGGAGAATATCTTCGATAATTATGCATATTAGGACAGCGATGCGTGTTGAAAATGATTGAAGGAATTGTTGTTTCATAGTACAATATTAAATAAGACAATGAGGCAGAACTAAATTTGTAGCATCCTTGTTATCCGCATTCCGCGTATTAATACGAACCACTATGAGGGTATTCCATCGGATTAGTTTGGCGGTAAATAAATGAATGGTTTAAGTATATACTGTAGGTTTCAATCCTTCAAAGTATTGTTATATATCATTTATTTCCCAATATTCGATGTGCCAAATTCTGTGGGAAAAACGAAAATGAAAAACACCTACGTGACTATGAAGCAGAGATAAAGTCAAATGTTAAGGAAAAATCAACATTAATTGCGGACTTAATTTTTCGCATCTTTTTTGCATACGTATAGAACGCACCAAAGTGATCCTGCGTTGTTCGTATAATTTTCTGATGATGGTGACTTTTGTCCTTGAGCCTGCTTGCGGAGCCAACTTCATCAGCTATCAGTAGTAGTTTTTCCTAACCTCAGTGTCCTTGCTAGAAGAATTCAAGAAGAGATGGGCTCTCTAAACACGGAGATGCAAGATAAGATGTTTTTCTATAAGTCATCAATGATGTAAAGAAGCTGAATTTCACATATTTGAATAAAATATTTTGAGAGTTGTCAATCACGCACTTGTTTCTAAAAGCTTCAGGAACCTGTCATGCTGATCATTACATTTGCAATGGAAATTAATCTTCTATCAGTAAAGCTCTTCAAATGCCAATCTATTCCCATTCAGCCTGCATCATAAGAAGCGAGTGGGATTTTCGGGCACCAGATGGCGATGAATCTGATAATATGTAGCTTTTGCCTAAAATACGGTTCATCTTATCATAAACCATCTGAATGCAGTTGAATGTTTACTTTGCTTATTATTTTTTATTATTTTCAATTAATTTTCTAATTTCTGGGCAAGATTACAAATTAGTTTAGAAATGAATAAGCTTTGTATAGGCAATTAAAAATACTAATTGCATTATGGTTATGGATGCAATTTCATTTGTTGGTCAACAGCTGATGCTCAGCGAAACGTTCATCAAATGTGAAATCCAGTCTAAAAATCAAGTAAATCAGCTAATTTTACTCAAGATATTAGAAGCAAAAGTATTTTATCTGCTTAAGTTGAGTTTTTTCTAAAGAGTTAACAACAATGAAATTTAATAAACGATAGATCAGACTGCCATGCAAAAGTTGTGCGGTTGGTAGGAGTGCGATACTTGATAAGCTTATAGACTAGGAATATCACTTATACTTTCTAGCTCAAAGAAATATCGAATGGAAAGCTATTTATTTCTTCCTTCCTACACTTTATACTATCTACACATCATTGAAATCACTTCAATATATTCATTATACATCATCCTAGTAAAACAGTGTCACCTGTGACTGAATAAATGGTAAATAAGTCCACCGATGATATGGAGGAAACTATCAAAAGTGACCTAATTCCTCATTTCTCAGATCCCTCAAAACTCAGCATCAAAGAGGAAGCATAAAGATATCACAATGGCAATGGCAAGAATCCGATAATGACCAAGTAAATAGCATTTAAAATGGCAAATCGGCGTTAACGAACTGTCGCCTTTGGTAGCAAATTCCCAACACAGGAACACTAGGCTACGAAACACTTAACGTGCTATCGCTGACTTCATCAGCACGTCATTGAATGTTCCGCTGATGTTCTCATATCGACAATTCCCCCTACAGGCGGGGCTCAGCCAATAATGTGCAAAATCCCATTCGTACATGAAATGCAGTTTAAAATTCTCAAATCACAGTTCAAGCTCCGGAATATATACATTCCAAGAGATTCTTAAATAATCATTTCTCACATGCACTAATGCACAAGAATAGTCGCAACAGGAGGCTTCCTTGAGGGAATCTAATTTTCGAAATGTGAAAATACTTCTCCTGTTCATCTGACGAAATCACGCTGTCTGTTGTACAGTTATTCTATATTATATAGGATAATTTCATCTTCATTTTTCTATTTAATGTCAGTCGCATCAATCTCCCAATGGGAAATTAGCTCATTTTTCTATTTTCAGATATATTACATGTGCAATTCATAAAAACGTAGAATTTCTAATTTACGAGGATGGAGATGATTTCATATTTTTTTTCTATTAATCAGTTTTTGTGATTAAGATAATTTGACATTATTCAAGATTACTTTTGTGCATTAGTTTTTGTTATTTCTTGTCATTTTTCTATTTTACTCACTGCTCAGTTAATCTTCTCTTACTAGTGAGAGACAAGCTGAACAAACGCAATGAATTCTCTAGCATTGCTTTTACATACTGTAATAGCATTCTTACAAAATGACTACACACAGAAGACTTGTTGTTTTAATAAAAGATTCAATAACTTTCAATTACTTCAATTCAGTCCGACGCCACTATTTTCCCACTTATTTTTACTTCTATAGTATTTGCAGTTTGCAAGATGCTTTAATTGTTCAGTCGACTGACTTTCTACATGTAGTTTGTGAACAGCACAATTTTGTTTGCATTTCACTATCAATAAAATCTATTCTTGAAATCATTTATGAAATGATTCGAGCCACTTTATAGATGTTTGGAGACTTCTATCATTTGATAGAAGCGACATTTTCTCAGATAATAATGCTTGTTTTCATCCAGACTTTTAAGAGTTTTACGGCAACTGAAATCCAGTCTGAAAGGATATAACAAGTAACAAAAATCACTTCCGGCATCATCGTCATCTCCAGCAACTGAAAATGGTCCTTTCTACCTTTCTTTCCGACAACTATTTGGCTGTCAGAGACATTTTTAGTTTATTAAAAAGATTCCCGATCTTCACGACGAATCTTCCAACGAATCTTCTTCCTCTTGATCTAGTTTTTGATCTATTCGGCTTTCATTAATCTCTCTGGAATGATTTTGTGCAAATTTGTTAAACTTTCATTCCGCCGTTCTTCCATATTTTGAGACTACATTGTGCGCATGCGCAGCTCTCATCAGGAGCCGCCTCATGCCAACTCATTGAGAAAGATGCATTAAGACTCAGTCTAAATGCATATCTTTTGTCGACGGGTTGTGATTACAATTGACTGCAATGATGGCTATTCCATGTTACTGAAAATGTAAATACATTAATTACATAAGTGCATGCCAGGCTTATTCTTAAAGGATGACTTCTACAAGATCCAACAAGGCATGTGGAAGTCAAAAACCACAACCCAGGGTTGCGTAGAAGATACGCAAAGACTTCCATTTCCACGGAGAATGCATGGCAATTTCCTTGGATATGACTTTAGATATTGTTGTCATGCAACAGAAGCATCCATTAAACATAGTTTGGGTATTACATCCATGCTTGCATTCAAATCAAATATAATTATCATGGCCCTAACTGCTACGGACACTGATGAAATTGTATGTATACTCGTAGTCAGGTAAAAGTCGTAGGCAGAGTACATGCTGACCAAAAGGGTAAGAAGCTACTTTTCACAAGTCATCATTATAACAGTTGGAGTTAGATCTAATTTTTTAAGAAATATTTTCGATTTTAAATTATATTCCGCAAATGCGCCACAAATGGAAGCACAATCGCAAATGTAATTTCAAAAATATCCGTGCAACTGTGCGTCATACCTACAAAATATGATCCGCACAAAATATAGATGTCAGATTAATTAATGTTTCATGTGCTGTATTATACAGTCAAATTCACACATTGATGCCATCCATCCAGTGTGCAAATTTTGTTTTCACTTAACTATCTACATTAATTGAGAAGGCAAAATGGTCGGTACAAAGGTAATGTGACACACTAATTTAACTAACTTTACAATCATTGAATGTATGTGTTATAGAGCGACCTATGAGCAGTTTACCTTCTCAAAACATAGTGCAAGTTTTGGTGGAAAATTCAAAGCTCTTCAAGTCATTTTGATTGCCATGTTCATGGATATGGAACAAAAATAATTATTTCTACGATAGCCACGGAAAATTCTCGTCCAAATCCAACTCTGATGCATAAACATAGCATCATGTATACTGTCCGAGAACGGTTGAAGAAAAATTATTCAAAATTTAATTCGAAAAAAATAATGCCTTCTAGCAGACAGACATGGCTGGAATGGCTGTCATGCTGAATGACATCATGCATACTCGTACTACATTATTTATCACCTATACCGTCAACTCTTCTAATTCTCTGGAAAACTTGGCTTAGATTTGCAAGAAACCTAGATTTTGGCACCGGGTCCGGCATCGACAGTGTTTTAGTTGGAAGTTTCGAATAAGTTCATTTTGTCAAAAAGTAATAAATTCATTACTCGTATTATACGAAATTTATTACTGCACATCAACAATCAAAGACTGACTGTATTTTCATTTTACTGGATGCTCATGAAGATCAAAGATTAAAGACATTGTGCAAGATTTTGATATTGACAATTGCTTTTTAATAAATACACTGTGATCGAATTAACAGTGTTCTAAAGACTTAAAGTGAGGTTGAAAATAACTTTGCTTAGAAATGACGTGGTTGAGCAAGTATCCCTCGTTCTGCAACTCATTGGATTGTAGATGACATACGAAAAAAGTTTTAGATTGGTAAACAATGTATGAATCAACAGGATTCATTAAATTCCCGTTACATTTTCAAGGTAACAAATAACACCTCCTTGCCAATAAACACGCTCGTCGGATACGCACGGATTAATTATAAATATCCACTCGACATTCCTTCGGCATCAAGCTTCTACAACAAAATTCTGTGTATTATTCCACTTCATTACTTATACTGATCATTGAAATGAAACGTTGAGCATAATACTCGCAGTTTAACACAATTTCATGACAAAATTGACAATTAATTGACAAAATTATCAATAATTCGTTTGCAAAAAATTGCTAAGTTTTACAACAACAGGCGTTTGAAGTGTTATTTTAGAAGACAACTTATAGACAGATGGCCGCACAATAATATAAGACATCATGTTTTACCCACAGCTCATAGTAAACTATTCTTATGAACATTTTCTTATTAGTCGTCAATCATGACACTTTGACATTACGGTAAGTTTTATTAAAACATTTGATACCAAACTCAATATAGCTACTTCCATTGTCTTTGTTTTTCTAATATCCCACATGAAGATATTATCATTGTTATTTAGAACTGTATCATCACCACACCCAAAATGTAATATTCTACACATACCTGCTTGCCTCTAAATATGTTGGTGTAAAAAATAATGGAATGAATGATCTCGTTGTTTTCGAATTATAAATTTGAATTTAAAATCGTGATTTGAGAAAGTCATTCTTCACTCCGTTATTTTTTCGCAAATTCATTTAAACGTGACAATTAAGATATCAGTGAGCATTGTGATCCTAGCACTATACACGCTTTAATGGACAGGCGATATAATTCCCAACAGATATGTCAATTGGGAAAAATGAGAGCATGGAAAGTGTAGCTGAAAAGAATGGTATTACATGGAGGAATATGGTCGGCAGTGGATTAAACTTGTCTGTTTTCCGACAATAGAAAATTTACTGTCCCATTCACTTCTTGCCTTTTCTAATAACGCTGATCCCATTTTTCTAAATCGCGTGCAAGTTTTCCTCTTGTCTGAAGCTTAAAGTTAATGTCCTTTCTTTGGAAATGCCATTCGCTTTATTGAGGCCGCAACCCAAGAGAATATCTTAAATCGCCAAAGACAATGATAACTAACTATTCGTTTGATGTGCCGGTTCTGAACAAGTATTGATTGAAACTTGTCGAGTAGTGACAAATGAGAAGAAACAGGTTGACGCACCTTCTCAGAATTGGTGAGTTCCTTCCCCCTACCTGATGCCATCATGCGCTCTTTCTATTCTCTCGCCCACCACCCTTCTCTTATTCTCCCATTCTTCCCTGTGCTCTTCCATCATATCTTTAACTCTATTTCATACCATCTCCCTCTTTCAAACTCGTTAGAGGATTTGCTTGTATATTTGACCATCCATAGTAGAAAGATTTTACTTCGGTTAAAAATCCAGGTTTTCTCCCCTGTCTGTGCGTGTGTGCTAAAAATTGAGATAGGGGGAGAGAGAGAGAGTGAGTATAGGTAGAGATAAAGATAAGAGGAGAGAAGAAAGTGCGTGCGCGTTTTAAGTGTGACTATTGTCTGTGTGTGTGTGTCTGCTCTCATGAGCATAATATAGCAAGATAGTACAGGACAACCGCATTGCGACAAATTCGCATGTGGTGTAAAGGCACATTTTAACTTACATGGAAGTATTTCTTTCTACGAATACTTGGCGAATATTTGCATCACAGTTTTTGTATCTTCTTCGTTATCAACGACTAACAACTGAGGTCCAAGTGTCAGCGCACAACACGGAATTTAAAGATAGTTGTTTAATGCTGCCCCTATTGTCTTCCTTAATACCTCGATCGTAAAAGCGCGCTTCGAAGTATTTCGTCCAATTTATCTTCTCAGCTTCAATTTTGCGTCCATGTGTTCGCATATTTCTTCATTAATCGCCATTCGACTTATGAAATAGTGAGAAGAAACATATATACATTTGTGCTCGACTTCGAAAAGTCGCTCGATTTTCTCTATATGGGCAGTTGTCACTCTTCGAAACTCCCGAAATTCCCTGGAGCGCCAAAAGTAAGTTTTTACAAGGTTATAAAAAAATATCCAGAATTCTTCATTTTTTAATTTCGTAAAATATAAAGAACTTACTACGAAACATTGAGTGTCATCGAAATTCTTAAAACCTGAGGCCCTATTTATACAAAATTTAGTTGTAAGAGATCATTCGTGATTGCTGTGAAACAAACAAGTCATTAAGTCAATTCCGAGAGAAATACCTGTCAGAGGCAATTCATTGCGTCATAATTGAGCGTTGGCCCTTTAAGTATCAATATGGTTAGATTTTGCTATTTCTTTCACCTTATTGCCATAAACTTGTCATACTTTGATCGTCAGCATCCGGTGTGGCAGAAACGAAAACGTTTCATGAGGAGTTGAAAGATAGTTAAAACTTGACTGGCGCCGATTTGTTATTAAATGAGGGATATACCTCAATTCTTTCTTGCAATTTGTCTGATCATTGAACTATCGCTTTTGAGAATTCGCATATGTTACATTAACCAAGGAGGGATAGATGAAGAATTTGATTTGTGATAAAAATGCAATAAAAATGAAGCGAAACGATGCAAAACATGACAACCATGGATTCTCAATTGTCAGAATATTTGTTGTATCAAAATAGTAGTTCATATTTTTTACTATGAGTTGAATTATATTCTATATTTGTCAAAGCGGATAATATTTTGTCATATATTTTTGCATGATGCTTCTAGAATTTTGAAATTACTTTGTTGGTAAATCATTGAAATTGTAACGCGCACACATAAATCATGTCATCAGGAGTAATAGAAAATAGCAGAGACTTTTTGTTTAGAAGTTTAAAAGCTCTTGCTTAATAGCAATTTCAATAGACTTGATTTTGGCATCAGCGCGCACTACCGGAAATTCGTAAATGTTGGCGCTCAACACAAACATTTAAGATTGCTGCAAGATCTTTAAAAATCTCGATGGGATTTAGATCTGGCTAGTTAAAACATTCAAATTCTTTGTTATGTATTCCTGCTTTAAAACTCTTTCAAAGATGACTTTTGAGTCTGACATAGTCTGTTGCTAATAAAAACAACAATTTTCCATACGAATTGGTCAAACTAGTCATTGGACGTTTTGTATAATACTGCGAATTAAAGGCAATTTAGAAGTACTTTTTCTAATTTTCCTAATTTTTCCACACACATCGCAAGATTTCTGATGAGTGTAACTTTTATCCATGATGATTTTGTTTAGCCTGTTTTGGCATAGGTTTTATATGTATTCATAGTCAACTACTTTTCCTTTAAAATGTCTTCCCCAACTAGTAAGAAGCATTGTCTACTGATCACGGAAGCTCTGAAAGTCAAGCCAAAAAACCAAGCAGGGATTCCATTTTGACGTAGAAGTGTTCACGATTAATACGTTCCAATTACTCACACTAATTTTTCGCATTTTGCACTATTGCCGCTACGTAATATGCTGAGTATAGTTAACAGAAAATGACCATTGATGGACAAAATTACTTGCTATTCCTTTTAATCAAGAAAACCAACCTTGAGATCCTAGTGCGATATATGTAAAATTCATTGAACTTGCATCTGTTCGGACTAGAATATTTACACTTCAATGTGTTAAACATTTATTTAATAAAATGACAATTTTCCGTCAGTTTTTTTAAGAGGAAAATCTCTGTCTATTTTTTAGGTAAAGATTTTTTTCTCTTAATTGCTTGAAGAATAAAGCTTCAGAGCTGAAATGTTCTAGTTGACTTCAATTAGCTTGCTACATTGCATTCCTTTGTAAAATTGCAACGAAAGGAAGTAACTCTCTGCTTATCAAAATGACTATTTTCAACTACATTGACCTGCACGAATGAATTTCATGAAATAGCTTCTTTCTGTCGTCCTTTATTCACATTTCCACAGAGCTATAAACTCCCTAATAGAAAGTTCACCTTTCGGCAAATTTGCAACATAAAAGTACTTGACATTTGAAACACCTGAATGGGAAAAAATAAATCATTACTATTTGTTAGTTTCCATAAGCTAGGCCAGGAAATCTACACTCCATAGACAGCAGCTACTTGCTCAGATACTTGAACAGTCGGCGTTGAACTTCATAATGGGTTTCAATCAGATGTCATTATTCTGAGATTTAGACAATATTGTTATTCTGCCTACTCCTGTCTAGAGACAAAATGGTAGGCGAAGCACCAAAATATGACTTGCAGAAATCAACATATTTTGAACCTTCGTAGAATTAGGAATTTTTAAGAAAGTTCAACTCTCACTCTCCGATATGCTTATCTGTTAGGAGTCATAATATTGTTCACAATGATTTTCTGTACAACATCGGCCACACTAATTTCATTTGAATATTTTTGCTAATATCAGCTAATTTCACTGTTTTACTTTTAAAACACTCTCGTATAACAAAGAAAATGCATTGCGCCATCAGTCTCTTCAAATTCTCAAAGTTAAAGTTATCGCACAAATATTTTGCAAAATTTGTAATCGATCATTTAATAGAAATGCATGAAACATTTTTGACCACAAGAATTCATGTAGTTTTAATGCAAGAAAATATCTATTTAGAGACCTCACAAAATGCGTGCAATCAATGTCTCTGTCCATGATTAACTACTATATCTGATGAGCGCCACATGATATCAATCTGCATGAATAAAGTCATCATTAAATATGAATTATTAATAGTGATAGTTATGTATAGCTATTATTATTAATAGTGATTGATTATCAATTTCAGCGCTTAGTTATTGTAGATCATTTGCTTTTGATTCTGCTTTGAAAAGCTTCTCAAGAGAACAACAACAATTATTTCTGAAAATCGCGTCATGTGAGCATCATCACTTCCTTGATATTAAGAAAGTGCTTCATGCAGTACAAAGCTATCAATTTTTCATCAATTAATTTCAGGAATACGCTGCAGTCTACAACAAAGTTGCTGATTGACAAGAAAATTAAATTCATTACAAACTTACTAAATGTTCTACATTGTGATGCAGTATAATTTGTGTTGAGGTCAGTACGAAATTAGCTTTCACATGTCAATCATAGGCGATTGTGATGTTAAAATTAATAATAAACAAAATGAATATAGGTCAAATTCAGTGACTATTTCTGCTGGAAATCGGGCTAATGTGTCAATCAAATATTTCACAAAGCACATGAAACGATTTATTTATCATCGAATCCATTGCAACAATAATTCCTTTACTTCAAATGTCAGCATTTTATACCGACAATTATTCGTGCAGAATCATAGGATTTGTCAGAGTCTCATGGTATGGTAGGCGGTTTATCAAGGGCACAATTTTAATTCATTATTGCTTTCAAATGCTTTTAACATTCGCATACGTATAATCTTATTTAGACTATTTCGCAACAAGTATGGGACAGTTTAAGCACTAGCCTAACTCCCGATAAGTAGCGCAATAAAAAACCGGATTTTTGTAATAGAGTCAGCGTGAAAATTCACGCAATAAAAAGGATAACCTTAAGGAATCAATGGAATGAATTTTCATTTATGAGATTGGCCTGCTTCTTTACTTATCAAGGGAAAAAATTTTGAGTTTCATCCACTAAAAAACATATTTCCGACTTTGTAATGGAAGAAACATTCATCAATGCTCTTGGATTTGAAACGATTTATAGATCCTATTTCAATGTCAACTTATTTACCGACATCTGAATCTCTAGCACAAGATCATGCAGATTTTCAGAAAAATCAGAAGGGTTATCGAAATTCGTCAGCAAAGTGATATCATTGAATCGAAATTTCATTTAAACTCGATAGTCTTATAACAGCATAGGTTCACGATCTTTATCAACATTCAAAGTTCATCGATTTCACTTTCTGCCAATAAAATATGTCAAATCTCGAGCTAAGAAGATAAAAAATAGTGATTGACATGCTAATATCTAATCTGAAAACTACATGGAAATGTGATTTAGAATGCGCGAGGTAGAAAGATATACTATTTTTATTCAATCGCTGCCTTTCAGCAGTTGCTGCAGTTATTTTATATGATTTAGATAAATTAATAACAAAGTTTTCTTGGGACCAAATTTAAAATTCTTCATTGAAGGCCTAATGCTGGTGATATTATTCGGAATTGGAACTTAAGTAGTAATGCACTATCATTTCACTTATAAGCAATGTGCCAGTATAGCCTTCCCTTTGACGGAAGAGTCTTAATAATGAAAGAATATATCAATTTTTTAAATAACAGAACAATATAGCAGAATTTTATCATTCATTCATTACATATATTACTCGCACATTACTTTCTAGCGCTGTGTACCAACTCAGTGGCAATGTCGCCATGAGCACTGGAATATATACACTGTATGCTCCTTTAGGGACTGTTCACATTATAATTGTATTATATATATATATTGACAATTTATACAGTATATATAATATATAGCAGTTTAAAGTATAGTTTTGCGCACTGTTATGCGTATAAATCTAAATGTTATTATCAACCATTTGTAATTACAAATGTAAAGAAATATTGGTAGGTTTATTTTCATCTCGCTTACCGAAAGATGCAGACTCTTAAATTAATAGAATACTTAAATTCTAAATGAAAAATTTCAAATGCTTATTAGCATAGTTTGCGAATACTTATGTACAAAGAATAGTCTTGCTATCATCACACTTTTCCAGGATCAAATTTATGCTTGCAACTTAGTGTTGCTATGCATGTCGAACGATTTTATCAAATGCATTGGCAATTACATAACTGAAGTTTGAGGAGATTCTAGAAACGTTTTGGCTGAAGTAGCATATCACTACCTGAATGCGCGAAGCAGTTCTATCGGTCTGCCTGGTCTATTCCTTTAACAATTAGTATAACTTGCAGTATTGTCCACTTTCACTGATCTCGCATTCGTGAGTTTTCTAACTTCTTAAAACTTTTTCTGATTATTCACTGTCTTTCAAATATACTTATTTGCTAATTATGCACTAATTGCGCTTCTATACTTGAGCTCTTGAAGCTTTTGTGCAAAAATCCTGTCCTTTAGAGTGTACAAATCAACTCATCTCATATTGAAATTATTTTGATATAAATAAGCGAACTAAATTATGAAACTTAGCAAGCCTACCTGGATGAATTTTTTGAAATTGATTGTTTAGTCAGAAGCTGATAAACGTCTTCTTTGCTACCGAAGTATTGTTCTATGACGATTCCGTAAGATCGGAGGTAAACAATCACAAATATTTGTGCGACTTTCAAATATTCTGAATCAAAATGTATTGTGTGCTTCAGAATTTTGCCTATTGGACTCGAACATGCATATCTGCAAAATCTATACTTGCTATGAAGATATCTTATTATAAGTTAAGATCAAATTGCAAAAGTCATCATGCAAATTAGGGTAGCTTACATTTATGAAAGAAATGAGGACGGAAATCAATTTTAGCAAAATATAGTGATGTTTAAACACAAAAATAATGGAATATTTTTTAGTTGTAAGAATGGTGGATAATACATGTAAGTGACTCTAATTTCATGTTGAATGTCCAACCCAACAGCTCTTTGGAAATTTGTTGCAGTCATGTACATACAGCTGCTATAGTACTCGATTCCAGGGTCTTGAATATTCTGTTTTGATTATTCCTATACATGTCAATGAATATTCTTGAATTAATTGGTTTGCAATGTCTTTCTTTGATATCTTGATCGGTTTTACCTGCAAATAATGAGGCCGTAATGAGTAGACTAAACATACATGTAGAACATTAATGAACATAATGCACTAACTACACAGTTTGCAACAGTAATAATAGAAGTGATAAGCACGTATTCCTATGTGACACACAATTACATGTACGAGAAGTTTTAAAAGCCCGTAATGAAACCTTGTTATACGCAGTTTTAGATACTGTGTGTATGTAGATCGAAAGAGCTCAATTTGAGTCCAGTAGGCAGATAATCATTGGACTGCTAGTGCTGTCAGTTGGTCTTGCACTCTGTACATCGAAGGCAAATATACCAATAGTGACCATGTTTTGTGTCTTTTTGTGCACGACAATATACACATTAATGGAGTAAGTGTCAAGACTACCACAACTAAGTCATGTAAGTACAATTTAAAGTACTTCACAATAATAATTGCAATAAACTAAATTGCTAATATACTTTAATATGCTTTTTAAAAAATATATGAAGGCGACAACACAAAAATATTCACTTGAAATAAAGAGCTACAATTTCGAAGACCCGTAATTTTCATAACGACAATGGAAAATTGACATAAGCGAACGTGAATTTGTATGAGTCTCTACTTCATCTTTCAATTTCTAGAAATAATAGTTTCGTATTTCTATCGAGCATATGAAATCCATTAGGTAGTAACATACGAGCGTATGACGATGATTCGTATGTATAGCTCATTGAATTCTTAACATAATACGCTATTTGGCGCGGAAAATCTCTGCTCATCACATCGCAGGTTATAGCAATTTACAGAACAAGTCATCCTTGTCAAATTCAACCCGATTCGCATTCCACAGCGAACAAATCTATCTTAGTAATTAACGGAGTGAAAGCCACCCTTTCACATTTCCAATATTTGCGATGAAATTATCTACCATTTCAATCATATGACCATCTGATTAAGAGATTCTTTAGGGTGTTAACGTCTTCTCTTCTCTCGGTAATGAAGGGAGACCCGGACCTATTGGGACTTGCTGAGTTCAAACAAATAAATTTATTAATAATGCTTCATTTTTCACAATTAATCATAGCTATTTCCCTACAAATCATTGGATTCGATTGTAAAAGACAAATGTAATTTATAAATCGAAACGATTGCATTCAGGATTTTAGCTAATTTTCCTCATTTTATTGCATACTGTGTTTCATTTCAAGCAGTTTCGTATGGAGTTGTATACAAAAGGAAGTCCTTGCAAAATGCCTTTAGTGTTCTCGCGATTAAGATCACAAAATCTTCATCGGCCAAGCTGACAGCTTAGCCAAAGTTTTTTGGCTCTTTTGTTTTACGATGTTGCAGACCAAGTATTCGTTCTAAATATCGATCAACATCCTCATTAGTCAGCGGAAGAAAACCATTCACCAATCGATCATGGGTTAACAGCACTTGACATTCTAAGACTTAATCTAAAACACCATGTTGCAATGTAAATTAAAGAAAGATTATAACTTAAACAATTACTGCTAATAGGAAGATTCTAGCCTTCAACAATAGAATGAAATGAAACAAACGATAGATTAAATTGCAATGCGAAATATGTGCGGCTGGTAGGACTCGAACATACGCCACCAGCTTAACTAGTCTTGTACTCTACCAACAGAGCTACGAGCCGCTTATTTGCGACAGTGCCAATAGGCAGGATCAAGCTCCCACCATCACACATCAGTGGAATAGCGATTATGTTCAGTAAATAAATGCTTTTTCACAATTGTGACTGCCGATCATATTTTTTGAAGGATCAAACAAAATTTATGAAAGCAATGTACAGAATTACCGAGAGCTTCGGATCCAGACCCTTTATTAAAGAGTGATCACATAAATTAGCTTCAACCTGTTGCTTTTAACGTGTAGATAAAAATAATTGCTTTTACAGTGTGCGCATATGAATCATTAATAATGCAGATAAATATCAGTGAACATTTTCTCAAAATGAAACTTGTAATCTACATCGAAAAAAACTTATCCATATGTCAATTCACATTTTCTTTTCACGAATATAATTTCAAAAATTAATCTGGATTTATTAAATTCTCAGTCTACAGAGCTTATCAAGACATCTAGCATTTTTGGCAATTTAGATTGTAATATAAGAGACAACTTAATTGTACTTAAAGCTAAAGATTTATCAGAACAATGTTTTCATTGAAATTTGCAAATTGGAGGAAAATGTTTTATTCATAATTCAATCTTTTAAGTACCGATATATTTTTGTCTTGTGATGATTTATGCATGCACATGCATATATGCATTGCATAGTCAATAAATTTCCATAACATTTTGAGAGAAAATGCTTTGAGAATAGATGTCAAGTAATCAATCCTGAAGATGACATGTTTGGTAATTAAAATTACTTATTGGTTTAAATTTGAGGTTTTGTTACCATCGGTCGAGATTCATTCATTCATAGGAGCAATAAAGAAAGCAATTTTCTTATAAAACTACAGGGTCGTAGAAAATTGCTTTTTTTATTGCTCTTTTAGATGCTTGTTGGTTGTCATTAAATTGCCATCAGTTATTTGGCTTTCAATTTTTGATTTCTTATTAAACTTAATTTACATTCATTTATTGACGAAGTTGGCAGTAATCATATTTTTGCTGTGATCATTTTTTCTATTTTCACTTGCTGATGAGAATGAAAAAATGTGCACACTATATAGACCTAAATCCCGGGACGAATTTTTATAATAGTTGCAACTATTACAAAATATAATATAGCAACTATTATAAAAATTCGTCCCGAGATTGGTCTTTTGGAAGTACTAATTGATTGGAATCGTATGGATCTCGGTGAAGAGGGAGTATTTAACATATACTTAAATCCATTTGAAAAATAACTGATTCGTCTTTAACAGTGAATTAATAGCTATGATTGAATTATTTGCGCTTTCATTTGCTTGCTGTAGAATCATTGCTTCAGCTTACTTGCCTTTCTTTGTAGAGATAGTGATTTTCAAAAGTGGAAGAATCTCCTTTAAGATTGAAATATATCATAAACTCTGATAAAATGTAGATTATTGGTTCATTTGATCGTATAATTCAGGTTAGTGTGTGATACGAGCAACTTTATTTGCAGTCTGCCGGAACTTGTTCAGAGTGCTTATTAAAAGTGGCAGAAGATGAAAGCGGTATCGTTTTCACAGAAGTGTATTCTAGTGTGAGAATTGACTCTTTGATTTGAGAATTTCATAGAAGCCTTTGTTCGTGTACTTCGTGACTCGCGTGATCTTGTGCAAACATGGAAGTCAATGATAGCCAATATTATGTTTGATTATCACTTGGAGTGAATTATTTGCTTATGTCAAAAAGTTAATGACTGAGGAGGAATTGTATCCTGCAGACCTAGATATACTTCATCAGCAATTTTTATTTTATTTTCATGAATGTAGCAAATTCATGACCAATATCACAGAGTTACTACTCTAACTGTCTTGCTCTTAGTTTCCATGCAAACTAACGGTCGCATCCAATATATTAGCAGAATGTGTACTCTTGCATTTCACCGAATAGAATAATTCATCCTCCCAAAATTGCTATCAAATCTTCAAAATCATGGAATGCATTTGGTTGATCATATATTTCGTCTCAATATTTTTAGATTAAAATACTTATTTTGTGCTGTGAAAAAATTAAAGTGCATGATTTATAGTCACTGTGTTAACCACTGAAATTGAGAACAGCGTGCTGCGAGTATTTTGCTGCATTTTTGTACTGTGAAAAGTCTCTCCCAAAACTTTTATCCACTTATTTTTTATAATGAATGAAGGTACTAAGTAAAACTATGTACACAGGTAGCATAGCAGTGCTGAGACTGTGACAGAGTCATGAAACATCTACCTGTGTACATAGTTTTGCCTAGCACCTTCATTTATTAGAAAAAACAAATGGATTGGAACAGTGGGAGAGTCTTTTCACTCCACAAAAATAATGAACATTTACCTCCCGGATACCACTATTAATTATTTTGCTGTGGTTAGTAGCATCTTGCGCAGTAGCAATTTGTGTGGCCGTACAGTTTAGGGCCTTTTTTAAGCATACTAGCAGCATGTTTTATCTGATTGATCATGTCAAAGTTTGTAAATACGCTACAGCAAAATTTATTATTTCAGTAACTCAGCTAAAGTTTGAGGCGAAGAGTGCCCAGTAGGGAATCTGCTAGAATTTATAAATTCTTCGGAGAGGTGTGGTCTTCCGTTGTCTCCTATATCAAATATACAATTGCTTGTTAATTCAGGTACATATTTACTGTTTATGAGTTCAGCTTTGACTACATTAATTATTGTTGCAATATGGTAGCATTCGCCCTACCTTCATCAGGAAATTACCATTCAACTTCCCACACCTGCCTGTCAAATCAGTTAGTAAGGCAAAAAGTTGCATTTGAGATTTAGAAACATAGGACATGACTAGGGTTGTGAAAAATTGCAGTTTCATAATATCAGTACTGTATTCTAAAAACATTGTGCCACTATTTTCATGTGCCCATAAATTTACTTATATTTTTCTTGCTATATGCGATTTCGGGAAATGATTGTTTTTGCTTGTGTTTCTTGATTCTGGTCTTTCCAACCATTGCCATAGCATATATTTATTACCATTGGGAAGTTTCTGACTTTATTCCAATTTTTTTTATTTTCAAGAATTTATGCAAATTATTTCAATTAGCAATTTACTAGATTCGTTTGTAAGTTAATTTCACCATCTGAGTATCATCTACACTTCTAATGTCGTCAAATGTTACGCAGAAAACAGATGCGAATCTGCCCTCACAGACAAATGTTGCCCTTTGTATAGACTAAGTACAGACATTTATAGATTAAATCGCCATTTATCAGGCAGGCAAAAAGATTTCATTCTATTTACGCATCCATAAATGCAGCGTTGAAAGGTTGCAGAGCACACAATTCAATCAATAGTAGAAATAGCGAAGCACTTCCAATATGATCACGTCCTAAGATGTCTGTGATGACCGATGACAGAAGAGATAAGTAGTTGGGATTCAATCAACTAGCTATGCATTCCAACCTTCGGACCCTTCCCAATGTCACCACCAATACCATTGTTGCTGTGGTTCATATTAAACTAACGCTTTTTGTTTTAATAAATTACTTCTTCAATCTGTGTAAATCCTTTTACTATGCGAAATACACTAATTTACTATCGTTTAAGATTTTGTGGTGTTTGATCACTTCACAGACTACAGATAAATATGAATGCGTGGGGAGGAAGATAACCTATATTTTCAACATAAACATACCTAGCGCCTGTTAGAACCAATGCAGCTTGCTACTTTCACCTATGCTCATTGAATGACTGCATGTTGAACATATTGCTGTGATTGCGATTTACCTGTTGACGCATAGCAGCAAAAAGACAGCACAGATGAAAGTTTTTCTTCTAAAATAGTGATTGCAGCTTTTTTCTCGATAGGTCTTAGATTTGAGATAATAAAAAAAATGAGGATGATGGAAATTCTAAATCGTGCGGAAGGCGGACTTCATACCAATGCTGCAAGCATGTTATTATAACTTCAAGGCTACACTGCTGCACTATAGTCAATGTGCAACAATTTCAGTTTTATAAAGTGATAGTAGCTGAGTATAGTAGAACAGCAGAAAGAGTGAGTGAATGAATGAGTGAGTGGGTGAGAGAGTGTGTGAAAAAGTTCAAAGTGTCAGCGACAAGTGTTATGCGCGTTATGCACTTCGCATAGTAGGTGTAATGCTATAGTTTATTCAATGACGAAACATAAATCTATGCACAATGAAAATCGATGTGCATTCAATTGCATCAAGTTAAGCGGCAGACAACAGCTTGGTTGCAGCTTGATGCAAATGATTGATTGAAAATATTCTAATATGTGGATTTTTTGACAGTCTTTAATATCCCTTGTCGAATTTGAATGGAAATCGTCATTTGATCAATTCCAACTCATAAAAACGCATATTATTTGCTCACTCGTGTACGTTTTCTACATCTTCTATCGATCCTTCACATTATTCACTTTTTGCTTTCAGTTCTGATTTATTAGAAATACACAATTAAGATGTTCAATTCCTTCCTGTAAAAATCAGTTTGTTTAATTATTGGTATACGCCAGGTACAATCGGATGCGTGGATTTAGATTCATTGGATCCATTTAATTAGTCCATTTTATAAACTTGTAGCTCATATTACAATGAAATATCTTCGTATCACTATTATTAGTATTCGACATAATTTAATACGTAATTTTTATTGCTTGCATAAGAGGAGTAGAAAATTTTAAGTAACTTTAAACAATGTTAATTACATGTCCTAGCATGATGAATGTTTAATGGCGGCTAAATTTGGATTTCCACATCCACATACAAAAGAAAATCCACAATGCCATTAGATGTCACAACATTATGCAGAAATTTGCACTTAACGTTAATCAAGATTCTACTTCTTTATCCTTGCAAGATTTGATGGTTTTGCAAACTCATCGTCGGGTTGATCATTACATAGACATTTTTATAAAAAAGGGATAAATGCATTTATCTGTCTTGTGCATTGTTACCAAGATGCCAATCCTCTTTACAAACTCAAAGATTTTATATCTCATCAAACAAAGACTTTCACATATCCAACTATATTTCACACGCCTTCCTGCTACTAAATTGTGCCAATTCCAGCTGCATTACACATCTAATTTCCACTTTAAATCTTAAGAGCAGTGGTATATCAGAGATAAGCTGATACAACTGTCATGATTCAACCAATGCTAGCAGAATTTGTGATTAATAGTCATATATGACACAATATGCGTCTATGTTAAGCAAATGTTCTATTTATATTTGAATGCAAATGTTCCTAATTGACACTTCTACTCGATATGTATGGCAACGCTTTAGTAGAATAAAATCTGTGATATTTAATGGCTCATGTTGAAACTTTATTGAAACATACTTCCGCGCGTGATCGTGCTGTCATCAATCACCGAAACTTAGTTTTCTTTTTTGTGACTTTCAGGACTGAGGGATTCTATATTGCTATGAAAATACAGGATCTCCATACCTATATACTGATAAAATGATAGTTCTAATAAAAATTCTTGCATTGGAAAACTTGATTGCTAAGGACTGTTCAACAATGAGCAGATGGTTGCAAAGCGCTTCGCCTTTTCTCACTTAACTTATTACCGTTTCGTCAAATAGTTATTTCTAATGCACGAGACGCTGCTAAATGAACTAGGATGCCTTCAACTTTGTCGCGAACAAGTTTTGAACCCAGATCTCCGGACCACAGAGAGAACACTCTTCCACAAAGCCACTGTGACATGTCGATTACATTACATGTACATTACTTTAATTTGGACTAAAATAGTCTAAGCGGCATGAAATGTAGATTTATGGAGTGGATAACTTCATCTCATGTTTCCCCTATTCCTGGCTCTGCTGACTATCTCTGACTAACAATCATGAGAACTATTCCAACGATACAATGCTTGGATATGCAATAATTGAATTGTAGCGTAGCCGTGCCAATTATATATCAAATTGTCGAAGTCATAAAGATTAACGGCAATGTCGTCAACAACGACACAGAGCAGAGGCTTACTTTAAATGATTTTTGTGCCATCAGCTTTAGACAGTGCTTACACCTAGAAACATTCCAATATTCCCATATTAATTCTATATCTATCAACATATAAGTGGTCCATGATTTGCGAATCAACCTATAAACATGATGGCCCACACTCATTCATGTTGAATGATGGAATATTTCAATGTAGAAAATGTTGAATGATTGCCAATTTCTACCAATAGTTAATGACGGATGGATTTGAAACTTGCAGACAGTTACCGCTCAATAGTATGCGGAGAAACAATCAACATTATCCCAAACCGTCACTCAATCACGCTAAACTATGTGTCATTCATGGATGATACTTCATGTTCACGCAGCTGGTTTAGTCGCTTTTATAGATTACCGTTTTCTCAACGGTTCTCCTAAGCAAATGATTGAAATTCGGGAACTGCCGATCATAATGGAGATATTGTTAAACTTTTTAATCATCTGAATATTTTGCATGAGTATGACTGTGAATGACTGGCATAACTGACTTTCCTACATTATAATTTATTCGTAAAAGTAATAATTCATCAGTTATTATCTGTGACTTGCAGTGTAATCTGATCGAAGTAACTCTATTCTCCATGTCTCCTGACAAGTTTGGATTTTCGTTAAATGTTCGACAAGTATTTCGTCAAAGATAAATTTCCAAAAATAATGTGCTGTTCGGAGATGAAATTACCACTACAATTAATCATTGCATAAAGGAAGATGAAAGATGAATATGTATTAATTTCCCGATTGCCCGTTTACTAAAAGTTACATTTCATATTGCGATAAGAATACTATTTGGCTGTGGGCTAATGCTCTAGAAATTTTATTCAATAAGAATGCATTACTGTAATACCATCTTGTATGCTGCTTGTGAACTTTTGTTTTGAATACGCTCGTAGTTATCACAAGCATGAATATCTCGTATTTTGCACCGATATGAACCTCAACATGCAATGTGAAATCCATGAATTGCTTATTCAATTATTGCTGTAGTTGAAAAACATTATTCGACTTGCAGGATGCGTGCACACACGTTCATCTGATCTCTGAATAGCCTCGAATGTTTTGATTATTTCACTATCTCTAAAATTATGAACAGCTGATGAATTTTGAATAGGTAATGAATTATAATATCTGCATACACAATTTGAGAATTCTGCATCATGCGTCAATCAGCGAATCTTCAATAAGTATTCAATAAGTATTTGATCTACAGACTGTTCCGTCCAGCGATAGACTACTACAAATCTGATTTTGAAAAGTAATCTCCTATGTTGATCATCGATTCTGAATTATGTTTCCAGCTAACTTTATTTCTGGAATAATTTATCGATTAAATGGCTCTCTTTACAAGCTCTTTTACTAATTACTTGCATTCAACGAACTGCAAACTCATTTAGAACGAACATTTTCCGCTCATATAATGATACTCGCATTCATGTCGAAACCATGATTATCAATGGCTCTTGAAATTAAGGATATTGCGGTTCACAAAGAAGTTATTATTGTTATGAAGCGTTCTACGTTAATTATACAAAAGTCCAACTTTTGTTCTTACCGCATTATCATTGACTTTCATTTTATGCCCCTAACAATCAAGAAAGGACACTAAGCGATAGAAACGGCTGAGTAACAACATGAGTACCAAGACTTCACTGTCTCCGTATCAAAGGATAATGTCAAGTCTTTTAGAATAAACAAACTCAACATGACGCGAATTCCCCTCACTTCTCGTAATAGCAAATTGTTGCTTTATTTTTGCGATGACTCGAGTTCCTTTCAATAATTATTCGCAGACGATCTAACACACTCAACGGTGTTGAGATCGTCTTTGTAGTGGAATTTCTCTTTGTTATGCATTGACTCAACGGATTCACCATCTGGGGTTGTTTTAGACCGACTCATCAGGTGACTGTAAAAGCAGATTCCTGCTTTTTGTAAATCAAGGCAGGTAACTAGTTTTGCTGTAGTCAAAAATATCGTGTTCCTAATTCATAAAACCTACCTTTTGAAGAGAGATAGTACTTGTAAGATTATTGTCGGTCACATTTCTTCGAGCAGAAGCCGCCAAGTCTTCATTCGAAATTCCCTAGATATGTAAGCCAGTATACTAATAGGCATTCCATGTTGTCTTGCTTTCGAATATGCTTCCTTATCTTTGTTTACAGCATTGAACATTTTGTGCTAATACAGGCCAAACAATAGATAAGCGACTTTAAAATGCAATCAAAGTAATTTATGATAAATGCATTGTGTATGTCAATTTATCTGCGTAATGTAATTAAATATTCAACTTTCTCACTACCTGTGATGTGCCACTCACTGCACTTGCTAGTTTTCTGTGTAGTGTATAACAATATATTCGTCCTTCAAGCTCTAAAAATTCGAAATGAACAGTGTGCAATGCAATCAATCTGATCAACAGACGGAAGCTCATTAAACCTTAAATTTCAAATCTAGTTGCAATTTATTCTAGAATATTCTTTTCTAAGTGAACCGCGGCGATGTATTCATGAAATAGAACGTATTCGACACAAATGAAACAGCTACTTATTATAACCCAGATGCAGTTTTTGTTAGTTGTCGCCTTCGAATGGTAGCCACAATCAAAAAAATTAAATAAATTTCAAATATAATAGTCACAGTCTCTACCTATAAGAAGAAAATATGTACATGATTTACGCACTGTCCGTATAGTAGGCTAAAGATAATGTCGAAAGTTTGTGTTCAATCACTTCTTTTTAAAATGCTGACCTCCAAATTCGGTTTGAAGATAACAGCGCATGATATCATCATGTATGAATCGAACATAAGCCATCCAACTAAACAGGAATTAGACCTATTACTTTCATAGGAATATGCAAATAAATAATTAAAGATATTGTATTTAAATAGCGTGCTACACTCTCTTCCTTAAAAATCGTCAGTGGACACAACATGAATAACATTTATTGATGACTTTTCAGAGCTGACTCATATGCACTGAAGTTTATATATCAAAAAATACCAAGTCAAGTAGAACAAACTGAAATTGCAAATTTCGGTTCATCAAACTTCTGTTCACGCATCTGAAAAGTACCGCTTCTGTACTAGCTTAAAACAAAAACAAAATTCATTGATGATGTCTTCATATTGTGATCATTTTATCTTGAAGTGATGAATAATTTATGAACCAGCGAGTGCGTGCGCATTTGATGTTCATCTTCTATCTAAATGGAAATGTATCATTATTAATGAATTATTCTATCATCAGAGAAACTGAATAAAATTAATTTTAGCTTGAAGACGACCACTACCTGTAAGCATGAGTTCGGATACTATACTTCAGAGTTTTGATGGAACATTATGCTTATACTAAAGGAACAGTGTACGTCTGAAGAGAGACGGCGAGACGTTTCGAAGTTTAGAGAAAGATGGACAAACAACAGACAATTTTCATTTCTAAGTGGTGCATTGTCAACCTCTGTTATAGTGCTACGCATTTGATTTAATTGAACTCAATTCAATAGTTGTTGGATTGTTTCAAGCAATGGTTTGACAGATAGATTTAATCGTTAACGATTTCATGCCACGGATGCCGTTGCGATAACGCCAACAATGAGAATTCTGTCTCGAAGCCTTTGTTCAATTGGAGATCATTGAAGTTTCCTGCTGTGTTTATCGGTGGATCGTTTATAATTAGACATCTCTTGAAGGATCGACAAAGGGACTTGTGATTGACATGTTAACAAACAAAATTCTTACGTCAGAATTGTTGAAAGTCTCTTTTGAAGAAGCTCGAATTATGAGATTCAACAAAAACAATGCGAAAGTCCTTAAGAATGCCGAAAATTCATGGTTTACCGAATATGACAAAGGCTCCCTCATGCCGATTAATTTTTGTCTACCTCTGTTATAAAGTGGAATCCGATGCTTCTCATGTTTCAATCGGCTTTGCTATTGAGATTCATCATCTCAATTTGTACAAATCTTAGATGCTTCTCAGCAAGATGATAGATAATCTTGAGTGACATTTTTGTGGAACATCAGTGCACCCTATATTCCCGGAATCAACAAAAGCAAGTTTTAAAGAATTGTAGTCAGTGATGAATGCCAATCATCGAAAATATAGAAACTTCAACATAGTCAATCAGATTATTATTATATCACCATGATGATTTTTGCCATGCCTTTCCTTTAGAGTCCAGTTTGGCAATTGTAAAATGGTCCATCAACTCTTTCTCGTTCTTCTACTTGATTTCGTACCCCCATGAAGAAATAAAAAAATTCAAGGGTTTTACTTTCATGAGAAAATACGCAGAAATACAAATAATGGTTACAGATGTGATGGGAGATACACAGATATGACGATTACATATTTACATTGTCGATGATTTACAGCGAAACGAGTTACATGTACAAGGTTGATGATGATAAAATTAACAGTCTGCACCATCCTATAAAAAAATGTAGAAAATATTAGAGCATGATATACAATGCATGAGAGTTTAGTACTTGTAGATATCGCTTTCATGCAAGTGGTCGGTATAAATGAGTAGAAAAATAAACCACGTCATGCAAAATTGAAGGAGAGGAGGCAATTTCACATTATGTTTGCATCTGATATAGAAAGTAAGCGCATTTCAATAATTTACCAATCCCAATTGAAATATTCATAACGGAGTATCGTGTTTCGGGTCCATAGTAATGTTTAGTACAGTATCTGCCAGGTAGAGCCCCATGTCATTCCTCCTTAGTAACTTTGGTTTTAATATCTAATGAACCGATATCCTAAACAACTGAGCCATTTGATAACTCATTGAGTCCATGGATACTACAGAAGCATCAATCAGAACGAGACATACTCTGGCTTAAGCATTTTTTGATAATTGTCTGAAGTGTCATGGACGGACGAGCAGTCTTCGTCCTTGGATTAGATACTCGCCGCGTAACTGCAGAGTTGTTAAATTGCTATCCGCTACCAAATAGTGAGGACTAGCTATTCATGTCAAGTAAATGTACTATATATGCCAATTACATGACCAATAGTCATGACAACAAAAACGACATTTATGTGTACAAAGTTACAAACTGTGTATACATGTGCTCTAATGCTATGCCTAATAGATCAGCAGCCGGAACGAGTTTCCGCAGGAAATGAGACTTTGGCAGAATGATGTACACCCTATGCTTACTACGACTCTGCACAAATGCCGAGTTCTATCTGGTTCCTCTCCCTGTCGGCTGCGATTATATAAAAACACATTTTGACGCAGATTGAACGCAGATTGAAGTATCTCGTTAAATGTCGACTAAATTGCTCATAATGTTTGTGTTTTCCACCATTAGGAGGCATGTCAAATCTGAATGTGCTTAGCTTGATAGACAGGAGTGCATGAACATGATGGGAAATGACCTGAGGACATTCCATGTGAAAAATTGTGACTTTGGGGTTAGTACTTTCGCTTGATATGAGAAAACATAAAAAAATTATTTTTGCCAAAAGCTACAATGTGCGTCCCATTGGATTAACTGTGTTTTCTTTGATTGTGTCTGACACGAAGAGGAATCAGATAGAACTCGGCAGACGTACAGATTCTGAGTAGGCATTAGGTGTGCATCATTCTATGAAAGTCTAATTTTCGGCCTTGCTCCCCTGCAGATATTCGATCTGGCAGACGGAATATAATGTGCTAGTGTTGTATTTTTTATATTTCTATTATATGCTTCTATTTTTCTTTTACTGCGCTGCTTACTGAAGGTAGTAGAGGTCTTACAAATCACACAGACATGTTTAATTTTCTCTGCGCAATTAATTGTGTGGCATAATCATAATAGATCATCTTCATCAAATTTATTTCTCAGGTAAAGATGACTGCTTATACGTGCTACAAAATGTGAAACCAGAATATCTTAAGGTTGAGCCTGAATTCCATGGAAAAACCGGTCGCGACATGTATATACCAGCTTCTCATTTTTTATATCTTGTTAAGATGAACTAATTGTTCAGCTCTCATACCAAGACTGGAACCTGTTAACAGACTTGAAGATTATTCGATTGACTGATTAATCGTGTATGTTTATAGAACTTATCTTTATGATGTTTGTATGTCAACTACAGACTTTAAGTACTTTAGCATGCCTTCCTACCCTCCTTTCTTACCTTTCATTCACAAAAGTACTGTTATAGAATTCTATTAATAAATCCTGGGATATATAGTGAAGACGCTTAATTGCACCAAAATTTGGCTACGTCATTGCTGCAAAGAGCAAGCTATTAAATCCATTCCATTCAGTGAGCAAATCCAAAACTCTTTCAACCGACGTGAATGTATAAGCCGAATTCTAATACAGTGAAATTGCTTAAATCTCCAGAATAAATCACAGATTCAAATCATGCGAAGTGATATGTTTTGAAAACCGTTACTCTGTTCTTTATAGTATTCTCAACTATTTTCAAATTTCAAAAAGGAAAATATTGCTTAAGACTTTTTTGCAATATGTTGCACTTTGAAGAAAGATGAAGCCCCAATCAATTTGTGAAAGTAAAAATTGTCAAAGTCATTATCTATGACTGGGATTGACTGTATAACTTGGAAAATTCCGATCGCTTTTGCGGCATCCGTTCTTGGGGATTTCACTGCAAAGTCCGTTGTATCGACAAACGGAATGTGCTGTCATGGGTTGTCCACTCGGCCCTATGCTCAGCGACATTTTTCTTGACTTTGTTGAGACTAATGCTCTTTCATCATCTGTAAAAACTCTGACTTCCTATTACGTCAGAAACGGAGATGGCACTTTTGGTATTGTAAATCCAATGTCTGATGCTCTTCTGCTTATTAGTTTACTGAATGTCACTAGTCAGAGCATGAATTTCACTTGTGAGTTAGAGTCTGACTTCAAACTATATACACTTTTTGGTCGTTATTGCAACTCGCTCTAGTAATGAAATCATGCTGTTTTTGATTTTCCACAAGCCATCCTGGCATATACGTGACCACATTTCATTACTCAATCTTTGTATCACGTGCATATAAGATAAACCTGATGAGATCCCCGTTTGATAGAGCTCGTCGCTTGTGTTCTTCTGAAGTGGATCCTAAATGCGATGTTTTAAAGCATACTCTTTTGAAAAATTTGCTATCTCATGTAATTTATTGATAAATATTGAGCAACCGTTCTGTTGAGCCTATGGTTTGAACCTGCCCGTGAGCAGATTCATCTTAAAGTTCCTTCTTAGAGTAGCCTACTGAAGGAACCTAAGTAAGTATTCTTTGAGACTTTTGTGGTCAAATTATTTGTTTTTTCTCTTTTTACTACTTTTTCCTTGTTTTAATTTTGAGCATTTTTCAGAATATATTACAAAAACATCCTATATATCTGGCTAGAATCCAACCTAAGTAATTCATGATATCATTTCATTCAGGAAATTTTCATGCATTCAAAAGCTTTCGCTCTCACGTTAAATTTTATCATTCCCATGCCCTTAGGTAATTGTATAAACGTTTAGCCCTCTTCGAATTGAAGTTACAGACAACATTTACAACATCCACCCAATGTGTATATGATAAAATGCAAGTATATGAGCCTCGTATATGAAATGTGAATGATCCTCCTCTCATCTTTTCTTTTTTAAGATATAGAAACAGATTTCAATTTGATTCTTCTTGTATATCAGTCTACAACAATCTACAACCTTAAATGGTGTATACATTTATAATTCATTTAAATGTCTGTTCATCAAAATCAGAGCATGAGATAAATGCTATAGCCCAAGATAGATGGTAAATAACAACTCCGTTAAATTATTTATTCCAAAGTTATCAATTTCTAGAACATTACATGGATGCGACTTCTTCAATATAAATATAATTTGGGGATCGTCATGGAAAAAGAAAAATCTTTTATAGGATAGCTTGATTGATTTGCTTTTTAGATTTTTATTGAAAAACAAAAACTGCAGACTTTCAATAATAAATCATTTCAAAATGTGTTGAATTTACATGCACAATAATCTGGTATCTTGAATACTGAGTATCCACATAAAAATTGAAAATTTCTGTTTTAGGATCTGCTGGAATCTGTCCACTGCAGCAGACAAGAGTTGATTTATCTGAAAGTTCACTCACATTCGATAAAGATATGCCGCAAGTTAGGAACTACATGTCATTCCTGGACCAAACTTAAGTTCTGTATCAGATTCGATGAGGTATCGACTTAAAGTAGATATTTCTCATGCTCAGAAAGAAATGATTTTGGTTCTTAATTGTTATGAATAATCAAAGTTCTGCCGACATTAGAAATCTAATCAACAAATTTATTCAGTTCGGAGTAGTGTTGTATGGACATGTGTTTGAAAATGTTCTTTGAACGACATATCTCTCCATTGCTCATTTCGAAAACGGTGGTTTAAATTTCATTTGCTATTCAAATGCTTTTGCGTGTTCCATTATGGTCTAAAATCTAAAGCTCACTGCCAAACCATCAAAAACACATTTACGCATTAGCATCATTCGATAATGAAAAATTCCTCTTTTAAATCATAAGTTGAAATATTGATTGGATTTCAGTTAATGAGGTTGATTAACTTGCTTGCAATCGCAAAACTGCGATTTACTTTTTCCGACGCGGTTCCTCTATATAATATACCTTACTATAAGTATATTATGCAGAGGAACAGCGTCGAAAAAATTAAATCACAGTTTCTAAACCAGATCCAGTGACTGGCAATGTAGCCGAGACATTCGTCAGACCGATTCATCTTCAGGGTCAATGATATGATATCTTATAGAAATTAAGGCACCCATGTGGCACCTTCGTAGTCGGTGGTACCTCTGTAGCACCCCTGTGGTCGGCGGCACCCTATCATTTTTACGTAGTAATTACTATTATTATGCATTCACCGGCATGCGTGAAATAGCCGATGTTGTATCGTCTCAAGAATAAATCATGTAAAATTGCGGTTTTTGAATGTCATTCGATATGTCTTTATTCATTAGTTATTATCCAGTCATTGAACTGTCGATCACTTTCGTTCTTCTTAAAGTTTATTCAGACTGAACCAGACCCGGAAATATATCAATATTTACAAGCCTGTTCCTTTTCTTTCAAGTCTGGTCTTGACTGTGGATTAAAAGTGATAATGTAGTACATGTCATCAGACACTTATCCCCTAACTAAGGTACTTGCAAATTCAAGTAGCTCATGAAAAGATGCACCTTTACTGTAGATATTGAGGTATTGCTTTGAAGGGACCGAAATGAGTCCATTCCCGAGGATGCAAGTCTGTAATCTATAGATTGTTCCGTGCGATGCAAATTTCTAGGAAAGCATTTAACCGTGTTAAAGAATCTATCTTAAGTAGACTATGTTAAGTGTGATTGACCAGGTTTTATTGAATGTCGTGCATTCAATTTCTACAATTCTATTAACTGAAAATTGCGTGGTCCCGGTATCAGGAAAGCTACGAGAATCAGAAACTTTGATGGATATACTTGTACAGAAAGCAGTGCTGTGATAGATCAGAGTTCAACATCATCAATATTAATCTCAAGTCAATTATTTAAAGCAGTCTTTTCTTCCGATGACTTTAAGTAAAGAAAATAAAAATAAACTCATAATATAATGTAATAATATTATACATATAATAATACCTAATTAATCTTTTCATAGCTATGCAATTTGAATGTCTATAACTTTCTGTGTAAGATTATTTTGAATCTTTTTGTATCATGACGTTATATTATGATTGGAGTAATCGAAAGCGCTTAAGATAATACATTACATCATGAGTTTATTTTTATTTTCTTTACTCAAGTCAATTGTCAAATCTTAAGCCATTTATGTACAAAGAGCAGAGTAGACATGCCGATATCTTGGAAAATGCTCATCAATGTCTACATGTATATATCTCAAATCGAATACTCAATCTAAATTCATTGATCAAAGTTAAGGCCGAAGGTACTCAAGACAAGCCATAAATCATAATCCGCATGCCAAAAGCCGTAAATTTAGGAGGAATACAGCTACAACAGCCATATAAGCTAGTTACAACATTCGTGTTGCAGGCCTATGAGTCTATGGATCTGACCTACATGCATATCAAAATATGCTTAAATGAAATTAAAAAGTTTACAAAGTAGTCCTAAGACTCAATTCCAATTTCACAGCATACATGAACAGATCTAGCGCATTCCTTAAACCAACTCACTACAAAACATTCACTAATGCACTCAATGACATTTAGAGTGATGCTCATGTTTATTGAAGCTTAAACGTAATAGTGATGGCATAAATTTATGTCACTTTGCCATATGTATGTATTTGGTAAAATTCATGTATACTACCAGATTTCCAAATATGTTTATATATGTTCCAATGTGTTTCGCAGTTTGGATGCTTGTTAAGGGATGTATGCATACAAATGATTAAAAGACAATTGACATACAAGGTGATTCAGTTCAGCCCGCCGGTAATGAAACATGTAGGGATAGCAGATAGAAATAGTTGTGAATTAAATTTTATAGAAGAAACCTGCGAAAATGTGTTATTATTAATCAATCTTTCGGAATGAGACCCGTGCGCTCATACACATGCTTAATATCGCTAGGAGAAATTAGTGTACACGCGTCTTGTAGTAGGCCTGTCAGTGGAATCCAGCACTGCTGCAATTCGATCTCTCAACTCATGAATGGATTCTGGTCTTAGATATTTGCAGATCTGATCCCGTGCGCATCCCCATCACCAGAAATTGTTCATCGCCTGTAGTCAGGACTTCAAGATGGCCAATTCCGAGGACCGCCTGTACCTATCCAGCGATCTTAAGAATTTTCATTGATGTTAAAGTGCATGAGGATATGAAAACCTGGGGTGGTCAGCACAAGACCGCTGTCGCACATAACTATGTGTCTACTCTATGGAACATCTATGTCAGATATCTGCGCTTTCTAAACGTATCGTTGGTTTGACCTATTTACTCGCAATATTGATGACATCTGCGACAATCGAGTTTATGCACAACGTTTGCATTATCTTTGTTGCTATTTTATTGTTTCATTGTTTTATGCTTTGACATACTTTTATGACTAAAGGGGAATATTTCTACGCCTTGTTTTATGGAAGACGTCATATTTAATTTCAAAAATTAATAAACATAATAAGGACAATAGTAAATGAGTCAAGAAAGCCCCAGAATGGCTTATAAAAGTCAAATCATGCACAATCTCACTTATATGAATGCCTCCGCATTCACCAGGCGGTGAAGCCACCACCAGACAATGTGATCGCACTGCTGTAAAAGGTACATTATGTATATGGACAAAGATAAAAAGACAAAAATTAATTAATCATTTAATGAGATAACTGCACTGATTTCAGTAGAAGATGCGACAATTTTGTGATTTTGACAGATAGGCCTTGTGGGAAAGAAAAAGTGATATAGCGTAAAAGTCACTATTTCCCAAAATATATTTTGAAATTCTTATTCTCAAAAATACATTTCTGCGAAAAGCCTATTGATCGCATGAATCGCTCACAAATGTGATCACATTTCGAAAGACAGATGCTGCAAGAATCGCTCATTAATTTACAAATGATTTTCAATCTACTCACATGTAGGCCTAATATTGTTAAATATGGAATAAGATTTCGTTAATTGATGTGAGATGTATTGTACTAGTCTTACGAGAGATAGCACGTGGAATTAGTCTGAGATCTTGTATAATTGACTGAAGATTGTGATTTCTCATTTGAAACGTTGCTTACTTATAGATAAATGTATTCATCTTTTTTTAAATTCAAGAGATTTACTTTATTTTATGTTGAAATTGACAAAGCGGAAAACAGATGACTAGTCAAAGAGTAATGAATGATTCTTTACTTTCCATTTTCCATTTAATTGTTACATTATTTAAACAAAAACAAACATTTGCTGTCGGCAAGGCATGCGAGTACCTATATTTTTTCATCAAGAAAAACTAAAATATATATTCCCAAATACAGACTGTAACAATTGTTACTTTTCACGATATTTGTAGAATTGTATCAAGATAGGTGACAAGGTGGCAATTTGCGATCACAGAATTCTTTATCAAGATGTTTAGAATTGTATCATGAAGATTGTGAACGAAATGATTTTGTCATGTTTTTGTTACAATTAGACAGTTGACAACACTGAAGATATCAAGCATCCTAATTTACATTAAATCAATAGTTCTCGAATGGCATGTCTCCTCAACACTACTTCTATTCTCAATGCATCTTGAGTATCATTTCTGTCAACCACTATTTGTCAGAAAAGAATTTATCAATTGCTTAATTCATTTTCATGCTACTCAATAGATCAGTGTTTGCGCATCACTGGACATGTGCAAAATTAAACATTATGTCGAAGACCAATTCTTTTCTTTACGATGACAATATCGCTCTCTCACTAAGTCGTCAAAAATCGCAGGATTTTTCTTGAGTTTCAATTGCCTCAGAAAACATAATGTGAAATCCTCGAAACAAAATAACATACGAGGAGACATCTGGCACCCTGGTTCCTCCGCAGCCTCTGGCCGGTACAGTTCTGACCACAGAATTAGGAACAACGAACTGTCTATTTCTGTGGTTTTGAGGTAGAGAGTCAGCAGCGCGTCTCTGCCACCATCGCTAGAAGTAGGCAAATATTATTTGGTCACGATTCATCTTCCTCCTCCCTCATTACTTTTTGCCTGTTTCTTTTCTTCACTTGCAGATGTATATTTTCTTTGTATCAGGTGGTTGTAATTGTTAATAATTTAGTTATATGTTGCTAATAATTCTGATAGAGATAAATGCAAGTAAGAATTATTTATACACTATGCAGCATATTCTCGCTTAGAAGTATTATGGTGCATAACACACGCACGCATTCGAATTTTCCTGTAGGAAATGCCTCATGTCTGCTAGTATACTTGATTTAAAATATATGACGAAATAACGGGTTTTTTTCTGTCACTTCATTGTATTTCATACTGAGACTGCAATAATCCATTCAAGAAATGGGTCATTTAATTAAATTTCACAAAACTAGGCAAAGAAATTATTTATGTTTCACATAAGTGAACATGAAATGGTCACACAAAACATATGAAATATTTGTAATCTAACTCTAGCATTTTCCATGCATGGCTGAAATCAGAGCGGGAAATGCCTGGAATCTCCGAACCGCGTTTCAAATGGTATATGCTGATGTGTTATTTAGCGGTGTCTATCATAACCATTGCAATACGAAGAAAGCTAAACACGAAATGAAGTATTGAATCGCATACTGCATTAAAATGATAAGCTATGAATTGCAAGTTATTCCATGGCTCATCCTAGCTGATCATTATGCTAACAAATGATCAGTATCTTCGACATTTCATGTATTTGATGCAGTCCTTTGTCAACCAGTTGACCACTACAATTTATTTAGCTTCCATTGACCTTAGGTAGCTTACTAAAGGCAAAAATACAGAAAGTGACTTCAAACTAGATAAAGTATTTCGTCGAATTATCCGCCAAGTCATTTCCATAACAAACTTGCCCTATTGACACGTTCATTGTTCAAATCTATGTGCGCGAAGCTGATGGATATAGTGACAAACTGGTGGTTAATTATGCAGAGGGCAATATTTTAAAGTCCAATGTCACTATTCGGTGCTTCAGCAGAGTTCGATATCGCTACATGGTCTACGTCCCTTGCATGACTTACGTTGATTTTGCTGTGGGAGTCGGTGAATACAATTTCGATACATAACTATAGACTGGCTTCAAGTAATCGTGTTTGATACATTAGCACTTTGTTATCTTCATGCTACTTTCATGGGCCTTGTCTCGACTATGCGATTGCTTTCTATTGTCGTGGGTATAGCTACCATCAATCCCTACTTTCGCAAATGGTATGCTATTGCAGAAGGTTATCTTCGATAGATCCGTCAATAGATAGGCTACTCCTGGAGAAATACTCTCAATTCTTTAAAAGAATTTATCTTCAAGCTCATTTTATTCAATAGATATCTGAAGTGAACTATACAATACGACGCATACAATTAGATAAAGTCTATTAGTTCTAAGTTCATATGCTATACTGCAATATCATGGTTCTCAATATGCTGCTAAATGTAAATATGCTCTGTCAAAGATGGCAACTTAATCAAGACTCGCCAGACTTGCACACAATTTTGTATATTTACATAAGCTAAAAGCAAACTCCGAATGCTATCTGAAAAACTCCTATAGTAACAGAAAGGAATGATGCCAAAATTGCACATCAGTGTTCTTGAACAAAATCATAGATATTTACTCTGAAAACATGGAAATTAAATGCATGCTTAAAAATCTGGTCATAATATTAACTTTTCAGTGTCAAATCAAATCCATTGATCTTCAGCTGTTATCACAACAGCTCCAACATTCCTTGAACTGCTTTTCTTAATGTTTGAATTCTATTATTCTGTACACGCAGTCGCAATGTTGACTTTCGAAAGTAGTATCGTATTAGAATCTGCTTTCAAAGATAACAGAATAAGAAGCATGCGTCTGATGACTTTTAAGACATGACATGTTTTGATATCGATTATACAGAAGATTTTAAAGCTCAGATATTATTGTGCAGTGCAGTATGAACACATGTGTTCAATTTATTGCGAAATAAATTGCCTGAGAAAATAAATCGTTGGGTTGTTGAACAAGCAGCTGTGTGCACGAAGAACTTTTATGACAATGCAATTCACAGTGCATTGTGCCTTCATCTCATTCGAAATAATTTAAATGTTGGAGATTGCACCCCTTGTTCCATTGAGTTGCTTCTAAATGAGGCGATAGTGCCGATATTGAGATAAGAATGACGCCTTGAAGACGTTTCGGCTAGCATTTGCACATGCATTTTTCGGAAAGAATAGCTATCTGAAGTCTTGCCGGATATGTTTCAACGCTTTATTGCATCAACATCAGCGGAAAACAGCAGGAAAGAATGATAGCAATTTGAAAATACCGCTTCACAGAATTTGATTATGTAATTTTGCATGTTTTGTTTTATTTTCTAAATCTAAGATGCCTGATTAGCATTGATCAGACATTTTTTGACGACATTTTGATGTTTTTGTTAATTTGATGTTTGTGAATATTAGCTTTAGTTCATTTTCTTTGCACATCTGATTGAACATGATGTCGTTCTTCAGTTTGATGCATTTATGGAATATTCTTTCTGGTTTTCTATACAGTTGCTTCACGCTTTTAAATAATAATTTCGAAATTCTAAATGAATGCCATTTGATTGTGAAAAAGCTTATTCCTTTTCGCGATGTTTGCTTAGCTGTGTCTAACAATAAGTGGTGTAGGCCTATATGCTAAAGGTTTAAAATTTGAATTATATCCAAAATACAAATATTCCTACAAAATGCACACTACAAAATTATTGAACAAAGATATCACTAATGGATATAAATGAATATGACTACCGCAGCTAAAAATGTTGACCTATAGCACAGAATCATGAAATTCGTAATAGAAAATATATATCAAGCATAAATCTTGGTTAAGTGACGGATAATATACGGTATGTAATTTATAGAGGGTTTGGAGACGAGTCAAATGATATTATGCAGCTCATTTGTTAGTATAAAAACATGCATAATTGATTTCAGTCACAACAAATGACTGTCTGCAGGTAAAAAATTCTCAATTTGACGTTTCCTTTTTTAATTCCTGTCTCTTATTCCTATCTACTCGTAGCATTCAATTCAGAAATTCTTTACTTAAGGACATTACTTGACGACAAACACTAGTTGTAACTTGTGAATGACTGAAATCTATTGTAGGATATTTTTATACTAATCCGGGATAATGATAATTCTAGAATTTTACACAAATTCCAGAAATATGCACCCATCAGGATATGAATTTGTGTAAGATTCTCTAGTGCAAGAATCCCAAATGAAATGATGCACGTTGGAGAGAAATGTGCTTCAACTCGTGTATGGTACAAGGACATTTAAGAATTCTTCGTAGCATAACCTAAATGGCGAAAATGTGATCAGCGAATATAAGTTCGAAGACATGTTTAGTATATACATGTACATGTACATGCATCCAAATGGTTTGATGTTTTGCACAGTGGAAATATTTTAGCGGCCACCTCTCTAAAGTTACCGGTTTTCACATATCGAACATATCCGCCACATTACTTTTTTCTCGCTGAATCAACCATTTGCCGCTCATTTGATGGTTTCTTTCAGAGAGTACCATTGAATTATTATTTCAGCCTTTAGTGTAATGCGAGTGTTGTTCATTGACAAGATTGTATAATTCCCTTCCTTGCCAGAATCCATTTCATGATATTATTTCTGTTTTGCGTTTTCCTCAATGACAGTGTTTTCTTTACTCTTCAGGAGTTCGAGTGTGGAGTAACCAGTGGTAATGTCGGCACCGACAAGCAAGAGTGGTCCTTCACTCTCTACGATTTCGATGGGCGCGGAAAGGTTACGAAAGAGGTAAGTCGGAGATTCCATAGGTCAATTCTGATCCCACAGATGACCTTCTTTTACTTTTATTGAAGAGGCTTTGAGAGAGCCCACTGCAAAGATTCACCGCCTATCGTTCCCATCTGATACTTAGCATCCTTAAAGATGAGAGAAGACTAGAGAAATAATGCCATTAGATGGACTCGAATGACAGAGTCGGACGCTTCATGAACCAAAGGAAAGATGAGAAGAAATCGCTCCCTTTGATATTGAGTATTCCCCGAGAGAAAAAACACAATAGCTGGCAAGCATGCTTTACATCCTCAGCGAATTGCGGGAACTCAGTCAAGAGAATGATGCATTCATATTGTCTTTGTACACTGAAAGCCGACATATCTGGCTGAGAGCCACACCGACGAACATAGATTAAGACGCCCAGAAAGACTTTCTGATTGCTGCCAAACCATTGTTTTTTGTGAAACGTTATCTGCGACTGATGGAAAATGGAAGAGACATTATGCCCTTATTCTGTCGGTTTTTAATTGAACTCCTTGATTGTATAGACGGCAACTAGATACAGTTTCAGTATAGTTTCTTCAAACTCTCTTTCAGAACATTTTAACAACGTTAATCCACCGCACATCATTATTAGAATATTTATTGATTTCTGTTCTAATTAGGCCTGCTACCCGATTACAGCATTAATTCATTGGGAGATACTGCAGTAAAACGCAATGGTGATAAAAATACTATACAGAAAGACATAATTTCCGCAAAGATTGCAGTTAAAAATCAGAGCGTACAACATTTACAACATCTTAATTTAGAAAGAGAAGCATTTAAACGAACCTCAGGTGATTCTCCTTAATAAAAAGCAACGAAAGTTTGTGCCTAACTAAATGATAAACCTTTTTATTCAACGCAGTCATAATATTTGAAAAAATATGTTTGAAGCCCCTTGCGGACATCTCATGTTCAATATGATTGACTATGCCTACAATATAAGAGTCCA
Source organism: Prostheceraeus crozeri (assembly GCA_907163375.1). Lineage (NCBI taxonomy): Eukaryota > Metazoa > Platyhelminthes > Polycladida > Euryleptidae > Prostheceraeus > Prostheceraeus crozeri. Next base: position 410,686 of record CAJQUW010003247.1, read on the forward strand.
TACTTCATTTTTTTTATTAATAGAATTGTCTGAATGAATCTTTGTCATTCAAATAAATTTTGATATCAAAGAAATATATACACGCCTGATCAGATTATCATGCGAGAGATGTGCCACCAGCGCGACTTGAATCCACGAACACCCGGCTGCTTGAACCACGTGCTTTATCACCCGAGCTGCATATTATGTGCACAGGTGATTCCAATTGGTTCGATCAAAGCTTGCCTCCGCACATCAGTAGTCATAGCAATCATCATTATTATTTCTTATTATTCATTCATTTATTCAGAAATTTATTCATTAAACTACACTAGACCTGATGAAGTTATCGGAATTATGGAATGCTCTTTGTCCAGTTATATTATTCCATTATCTTCTTCTCAATTTTCCCTGATTGTTTTATCTATTCTTGAGAAGCTGATGTCTTATTGATGTTTTTTTGAAATTAACTCTTAACGCTCTTAATTAAATTAAGTTACTAAATGTGTTGGTTGCCAGAAGGATAGATGCATTTTCTTGAAACGTGATTGTCAGTGGATGTTAATATCATTGTTCTGTTATTATTATCCATAAGAACAACATATATGCGTACATAATCCCAGCAGCAACGTTTGATGTCCATGCTAAAACTTCTTTCGGAGAGCTGATTTGATCTTGTTCAATCTCATGAAATTATACTTCTGCTCATGCACTCGCTGTACCTTCAAACATGAATGTTGGATTAAAAGCATTATCTCTCGACCGCTTCCTAGTGTATAGCATCATTTGCATACATCAACACAAGTCTATTTACGCCTCATTACAGATTTTGTGGTTTTCTTTTGCAGGAATTTATTGAATACATGCAATTTTGGACTTCAGTGACCATTGCACCTTGGCTCATCTGATAAATTGTTAATGAAGCTTTAATGAAGACGAATATTAGCTATACTTAGTAATTTCATCAACAACCCGATACTTTCTTGTATAATGAAATGTACGGTGAAAATTAGTTTATGAGTCCCTAGTTCGAGGGATAGCGAAGCAAGTTGTTAATTAAGTCTTTATCACCACACATTCCAGGTTATGTTAAACGAAAAGAATCGAGCGCTCTTTTGTTAGTGGGGTGTCCACTATTCGCTCTGAACTAAACCTAAAGGAAGCCGCCTGATGTGTAATCACTGGGTCCATTGTACGAGTGATACCATGATTGAATAATGTGACAATACTACAAATTCTTTGATGGCACGCTTTCTGGTTGGGTGGCTAAATGATCAGAATGAACCCGTGACTTTGACTTGCTTCGCTTGCATGATCCACACACAAGCACATCAACGGAAGACAACTGCGTATAATTAACACCAATGCATGGATTTGAACACGCAAAATTTGCCCGACATTAAATTTGTGAAAAGTCAAAGTAACTGGTCATTCTTTGGATAATCACACATTTGCAGTGAATGCACCTTCAAGCGGAATGTTTGAATTTTTGATTTTTTGTCTTCACAATTTGTCAAATCTCAGTTTTTCGGCATTAAATTAGGAGAGACCACCTATATTTCTAACTTCGAAAATACTTACAGTACGTAGTTGAGTGTCGTCATCAAGCTCCAAAAGGATTACTAATGAGGTATTGATATTTCTTAAGTTTCGGTATTTGTAATAAAAACTTGGTAAATGCTACTTCATCGTATTTTAAAGACATGCTAAAGATGATGAAACAGTTATCTGTGAATATTTTAAGACATACGCGAGCGTACTATATTTTTTTGAATATAAATCGCCATCGTGGCGCTCTCGTGTGGAGAAAAGTATAATGAAAGTTGAGCTTAACAAAACCATCCTGTGTGCGCTTGGATTAGGCCTGCATGTGTTAAGTAGCTGACTTACTTATAATGCTCACTATGCGTGTGCAAATGACTACGTCGATCCACAGCGCTGTAGAGCCAGTTCACTTTTAGTTCACAGAACTCTGGAATTCTGGTTGATTAATAGCATTTTATTATGGAGAGCAGAATGAGCAGCGGCTATGATCTGCCAGCATATACAAGTATATAAAGAAGAAAACATAGAATGTGATGCGATCTTGAATAGCAGCGATTCAACTTCAGTTACAAAATTAATGAGAGACGTGTCTCTTATGAAAATAATGCGGTATGAGATATTTGGGCAACTGCAGACACATACTGATTTAAAATGCTTGTATAGCCTACAAGTGCACTTACATTTGGCTGTATAACGCTAATTTCGAATTAGTTGACCATTACAAACCTGGCTGCATCTTAGGTCAGTCACGAATATTTCTTAAGTTAGAAGAACTCATTCTTTGCTGAATTACTTTACCCATTAGATCAGGTATATTTCGGCTATTGAAGTCTGCTTCATTGTCAGAAGCATGGAAATATTGCATCTCTACATGCAGTTAATTTTGCTTCCATCTACTTGCCGATATGGATTTATCAGTGACAAAAATTCGGCTGAAGCTTTCGTGTGGTGGAATTATTTTCTCAATTGATTTGACCCTGCAGTCAAAACTATTTCCATTTCGCTATCAGGAAAATATTTCAGTAAATGAGTCGGTGTATTTGTGAGCAAATGATATCAGACCTTTCTTCAATCAGACGGTAATTCTATGCGATTATATTCTGCGTTGAGCTCCAACTCATAATAGTAAAATTTTAATAGGATTTTGTAGTGCATTGGTGAGGATAAAATGGCTCTCATCCTGAGCAACACTCACATCTGCCTCTACGCCCCTTCTTGATTATCTGTCATGCAACGCTATTGCATCGGTGAGACGAGTAAGCCGTCAACGACATGTACGTTCTGCTTCATCTCAGCTATACTTCAAACGTACCGCAAGTCAGTCTAACGCTAATACTGAGACAGCTCTGCGAACGAGCTGGGACTGCCACAAGGAATAGTTGACGAAAGAGAGATATACTGTCATCATTTTCTTTGTCGGCACAGTTCTCATCCTCATTTTCGACAATCCCATCTCCCTGCGGGCCACAACGTAGCTGAGTAAATCATAAAATCATATCTGAAACATCCTAACTGTCGTTGACTAAAGACAGGATTCAGATCAATGTCAATACGACGATGTCATAGATAATTCCAATGCAATCGTACATAGGAATGTAAAGATTTCAATCTTCGGAATCTTTGCATTTTTCGTTAGGTTCTACTAAACTTTTGTTGCTTTGCAGTAATTGATCTTTCGGAGATATTTCCAGATTTTCTGTCTGATCGTAGCAGGCTAATCGAGCCGAATATTCACTGAGAATTATCCAACACATAAACAGCTGTAGGCACCATGCTTATTAGCCTACTGGATTTCGGCTGCATCAAAATCACAGAGATCATATGTCCAGACTTGTAACCGGGCCTGCTAGTCCACGGGCTCAGGGGGGGCTTGCGCCTGATGTTCTTTAGCAGAAACGGACTCGGGTTCTTTCTTCTTCGGCGGATGTTCATCTTGAGCAGAAACAGACCCAATCCCGTTTCTGGTTAAAACATTAGGCCCAAGCCCGGCCTGAGCCCGTGGACTAGCCGGCCCACTTACAAGTTTGAGCCTATAATCTCTGTGATTTTGATGCAACCGAAATGTCGCAGCGAATCAACTCTTGAACACGAGTAGATCATCTGATACAAAATACGATGTTGAGACAAATGATACCTATCGAAGAATACATACTGTCGTCATCTAAGATAACACGATAAAAATGATGCAACACTTTAAATATTAATCATAGCATTTGTTTATTTATATCTTATTTGAATATACAAAAGATAGAACACATAGTTCACAATAATATAATAATCGGTTGCCTAATTTGGAAACATATATCGACAACATTGCCTGTTTGCATTCCTACAATTGTCTTTGCTTTGAAGTTCATTGTGCCTATCGATTGGCCACCTATTACACAAAAAATGTGCTTATCGGGCTATTCTTAGCTTGTGGCAATAATCAAACTCAAATTTGTGATATCTTCCTACTCTAACATAGGTTTATAAAAAAGTCATCCATGATGATATGCATTGAATTCACAGTGCATCTTACCTATCGCGACAGTATTCACAACGGACCGTGTCGGAAAATTCAGACCCAATTACTAGTCTGTACATGCCCCCTATCGCAGAGTAGATAGCATTTATTTGCAAATAAGCAAACTTTGAATTCTTCACAGCTTTCAGAGCATTTTAGGTCAAGTCTAATGGTGAAACAACTCATTTCTAATTGCGATATTAACTGAAAAATTGTGTTTAAAACAAAGTCAAGTCATTGATTTTCTGACTTGCAACACTAGTGTGTGCCACTCTATTCGGCTCGGATGCAAACTAGGAATAATTCAGTACTGTGCACTGTATGTATTGATAAGATTATACATAGTGTGGATACACAGTAGAAACGGAGCTGATACTGTGATAGTTCACGATAGTTAAACGAAAATATTATAACACTACAAAGCGCAGTAGATAATTAATAGTTCACCACTATGTCGTCGTTTCGTCCAATAGTTAAGCAATGAAATTTTGCTGACATCTATGGACGTTTCTCTGATATTATTGCAAAATAATGCTGCTGAAAGCAATTAGATCAACGTTCAATTTTTTGAAAGCAATTAATCACAAAAATTGAAAATGATATTACAGAACAATGCTGTTCAAAAGTAATATGCAATTATATCATAAAAGGTAAAAGTTTACACTTGAGGGTTACGGAATTTACCTATTCCATCCATTTACCTGTCATCCATTTACTGAATCAATCGAATAAGGATTATTATTGGATGAAATCTAGATTCCCACTGTCCTTAAATATAGGCGTAATCGTTGAAGAAAAGTTGTGAAATATAAAAATGCATTTTATGGCAAAAAATGTAATTTGAACAACTGGAGCTTGTCTCGTAAAAATTTGGCTGTGTAGTCCCTATTTCATTACTTCACTCTTCAAATTGCTCAAGTTATAATTTTCAGATAGGCAGATATTTTAGCATCTTCAAAATGTAGACGTTGAACTATTTTCTATCTTATGACTTCAAAACATAAGGTATGAGTTTCTGTCGAAAATGTCGGTAAAGGCATATGATCCTTGGTCATTCCTTGATCCCCTGACAAAGGTCAGCAACGCTCTAATCCAAAAATGAAATAGCAGAAATAAAACAAAGAATTGGAGAAGAATTGTCGATAAACATAGGAGATAACAGCCTTTTGAAAGTGGCCACAAGCTTTCATAGGCGAAATTGAATTATACTTTCCAAACTCTCTCAATTAAATCCTGTTGTTTTAGTTCATGCGATTTTTTAGTTGATTCTTTAAGCAGTTCATGAGAAGCAATGACCTATTATTAATAGCCAGACGATTGCGGTCGATATTTTGCTGAAACATTCAAAGTGGCTTGAAATTGAACAAATACTCGTATAGTAGAACTTGTATCTTATGTTTTTCTCAGTGACATCGATTGAACTCTGAAAATGCAAGCACAAAGTTTGCAAAAATGCATTGATATTGATTTCCTGAAAATAATACAATATGGTTCAAAGACTATATTGTTTATCAGGCTTGTTGATAGAAAGTATGTCAATTCAAATTGTTTGTTTTAGTTCTTCGCTTTCATTTGATAACAAATCATAGCTGTCAATCACTTTGTCTATCATTCAATCATCTTTTGTTGAAACATAGAAGGCACTGACAAAGTTTGAAATCAAACATCAAGTCTCCCTCCTTACTTAAATCTCAACGGATTAATTTATGCTCAGAATATTGAAGTGGAGACAAATGTTGTCTCAGAAACCATTCACTTTGCTCTTGTAAACGTGCGCTTCTTTCTAAACTTCGAGATCACTTCATCGTTGGTTGGACTTCTTCCGAAGTCATCGACAACCTTTTCAGTCAGACGAAAGCTGTATCCTGTGGGATAAACGCTCCTCTTCAGTACTTTAAGGACGTGAACCAATTTCGTCGGTGAAAAATTGTAATTTTCAGCAATCATTAACAAAAGAAACCAAAGCGGTTGGCTGAAAATCAACAGCACTACTTTTTCTGTCATCATTAATCACTTTTCACGAAGTATAGACTGGAAGAGTTGTTTTAATTAAAACAAGACAGACTATAGACAAGAATTCCCGATAAAACTCCTTTAGTGAAATCTGTTCACTTGTCTTTGATGAACGTTTTTATCCTAAGTTCATCAATTGTACCACCAACTGATTCTATCCGTTATGTACAGACACATATCCTCAAGCTTCACATAATGCATTGTCACAATTTCTTGCTGCACCGTTATCCATGTCGATGAGGATTACACCCGATAAACGAAAAATTGTAAAATGTCATGGTTGATCGATGTTACCGCCTGAAAGATCGACTTAACTTAAAAATGGTATGTACGAGTATGTGCATTGATTGATGCACTAGAAAGTAGACGAAAATGTGCGAGTGCAAAGACACATGAGACATGATGACAAATAAAGGTCAAAAAATTGTATGTACACTGCTGTCTGTTGCGAAAGAAAATTGGATAACATCCGCGGCGGGTTGTTACTGACCTCGCGGTGCTCCGAGAATCCACTGCGTGTACGTGGATACTTTTCGTGTCGGCCTGAGCAGTTTAGGAGTCAGCCTCGAGAGGATTGTGGCGACTGCTGTTCAACACCAGCCAGTCACGAGCATTAAACAAGATAGTATAGATAGAAATATTTTGGATGGGAGAGATTTGAGAATCTGTTCTACATTTTGAATGAAATGTGAATAGTGAATAATAATGAAACAAAAAGAGGTAAAATTAAATAAATAGAAGTAGAGGATCCTAATTACAATAAAATGATGAAATGTCGGAAAAGGTCGGCATTGTTTTCCTATCAGGCGAACACAATCTATATAATTTCAGAATATTGTGCATTTCTGTTTTGATTGTTATGTGGTCCAGGAGATTTGAATCTAAATTAGCCCGTTGACCTATATGACTACTACACAGATTTCCAGTTAGAATATCCACATTATTACATTATAATAGTGACAGTCATTGAGTTAACTACAACTCATTTTTCAGACCTTTGTTTTCATGCTTTGCTCGAACATTAGATTTTCTCAAGGAAGATATGTGATATAGGCATGAAATGGATTGTGTCTAATAAGTGGGTGCATTGAAGTTGCCGAAGATGAATCAAACTAAGAGAAGTGCTCAAGCAAATTATAAAGTCCTATGCATTTACCTACTAAACGCGTCGGTGCTTTTTTGCATATTTCGAATTATATCAATGCATACATGTATACACAGCGGCGCACGTCGCTATGAAGCAAGACACCAATTGTGGTAGGATTGGCACATCTGGCGCACAATCCCATGCCACATTTCGTCCATGAAGGACTTTGACATTGAACCAGCTCGCAGTAGGTGGTAGTTGCATTTACGGGCAGTATCCAATGGCTTAGGTCTGAAGGATCACCATCGTTGCTTATTGGCACCGTCAATTTCTGACGTGCGACTTCTCCCAAGCAATTTTTTCAGAGCTCATGCTTGTCCTCTTCATCTACATGTTAACCATGATCGTCAACTTCAGTGGAAGCCAAAAGTTGTCATATTGAAGTAAACGAGAATTATCTTTCAATGACTGTGTAATTTTCAAAATTGTGTGTTTTCAAAATCGTCACGGGAGACGAAAACTATCAAATGTGTCTTTAAAAGATTACCATGCTGATATGCACTGCGAATAAAAAACTGCAGTGATAAGAATTACATAGTAGCTTCGAGAAGGGTAAAATTGGTACAAGTGTATCTGTCGACTTCAAACCACTGCTACTGAGGTCAAGCCTGATCTAACAACTTCCTTATTTTTTGCAATATCTACGCTAGTTGTATATGTCACAAAGTATTAGAAGAGCAAAACAAATACCAGGGATTGACTACTCACAATAAGTGCAGCTTTGGTTAGGGCATTCAATGGACACTTTCATATTTTTGTACTACAACTTGTATACAATTCCCATAATCGCAAATTTCATGGAAAATTTTGTTTGTGATCATGTGGCAATGATTGTTTATGCAAATGACTGCTTCCGCTGTATCCAAGCACAGGCTAATTTCACTGTATGAAATAGTAGGTTGCTCAGAGTAAATAATCAGTGCCTCCACCATGCTTTAATGATATAGTGAGCATGAATTTATTTTCTAAATTGTTTTAAAGTCAATCTCACAGAATAAATATATAGTAGGTAGATTGTCGACTCAAAAAAATGTCAGCATGCATTGAAATTTTTTAAGTCAAAAGATTCAGCTTTTTTCGGAGATAACGGTCCTGTGGTCTAAAAAATATTTGACCAATTTTTAGAATGCTATAGTCTTGCAAATTTTTCCTGTGTTTATATACTAGCGACGTGGAACCACTATATAAGTAGTATGAAACTTGCTGGATATCAAAAGATCGAGTATCTACAAACTGTTGTCTTAATTAAGAAGAAATTAAGCTGATTATCAAGGAAATTTCATAAACCACATTACAATGCAAGTCTTCATGGAAAAGTTGAGATCTTATTGTGTTTCTTTGCTCAAATTTCAAGTTTTTAATTCAGTTCTCATCGGTATGATTTTATGATTCACTAACTTCATGCTTCACTTCCTGAATCTGAATAATTTAGTAATGTGCACCCATTTACACACTTTTCAAAATTAATTATGATCATTGTTCAAACTATCTATGGTACTATTTGCTAATAAGCGGTCAACAATGATGAAAAAAGCGGTCATGATACCACTTGGGAATATCATAGATTTATCAATTGAACCTCTATAAAATTTTATCGATAACTCTGATACATCCATGGACGCCGAGATGTATGAAGCACACATAAGCTAGATATAATACATGATATTCATAGCCATCCTATCCCAGGAGGGCTTTAAGTTGAGCTGCATAGCCTTTAGATGGAAAAATAATGACCTGCTTCAGTAGACTATATTTGCATCAATATCAAACCTCAAATATCATGAACATAGAAAAAGACAAAATAGTAAGTCAATGCAAAAAGAGAAATACGCAAGTAACGCTAAAAGCGCAGTTCATTGCTTTGAGTCATTTTTTATGATAACATTACACCCCGAGTGAAAATTGAAAACAAACTTGCTTGAATTTGTTTCGCTTTGGTGTTGCAGCTGTTGAATGGAGCGGTTGTCAATCACAGCGCTACTGTTGTGATAATGGATTTCTCCAATTCTTTTGTAAGATCGCACACCAGTTGACGAACGATGACCTGTTCTGGCCATTATCACTTGCTCGTCCACCCCTTGATTGAATAAACGAGTGGCACACGTCGCCCGGAGACTGTGATTGGATTTGAACCCATCAATTCCGACATCGTTACACAGTCTTTTGACTGTGGAAGCCAACAGATTGTGTCCAATAGGGACATTTTTGAACCAGCACCGACCTTCATTATATGATGAGCAAATAACTGGTGTCAAATAGAAAGCAGGCGAGCAGTTTGGTGGCCTAAGGTCAAGATACTTCTTTAGAAGCAATGCATGAGACCTTTCGGGATTACTGATTGATAGCATATCGGTATGCCTCACTATCTTAGGCTCTATGCGACGATGCTTCAGTCCACCGGAATTGGTTTTCGAGACATTCTCGTGGTATTCTAACACGTAAAATTCGGTATTCACGTCCGGTTCTATTATTTTGATCTGGTCGATCGTCAAAGTCGATGTTCTCTGCCGCTTCTTAACGCGAAATGAAGTCCGTTGTAAAACAGCAATGTATCAATGAGTGTGCGAGGACTCTGTCCACCCAAGACCTTCATTGACCACATGCGTTCTTCTTCGGAGGCAGTGATGACTTCTGCTTGCCTCTTGCATACACCAACTCCCAGTCTTGAGGATTCAATGCAAGCAGCGTCCAGTATCGACCGGAAGTGACGAAATTCATCCTGCTTAAACAGGTTCACAATTCGATCTTCTTTTAAGTGAGCATTGATACCTGCTACAATGCTCACGAGAGAATCTCTGGGATACCTCGTACCATCACCCTTTACTATCTCGAAAATAAATTTAGCGAGCCAGTAATCTAGCTGCTGTAGTGATGCTGACTTTAGTTCCTCTGCTTTTGGCAGGGGGATTGTCGCATCGTCTCCGGAGAGAACGAATCTTTGGGTTTCCCATTTTTGATACAGTCCTACTGCCCACTTGTTTCGTGCTTTTGTACCTTTGGGCATCAAATTTGCTGTTGTATTTTGCAGTTGTTCATCAGTCACATTGGTAAATCTTGATGTAGAAGACTGGACATATGAATCAAGTTCATTTACGTGGAAGTTGCGGTTCATCACGTCAGTTATTTCTTCGGTAGTCAATCCTGATATCATATTATTCGGAAATTTGTTGAAGTCTAGCATTGGCCAGTTACTTGCCATTAGTTTTCGATTTGATTGATCAATATCAATTCAGTGACATCTAACTGACAGATATTCATGATTTTAAAAATCAAATATCTTCCATGGATTCATGGACTTGAATCTGCTATGTCCATGCTTTCCCATAATGCATGAATGATCCAATTCTATGTATAGATCCCTGATAGATCCAATGCCATGCTGATATCCATGGTTTGAGGGCTTTAAGTAAATAAAGCCCGGCGATAATATAGCCCGATATCATGTATTATAATGGATATACAGTAGCATGTTTTATCGTTCATTCATCCAATTATAAACCTCAGGCCTCCGGCCTTCGGTTTATAATTTCATGAATGACCTCTAAAACATGCTATATCCATTACATATTGTCTTAATTGACGCAGAATAAAATGAAAAGAAATATGTTGCTTCATATATCTAGGCGTCCATGATACATCACACTGGGCATAGTTCTGTATAGTACCATAGATAACCTCAACAATGTAATTATATATGCCTATTTCTCGGTCATCAATGATACAACTGTCGGTCGCTTTCCGACCTCCAGTTGGATCATTGCTGACCTCTAAATAGGCATATAAATATAACATTGTCTTTGATTATGATATTTTGCTCTTTCAATGGGCAAGTAGTTTGTGATATGATCACGCTTAAGAAAATACTCTTATTAAAAAGGCTTGGCATTAAAGTGATAGCAACCCGTCGAATTACTAATTTAACAAACATTACCGCTCCAAGATTGTCATGGCACAGAGGATTTGTAAAATACTATCATTCCTTCTGTATTGCTATCATATGATCAGTCAATTCCGTGGCATGTTTTTCATTTTTAGTAATAGGTCTCAAGTAGAGTTCATTTAATAAGATCGAAATTTGCATGCAAATTGGGGATTTAACTAATACTAAGTTGCTTGTATACGTAATATACTTACTCTATGGTCAATCTCATATAACATTTCTGACTAAAATGCGCTTGTATGAAAATGGGATCAAAAGAATTGCTTCCACTGCTATTTTTGTAACATTTCCTCCTTGTCGTTGGCTGATGTCTCAGTGTTCTCGCTTTCATTAAGTTACGAATTTCACTCTCATAAAAGATTTGAGATTCTAGAGGTAAGTCAAAATGGCAGATCAAAGCCCTGAAATATTCAGATCCAGTTTAAATAAATGTTTCCAATCCTTTTTCGCTACAAATAAAACATTGACTTTTAGACCTCACTAACGTCAAAGCGTGACCTAAAATTATTCCATTGTCATCCGAAATTGTTGATAAAGTCTCTAAAGACTCAGTCCAGGTGCATCGATCACATATTTACCGTTCTATTTATCCTCGTCTCGCATGTCTAATTTACTCCTAGCAATATTGACTCAAACAGAGTACAGACATGATGACAAGGTTCAGACTGTTGCTTTATCGAATTTGTCCACCGACAACCCTCGTATATCATATGAAAATTTTTGGAAATACTCTAATCATTCAGTGAAAAACTAACATGATTCGCGTCGTTTGTGGAAGGATAAAATGTTTATTTCTCAATGATTGAAGCGAGATGGGATGAGAAAGACAAGGATAGGGAAGAAACAAGGAAACGAACGAAGCAGTTTGGCACTAAATTTATTGAAAGCTGGCGGTTTATATCAAAGATCAACAAATCCTTATTCTATACATTAATGTAATGTACGCCCTATCTTCAATTGAAAACGCGTTAAAAGCTTCGTTCGAAATGAGAGAATAAAGAAGACTAGATAAAAAATGAAGGAAGCGCACGCTTATGGATTGCGCCTTGTCACACAAAAACCATATCATCTTCATGTCTACTTTCCGTTCTCGATTTCGCATCCAGAGTATCTTCTTAACGTAGAACTCAGGGCAAAATTTTAACAAATTATATTTCGGAACGTCAAACCTTGATGTAGTTGACTAGTTGTCAACGTAGTAGAGGAAAGGTTAACGTATTGTTTTCAAACATGATTCATTAATGGGCTCTGCTCGGAAGAAGAGCAAGTAAAACTTGAAAATTGAAATATCGAATCCGTTGGATACATAAAGAATAATCAGATATTTATTGAAGCTATATTTTGTTTCTATTATTATTCGCATGAAATTGCTTTAACTCAGAATTATTAATTACTATATTTGATACGATGAAAGTCTTTGTTGCGGTTAATTCAAAGGTGAACCGAGGATTTATTATATTTTCTCAAACAGCATCACCGAGATTGCAAACGAGTATCAAAGACACCGTGACGATGCAACTTCATTTCTTAATATGAAAAAAGTTCAAATCCTTCGACGCTAAGGGAGAATATTAAAGAGATAAAATCCGTCTCATATGTCTTGCAGCTTGAGTGACATAAGCGGATCTACTGCGCCTTAGAAACACTACGTCAGTCAAGGAGACTTTACGTCGGCCTGTCATTTAAAAAAGATGTACAGAAATGGGCAAGCAGTACACAGGCCTTGCGTGCGAATCTCTACATGTGTCTCGCACCGCCGGCTAGCACTGGAGAAACAAGGAAATGAGCATGGTTTTGTAACATGAGTGTATATGTCTGCACATTTGCTTTGGACGGTGATAATCACGCGAAGGTACACACGCCCTTTGATATAACACTACATTGAAACAACATGGCGGATTTTCTCATTACAGGCCTAAATGATGGGTGACACCCTATTCCGGCGTCATTAAAACACTTATTCGGTAAAAATTAAAGAAGATGCATACATGTTATAAAGAAAATAACATGTACTTGTCGAGTGCACCTTTTTTCATTAACATCCGTATTTAGCTTCAAAGATTTTTGTGTGGAAAATGTTAAAGTTGCGCAATGGAGCTCCTTAAAGTTGCAATTTTTGTTGTTTCAGGATATGAATTCTGCATTTTTTCGTCATGCGGGTTCGACAGCCCAGGTTGGCTTGTAGAACGTCTGACCGCCTCAACACGTCAGAGCCAACATTCATTAAAAATCAGAAAGTATCTGTAAAGCCATAAATATCAACAAAATTCACAGTTTTCCACTTCTCTTCGGCATCTCAATTAGATTGTTAAAAGACAAAATAACATGGATCAATGCAATTACCCAATTAATTTGCTATAAAAGAGAGAGAGAGAGAGAGCGGAGACGAGTAAGATTTTCTCGTAGAATAAGCTAACCTAGAAACGGTGAAGTGCACTGATCGAATTCAGAACGATTGTGACTTCGTGATCAGATTCAACAATAAAATTCAAGCGCATTTTGAACGAAAGTAACTGATGATGGGACTACTTCTGTTATTATTATAGGAGAATGGTGAAATTCAACTTATGTGCTCAGGATTCTGCGGGTCACTTACTTTTGAAAATGACAAATTTCCAAATTTCGTCGATATTTCATAAATACGAAAAATTGTCATGTCAGATCTGGTTCAAGTTATGAGTACACAAAAGTAAAAGGAATGGAGCACCAGGCAAATAGTTCCATACGAATTTAATACTGAGTCGTTTACTTTCCAATACGCGCGGTCACTTGGAAGTGTTCCTCTTGCTCGTTGTTATTCAGTCCCATGAGCATTTGAAGCCTTAATAGTGATCGAATTTTCGTCTTCCAAATGAAAACGGTTCATGCATCCTCCTCTTACCTTCTCATCCTCTTCTCCCTTTCCCTAATTTTGTACCGAGTTTCTCCATTTATCGTGTTTCTATAGCATACGAATGTTTGAGATATTGAGCCCTATCTTCGTCATCACATTGATGAAACTCAACGTGCGTGAATTCTGCGGGGTAACCTCCATGAGCGGCTGTCTTTTAAGTCAGTTCATCACTTCCTAGATGATAGGAATGAAAGAGAGAAAGGATATCTCGATAGCATTTTACCCTCCGAGTTGTTCCTTCGCACTCACAGAGTTGTTGTATGCTTGTGTGTTGCGACTTGCGAGGAAGCAAACATTTTTGCATTTTGACGAGGACAGCATACTTGATGAAGACAACAAATTTTGCAGATTTCCATCTACAATAATGCAACAAGGATTTTCTATACAAATAGTTTAAACGTAGTGAACATAAAACAGTTATTTCTTGAGTCACTTGAGTCATCGAATCGCCTTTTCAAATGTTCTGGGAAATTAAGGAAATGATGAAAAGTTTTGCAGTTGACATTAAAGAAATTGTGACCTTTTCCAATGAGTTAATGTCTGGACTGAAATACCAAGAGAAGTTACACCCAACTGCGAGTAGTTATCAGCTAAAGCACAAAATCTATAACAAATTCTCCCAATTGAGAATTTTGCTCTGCGCTCCGCCGGCAAAAAATCATCGCTGTTGCAGAATAGTTTAAAAACTCATATTTAGTATTTATCATTTTCTGTTGGTCTTCCTTCCAGCCTTTTTGCATAGTTTTTTTGTATTGAACAACATAGAACAAGTACAGCATCTGTAGTGTCGGTGACATGATATTCGTAAGCTTACTTTGTCGGATGTTTATATCACACTACCTATCTTGACAGCAACTTAAAATCCCGGAAATTTTCTTTTTTATCTTTCAATTCCATAGGCCATGAATAGATGGTAGGACTACTATACAGGTTCACTTGTCTTAATATGGCAACCTATGATAATAATATAATAATATATAATATAACCTAGTAATAATATGCAATAACCACTTTTCCAAAGAAGGTGCTTTTGTTTATTTTTAAATCGTGTGTTCATCCATCCAGTTCTATATGCTCTTAACAGTTAGATTTAATGTAAGATGCGCATAAATGTGTGCCACAAATTTTATATTCAATTTTTCTAATGCATGGAAAAGTGTCAATCAAACCAAAACTCCTTTCCTTGCACACTTATCTCTTGAGATGATTTTGCGAATTCATCATTTTGCAAATCCTCATTATATGCGCTAATATTTTGTAATTGGGAAATGATTCAATATTTCTGAAAATAGATCAGTAAAAACACTTTCCCATCAATTTTTCTACCGCTTCATTCATTCTGTCCGACAGACTTGTTTGTTTTGACAATAACAAGCTTTTGTGTCATCGACTATTCTTTTTGATTTATTTGTTAAATAAGTTAAGTCTCTTTGGCAATCAAATATCCTCGAAATTTCCCTTGAATTCAATTTCATTCTAGCAGCTGAACAAGAGTCAAATTTGACTGCACTATCTCAATGCCATTGTCGTTGTGTACACGCCCAAAACATCACAGAAGCCGATTTCCAATGCAGAAATTTAGTCAAAGACATAGACAAGCCAATGCTTGTGTTTTGGGTCCCAACTGACATCCCGGTTTCCGTGATTTTATTGCAAAGGCTACCAATTTGACTCAATTCAATCAACAACGAAATTCAGTCATGTTTTACTTCTCCGTGAGAGCATCGATTCGTTGCCAATATAGAATTTAATGATGTTTAAACGCATTGTGTTTTACTTCTCTTTCATGTTAAAGTTATTTCTTGAATACTCACTCACTGATCATTTTCAATAGGATTCTTCACGAAGAGAGAGAGAGACGAAGCAAAGGGGAGAATGTAGGAAAACTAATATTGACGAACAAAACTGATTCCCCGACTAATGTCTTTTAGCCGGGATTTTTTAATCTGCTCTACATATTTTACTCTCTGTTTGAATGCGAAATAGGAAGTCGGTCGAAATCTAAGGCACATGACTTCTGTTTGGATCGATACATTTCCTCGCTAAGTTACATTACGTATATGTCAACTGAAAAATAAAGTTTTTCCATCTAGCATTCCGATTTCATGATCTAATTCATGTTGTTATTAACTTGCTTTAATAAAAAAGATGAATATGACACGAGACAGAAATTTACAAACTATTTTAATATTCAGCTGCTCGAGTCGGAGGGAGGGGAGTGATTCAATAACCATTGCGATAACTATAACACAAGTGCAATAATAGGGTTTTTATGATAGGATATGAAGTAATCAGGATATCGTTAATCTATAACTGTTCCAAAAATAAGCCCATCGCGGCCAAAAACGCGCTGTATTCTACGACCTGCAAAATACTAAATTGTCGCTTACTTTATTAGACAAGTTACATTGAGTTCTTCATTCGTTTCATTTTTCATATCGATGAATGAATTCTCATGCTGGCCCATTTTTCATCTCAACCAAATTCAAAAGTTGGAGTGATAGACATCAAATTGGACATTGCTTCCTTATGTTGCTATAACATAAAGCTATAAAATAACACTATGGATGTTGTTACAAAGATCTGGTTTCAATTTCAAAACGATGAAATTTGTAACAGGTCAAATACCTTTTCAAGCTAATTTTGATCAGAGGACAGATTACATATAACCTGGCACAATCATGGCATAAGCTAAATTGTGCTTGATAAGAAGGGTGACAATAGTATAGCACATTGATGTAGTATAAGTTTATATCGCACTTACTTCTGTTAAGTCTTGATGAACTCATAATCAAATCATCAGATCACAATTTATTTCCCTAAATACATTAATATTCAATTGAATTGAAGTGTTTATCAAACACTTCAGAGTGTTCAGCGGACTACAAAGGAAAGTTAAATAACAATAGCAGCTTGAGAAGTGATAAAATAGAGGACAAGTCAAACAATGAGCTCAACAAAATAACTAACATCTATCCATAGTAGTAAATGCTGTGGTAGCCAAAGCAACTTGTTGTAGATATCAATTTCTTTAGTCCATAATATATACATGAGTCTGAGAATTCGCTGATGTGGGATTCGCTACTTTGGGTCTAAGTCGATTGGTCTTCTGATGCACAAAATCAATTGCATAACTCAACATATTTGACCAGGTCTAACCGGCGAATGATATTTTGAATTATGTTGTTAATTTTTGTGCGTCGAAAGATGACATTCCTTGTTATTTTGCAGACATTTTAAGTAAAAATAACATAACATCAATGTCTCTCTTTACTAATTCACTTAAAATCGCTAAAAAATACTTTTATAGTTAAAAATTCATGCTACTTGAGATTTTGTTGGAAGAAGAACATTACTATGTATCCACAGATTGCGAGCGTCAACATCAAAATGCTCAAAGTTGATGTACAGGACTAATCTAGGTCATATACACATGAAAAAGTAAATATAAATTAAATTTGGCAGTAATATGCAGTGAATACTGACATCTGATTAAGAAATATATCAACTCAGTGTCTGAAATTTTTGTTTCAGGATTTGGCCACCTTGATGAAGTCTCTGTATGAAGTTGTGGGTTCCAGCCTTAAACTTCAAGGTCAACAACGCGGCAACGCAAATAAAAGCTTTAAGCTGAGGCTAACAATGGCTCCAGAGTCATCAACAGAAAGCGCATGTGATCCAGAGACTCCTGCTACATCGTGCTGTGCGGATCAACCGATCGAATCTCAAACAGGTGCTCAGACGGATTCTACTGCTCAGCTACATCAGCTTCAGCAACAATCAGCATCCGCCGTGTATCCAGGCCGGAAGAAACGTCAGCAACACGACGATCTGAATCTACAAAGGAAGCGAGCATCACCTCCAACAGGAGGGTCTTTGCCGCTTCTTCAGGCTTCGGATACTGGAAGCACTCCATCTCCTCAAGGTGCAGCGTCAGCGCAACAAGCTCCTTCATCCCGCTCGACACGAAGTCGAGGAGAGCGGCGGTTTCAGTAAGTTTGTGACTTTTGTATGGGTATTGCACTTGAGTTGATAGATGCTTCACTTCTGTGGATGATGACGAAGATCCAAGTTTCGAGTCTGTTCACCTGGGAAGGTGTCAATGCTCTCCCTATAGGTTAACTCAGGGACCAGGGATTACTAAAAATTAATTGCATTGCAATCGATTAATTGTTGCCATCAAGAAATTGCAATTAAGTGATTGATGCCATCGAATATTTGCAATTAAGTGATTTTTGTTGTAATGAGGAAGGTATTTAGTTGTCTGATTTACTTGGATTTACTTGCAATGTCGTCACCACTCAACATCGTAGGTAAAACATCCCACCTTCAGTGATCTATTTAGACACTAAGTTTACTAAGCATGTCTTATTCACAAACTGATCGCCTTCACGATTCTAATCAGGAACTATTTGGTGCAGAACATATTTAGTACTATCTCTATATTACAATGCTTGAATGAAAATTTTTAAAACCCTACTTTACGATATGCTATCTAGGAGCGTGTAACTTCATTCACCTGTTTCAATTAATGATTTTCACTATAATTATGATGCATGAGCTTAAGTCTGTATAGTGAAATTTAGCAACATTTAAGAGTATAGTTAAATTCTCATACGATGATGAAAGTCATCCCAGCAGCCATTTATAATAGAATATAATGCTTACTAAATTAAACTTTTAATTGAAGTAGTCCTATTGAGTACTGATGGAGTTCTCCAATCCTCAAGGGTACAGATGCAATGATACTGTAACCATTGGATCTGGATCAATCAGTTCTTAAAAGAACTCAATGGAGCTTTCTCATGCCAACGAATTACAATTGATCAGCTTTGACCCAATATCTGGTAAAAATGGAAATCTTAAGACTTGTAACACTACTCATTCTTACTGCTAATATACTAATACCATGCATTCCAAACACTGCCGCATACATGTTCAAAACATACGTCTAATATACTGTACCGACTACGATGCTGGCAGTGGAAATAGAATAGGACAATGGTCACCATAGGTAAAGGAAATTAAAAATAGATATTATAAAACAACATGAGACAGATGGATAAAATTGGAAAAGTGGAGGTAAAACATGGAAATACAACGATGCTACTACACCGATTACTAGTGACCTAATGCTACACTGTATCTGACACTACACATGGTAATAGTGGAAAGTGGATAATGGAGGCAAACAATAGAGCTGCAATGACACTCTACTGCACCGAAAGCAATGAAGCTACACACACTTTACCTAAGACTACACATGGAAAATACTATTTCTTCACTTCAATTTGTTTTCGCCAGTTTCTTAATCCGTCTATAATACTTCATGTAATCCCACATTTCCTCATTTGTTCTTCATCAAAATACTGAATAGGTAATGACATGTCTTAAAAGATATGTCACAAAGATAAGTCAGACATCATTCATATGTATTTCATGCAATGGATTTACTCAGGTAACTATCCAAATTGATAATAAGCTATTATATTGCTTGTAAAGCATGTAAAATTTAGGTACGTGTAGCTTAATTCGTAAAATTGAAATGACATAGTGAAAAATTAATAATCAACAATTGGTCTATTCAAGCGGTGATGACAAATAATTGCAATCATTTGATTGATGACAGCAACGAACATCAATTATTTAATTGCTGTCATGAAATGTATGCTAATTGATTGGCATAACAAAGTAATTGTAATTAATTGATCTTCTACAACCTCAGAGTTAGCTCGAACCTAATGAGAGTTGTCAGTGCATGAAGACTAACATACCACCCCTAACTAACCTTGATTCTTCAGTAAAGTAGCACAAACCAAAAAGCAAAAACATTGAGGGTTTTGAAAATTTGGACGGTCGATTTGCAGAGACTCCGACCACCGATGTAGCCGTTTCCAGCTCTGATATATACACGTGGGCAATATATCCAATTTTTAGCAAATCTCAATCATGCATCATTCTCATCAAACGTAGATAAGAGATGATGAGAAATTTGGCCTTCAGAACTTCACCTGCGAGTATTCTCAAGAATACGATGCTCTATTTCATTTGAGAGAGGAGACATCTGACATACACAGCGATTTTTCACTTCATATGAATACGACGTACTGATTGTATTAAAAGCAAAGTGTTTATCACACAAAACACTGTCTGATATTGCATATGTAGAGGCTCATGCATGCTGCTCATATACTAGTAGGCCTATATATATTTGATAAAAATGTAGATCACAACAATTGGTAAAATTATGGTATTAATTCAATTCAATATGAAGGCTTTTACTTACTAATGATAAGAAGAGAAATAACAAATCTATCATTCCATTTATTCATTCACATAACCCCTGAAATGCGAATATTCTGCCTATTATTTCACATACTAACTCAATCCTACAAAATGATGAACAGACCAAGAAGATTTTCAAGGATACAATTTTTATCAACAGCCAGACAGTCTAAAAATCTCAAGAGACTCTTATGTCCCTCAGCAGCAGGAACTCAAACAGCAGGAAACTCATATGATGAAAAGATGAAAAAATACCTGATGTGGAACATGTGATGTTATACTTGAATGTTCGTAGTACAACTTTAATGGAACTATATTCGAAATATAAGACCAAATGTCATGCTCAACCCAAAATGTCATCTATGTACTTGCCTGAATGGGATGCAACCAATAGCACATCGGAGAGACGGGAAATACGGTTAGAGAACGAACGAGGATACACAAGGAACAAATAATTCATCCTGAACATCGTAAAATTATAGTTAATGAGCATATTGACACTTGTGGTGGGCAGAAATTCACTATTTTCCCATTTTACAAAATAAATAATGGAGATACAGTTATTCGACGCTGCAAAAGACGTTTTTTCATAGACAAATTAATTACAAATTGAATAGTTTGTGAAGAATTTTCATGTCTTTCTTACATAGAAATATCTACTATTTCTTTCCCTTCTAATTACGCAAAACATTCATTCCGAGAAATATCATCCATCTTGATTACCATGATATCCATGTAATTTTTGAATTACATGCAACCTGTAATGAACTTCAACAACTTTGACTTCATGAAATCGTTGTTATTTGCACCTGAAGATTAGAAAGCGCTTATGTAATTTTATGAGTTTTTCTTGTATATATGTACGTATAGATCGCTGACAAAATTATCCTCTCTAGGTACATTCAGTCAATTTTCAAGTTTCATCACTTGATCTGCTTCATTCTCTACGACATCACAGAAAAATTGGTTTGCTTGTTAGAATACATCATTTTATAAAGAGAGCTGTAGTTTAGTCAATGGCACTTAATGCTTGCTTGAATATGCTCTTCGATAGTTGTTAATTGGGTAAGTGATGGCAGCAAACGAGAGGACATGAATATATGCTGCACTCGAATTCGAGAAATGCACTCTCTTGAATTTCTGCAGACCTTTTAATAGAAGGATAAACGAGTTTTTACTCGACGTTTCGGGTCCAGACCCTTCTTCACAGAGTTAAAACCGGTTAACATTGTAGCAACTGCTTAACAGGTAACAGGCAACATTGTTTTAACTTTGTGAAGAAGGGTCTGGACCCGAAATGTCGAGTAAAAACTCAAATACGAGTGCTGAGTCGGAGTGCAGTTAAATTGGTAACAAATTCTAAGCGATATGATTATGAGTGAAATGAACAGTCAATGTGGTGTGGATACTTTCAAGTGACAATTTTCCTAGCATCATTATTGCACATGACTTTATGTTGCTTCTGTACCGGATTCACCAAACTTATCACGTCCACAGAGAATACATGGCCAGCATTTTAATTATCAATTAAATTAAGACAAAAATTACAAAGTTTCTTGCCAACATTATATGAAGAATATGAAAATATTCAATAAGAGTGAATCCATACATAAATAGCCGGTAATTAATGTCACAATTATCTCTGTTGGAATTAACTTACACTTTGACTATCTCACTTCATCCAGCTAACATATCACACTGTTTAAGCAACTCCTTAATAATCTTCAGAAGAATTATAGATCAGGTGAAGTGTTATCGTTTTTATAACACTTAAGCCTATATTTATTATTTATTGATGCTCCATCCCATAAACAGATAAAAGTTGATTAAGGCGACAACTGGCTAGGAATCTATCGTCGGTGCCTTGTGTTTCCTAGTTTGATAATCCGAAAACAATGGGTTGATTATGTCCGTCAAAGTGAATTTAAGGACATTGGCGCCATCCTAAGCAAGATTACAGTACATCAATGAACTACACGACGAGTCCAATCTAATAGCAATGAGTAGGAGTAAAGCGGCTTTTGTCGGAAGCTAGTGAGACAGACATCGTTGAAACCGTTTGTTATGGCCATTGCAAAGATGAATTTATAATTTTTAGACGTTTGTTTCTTTCATTCGGGTTGCAACGTTGCCTGATTTGTCTCAGTGTAGGATTTAGTGGAAAATTGTAGATGAGCTGAATTACAAGTACTTTGCCATTTCACTTTGACATACAGAATGCAGGGGGATAAACGATTGGAATGACAGGAATGAATGATTTCTTTGCAGATATAGCTTAAAGTAGAATTAAGAAAGACGATGAATAGTATCTCCCATGATAGACGCATGACAACTACGTGATAGTTGAAACTTCACTAGACTGTAGTCGCCTGCTACTTGCTGTTGAAGAATACGGTAGTTCTCTACGCTCTAATAGTTTTCTTGTCTCTTAAAAAGCTATGTTGCTATCTACATCAGGCATTAGACTCTATATAACTGTGCACATGTGGACCTTGATGTATGTAAACATCGTAAGCAAGGATTGAAATTGTGCCACTTTACCATTGAGGACACCATCCAGCTGAATCTATCTTTTCTTAGTAATAAGTTAACAGAAATTGAACTAGCAAAATATTTTGGATGGACAGGCTAACCACCAAGATCCAATGTAATCGAACATTCTTGTTATAGTGCATCAAATAGTGGTCTTCGCGTTTTATTATACCTAGAAATCAATTGATTTGAGGTGAAGAGGAATAAAAAATCGAACTTTAGTTCAAGGCAACTTAATACCTGATGCTTTGAAAAACCTATCTGATGAGTTGCTATTCAACAGGAGCGTTTATGTTAAGAGTAAATCTACAAATTGAATCATGACTTTCTAACATTATTAATAAACATTGACTTGGCCTAAGAGGTCTTCTTCTGCAGTCACCTACTCCACATTAGCAGGAGGAATTTGCCTTTAGGTCATTTTTCTAATTCAATCAAATTAATAATGTACATGTGCATATGCGAATTAGTAATTGGACATGTAATTGTAGCTTGATTAATAATATATCAAACCTCTGTTTTTATTGCAGCAATATTCACGATTGACATCTGGCGTACCTTTTCCGAATCAATGGTTGTAATATAAGACACAATGACAAAAGTCAAAAATGTTATATTGTCGAAAACATTACAAAACGAAAATTTCCATTATCAGCATGATCGTTAATCATGAGCCCAATCAAATTCAAATGCCGGTTCCTTGAATTCATCTGAAGTAGTGGATTCGCATTCATCTCTCCAAGGCAACAGGACTTGCATGGAAAGCAAATGCATTTGACTATACACTGAATTTATCAATTTCTGAAAATATTTGAAACACTTACGATACCTACTAAGGATGCTTTGCACCTGCTGTAACAATCTGCGATTATTTCGTCATTATTCGAATTCGGGGAAACCTAAACAAGTAGCGCATCATTTTGTTTTCAGACAAATTTCTCTTGTCTGTTGATAGAATTATGACTAATATATTCGCTCGAGTTGTAGTGTCTTCAACAAAGCATGATCAATGAATTAACAATGATTGGAATACGTTTTGAATATTCCTTCACTTCCCAGTCGGTTTGGCTTTGATCTTTGAGATATATCTGCATATCCGCGTCATCTTCTTTCGTCGACGTAATGTGATTCAGTCTAGCTTGCGGCAAAAGATTTTCATTTCGATTTCGCAAGAGTATGAAGTTTCGTGACCCTTTCCTAAGTGTATTTTCGGTTTCACTCAGTTTGCTGTAAAGCAAATTACACGCGTGAATCAATACATATATTCAGCCGGTGACATCTGGAATCAGGCAATATTTTACATCAGGGTCAAATGGCGTCTTCCAGTGTAGCCTAATTGATACAATAAATAAACAATTTTCGATGAATAACAATTATAACTTGCGGAATTCCGACCTTCGGTCGAAATTGTCGATGTGATGTCATGTCAGAACAACAACACTTTGAATGAAGCGCAAAAGTCAGTGGTATATATCATAGAAATTAACGTTGATAGCTACCCCCGAGAGTTTGAATTCGTCGAATTGCAAGCTTTCAATCAATATTTTGACGATGCCCCTTTATGCATAATGACATTTCATGATTTTTCTTATGCTCACTTATTTCTCACAGCGGAGGGAGCAGCTTATCATTAATAGTTTGATCATGTTATCGGAAATATGCAGGCAGGCCTATATAGCCACCATATTTTCCATTAGCTTAGCAATTGATCAGAGATTCTGCTAAGATGATGTGGAATGCGTAGCTATAAGTGATCTGAGCTATGTATTACCCTCCACTGTATGAGAATGAAGAAATAGCCTCATTCACTATTTTTTTGGAATAAGAAAGTTTAAATTATTCTGTAGCAATTAACTTACTATAGGTTATTGGCTATTCATTAACATCCACCTCATGAAAATAATATTTTCTTTATTTTCTGGCTTTTTTGAATGGAAATGGATGGTTCAGAAATGCTTTCCTCACAATTTCAGCTATCTACTATGAATCAGTTGCTTAATTAACTGATAAATGGAATTTTATTGAGAGTGCTAGTATATTAGTAGATGACATATAGAAAACTTCTATAAAAGTGTATATTTCTAAAAGCATCCTTCTTGCTTTACTCAGTAGACATATATCAAATTGAGCAAATAAGCAGCAAAATGCACTCAGGAAGTGAACGAAGGATTGTACAAAAGATTGTCTCATTGGCAAGAATTGCCACTTCCTCGCTATCAAATGTGGGCGTACTCATCTCGATTGCTATATATGGAAGATATAGTTTAAAACTTTTCATTTAGCACATCATTTTGCTTTGATTCAATCTCCTCACGGAAGCCATCTAAACTTTATATGCATAGTCCACATTCGTAGATTCGAAAAAAGTTAAGTTTCGGCTTTCTGCATGAACTGGCATGAGGTTTTTGTGATGATGGTCGCGTACAGAGATCAAAAGATATGGAAAAAATCAGAAAATCCATCTTTTACCCTGATTTCTATCACAATGGAACAAATTGAGAAGGCTTCGTTTGCACATTATGTTTTCGAAATGCACGAAATAGGGCACTTGATGTATCCGAACCATAGAGATAGATGGCCTTGTCTGCGTGTCTAGGTCTAGAGATGACATTCCTCGATGCTGATGGACAAGGCTATAACTAGACACGAAGGTTAAGAAAGTCAATTTTCCATTGAAAGTAATACAAATCCAAGTCTAGATTCTGTCGAACAAGAACATTGACACCACAATAGACGTACAGTCAGTATATCTAGATCATGAAAAGTCGAGCGGTCTGAATAACAATTCTATTTGACGAACTTGTCACGGAGAAAAATTAAGTCAAGGACATGCACTTGTCACTTGACGGATGTCTCAACCTAATGGTTTAGACGTGTACATGTATGCTCACTAACTAACACGAGTTGCTCTGCGCGTGCTTGGCCAATCACGTAAGCGAGCTGGAGATGAACATCACCATATTAATCTCTATCACCTGCTGCCGTTGAACACAATGACTGGAACTCACAGACAGACTGAAATGAATCCATCTCTGTGAGCCGAGCAGAATAACATTCAATAGCTGATTGTAAAGCCATGAGTTCAAATTTCGGCGAACAGTCCCAATTCTAAGATCTATAAATAATATGATGCAATCTGTCTGCGAGAAAAATGAAAGTAAGATAAAGGCTTAGGTTTGTAAGCCTAGGCCAAAAGTTAAGACATGTTTCATATCTATTTCATGAACATCAGGAATCGAAATATGTCTCATTTTCTCTTGCAGCAGACAGACGTCTTCGCGATCTTCCACTCGTCCTCACTCGTCTCGTCAATCTCACACACGAAGCTCCATCGATCCCTCACCAGACACTGACGTTTATCATTATCCGACTTCTGCACCAGCTCCCACTAACGCCGTCCTACCGCGCCCTGCCACAACAGGTGGTTTTATCGCCGCTGCCACCGAGAACTCTCCATCGGAGCGCTACCGACATGTCATCCGCAATGCAGCGGTCGATTATCCCCTTCGTCCCGTCGGAGACGGTGCGGCATCGGGACTGGGCGGTCCACCTTCTCCACGGCATTCAAAGCGGCAAAGTCATCGGAGGAACCGCGATTTAGCCATGCAACACGTGGCAGAATGGTTGCAACGA
Source organism: Prostheceraeus crozeri (assembly GCA_907163375.1). Classification (NCBI taxonomy): domain Eukaryota; kingdom Metazoa; phylum Platyhelminthes; order Polycladida; family Euryleptidae; genus Prostheceraeus; species Prostheceraeus crozeri. Next base: position 437,159 of record CAJQUW010003247.1, read on the forward strand.
GAACCTTTACAAGTGTGGACTGGTGTTGGCCGAGATGGACCTTGTGGGACAGATGATGGACCTAATCCTGATGATATCCCACCTCGAGTGGTCATCCATGAGCATCGACATGTTCATGAACATCACCATCATTACTACTATCATCATTATCACGATACGTAAACTGTCCGTGATAAGCATACCTCCCAAATTGTAATGCATTTTTTCACTGGCTTAAATTATATATCTGGAAAGCATCATCAACGGTAGATTTTTTTAAAAAAATTATCAATAAGCCGTTTGTCTTGTCGATTTAGTAATTTAAAGTTTGGTGCTCATCTCATTTACTTTTCATGAATTCATAGGATTTTGACTTTAGGTGAATCCAAAACAGCTTTAGTATTCAGCCAAATTTGCCATTAATACTGAAGTTGTGGTAACGGTTTTCTCTAGTCAGATGATTTTTAGCAAATGATGAAGATGATTTTTTTCATATCCTAATCCTTCATAAGTTGATTTCCATACACAGATATTTGTAGAATTCAAGAAAACATAATAATTTTCGTATAGTAAGAAAGTTTTTGTGGAAATCTTATACAGGCCTTCTAAGCGTATATGAGAGTCTTGACAGTATTAAAATTGATTGCAATTCTAGACTTGTTAACATCTCACCAATGACAATGAATTGTATATAAATGAAAACAATTATCTTATGATTGACATTTTTTGATGCATCGTGAAAAAATGCATTACCAAAGAATTTTGGATTGGTGCTTGGCAGGTATTCTCGTGTGTGATACAGACGAGTATGTGCTTCGAACTGCAACTGCGAGACAATCATTGATGGTGCAAATCTTTGTTCGTCCCACCCATTTTTATCCCGCACGCTGTGAAATTCCAATGTCATTTCAATCGCCATATGTCCTTCATTTGTTGACCAACACGCTCCAAGTGACAGTATTATTGAGATACCTGCCTGTATTCTGCGTTGGTTGTATTCCTCGTGTGTTCTCCTATGTCTGTTGCTTTTGTGAGCAATTGGATGTCTTGATTCTCTTTAAGACATTTCACATTTTCATTCTTTCCAGAATACATTTCTATCTTTACAAATTTCAAAGTTACTTCATTTATCTCATTTTTACATTCACAATGTTCATAATGTTCTCCAATCCTCTTCATGATCATTATTTCGACTATCGCTGGTCTCTCCTCTCCCTTAAAAGGATAAATCTGATTACGGTTTCGCAATATTTTCCATATTTTCATGTAACCCCACCTTTTGCTCTGGCGTGCGCTTGTAGTTCCCCGTCCGAACTGATCATAACTGATTCCTATTTTGTCACTTGTTCATTGAAATGATTGTTTACTATATAATCAACTGTGTACAAAGTCAGACCATGAAAAAGAACAGAGTCAGATATCTGTCCTTATCAGTTAATTTTGACATTTTGTATGCGATCTGCATGCGCCATCATCAAGCATTATTTTCTTATTAGAAGACTGCGTGGTATTCAAATTATCAATCATCACAAACAAAAATAATTAATCACTTTTAATTTGATATCAACAATGAAGCAGCTCATATATGAATAGAATATGGATTATGAACAAAATAAGAATATTCTATGTAGGACTATTCGTCTTTACAAATTTTCCAAAATATGTGTGTATTTCAATACTACTTCTCCGAACGGTAAAAGATGAAAAAAAGCCAGATAGATACATATTCCTCTGCTTAAGTGAGTGATGTTATAGCGTCACTGAAAAGGATAGGATAGTGAAATCATCAGTAGTTGTAGCAGTCAGAAAATATAGGCCAACAGTTTGAATTTGAATGTTGGCCTATAATAGATTCAAGAGTTTTCATTTAAGTAAATATTTCACCATCTCTTGAGCACAATTGAGATTACGTTTGATGATTTCATCACGGTACTTTCTGCTCTTCATCGATAGATCTTCGATATATGAAATTCTTCCTTCAAATATCGACTCTAACACACTCTACTTGCGTGAGCAGTCACCCATTTAAAGACTCGTGTTCTAACTGGTACACGTTAAGCTAAAATAATCTCATATCCTAAAATGCCCTATATATTGAGTTATTTGATATGTAATTAAATTCTATCTTCACAAGTAAGAAGTTTGGTAATGAACATATGACCTAGTTTCTTAATGCATTTGTAAAACTTGGTGACATGTGATGATGATACGATGACAGATTGTCTAACTAGCAATGTTGTTCTCCTCATGGGTTTCGACAGCACATCATTTTTCAAATACAGTGCATTGTCTTTCTATGGATGCATTAAAAAGCACAGTGCATCAAATGCAACTTATTTGAAAATTTTTGATTGACAGCCTCAAATGTCATCAATATATCATCAACGGGAAATAATAAAGTAATAATTAGAAATGGTAGATTGGATTATCTCACGGAATCAAGCTTTATTTTCTTCAAAACGACAAAAATCAACGAATTCCAGTCAGGTAGTTTTACTAACAAGAAACAAACACATCATTCATAGTTTGACTTATCTCATCATCTTTGTTTCTATGAACTGATAATGCAAAAGAGTTCATCTAAGTCAACCATTCAAACTGCTATTGAAATTTCTGAGCTACCGGAATATCTGCCTCAAAACCTCAACGTTTCAATTGATAAAAGGCTTTCAATTATTCTCACTCGCTCAAGTTAAGTCTACTTCTAACAAAGGGTTTAATTCCACTTAACGGACAGAATATTATGAAATGATGTTTCTCGTGAATTTTGGAAAATTACCTTTTATACTTTACTTATAACTTTCTCGCAGTCTTTCTACATGATACAACAATCTTTGTGCTGTGTATTTTGGTTTCAAAATTAAACAGATAATTTAAATTGGAACTTTGTTATTTGACATCTTTCCTTGTTATTGATGTCCTGACATTGTTTGAACATCTACCTCCGCATTCTTGCATTTTGAAATTTGAAAATAATGTAACGTTACATGTATCAATGTTATCATAAACACTTTTCTTGACGATGAAATTCAATTATGTTTCATCAAACTCTTTTTACATTCGCGATTTGTCAGACCATTGACCGGTTTGTATAAAACCAATTAGTTGTCCAGCACTTTTTTGTTTTTCTCTTTTTGCGCCAAATATGGTTCTTATTGACTAAACAGATTGAGTTCGTGGGTTGCTACTTTGCAAGGATTTCCCGAATGAGTACATCTGATGTACATATTGGTCTGCATGCTAATGATATTTATGTTTTGGAAGTTTTAAGAACAGTTAATGCTCGTGTGTATAAGACCAATACGGTACGTACATACAATGTGTGACAATAAAGTTCCAGGACAAATCAAGCAATGTGAAAACAATGAAGATGTTTCCCAAAATAACATTTCAAACTGATGTGCACAATTATTACATTCATGAATTATGGCATTCCCAACACAACGTTTTTAAAAATGTTCGAAGAACTGTCCGAATAAGTTTTGGAATTTCACGCTCGAGATCCTTGTGCACATTATTGGAGAGCAGCAGCAATTCCTTCGAACTTCTCACCATGAGGCTAAAAGTAATTTTGAGTCATCGAAAACATAGAATATGGGAGGGTGCTAGATCTGGTGAATGGATGATAAAGACTAGCAATCGACTAACTGGTCAGAAATTAGCAAACACTCAAACATGAGTGCTCTATGCACTAGACCGCTGTCAAGATACAGAATCATACAGGCCAAATACAGAAAGGATTTTGTCTTTTTAGGAGCTCAGTTTTCTCAATGCCTGTTCAGAATTTCTAGGCTATTTATTTGATTAATTGCCGAAGCTTGTTCAACAAGTTACGCAATTCCATGAATACCTTGAAAACATGCCAGAATTGTCTTAATTTGTGGTTATGAATTAATATTTTTTTGGTTTTGGTGAAGCTGGACGATATCTCTACATGGTCTGCCTGTTTCGTCTAAGGATCCTCGATGAGGATCATCTTTGACCTGACTCAATATGTGCAAGGTTTCAAAGGCATTTTTACCCATTTGTCCTACTTCACAACAAGTTTGATGTTGACACGTTGTTCAGCGATACTCTCTGTTATTATTCTTTTTAGCTTCGACATTTTGGTATCAACCAATTAGTAAACAAATTATTGATATTGACATTGCGTTGAGGCGATGAGAGTCATCGATATCAATTTCTAGTCATTTCAGCAATAGTAATCGAATTTCAATGACTTAGCTAGAAGAATTTCAGCAATAGCAAATAACAGCAGTAATAGCAGCAAGGGAAATACAGATATTGAGCTGAACATTGAAAGCTTTTGGATTCCTACAACATTAGCAAAGAATGTGTCCAACCCATCTTCGTTATTTCAAAAGAATTTCAGCCAGTCCGGGATATTTTTTACACCTTGTATAAATGCATGCAAGTTGCAATCGTCGGAAATTTACTATCAACACGACACGAAGATTTCAGCCGAAATGCGAACGCGAACATGACTGCGTTATATTTGACACCACACTGACACGTACACCTTGGATTCACCTCAGCCGAGCCGATGGCAGAATATTTGAATAGCAAAAAACGTGGCATGAATAAAATGGGGATGTTCGATAATCGGACGCAATCAAAGTTGATGCAGGAAAAACATATGGAAAGTTTTCTGGTATGATGTCGAACCATCGTTGAAAAAAACTAGATAATAACAGTTGTTTGGTTTTGAATTGTACCTGTTGGAAAATGTAGCATCGGTAAAACTTGTCGGAAAACCGCACCAAAAACAGAATGAGGTAAACGATGAATTGTTGGTCGAAATCAGAGAAAATGATTGCCAGAAAGTTGGAGACCGGTTGAGGGATGTCTCTCAAGCGAAAATGAAACAAGGACGACGGAAAAGAAAATGCATGAGACATGTTGTTTCGAAGATTTATAGAAGCTCAGTTTGAATCAGACCTAGCCTATTTCAAAAGCAAAGGAGCAAAGGACCCTGAAACTTCTTTTACACTATCTGTAAAGTGAATGACGCACGAATAACAGAAATATAGGCATCAAGTATTCTTTTTGCTTCAAAATGCAACGATGCCCAACACATGATATGGCAGAGGGTGGGAGGGCGAGTGCAAAATATCCAATTATTCCGATTGGATATTTGTACACGTAATGCCATTAAAACAAATCGCATAGCACATATGATTGCATATGATCCCATTGAAAAACCTATACTTCACAGTGTCTATCACTATTGTCTATTAATCCGTCCTTCATCATTCTGTTTTCTCAAAACAATTTCCTATTGCCTTGTTTATTGCTTAACAATCCATATTTACACTTGGAGAAATGCTAAGCTGCCACAAAATAGACGAGGCAGACTATCTATCTCAGACATATTTGACTTGTATGTATTGAAGCTATATTCAATATCAATTGCTCTCGCATCGTCACCATTTCATGTTGGCATCTGTGCGTTAAGTTAATGCTAAATTGACCTCGGAATTGATTAAATTACTAAATATTCTCGTCAATTTGAAAACTAAATTTGAGAGTTCTCACCACTAAATTGATCAACAGATGAATTGTGAATTTCAATTGTTGTCGACTTTTCACAACTTTTCATGGCTTGCAAAATCAGGTCACTTTTGAAGGGAGGTGTTTTATTTGATTCAAAAAAAGGAAAAGCCTACAATCTGATTTGGCCTACTACAATTTTTACTTTCTGTCGAAAGTGTTAGGCATGTACTTTTGGATACGTCAATAGAATCGAGAAGTCTATGGTGTTAGGTAGAAAACCCTTTTAAACGAGCTTCAAAATATCTTTTTTAACTGAGCGAATCTGAAAAGAAAGACAGTTTCATGTGTAGCTGCTGTTTATAAATGATTTCAAAGTTTTAGATAGATTTTGTTGTAGCTGAATGGAGAAAATGAAGTGTTTGTCGGTATGATCAGGGCCAACAGATGAGTGCTTACAGAGTTGAAAAGGTTCGCATTCAGATAATTAATTCAAGGTTTGCTTAGGGAATGGAGAAGCTCTTTTGGAAAAAAAATATGGAGGTGTATGTTATGAGTGCCGAACCTACAATTCGTCATTTCTAACTATTTTAAGTGCTAGCTTCCCTAAATTGACTTTGTTTAAGCAGAATTTTGGTAAATAGCTTCAGACGCAAACAATATATAGATCAATAACTACTAATTATATATATTATATATATATATATATATAACCTTCCGGGAAATTGAAAACGATCAATTTTAGTTGCCGAACTTTTTCTGCCGAGTATCTCGACTTTTCAAGGCAAACTGATTTATTTTTGAAAATTAATATAGAGCATTAGGAGATATTAAAACATAGATAGATGTATCAAGTACATAAAAATGAACACAGAAATTACAAGGCATTGAGGATAGGGAGGAATTTCTTAATAAACATAGCTTCCTTTACCTCCCTACCATTTCTGTTGGCATCTGGGGGCAATTGAAAAAATGGGATAGCTTTGAATCGGCCAACTGAGCAGGTCGCTATATGACGACTAAGCTTTAATATACTATAATGCATGATTTTGTAAGACTTTCTATGTCCGCAGGTTAATAAGTTCCACGAAGCAGGTAATTATTTTCCTGACTGGAAATTATTAACCTGGTTCAGACTTCTATGGAAAAAGTCATGCATTATAACAGATAATGCATAGATTTCTTCGGTCATTATTTGTCATAATAACCTCGAGCCTTCGGCTCTCGGTGATTATAGCAAATAATGACCTCAAATCTATGCATTATCTATTACATAGGCCTCGTTGTTAATTTGCTGCCTATGTATAGTCATCCTGTTCTTAAAGGCATCACCTGTTTGGCCGATATAGAACTGGTCACATCCACAACGCACCAATTTGTAGATAACATTTTGTGACTTGCAATCCAAATTTTGTTTAATATAAAAGAAATCGATCTTGTCACCGGCTACAATTATATTGCAGCATTTACATCGTGGTTCTCCGCAACGTCGCATACCATGAATCGTCATTCGGTTTTTATACGAGAGAATATTTATCAATGATCGTGGTTGCCTGAAGCTTCTTATTATTTTCTTATTTTTAAAAGGGTCTAAATTCGCAATAAAATTCGAAATTGGATTAATGACCTGTCCAAAGATGTTTGGGTTATTTTTATAAAACTCATGTATAAAGGGAATCTTATGAATAATGAATATATACATATATATTCACATGATTGCTTTTATATTTTGAAATTAGTATTGAATTAAATCCGAAAAACGATTTTGTAGCCATGTGCAAAGGGTTAAGACTGTTCTATTTGTCCCTTTGACAATGCAGCTGCTAAATTAATACCAGTAACCTCATCTCATTTATAATATTGCAACATGCGGTGATCGCATTTTACGGCAATGCGTACTTATATGAGTCGCTAATGTGTCATCATATCAATCTTAACACTTCAAAAGGCAGTTATGAAGACTGATCACATATCATCAAAGCAAAGTTTTATAGTTTGCGTAGATAAATCGCATATCGCAAATCATTATTTGAAAGCATAATTTTGAACCATAACACTTGTTGCAAAGCAAGTCGTGTCTTTTTTTGTACACGAATTATGTAGAGTCAGAGTCGGTCAGCATATTAAAGAGAAATTTATTTCAGAAAAGTTGGAAGCAGTCCTAAAAAAGAATTTCACTATATGTGAGCTCTTAATGGCTCTGCAACGCTACTCCGAAGCACGTATGTGAAGTTGGTGGAACCACCCAACGGAACCATTATTTATTGCCGCAAGATTTTATTCGTAACAACTTCCACTTAATCAACGTCAGCTTCTTGATCACGAATATGGGCTCAGATCCCAGAGATTCGCAGTCGTGTTTGAAGAATTCAAGTATATAGGTAAAAGTGGTTCCGTTGTGAACTTAGCGGAACCAACTTCTTAGTTTCGCTGATAAAATCAATTTTATTTAGCCACTACATAATATAATTTGTTATGCTGATTACAAATATATGCTTCATTTTTCACAGCAATGCAATTAAAAACAATATCACAACATATTCAATCATTTATGTATACGTGTGTGAAGTTAGCGGAGTTACCCAACGGAACCACTTTTATAGCAGCGTGATTCTATTCGAAATAAATTTTTGATTTTAAGACAAGTAACTTGCCAACTGATAAATTATTAATTGATAATTAATTTATCAATTTCCAGATTACTTGTCTAAACATGAAATGAGTAGCGCCTGTGTGAAGCACATCAATCTCGGATGGAGCATTAAGTGATTGCAGAATGAAATGCGCCCTCCACGTGCCTGCGTTAAAGGAATGCCTCTCTGGCTAGTTCACGCTCTCAACGGATGGTCCGGTTGCATTGTGGTTAGATGGTATGCTTGCACGTCCTCTAGCTCCAATGTCGCTGGTTCAAACCTATCCACGACTGATGAGGCCCAACAAACCGAAACATGTCTCGTGGTGGTTACATCCGTTGAGCTTTGATAGACTATTGCTTTATCAATTTCAGCCTTCTAATCATGAATCTGGGCTCAGACTCCACAAATTCGCAGTCGTTATTGAGAAATTCAAGTTCAAAGATACATGTGGTTCCGCTAACTTCACACACGTCTACGAAGCTTATCTTTTTTGGTGAACATTGCTTCATTTCTTTTTACCGCAGGTAGGGATATGTAGTGTCAATCATGTCGGGGACAAAAGAGAATACATTGATAGATTAGATCATCTACATTAGATCTATCAGAGAAGATTTTTGTGTGCACGCATCTACTAACGAAATAACATGTCGCAATTTCTCAGGTATCTGTAAAACCATAATTTGACACAGAAAAGAGATAATATGAAAAATGTTTCACTATTGAATGGCTTCTCACAAACCGTGCAAAGGGGAATCGAATGCCTCCGAAAACACAATTAACATCACGACTGACAAGACAAACAAAGCAGCTATTGGAATGCGATTTACACTGAGATTGGTAAATTTGTTCATTATTCGAAGGTCCAAACATTATTTATTTTCAAAATTGTATGTCCAAAATGCCGTCAGACTGAAATCTCCCTGTGAATTAAACAAACGACTGAGCGTCGGTCATACAAAGACTGAGTTTCATTTCCTTTCAAATATTGTCGAGTTTAGATTTTCATCCCTCTCATTAGACTGAATCTGATATTCACTGAATTTCCATCTACAAATGCCAGCGAAATTTCGAATACAAATTCACTATGTCATTGCGGTTGTTGACTTGTTTAGTGAATATCATATGAACTTGTACAACGGCAATTAGATGTCGCAGCACTAGTGGTTATCGAAATTGAAGGCCAAGACAGAAGCATGTTTATCATATCCTCACTCATTGTACATGATGAATATCCACACATTTTCGCACACGGTTCTTGCAAACGATACCTAGATTACATGCATGAAATGAAAATTTTGATGAAATTTTTGTTCAGTTCCACGATGAATACATGTACTGCACAGCAAATTAAGTCAGGTTCAGACTAGTGTTATGGACTATCTATTCGAAAATATATTTAATGAGATTCATAATGTGTAATTATGCTCTTTATAGAATCATTGTTAAACTGTGGCTACGTCTTGCATGTCCTGTGTCCTGTGGCCACATCCTCTGTTTAACTAAAAAGAGATGGCGCGGCGAGAAATTACAAAAAGACTTTTTAATCAACAGAGGCTGATGCCTACAGATACATCCGAGTTCGACATGGGTCTGAGTCTACGGGATGTGTGGGATCAGTTCCTGAAACGGATCGGGTCAGGTCTGAATTCTCAACCCACGGATTGACCTGTGCGTCTGACTCATTTCAATATGATGTCATTTTATCATTTTATATTTTATATGTCATGATGTCAAATTTGCTTAATTCTGTCAAATTAGAGAAATCTAGTTTGCATTGAATGGTGCTATATATCATTCGTATGGAATGGTGTTTTCTGACTTTATTGCGAATAATATACACCTTTATAAGGAAGCAGCTGCCGGAATCACATCGTTCATTTTTCTTTAAATTCCATAGGAAGCCCGTGGCTAAGTTACTCCCATTGCCCATCGGACGGGTAGCACATGATTGCCCAGTATTTTGTCTTCCGAATTTTATCTCCGTATTTTGTCTCTCTGACGTCAGAAGAAATTTGATCGGTCAATAAAAGGTTGGAATAGCCTTTCTGCACCTTTCTGAGCACTTCGTTACATCATTTTGTGCCAAGTCGCTTGAGAATCAGTAATCACTTTTTGATTCCTTTTTCGCGTACTGCCAGACGGGCAAACTCTTTTTTCCCTTGGATTTGTGTGGAAGCAAATGAATTTTTGTACAAAATTTAGCCACAATTGTTGTTCTCTTATTGATTACTTTTGTTTTAGTGATTGTCTTACATGATTATTGCATTGAATTGTATTGATGATTTTCATTATTTCAAATATAAACGCATCTCTCTCTCTCTCTCTCTTCGTTGTCTACCACGCTCTCGTACATGAGCACACTTCTTACGATAATATTCGTACAGCAGTTGTGGTGACGAGCGAGATATGGCTATGCAGCTGTTACGCTGGTCGTAAACGGAGGGTCAGTATAAAACTACATTAATGAAGAGTATTTTAACCATTTGCTGTCACCGTCAGACATACAGAATGGGAGCACAAAACATGCAAAAGTTACTGTCAGCAGCTTTCATTCTCAATTGTATAGATACACGGGGCCGATAATAGCGGTTCGCACATGCGGAATCGGCTAATGTGCGAGTAGTTCAAGAAATAGAAAGAACAAGATTTATTGAAAATACAATCAAGTCTTCATCTCTTGAATTGCTCTTCTTTTGTGGTCGCAGCTAGCATTTCTTTATAGTTTTAATGTAATCAAAAACAAAGCCAAAGTTGTCGCTGTTCAGGTAATACAAGATTTAACATCGTTTACATCAGCAAATTGATTACATATCATTTTTGACATCACATATCTGCATCATTGTATCTTTGCAGCATATTGAAGATATTTTAGATGGGAATATCCAAGAAACTAATCAATTGAAATTCAAAATACAGATAATAAGTAAACCCTGTTTTGTTTATTCTGGAAAACACATTAGGTGCAGTCTTTCTTCCATTTGGCTGTTATCTATCCCACTCTCATTCTTTCGTATAAATAAGAATGTTACCTGAATTCAAACATTTTAGAGCGGAACGATTCAATTCAATTTCATGAAGTCTATCCAATGACTGAACCTAAATTCCGGATGCAATATTGAAATTGGAAATATTGGTAGATGCGAGAGATGTAAATGCTATTACATATTGGTTTTTAAAATGTATAATCAGACACAAAGAGAGAGAGTGTATGTGTTAGCCAGACGCATGCATTAACATTGACGTTAAACGCTACAAACATTATTGAATCAATCCACTTCAAAAATCATGTAGTTATGGATCACTTTTCAGAATATTTTGGGTTTCAAGCTCTTTCCTTGTTTCTTTTAACATTCATTCATATTCTGAATTGGAAATTGGGATTGCTAAAGACTTTTTCCATGCTTTTACTTTTCCATCATGAAGACTTTTTCTAAATATCCACAAGCCTTGAGGACACTAGGCTGAAGCTTGTAACATTGGTTGCAGATGGAGCGATTTTTAAAAGTCAATTGCTTTGATTTAATGCAACCAGAAGATCCTCAACGATGTATTTGAGAAAAATGAATCTGTCGTAAAATAGGTGCTGGTAATATTTTCTCAATTCTTTATTATTTGTGTTATCAAATCGGAATTTTTATTTTTGGATTTTGAAATACATAATCATATTTGATGAGATTGAGCTGCCTTGACGATTACACCATATAATGCGATTTCGCTTAATATGTGTATGATGTATATGATGGGCCTACACTGACATTAAGATGCATACTGAAGCAAACTGATGCTATACTGACTCGAAGTGGATGTTGAGAACTGCAGTCACAAATCACTTTGCTTGAATCATGAAAGGTAACATGATAGCTAGCATTTTGGCAAGTAGTAACTATAATATTAAGGTGACGTTGAGAATTCAAATCAAGTTCAGTATGAAACAGATGATTATTGTTTAATCACACATACTGACCTGTAAATATATTTGATTTTCCCTTGCAATTAACCCATTTTCACATTTATCTTTATTTGTTTTCGAATAAGCTAGCATGCATGTTAAACTTATTGTGTACATAAGGCTATTGGCATCTTGTTCAAATAGTTAAAAACATGATTTTCAAGCGAATATCATTTCTCCTGACCAATTTTAGATACATTTGAAAGCAGTGTTCTTCAGCACATTTAACACTCACAAAATTTTAGTGAAATGTTGGATGGATATGTAAATTAATAATTTACTTGATTAGCACAGCATTGAAGTCATGCAAATAACAAATCTGAAAATCAACAGGTTAAAATTGCCATTTCTGTCGTAGAACCTTAATTTCTGATCGTCTGTTTAAACTTTCGTGCACACTACAGATGAAGTCAGTCATAGGAGATGAAATTGTGCCGCATTCAATTTAACTGAACGCTGCAACGGTAAATAAGATAGTCGAATGGCGTATTTTGTTTAATTTGGTCAATTGATAATCAATCATCAATCGATTAGATCAATAATCAGCATTTTCGCTGTATGACCTTAAAACTACGATCAAGTGTGTATTATTATTGCCATGACAAATGATTTAATGCATTATTATAATTAGTGTAGAATGCTTCATGTTTAAAGGAGTAAATTAGAACATTTTAACGGTAAATATTATCACCCATCAAACACCTCAGGACAGTAGATTTGAGGTAACAGTAGATTTGAGGGATAGTAGATTTGTAGTGAAATCAGCTTTTAAGGTCAACTTGCACATTGCATTTCTAGAAAGATCAGAAACATTTCTTGTTTGTAGCCAGTTCATATGTCAATTCTGAAAGGATTTAATGAGATCCAGTAGGCCTTCCTAGAGTTCGATTTAGAATATAATTCGAGTTTCTTCCTTGCAACTATTAATGTCTTTAAGCAGACATTCTCGACATTCAGGATGAGAATTTGGAAATTGACTACATGTGAAAATAGGACTTTAAAATATGAAAGTTGCAATCTGACAACGATATCTCTCGTCTCAAAGCGTTAATTGTGTTCATGGTTCATGTCAACTTCGATGGCAAACGATATTAATTATGTACCTTCCTTCCACGCGTACAAAATTGAGAATACTCATGCAATTCATCATCATGAACCACGATGAAAGCTAGATATCCTTGCAAGCATTTACTATGAGCTCCGATTATTTACTAATGTGACAATCATTCATCTTCATATGTTCGTGATTTTCTGTGTTTGGTTGCTAAATAGGAAATCAAAATTGCAGGATGTACATGAGCCAATCGAGGGCAAAATTCTTCGGTAGATTGATATTTCTGTAGGTTAGAATTACATGTAAATATGAGCTAAGAACTTTCAAGAGGAATTAAGAACATTTCCTCATGTGAATGACATAATTCACTTCGATACGGTTTATTGTTAGAACATTCTTAATTATTTTTCATCAGATCAGTGCAATATTTCGAATGCTGTTGGGGTTTCTGCGTATTTTATTACCTATATTTGCTGACTGCTACTTCATCTCTTAAAATATGCTTTTGAATTCGTCTCTTAGCAAGCAGTAGGATGGCTGGCTCATTTTGAATAAAGCATCAAAGCGCCTGGAAAATCCCTTCTCTTGACAACATTGAAAATGCCGTTAGATGCAGACATGAAGGCAATTGCAAAAGAAGAAATTCTGGTAAGATGATAGGTTGGACTGTTGAGATCTCGATCCACTATTAAGTGGCACATTATTCCCCGAAAAGTGCATAGAAAAGCTGAAGACTGACATAGTCAACTTTATGATAAACTTCTATGGTGCAGTGATCATTCTCTTGACCCCTGATTTCAACGTCCAAAGAATTTACACACTAATCATCGCTTCCACCTGCTAACTAAGAGATTATGTGGATAAATTTTCAATAGGATTTCATCGAAGTGCCGATAAAAGAAAACACATTTAATGTCATCGACTACAGAGAAGCTTGGCTTGTCGGAACTTCTTGTCATGATAACAAGGACACCCGTCATAAACCTAAACTCCCTGCAAGCCAGGAAAAGGCTTGCCAGGAGTAAGCTGGAATTCTAACGCTAAGGAATGCATGTGCTTTCTCAAAAACAAGTCCTCCTACAGTATGTTTTTGCTTTATACCACATAATGTTATGCCAGTATAAAATGAATTACACATAATATAACTGATCAGCTATTTTGTCAAATTGTAGGTGCGAAAATATGAGAGTTACTTGTTAGACATTATTTTAAACGTCTGCATTAAAAAGCATTATAAAACATTTAAACATTTCTACATTTATAATAGTATGTGTTTCAGTAAAAGTTCATTTGACAGACCTGCATTATGACTTAAGATGTTCACATTCCAAAATAAAAATGCATTTCCATTAACGCTTCTAAATTTATCAATGCCAAATCGAAAGTAATGAAAATTCGCAATGAAAAATATATTTATTATGAAAATGGCATTGGGAAATGCAAGCTCATGATCATCAGTGGACATTTAATTTGATACCATTCCAACATAAACCTCAACAAGCTCGGATGAGACATCAAGAATGATGGAAAGAATGATGATGCTTCGATTTACAAATGATTGTGCCAAGCAGCAAAAATCAAGAGATAGCTTACATCAATGACATCGGTAGCAAAATATTCTTCTTATATTAACTTTACATTAATCGAGATTGCGCAGACAAATTCACTGTCATCAATGCGATGTTACTTTAATTTATACATTCGTGCGGAGTGCGATAGAATTCCACTTCGAAGATTAAATTAAAAAAGAGCGAATTCATCTTTGTAACGTCTGTTCTCCTGGGATCTAAAATCGCCTTGGTTTCCATAGACAGAACAGAAATGCAAACCTCAGGAATTTCGCAAGGCTTTGTGATTTCCATCGCATTGCAGCCAGCACGTCACCGACTTTGTGTATTTTCTGAAAAAATAGAATAACGAATAGACAGCTGAAATGAAAGTATTCCATTGAAAAATCAGGGTATTGTCGCTTTCATAAATCAAACAATGAAGCTTTGATTCGAAGCTTAAATTCCCAGCATACAAATGTTGAAATGAAATTTCAAATGGTCGTTTTAAAGGGCAGATACTGAAATTCCGATAGCGTTTGGAAAGAAGGTATGACAGAAAGCCTCACAAAATCTGTGGACACCTAATCTCTTTGCTATCATTATTTATTGAACTCTCTTCTTAGTCAAATATGACTGCAAAGTCTACCAAAAATGATACACTGTGGGTGTCTTAAAAATATAATACAAAACCAGCATTGTTGTAGCCACTCATTGCATGATTTACTTTTCCACGAATATTAAATAATTTCTACACTGTTGCTTCAAAGTAATCAGATGCAGTATGAAAGAGTTATTCAGAAACAAATTTCTAGATTGTTCATCATAATTCTATATTCTCCATCTTTTATCCAGTTGTTTTCTAATGGAAATTCGGAATAATAGCAAGAGACATACAATTAAATTTTAAGAGCGCACTTACATGTTATCATGACACATAATCGCATAAAATAGGACATAGAAATCAAATGGAATCTCTGCTCGTATATTACCTAGCAGAAGCAAAGACAACAAATCAGAAGCATTTCGCGAAAACATCAAAGATCTCGAGTATGAATGCCGAAGAACATGTGTGGCACTTTCAAATTATTGTGTGGCTACATCAATAAGCTAAATAATAATAACACTTCTATTGACAACATTCATCCATTAGATAACCGAAGTTAAATGAAATTACACAGTTAGGTTTTAATTTGTAAGAACAATGTACAAGCCATTTCCAACTATTCCATATATTTCGCACAAATGTTGAGTAGAAAGTTCACATCTTACATCTCAGTTGACCTTCACCTTGATAAGTCATCTGATCACAGCTCAACGTGGACAATGGAACTATCTAATTGTGCTCTCCTTCGAGATGGATACGCAACTTGTGATGACACATGACACATTTCCCAGACCCATTACGCATGGAAAATGATTCCTGTCAACAAATAACAACACCTAACTAATTACTATCTTCTAACAGCTGATGAGGGTATCGCATTTTGTGAATTAAAACAAAGAGTTCAGTACCTTTGAGATTTCGCACGTGTTCATAAGGCCAGCCTTTATTTACAGTCCATTCAACCGAAGGACATTCCCCTTTTTTCAATTACTCATCTGTGACGTAGGTCCGTCTTTAATCGACGATTTTTTACATCTTATTGAAGGGAAGCAAATTCAATGCGAGAATCCGACAGAATATATGATGGAGGAAATAGAATTGATAATACAATAAGAGAATATAGAGATCCTTGCTTAATCTTCGGGTTAGATTCTTGTAGCGGAAATAAGTCACACAAGCGAAATACGCGTGCAAAATGATGCTGAAGTTTTGCGTTAATGTTCGCTGATTTTTTACCTCTAGAAGAAGTCAACGACGAAACCCGATCTTATCAAGGTCGTGGCTTTTTGTTACACTCCATAAAAATTTCACTCGCACGTAAAATAGTCAAAGCTTTCAATGTGGGCGACGTCATCCATTAGCCACAAGGCAAGCATAGAGTGTTGTAGACATTGCGGGAAGTTAAGAAAAAGTATTCCCGTCAATTTGAAGACTTGAAAACGTAATAAATAACAAGAAGTCAACTACAATCATCGAATTTGTGGAAGAAAGAAGAGCAATGATATTTGCTTGTGAGTTGTTGTCAGTCATGAAGCATCTTCACTGAGGTTGAATTCATCTCCATAATTTCTCATCAACTTTTTCGCACTGTCATGATTCCTGTGAAAGCGATAGCGTGGCAAATGCAATTAATGTTGAAGAAGCTTTGGAATGGAAGACTGATTATAAACTTAAGACTCATTTCAGAGACATTATTAACCATTGACGAAAGCCTCGTCGGGAATTAAGAAAAACAAAATTATCGACGATCGCCGTGTATCACCTATTATACTTCTACAATTTCAAATCGAAAGAATAAAACTGCTTTTTACTGCCTCCGTACGGGCGTCGATTTTTTTGAATGACACAAATTTTAATCAATTTATAAATTAATTTGTGGATTCATAAGCGGATGCGACCATGATGCTGAAGCAGTCGGTTAAACAAATATAATATAAATAAAAATATTAAACAATATAACTATACATTTCTCGTCGAAAAATCACTATATTTATCTTCAAACTACTCACTTTGCATGTAATAGTTAATGAACTTACAATGATTGATTCCCTAGCTTCAACATCATTTAACGCCGACGTTTAGATATGACTGAGTTGTTATAAAAAACTTAAATGGTAGCAGGTTGGAGAAGCTTCGCTCACTCCTGCCTGTTTAGAATAAAATTCATTTAGGATTTTCACTCTTCACTATTGATTTTTTACTGATTCTGCATATAGATGACGGTTGCACTGTTGTTGAGGTGTGTAGATAGTGCACTAAGTTTTCTCCTTGACTTGTATTTGAATCCTGAACATGAGAGTTGCAGTTTGAGATACAGGATTTTGGCCCCAGTTTGCAATTAGATATGGGCCTTTGACTCTGAGTACATAAGTATTATTCAGTGGAATGCACTATTCTACGGATTGAAGTTCCTGATCAATGGGTGCATTGCCCTCACGAATTTATAGCGCGATCTCACATAATTCAATCCTATGTATCATGCACTCATATATTGAGGGAACTTGACCGACAAAATGTACACAATGTTAAATTTATTGTGATCGATTTCTGCAAGGCATTTGACCTTATCAGCTAAATCAAAACATTCTCCCCGTTTATATCCATGTTTCATTTTGTCCTTCCCGAACATAGCTTTAACTTTAAAGTGGTTGTCTGTAACAGCTGTATTCCACGACCTCGTAGACTACGAGCATCAGGTGTTTACTTACATCATATGTCGGTCTTAAAGCTGTCCACATCAGGTGCTGTCGCTGTGCAACCCATTTTATCCCATACTTAGAATATTGCATACATAATAATGATTTCTGAATATGTGAGTGATTTGACGTAGATATCAGAATATTTGACGTAATATCAGAACGACCTCAATTCCTGAAAAAATATTTTTATTTATTAATTATTGATTGGTTATTTAAATCAACACTGGGATGATATACTAACAAAATATGAAAAACATGAATAACTCACATCTTGTGGCATAAGAACAGCCAATGAATAAATTCACTTGTGATTGTCAGAAAAACACTTGTCATTTCTCGACAACCTCAATATACAAATTTGCAGATGACATTTTACTTTGCTTTAGATACGCAGATGATGTTGAGAGTCCAAGGATGTGTCGATTGGAGATTGAAAATATCTCAAGATGGACGAGCGACAATGGTTTGAGCCTCAATGTCTCCAAGAACTCACATTTGCTTGATCAGCAAATCAGATCAGCTTCTTGGCTTGCTGAAGTGTGTGGTCGTGCGCTCTTGCCGTCTGATCGAGAGGACAACATTTTCTGTCGGTTTCTGGTGTTAATGAGCCATTTGTGACGATTCTTTTGTGTTATCGTTCCCATAGCCTGGTCTTTCTTGTTGGTGTGGTGGATTTGGTTGAAGGTGGCTTGATTTGGGAGCTTGGGAGTTGCGTCGCCTATTTGTTCTGTTGCTAGTCAAGTCAAGTGGTTTATTATTCGTCGCGTTTTGGTCATTTTTCACACGTCATCAACTCCATCCACTTATTACCATACTGGTGACGTGTGGAGGATTGGACGGAGTGCGTGTTGAAATCAGCTGGGGATGTCTGGGCATCATATAAATATGATAATCATATAGTGTGTTATTGTTAACCCTGTCCAGTTTTTTCCGACGATTTTGATTTTTTTTGATTTTCGCTACGTTGAAGCTGACGTTGATTTTGCAACATCACTCTATTGACGTTCTTCTCATTCTCATTCGTCAGTACGTGAAGTGAGTTGCCTGCTATACAGTTGTCTATGCCGCCGCCAGTCAGTCCACCAGTTCAACAGTCCAGTCCTCAACACGTCGTTCTGCATCGGCAGGTAATTTGAACATTGACCGAATTTCAAACAAAAAAAAGGAATCAAGGAAAGAATTTTAAGTACAAGATTTTATTTATTAAAAAATATTAATAGAAATTTAGAAAAATTAGTCAAAATTGAATAACATCAATAAACATAATCATAACGCAAAAAGAAGAAAAACAGATAAAAAAGAAATATTCAACAAATAAAAGCTGCCTAAACATTTCTGAAAAAAGAAATGACAAATGAAATTAGAAATGATAAGAGGAATCCCTGAAGAGATGATAATCAAGTAGATGAGTCTGACACTGAGACGAAAGTAAAGGAAAGTGAAGTTTCTGATGAATGATCATATGAGATTGCATGAGATTCCACGTGCTTGCAAGAACATCTCGATTCTAAGGGTAGGAACACAACAGCTATCGAACACAGAAATAAACAAGCAAAAAAGCAGTGAGAATAAGCAACAGAGAGAAGAGAGTGCTCGAAAAAAAAAAATGGATTCCAAGGGATTTGGGTTTTCTTTGATAGCGACAAATGCTTAATGATCGAGAAGCTGCCAGGCTGCGGACATGAGTCAAAAGCCTGAGATGAAAATGCCTGACCCAAATATTTACATTCAAAAAGCAGATTATTCGATCGATTCGATGATGATCGATTCGTTCATTTTTGCAATGATTTTTTGCAATGCATTTGATAAAACTAATCGATTTTCACTCTTTCCAATGATTTTTAATCCAATTCCTGATTGCTTTGTTCTTCATAAATATTGTTAAATGATGTTACCAGAAATTGGATAATAAATTAATATGGTAAAACTAGTCGAATTTGTTGTCACCTGAGAAAAACCACTGAAATTCTCAATCATCCTCTGTCCTTTTTTCAGATAGAGGGATTCAACCTTTTTTTCCATTTTTTAGAAAAAAATGTCAACATTTCGTAGGTGTAAAAAAACATCATAGGCCGGTAGTGTGAAATGTCATTGTGAGCCAATGGACCCATTGGAAACGATGTGCAATGTCGAACTTACCTTCAATTTCTTCGCATTTAATTCAATTTTCTTATCCATCGTACATGTCATCAGGGACACATTACCGTTAATCCGAACTTTTGAATGAGACCAATGATCGTTGAATGCATTTTTTGCTATTAATTTCAATTTTCTATGTATTATTGACTGTGGATATTCCTATCATTTATTTTTGGTGTGGATTATTTTAACTAATTTTGAAAACACTGTGAATTCGGCTTTTTCTTTTGGTAATTTAAATCAGCATTCCCACAATCACTTTTTTCCGTCGAGATCAGCTTGTCCTCTGTTGATTACCAAAGTGATAGTCCTCCTCAGAAATTGGTCCGTGGCGAGCTAGCATCAGCAGTTGTTCTCTAATCTCTGCATCTCTTCCTTTATCTTGCTAGAAACCTCAGCTTGCGGAAATTTACAGACTTATTTAAAACATATTGAATTTTCATGACCGATACAACCAAAATGAAATGAAAACACTGTATACAGACTTACTTATATAGACTAAAAGACATGTTTCAATTTTTTCAAAAATTTTCAAACTTTGTTTGAAAAATTTTGAATGATTGAATTTTGTTGATTACGTGAAAGAGTGATAGATTCAAACAAGAAAATAGCTCTTATTTTGAAAGTTTTTCAAACTGAAAATTACAGAGCCTTTGAACGATTCGAAAAAGAAGGAATTAAAAGCAAAGAAAGAAGAATCAGAGAAAAATCTCCTTTGTTCCAAAACAGTACAAGAAAAAGAGGATAAGAAATTGTGATATTGACAATGGAAGTATCAGAAAAGCAAGTTAAAAATCCTTTAAGTTCTTTGGAAGAGCTCAGAAACCGTAAACCAAAGACGAGCTTGAATGAAGAATAGTAAATTTGAGAAAAGTTTGTGAATCAAAGTTTTGGATTGTCCTCCTTGCATGTTACTGAGTGATTTGAATTGTGTAAATGAAATGATTGACCATGAATATGGAAGCAACGCAGTGAGTTGACCAAAGCGAACTAAGCGTGGTTCCGATATGCAATATAATTAACTCGTCCATACATTGAGACAGAGTAGTGATCCTTTTTTTCAAGTGTCATGTTTCCCTGCGATCCCAAAGACTTCACCACCCAAGGATCATTGCTTGGTCCATATATTTTTGTGCTTTACTGCAGTGACATACTCCCGAAATTTACAGATACGTTTCTGCTTCAGTATAATGGAATTCAATAACATATGCGATTGGGTCTCAAAACACAAAGCTGAATATCAACATGTCAAAAAACCAGTGTGCCTGTTGTTCAAAAAGGAAAATGCTGTTCTAGAACTTTCTTTGCCATTTTCTGTAGTATCGCAAATGAAGCTGTTAGGGGTTACGTGGTCATCAAATCTTTCCTGGAACACCATTTTAAAATCAATGATTCGCTTGCTCAAGACCTTGTACTTTGCTCGTATCCTTAAGTTCCCTTTATTTCACATGATGATTTATGGCTGATTTACGAATCCGTAATAGAAAGTGTCCTTCTCTACTGTGCTCCATTATTTGGAAATTTGAATTATAAATGCCGACAAATCGTCGATAATTTGTGGAAACAACTGCTCATGTGCTCATTCAGATGATGACTTTTTTTCGAAAATACTTTACTTCTATAAGGAAACTCCTCCTTGCCGCGACTCAACCAACACATCCTCTCAATCACTGTATTCAACCAATTGGCAATCGTACTTTCTCGGTTCCATTTTCCCGTACGGAAAGACGACGAAATTGTTTCAATGTGTTCTCCACTATCGTAATCAATGAAATGCTTGGCATGCACTGAAATTTCGTTAATTTTCTCCTGTCTTTCCCGATCACTTAAGTCATCTTTTTGCTTTCAATGCTTTCAATCCATGGCTTTAGTCGATCATACTTTTACTGAAATGTTTTTTGATTTTCATTTTCAAGAAATAAAGATATTATTATTATTATTATTATTATTATTATTATTATTATTATTATTGTAAGTAAAGTAGAAGTACCTTTCCGTAGAAACTTTGTCAATGAGTTTCTTCTACCAAAAGATAGCATGCAGATTCTTGGCATTCACTTCAACAAAGCGATGAATTGGTCCACTCACATCAATGAAAGGCTCAGAAAATCCAGCAAACTTCTTCTATATATGTTGAGAGTATTAAAACATTTCTTACCGAAAGAAGATCTGATCCAGGTATACAGTTCAATGGTGATTAGTACCCTAAGCTATGGTTGTCCATTGTATGTAGGCAGTTTACTCCGAAAAGACAAGATGTTGATTGAGAAATTCGTGCGGCGCTGCCACCGTATCATCTGTGGGAGGTTTTGTTTACCTGATTTTTTAAGGTCCAGGAAAGACAGTGCATGCGATTATTTCGAAAAGCAAAAACACAGATGGACTATCCCCTTCATCATATCATTCCCAATGTGCTTCCAAGTGGTCGTATTAGACTGCCTCTTTGTTCTACAGCAGGTAGACAGAAGTCTTTCATACCATTTATGTCAAGATTGTTTCATGATTTGATGTAACTGAGACTTTTACTGATGACTTCAACTTGAAAATATATATGCTTATTATTATTGCTATTATTATGTAGAAAGACAATGCATGTGTCACACTTGCGGTTGGTTTTCACAGAGCAAAATTTTCAGCGGAGACGGTGTGCGGCATCGACCACTATCAGATGCCTTTGATTTGACAATCTCACTTCACATGAATTTTTGCGTTCTTGCACAGGAAGACCCCCTCTGGGTCCGCGTCCACTGACAGACAAATACGTGTATGCATTTGCAATTATACGCTTGAATGCAAGCACATCAAAATCATTGATTGCCGATTTTACGGAACATAAGTCATCAGTTTTGAAGGGTGGGTGATATCGACTCCCTATGAAAAAATTGGATACCACCACTTCTTTATACAAATATGGATCCGATCTTTACATACACTTTGGTTAAAATTTGAATATCGTCTTCATCACATTTTATGTCTAGCGCTCCCCTTTCTCTTGATGAAAAATCGTCTTTGCCGGACATAGAGAACAGTCCCACATTCAACTACTTCGGAGAGTACCAGCGCAACCAATTCCATTTTCAATCAGTGCTTTGAGGAGGGGCAACAAAATAAAACAACTGTCAATTAAAATGTGGGCCTATTACTTTTCTTCCATTTTTGGAAGGTCTGAGGTTAAGTGCCAGACCACCTTGCTCCCGACAGTTGGTTGCTCGTTTTGTAGAATTTCGGTCTTCTTTCCGTCGTAGACAGAAAAGTTATACATCTATTCATCGGGGAAATTTTGACGCCAGACTTTGTATCCATATAAATTGCAATAAATTGTTTCAAAGATCCGCCGTATTTTTCAAAGCATTTGATCATTGATTCATCAATATCTGAAAATCTGCTGTTGTGAGATTTTTTCTTGAAATATTGCTTGAGCATTTTCAAATATGGCGAGACTTTTCTGTGCTTGGAACCATCCTTATTTTTATTGTTTGACACATGTTAACATTTCAAAATCGATTCCTGTCGGTACAATTACCGGTATTTTAATCTTTTAAATTCAATATGCTTTTGGCTATCAAGGTTATCGCAACATATTTACAGTTAGTCACATTATTTTACTTCATTTGGAAAACAATTATGCAACTTTAGGTGAAATTTACATAATAGCTACCTGCAACACACAGCATGTAGGCTTTAATCATACTTTTATGATATATAATAATCATTTTACTTGGCATAACTTTATCAGATTATTACTACTAAATAAGATTATTATTAGTTGATTACATGCAATATAAGTCTACGAGCGTACGTCTTAGTATACCGAGTGATAACAATTTCCTAGTTATAATCATTGCATCAAAATGCACATTTAAAATTCAATGTCTAAATTCTAGACGAGGTAGGATTGACATCGCATTATCCCAATGGGTATCTAAATACCCAATACTGAAAAAAACGTCCGTCAGTGTTCCGAATACAGCAGTTCGCGATTAAGTTTTCGTTGCTGGAAATACACTATAACATTTGCTTCTAAAAACCATTAAGCATTAGATATATGAATTGTTAGGAGTGGTGGACATCTCATCTTTTCGCCATTCTTCAAAATTGCTGAAAGCGGGTTTCTGCAATATGTTCAAACATTTTGTATATAAAACTTATCAATATCTTAATGTACTCGAAATCTACTTCTTTATACATTCAAACTATAATAAACAATCATCAAGAATTTGAATCATATTCGAAATTCAGCATAATCAGCAGACATGAGGAATTAAAAATTTTGAATTGTTTGCTATGCGAAAGTAGGAAGATGAGTGAGTTGGATCAAATGCCAACCATTTCAGATGCCCAATTTAATATGCGATTTTTATATGCTAGTTGAAATACTGACTTGAAATATTGACTGCCAGCTGAATTAGTCGTGAAATCTAAATTCATATGAGATATGATCCTCTTATGAATTCTTTAAGTACATCCATTTTCTGGCATCCTATTTGTTCAAATCATGATCTGATGTCATGTATGCTAATTTCATGCTATTCTTGACTTCACAACAATGATGGCATAGCCAGTATTCAACATGACTATCGATTGATGGGTTTTTTTAATTCATTTCAATAGCACTATAGTGCAGCTGTACAAAGTTTCGCAGAAAGACACGTAAATGATATAAAAGGGTTCTTTATTTGAGGTGGTTTGAAGATGAAATGTTGCGCTTTTAAAGAATATCATTGTGTTGAAGAAGAACCTTTCAATTTCAAGTAGAAGTCAATAACCAACTTTTGATTCTAGAATTATTCTCTTTCGAATCGATGTCATTTCAATATTCGTGCGCATATCCAACAATTACATTCTCCGTCATTGACTATGTGACCAATTATTCCGAAATTTGCGTGTATATCCATGAATTCAAATGTACATCATTTAGCTAGACGGAACGCTTAAACAAACTTACGTATCTATAGATAGCATGCTTCAGCAAATGCTAGTGCATGTATTTACTTTAGGATAAAGCAGAGTATTCATCAATGGATTGAATCGCATACTGAAGTCGGAACGCGTTTATAGTTTCGCAGCTTAGAGGAGCTAATGACTTGGGAAGCAACAGCCAAGGACAATAGCTAGGATTCGTCAAATTGCATGTCCTTAATTTTTTACATTCTGTGTCTTCAATATGTCTTCAATGCATTCAATCGGTCTATGTGTGCTTGCTTGGTCGTTATCGGCCTCTTGAAGTTGCTTGAAGATAATTTCCTGCTTTTTATAAGATTTGATGTTTGTTGTTGGATTATCGATATGTCCATTCGCTTAAACACAGGTCTCTAATTATTCATTTCGATTTCCAAAATATTTTCAAGCTTTACTCAACAGTGGTGTATTTAATCAAGAAGATTCAGCACATTAGGGAGGTGAGGAAGTATGAGAAGGGTTGTTTTATGGCAAGAAAGGTAATCGCGTCATAATTATCAGATGTGTGAAACTGAAATCTAAATTTATACAAAAAAATAGCAAATAGCAAATAGCAAAATATACATACAAAAATGTCAATATTTGTAAAAAAAAAAGTGCGACATAATTGAAGTATATTGAAAAAATACATCATTTTCAATATAAAAAAATGGCAAATTGAAAATAATCGGCATGCTACATCTTTGCTAACATCAAGTAAGGTAAGTAAGGTCATCATCAATCCATAAGGGAATCTTGAAGAATATTCTGCCCATGCGTATATTTATAATGTATATGGTTAATAGGTTGCAAGAATAGGAATGCATATTTGCAGATAACCATCCATATTAATAGGAAATTTATGTGGCTGATATTAAGGAACACTGATCAGGGATATATACTAATCATGGAAAGAAATATAGCAAAGAACGCATAATTTTTTATCATTAGCAAGTGTGAATCAGCATAACATGACCCCGATGAAATGAACGAGCTATTATGAAGTCAATGCATAATTGATAAATTGAAAATTATTATCATTCCCGCAGGCGTTCCTGTATCTTTCAACTCCTATCTCTCATAAATTCCATTTTTGAAATTCCTCTAAAAATCGGCGATTGAAAAAAATCTCACAACCCAGGTTTCTTTGCATCTTTGCTTTTTCAATTATTTTATTGCCAGGTATGGCGTGGGTGGCAAGAGGGATTGCGGACATCCTGTCCTATTCCTCTCCCTTACGAAGAAGTATGCAAGATGCTTCTTGTCAATTGATGTGAGTCGATCTTGTAGTAGAATTTATGATGGCCGACTTTCTATCCTTTGAAAGAAAGATAGAACATTTCGAACCGCTCTAATCTTCCAACTCGACATTATTAAGAAGGATGTCATTTTCCTTGGGCTTTCGTTCTTCTCAAATCTTATTCTTTGCAACTCCTTCACTTTCATTCAAATTCAGAGAACGAAAGACGGCATTTCATTGATGTCAGGGAGAAGGGGAAACCTGTTCGGTACTGGCAGAATAATGCCCTTTGATGTAGAAGGAGGGAATCTGAGGATTTTCTTTAAGTCTGTTGAGGTGATAGGATGCCAAAAGTCTCGTTATAAGAGAGAAAGTTAAAACTTTCCTACTTCCCTTAAGGAAAAATTATCCGGATCACGATTCCTTTAAAATATTCATTGTAAAATGGTATAATGATTAATTGCAAAAATTACATCTCCATCGTGCACTACCTTATATTCGAATCAATTGCATCAATTTGACAGTAAGAATAGATTTCTAAATATCGCTCTTCATACCTGATGATGTACCTACAAGAACATCAAAAGTTCATTTCATAGTAAAATGATCACTACCAACTGATTACTCGCACGTACAATTCTTTTCTTAATTACAAGTTTGAAGTTTCACAAATCGTTGAACTGCACAACATTTCAGCGTTCTTCCACTCATGGACACATTTATTGAATTCGGGGCCCTCTACGATTGCGGTTGGGTTTGGGGCACCGAATAGCTCTACCCGAAAGTTCCTCAACATCGGTGATTCACTCTGAACTAACTTTCTCCTGAGTAAATAAGGGACATGTTATTCCAATAGTTGTCTCGGAGGACATCCCAAGGGTCGATGTAACCCAAAGCAAAAAGAAAACCACCAAGGTTCTTTGCACTTTCTCTAACTTTCTCCTGCCTAAAGCTACCCCTGAACCGAGAATATCCCGGCAACTCCCGATAATTTCGATTCTCGATTCCGGAAAATTTTGAGAAAAGACAAGCTTTAGAAAAAATGAAAAGTCCATTTGAGAAAATTATTCGCATAAAATACATAGTATACATTAGTAACACTTGACACATGGTAATCGTCTTACCTACGAGTTGGAATATCAGTGATTGCAGTTTTCAAATAAGTGGTAAATAAAAGCTGTCTCCTCCAAGGTTTCATATCCTTCTAAAACCCTCAAATCTTGATCAGTCGATACAAAACTTCACGTACTAGTCAATGAATGCATCTTCCATCCACCTTATATAAAAATCATACAGATTGAATTAGAGAAGTAGTGACTGTACTGATTGCATTATGGTCCTCCCGCCATCAGCCATCTCAAATAGAGAAGTACTTTA
This sequence comes from Prostheceraeus crozeri, assembly GCA_907163375.1. Classification (NCBI taxonomy): domain Eukaryota; kingdom Metazoa; phylum Platyhelminthes; order Polycladida; family Euryleptidae; genus Prostheceraeus; species Prostheceraeus crozeri. The sequence goes on from CAJQUW010003247.1 coordinate 464,814, forward strand.
AGAATTAGAGATTTCCGCATGTAGTGTGAGCTATCTCTTTCAGGCTTGGAACGCGTACCTTTGCATTTCTATTTGAAATGCATTTTAGCACATTTTTCATGTATTTTCATTTATATTCGTATTTTGACCTTGCTTGCCTTATATATGTAGGCCTACCTGTACTGGTGATGCAAATATACTGTCAACTTTTAATTCGAAAATTGCCGGCAATAATTAGGCCTGCATGCATTACACAGGCCAAAATAATTATTGTCCTTTGTAGAAGTCCAATTAAGCAACCATGAAATGCTGGCTTACTTCATGTGTTGATACAAACAGTTTGACCGCTTATAGCAATGTCATCACCATGAGTTCAAATCAAAAGCGCACATAGCTGCTATTCGTATTCATCATATATTTTGTAGAGTGATGGCAAGGATATAATTCACTTAATTACATGTAACTTGTGAAATATACTTAATCTTTCTGGAAATTATAATTTATGGAATTCTATTGATCATATAGCTTATGTACCATTCACAATCGCAGTATATGTAAATCAATTGAAAACGTCTTGCCTTCACCCTCCAACGACCAACGAAAAAGGCATTGCTAATCACCATGGGGTCACTTTTTGACCCGAACGCTGAAACTAAGATTTACACATCGAATTTAGATTACTCATTTAAGTTTTTTTCTATATGTTTCAATATTTTTGTCGTTAGAAAATTAAAAACAGCTTAAATATTGCCGCAATGCTCAATACATAAAAATGTTCATACATTCCAAATCAATGTTACAAGCAAGCAGAACAAGTGCTAAGTGATCACAAATTGCTGCAAACTGATCATGAAAGTCTCATATAAGAGCAAATTTAACTGTGGAGTCGATTACTTCTTGCACTTTTGTTGTCAAATCGAAGACAGGTTTTGATTTCTCCAAATCGATTATGCGAAGCCGAAATAACATTGCCAAACACAGGGCCACACACATGTTCCTTGATTTGGTCGATGTCCTTGGTCATGTTCCTTGAGTGCTCGATGTGCTCCGGCTACGATGAGCATCTGCTTAAAGATCCGTATGTCAGGCTTGTTGGTGGTGGGAATTTAGTCCCATGGATGTGATTGGAATGGGACAGCGATCTCAGAATCATTTTCACGTGGGATGCATCCGGAAAATTCGACATTAAAGCTTGATTTATCAATATTTCCGTGTAATTACTTGTAGTTGATGGACGATGACAGTCAGTTCTGGACGATTGCGATCATGAGCTCATTTCTTTTTAAAAGTGGTTGGTCGTCATGATCACTGAAGAAGCGTTCGTCAGTTGAATTGAAAGCCATAATTGAAAGCTAATGCAAAATGTAACTTTCTTTTCAAGATGAAGAAAATATAGTCAGTTAAAATTTTGAGATCGCAATCGTGAGATATAAGGATAAAATAATAGAAAGATGTCCTCAGACTTGAACAATTTAAGAGAAAGATGTTCTCAGATGAACCGGCACTCCGCAATCTTCATGAATATAAGGATAAGACAGTCTTAAAATAGAGGAATTTCATCAAATAATTTCATATTAGCATGTGGGAAACAACAATTTTTGACCGCTTATCAATTGGATTGTTGATTATTGAGTGGTTCATGAACCACAATGTAGATGCAGCCTTTATGTATATATATGTAGGGGAGGGATGCTCCTCAGTCATAACTAATTTTAATGATAACAGTAGAAGAATTGCGAGGTTTCTTACGAACTAATTAAATGGAGCGTAATAGTAGAGCAGCAATTGCGAAATTGCAGTCTAGCAAGTAGCGGTGCGCATTTTCGTACAACAGAAGCAGGACTGATAGTGCAAATTGAAGGGCACAAAAATGAAATCATTATGATAAAAGACGAAAGATTCGTGAAAACACATTACGAAAAACTAGTAGGGCTGGAATAACATTCGCTTCATGGGATAGAATGGGAATCCCGCATCTTTTCAGTGGGAATAGAACTGAAAGCTCCATTACACCAACAAGTCTGATTATGCCATATTAACTAGTTTCTCGATGATAATGGACTTCCATTATCACTTTATTCGAAATTCATATGCTTGACTGTCCGCTTGCCACTGGAGAAAAAATTTAGTGACTTTATTAACATTTCATAAGCCTAATGCCTGTAAATCAATATTTAGACACATCAAAAAGGAAATTCATAGGTATCAAAAGCAGGCAACACAGCAAACGTTCAAAATCTTTTGTAAAAGAGAAAGTGGAAATTCGAAGTAAGTATGTGGCTTTCATTTTCATGCGCAAGTGTCGAAATTATTTGACAATGCTAGATAAAACAAAGAAAGTTATGATGACATGTTATAATGTCATACTTCTCGCAATATCCAATACACTATACCAAAAATAGACAAACTTTAACTTCACTTAACAATAGAATGAAATGAAATAAACCTTAAATCAAATTACCATGCAAAAGTTGTGTGGTTGGCAGAATTCGAACCTGCACACAGGTCAACTAGACTTCTGCTCTACCAACTGAACTACTTTTTAAATTATTCAAAATTTGTTTTCAATGACGATTACAAAATTGCCCTAAAGCCCTAAAAAATTAGCTTTCACGCTGTGTTGTAAACATTATTCTTAAACCTTGCTTATAGACATTTTCAACGCAATGTTTTTAATAAAGCCGTATTTTTAGCATGACTTTTTTTAGTACTTGCTTTTAACACGCTTTTAAAATGTACCATGTTTCCTTGAAGCCTAGCTGAGAGTATCCATTGCAGTAATTGATGAGTATGATGTACATATTTACTTGTTGATATGCACCTTGATGCTTTGTTCACAGCCGGAGCAGAATATGTGCAAGTGAAAAAGCAATCACTCTGTTTATACATGGTGTGCCAGGTCTATGGTATGTACTGAGGTATGACGTATACTGAATATACTAAGGTTTTGAGTATGTACAAGGTTTGCCGCATACTTGGAATATTCCAAAGAAATTGTGTGCTGCCTACAGACATCAAATATAAGTAGCATGGTATAAACATACGGCACAGCAATCTTGCTAACAAAAGCGCTCCCAGCACTAAGTTCTTCCTAAAGGCAACGTGAAACCACTTCTATACTTATGCAAGATTTTGCAGACGGTAGAGAAGCAAATATCATTTTGACCCTGTTTCATTAACCCATGAATTGATTGATTCCGCACTGATTGTGATGGCATCCACTTAAATGAGCATTTCTTTATTCACTTTTCACTGTCATCTCTTTTTAGGTGTGATAAGTGAGTTGGTGTTTTACAGATGTAGACATATTAGCAATAAAAATTTCACTTGCTATTAATTGAGCCCTACAAATAATCTTTCAGAATATTTGAGCACTGAGTTTAAACTGAAGCAGCATACTTTAGCAGTGTAAAGTACTTCGCTGCTTCAATTAATCATATGACACCTCTGAGAACAAAGTTAATTGCTTCTGATTAAGATCTGTTTAAAACAATTTAAGATTAAGATAATCAATCAGAATCAGTTAACAGGTACGAAGAAGATAGGCGGCATCATCAAAGCCTGTGGTTGTCACGACATATTATAGATCAAAGACCTCTCATTCTTTTTATAATCGTTCGTCTTCGAAACATCCCTTTTGTTCCCATGAAAAAATGCTATCTATATTTCTCTTCGCACGCATTTGTTAAGTCATATTTGTTGAATACAAAGAATACCGCCGCATCCTGAATAAAAAAGAATACATGGACTGCATAACAACTTGTAAATTCAACTATGCTTCATTTAGTGCGCAGCATGTGTCAGTACACTGTACATGGATGTGTACTTTAAGGATATTTCAATCGTTATTAAAAATTAACTGAAAGATGCCAAGCATTGACTGGATTTCCATCCATAATAAAGAATTTAGATTGCATTACAAATTAGTAAACATTGGTCTGTACTGATATTTTTTGCAGTTTGTAGACAAAATTAAATAAAAATAAAGTGATATTTTTTAATTTTTAAAATGCCAAATTTTCAAAAAAAACAATACAACGGCAATTTTTAAGACCTTTTTGGTGACAGAACAAGCAGAATTCTTTATTCCTGATGAAATTACTTCCATCGTAATCAGCTGCACTACACAGCTACACCCACAAGGATGCAATTCCGAAGCCTTAGTCCCAATCCACATTACACTACACCAGGGTTTCGTCCCGAGATTTCCCTATTATTTTCAGCTACAAAATACCCGGGAATTTGTTTATCATATACTCATTAAATGAAATATCTGGACTTCGAATGTACAGTACCCAAGTCTTTTAAATTAAAGGACTAAATTCTACCTAGAAATTCGATCTAAAAGCTCTTCCTTTGATTCGAAAAATGTTTTGCCTCAAGATGAAGATTTTCGTCAGTAGACTGCCCTAGCGTTGACGTCAGCCACGAAATAAAGGAATCGTATGCTATATGATACAGCATTCTCTTCTCAATTTTGATTTGTTGGACTACTATACTCGTGCACGTATATCATTGTTACATCACCTTGGCTGATATACTATAGCACTTTCCATTGTCATTATTTTTTATTAGAAAGTGGCACTGCCATTTTCCACCTTTTAATGTTCTGCGCTTGCAATTTTTACGATAGATTCGGATCTATAAAATCGCAGTTAATAAAATTGACCGTCGATGACAATCAATAGAGAAACTCTTACACAGATTTATCTGCAAGGAATATACCAAATTCGTTTGATATAATCAGTCACTTAAGAAGGACGTCCCTTCAATCCTTCAATTTGACTTGAAATGTTTTTAGTAAACTGAGTCTATAAAATAAGCTAAGCTTAACAATATATTATGTGATATCTTATACCAATATTTTATGTGATAGACTGATTGCGTGCAATATTTCAATTTCTTTCAATAAGCACGAGTTATATTGCAGCATTTTGGCAAACATTACCTAATCACATGGAATTTTAGACATCTTTTTCCCGGGAATATCATTTCTGAGAATAGGCAAAACACTGTGTGATGTGGGGAATTCGAAAAATTAAAGTCCTGCCAGTTTTCTATCCTTACCTCTTTCTGCGGACTTGATGGTCGAATCATATCAGTAGAGACTGAATAAAATATTTTGAGTAGTTGACAAGCACATTAAAGATAAATATTTAAGTAAATATTTTCGTCACATCTTCTAAATAAACAAATATCATTAAACAAACTTTGAATCATATGCTTTTTTAGAGTTGCCTGGGACTCAAACTACGTAAAAGATTCCGTCCATCCTAAGCCATTGAACTAGGATGCCTGTCATGTAGGGCATTCTGTAAAGCAGCGAAGTGTTTAGTGGCTTTGAATGCTAAAATGATATATAAATGTTACTTGTCTGCCTCATGCTATTCATTTGGTTGCTGAACGTGTGCGAGCCAAATTTCATTCAGTCACTCGTTAATTTCAAACTGTAAGAAGTGCTTCATCAAGGCGCTTTCTCGAATCCGCATATTCAAGTCTCAATTTCCGAATATTCAGTTACCACCTGAGCCAATAATTACCCGATGGGGCACAAGGTATTAATGCCGCATTCTATTGCTCAAAGAATTTCAATGATCTTGCCACATTTTTTGATGGATTGAATCCCGACGCTGCTGCCTGAATCCGAAATTGCAAAGATTTGTTATCTGATGCTTTGTTGCTGGGACAATTGACTCACATTATTGATAACTTCCATCAGATTCCAATTGTAATTGAGTCTTTGGAGAGGCAAGATGCGTCAATTGCAAACAGCTTAGCAGAACCTTCGAAGATCGAGAACAGCCTGGAATCAGTTAATGATCCGGCAGGAGAAAGTGTCAAAAACAAATTTTGTGAAGTTATCAACGGAAACGTCGGTCTCAAATTGAATCGGCAGTTTAGTGATGTGATCGGTTCGGCTAGGCGTTTCGCTTCCCAATTCCACGGGTCAACTCGACCCCGGTGGCATTCACCGGAAGAACTGGCCCTATACAAGCACGCGCCATTAGTAAGCTGTGAAATAATAAATCTGGGAAGCGGGCAGTAGCTTTTTCGTATACACGACTCCGCTGACGCAACGATTTGGTGACTCATTAGCAAGGATGGAAGAAGGTTTTTCGAAAAAGGCAGGCGAAAGTAGCACCGTCTTTTCGTGTGTTTCATGTGTTGTTCATGTACATTGTATATAGCTCGTTACATAGAAAGCTGACACTGTATAGTAATAAATGACTAGAACGGACAGGGACATTGAAGCAATAGAATACAATGGAGATGTGTTGCCATGACAACGGTACCTAAATAATGCCAGCTTCCAGTGGTTGACAATGTGGAGACGCCGGCAGCTTGTCAGTTCGCTTTGTAAATATGGACGTCATTAGCCTATCACTTCTCTTAATACATAAAAGCATTTCGGCGAAATAACTTCCAATAGATCGATCATCTTGCGGCAAGAATCTGCAACTCTTGAATGGTTCGTCACAGTATTAGATTGTTTAAGCGTATCACTTTGCTAGAAGTGCAAACTGATTCAAAACGATGGCACATGCAGGAACTTATTAAGTGGGCATGAAGAAAATTTTAATACCTTGCAGAGATAGGAAAAATAGCCATGCGCCGTTTGCGGATTCGCTCTGAATTCCTTCAAAATACTCCGATCGACACGATTCCTTCAGATTCGAAGAATTCAGATCATTGCGCAAAAGTTTTCTCGGTAATGTTGGGCCCTCCGATCATTATTTAAAAAGTTGGCAGGCGCGCGAAAAAACGTTCACAAACTTCTCTGTAGCACTTGACATCGACTGTGTCTCTTTGCTGTGTGATCTGGTTGATGACAATCACTGAAACTTCGCACAATCTGTCGTGTTTAATGTTGAACTGGCTGTTCACTGTTCGATTGCTACGATGGATCACCAAGTTGATTGTCATTTTGCCCAATGTTCATTTCGTAACACATTCACAACATACGTTCAATTCATGGGGTTCTTTGTATGTGAGTTCAGTTCAGAGCGGCCATTGGTCAAATGCCCCAAATCAGTAGAGTAGTCGCACCCACCATGTACCGGACGCGTGTAAATGTCTTGGAATTTCCTGATCCGATTTTATCCATAATCTCAATCCGACCATCACTATCCCTTCAGACGGATGATCATCAGACCAGACCAAGACCAACCATCCCATTGAATTCGCCCAGTGACAATGATCCATCTGAGATCTGAGACGTTTTTTTGTATGCTGATCTGCTAATCGATCGATCTGAGAGGGGCTCTTTAAATGAAATTCATTCGACTAAATACGAATAGATAGAATAGAATTAGAATAAGAGACGAGTCTAGTCTCATCAGTTAACGAGAGGACTTGATCAACTTTAACAAATCTCAAAAATTTCAAATGTATCTACGTTTGGAGGTTTGCAGTTTGGCGTGCCAGAGCCCTCTTTACGACAGAGTCGAAAATATCACTATGACCTTGATGCCATTTGTGTAAGGGACATTTAGTCGCTTGCTTGTAGCTCGCAAAGAAAAAAAAACCCTAGCTTGCAGCAAGGTTGGCTTTTTGTTTTATGTGAATGCGATTATTATTTTGTATTTTGTTTTGTGTTGTTTTCAACCGGTAAGAGATAGATTTCTTGAAAGAAAGCAATCAGGGTGTGTGCAACACCACCCGCACGATGTCAGTGAGCTATGGAACACATGAAGTTAGTAACACACATGTAGCAGTTACATTAGGTGTGATTGATGAATAATGGGGTACTATCTGTTCTTGATTGACCGATTTTCTTTTTTTTTTTTTTTGATAGCTTATTGCTGGTAGAACAACAGACAAAATATAACATACAAACAAATGTAATTTTATAAGAGTGAGAGACAGGTTTAATTTTGTGTGACAGTGGTATTACATTATCATCTACTACTAATACTTTTATCTCTAACAACAAAGTATTATGTCAGTTGATTGTGCCATTTCATTTACGTTACATGTTCCAATGTTTCCTTTCTACTCAAACACAGGAAGAGACGACCTGTCTAATTCTGTGGTTTCAGTAGCTCGATGCTTCTAAAGATCTGGCAATAGACGCATAACCGAACAGCTGAAATTACCATCAAGAAACAGATGCTGTCCATTTTAGCTTCACTAACTTAAACAATGCGAGAAGACGGATTTCTATGGTTTATTGTATAGCTTTATTTTACTTTGTTGTTTACGATTTTATGATACCCTTTTCGACTCAAATTCAGGTTGGAAATTCCACAGAACACTCCTTTCTGTGCATTCCATGATGCGATTGCATCATGAACAACTTTCTTTTAAAAATTTGCAAAGTCTTTGAAGCTTAGAAATTGAAGTGGAGGCAAGAGACAAATTATTTGAGTTGTCACTCGTCAGCAATATCGTGCAGTTCGTTAATAACGCAGTATAGAAAATGAATATATAATTTTCAAACTGGCAAATACAAGTGTCCGAGACAGCATCTGCTCGACTGTTCTTGAAAGGCACTGAGAAGGCTTTTCAAGCTCATAATAAGCACTTCAAGATCGGATGTTATTTTCGAAATGAAAAAACATGTCTTTGCTTTTTTAATTGCGCTTCTTGTTTTTCCAACCTTATTATAATTAGCATTAACAAGCACGCCAGAAACAACCTATTCTGTTTTACTATACATTTGTAGATTATTCTAAATCTAAATGTTTTTGGGTTTTAAGAATGAAACATGATTCGATAGTGGACCTATGGAGTATTGGAACCAATAATCGGAGACATGTTTTATCTATTGGATGTTTTAAGTAAAATTGTCAATTCTCATCAATTCATCGATGTGATCAAGAACCTCAACTAAATTTTAGAAATTCACAGTCGGTCCTGAGAAATATGAAAAAATACTATCTCACTGACGATTTAGTGTACCCAGGCTTTTTGGTTGGATAGAGGCTTCCATCCCATTCCAACTGAAACATTGAAGAATTCCCTTAGGAAAGTTGCGTTCTGCATTAGTTGCAACTCTAGTAAACTGACGTGCTTGAACAACATAATTCTCTGAATATAAACAATGTCTCATCAGCAGGGATGGAGAATTTATGTTCAAGCATAAAAAAAGCATAAGTAGCATATTTCTTCTTTTTAAGAATAAAAAGCATATTTTATCTTTTCAGACAAAATGAACATTTTGATAATCTAATTAACTATCATCGTTCATGTTTTTGACAAACATTACATGTGCAATTAAGATTAATTTATTATTAAAACCTGATTCATTTTGTACCAAGGAAATGGATCATTTGTGATTGTAAATGCGATTTCTAATTAAATTATATATTTCTTAGAGGTAGTTCAAATTGCCTCTGAGACTCATAGAGTCATTGTCATGTCACATGGCAATTGATTCAAATTACTATAATATCTCAATATCACGATGACACACTTAATAAAATATACGTTTTACATCAGCCATCAGCTAAGTATGATTTCGACATAATCCAAGCATAATTTTTGAGCATAAAAGCATAAAAATTTAAGCATAAATTGTCTCTCTCAGAAGCAAAAAATCACCATCCCTGCTCATCAGTGAGATTGACAACTTAAGAAATAAGCGAGAAATTATCGCCGAATATCTTCCCATGACCAATCCATGTGAAAGTGAATCTGAACACGCTGTCTCACTTCACATGGGACTAAATTCCTGCCAATGGGATTCCCATTCCCAACAGCAAGCCTGTTTCACAAAAATTTTATATGATTGATTCCAAAAATGTATATGCACAGTGATACTGCAGTGAAGTCTCTACTCTATGATCTAATTCATTCAAAGTCTCATTGAGCAACGTACGAGTTTACATAATGGGCGTCCATATTAGGCCTATGTGGAGAATACAACGTAAAAGTGAAGAGTGTGACAAGTAGATTGTTTCCTACAGACATTGACGTGTTCGTCTGTTATGGCTTGGTGATTATTATTCCAATGACAAAATTAATCTTTCTTCCTATCAAGATAACGTAGTTCTCTCCCTGTATCATATAGTGGACTTGGTACTGCTCCTGTCTGCTTTCGCACTTTGACTTGATCATTTTCCTACCTTTGTTCAACTGCCAGCTCATGACAGTCACCGGTATCACTCATTCAATCTTCTGCTGAAGTACAGAATTTGAATTCAAAAGGCAGCGACACCCAAGGAAACAGCGGATGAGATGAAGACGATACGAGACTGCTGATTGCAATAAAAGTGACGTGGAAAAGAAATTGGAGAGGACTCAGAGAGACAGGGAGGAGGTATACAGACAGTGAATAAGGCAGAAAGCACTTTTGAAGTATACCGACAGACTGCAATTAGAAAATGCAGGTGTTCTGCTGGCAAGTGATGAGAGAGATGAAAATGTTGGCAAGCGTTTGAATTGCCGCATGGACGCCAAGTCCCCAGGCAGTACGTGAGGCAAGTATTCAATTAGCATATTTCATCCTCAATGAAAACACATCTAAGTATATGACATGAGAATGTGCATGATTACTTATGCTGATTGCTTTTATCACACCAAAGTAAATATATTAAATTTTTGTTCATTTCTAGCAACTTATCCACGTTTGAAACTGAATTTTACTATTGATGTCGTCAACATATCCTCAAGAGAAAGTAGAGATGATCGATTCCAAAATTCAAGAAAACAACAGTACATGGACCCCGAGATTGAGCCAATCCAAGAAATTGTCCAGTGATTGAAAATAACTGTATATATGCCATTTCAATGGAAACTTCTTTGTTAATTTGTAGGATAGTATAAATCTAGGCTCTTGAAGACCCCGAAATTTGAGACTGAGACTCGAATCTTGGAAGTGATATCAGACTCGAATCGGGATGTCGATTTTCGAGACTAGGGATCGCCAAAAGTCCAGATTAACACCGGAATTGACAAGTCTTAAAGTATAAGTCTGTTGCGCTTTCAGTGCAAATCGATCATGCTAGCATGTAGGTAGTAACAGCGAACATTCCCGACTTTTGGTGATCACGAGATATTGTGACAAAATTTCAAACAAATAGCTACAACATAGCGGCAAGATACATTATGCTGACAGACTGAGACTGCGAAATGATATCGAATCCCAATCTCGGGATCGAGGGATTTAGGAATCTTGAATACTGCAATGAAAGCTGATGATGTAAATAACAACTGCGATAGAATGAATACGATTCTTCCTGAACATCTGAATTCCAGGATTGCGGTTTTCACAATGAAATGATAACATCAGTGACAACTGTAACATCACTTCATTACTCCCATAAGTGCACTCAGCCAAATCGATTTTATATCGAGTAAATGAACATAAATATCAACATATGCAGGTAAGGATAGTACACAGTGCACAGAATAAATAATGAAAAAGTCACAGAATTTGCTTATTAGCATTGTACAATCTCCTCTTGAAGTCCAGTCCAATCGTTGATGGCACGCTGGGAGATTGCATTTACACGAGCTTGAACCTATAAAGGATTTCTGAAGACCCTCATGTCATGACCACAAGTCCTTGCAGTTGCAGGATCGCAGAACATCGCTGGATAACCAGGAGAAAGGGAGTGAAAGATTCCATAAACGGCTATCATGTCGTTAGAGGGTTGAACTGTCGATTTGTAGGCCGATGCGTTTTATGAGTTCAGCTTATCTTTCTTTTCAAATTGATGAATTTCTAGTTTTTTAATTGATGTTTTCTAATTCTCTTTGACAGAATGCAACGTGCACAGAATTAGGCAATTTGTCCAATTCTTTTTTGCTTGTATAGAAGAGAAGCTTAGTAACCTGCAACGCTAATGAAATGGTGTAACATGCTGACATATATAGTTCCATATCTATCAAGCAATACGCAGGCAGTTCGACGATGTACATGTAGGCATACACGTCATTGCACATCAACTTGCTGCTTGATAGACAACTGCAACATGACAAAGAAAAGAAATACAGACGATGTCAAGTTGCAAGTAAGTAAGTAAGTAAATCGCATGTTTTCAGAAGTCAATGGAAATCAGACAAAAGATGTATGCGATACAAAAATTCCGAAATCAGAAATGTCTTCAGAGAGGAGAAAAGCATGAGAAATTAGTCAATAGCGGTGTGGTTCACGATCATTGTCACTCTTGGGAAAAACAAATTTCTTCGAGGAGTTGTACGGACTCCTGGCTGAACAAATCTTCCAGTACGACATGAAGCTTGGGGACACATTAAATTAAAAGTATGGTTTGCATTACTCGAAATTTAAAGCAGCAGTTTGGAGGCTGCAACTTCGCGACGTGATTCAAGCTTGGTAAGAAGCTGCATTGGCAATTGCTTGAGTCTGCACATATGATTCACTGGGTTCTACCTTGTATTTTTTCGACTTGTGCCAATTATGAAGGTTCAAGAATGGGTCTACGACTTCGAAGAGCATACAAGCGTGTTGTCGATGCAATTTATGTAATAGATTATGTAATAGATGTGATGTGATAGTAGATATGTAATAGATTTATGTAATAGAAATATCTCTCCCATTTCAAATCAGGTGTGAGATTCAAACCCAAAATTTTGAGTTCGTTAACTTGATCAATGTCGGAAAATTATGAAACTCTGCAATTGCTTGACCTGGGAATCCACATGCGTTTGCACTTAGCCAGATTTAATCGAAGACCAGCCGATGATGACCATTAAATCATATTCATGTGCTCTCTATTAATGGCAACGTGAGGATCAGCTCCAAGAAAAGCAGGAACTATGAAAGTAGAGTCATCAACATATTCAATAATTCTGGTTTTACTGTCTCGTGGTTTCAGTGAGCCTACAACCATGTTGAACAAAAAAGTTCCGAATAATAAGGGCCTTTAATAACCCTTGTGGAACGCCTGACTTAACAGTTAATGGGTTGCTGATGGAATTGAATATCTTTACAATTTGTTACGACCAGAGTTGGAAAAGTCGGAATTGGCATTAATTCCGACCCGGAATTAATTCCATTTTTCGTCGGAATTGGAATTGGAATTGGAATTGACGATATTTAAATCTACTGGAATTGGAATTGGAATTGACCTTGATAAACCTCAATTCCACTTTTTCGATAGACCTGTGATAAATCTATTTGTACAAAAATTGAAATCACAGTATTCGGCCGTTGTGTTAACTGCACGCAGAGATAAGAGAGAGAGATAGATCGACAGAGCTAGTTTTATTCTATTGTTGAATAAAGGGTGCTGATTGTGACTTTGATGGGCCTACAGCCCCGGACAATGTTAATTCAGCAACTAGGCAAACAATGAAAAGACAATCATCTTCGTTCAATCTGTTATTTAGTTATTTATCAAGCAAGATAATTAATCAAAATAAAACAATTGTTGAATTTAGTTATTGATTGGATAAGCACAAAAATTGGAGATGAACTTAATTGTTGTACACACGAAAAACAATCGGTTTGGAAAGAGGAAAATTAACCCTGCATTAAAGGGCAGCCTGTCAGTTCAAATCACAATATAGACAGTGTCAACAAATTATTCTAATAATTAATGATTCAACTAAAATGGCAATGACATGAAATATTATTCAACTTCCAATCACAACAATTGACAATATTAATTTTCAAGACTATAGTTATACAAATACGATACTCAACGATAAAAGAAAACTTTAAACTTGCAGAACTTTAAACTTGCAGTTCACTTCTTAATGTTGAATTCACTTCAATTCGATCGGACTCACTCATACCAAAATAATATCAAAAATATCATGAATATCAGTGTCACTTATACCGTCAATCTTCAATCGCGCTCGCTGATGTTTTGCCGCATGTGTTGTTGCTCGCTGGTAGGCAGTTGTAGTTGTTACTTCTGTAGTTAAGTTACACCGCGAGAGCCCGGAGTTCTTCGAACAGCTACTGAAGATGTCGTATGTGTTGTTGTTGGTAGTTGTTGTTGCTTCAATTTCTCATCGTTTCTAATTTATGCAAATTTTTGACACTTGACGATAAATCTACTTTCTTTTGAAAATTGAAAGAGTTTCCTTTAATCTCTGCTCGTTAGCGTTCGACCCGACCACATTTCGTTCTTATCACGGAATTTTTAATCTCCTTTTTTAACATGGACCATTGATCAGTTTTCATGATGTCATTTTTATCGTCGTTTTTTCTTTCATCAAAAATCACGTTATTCGCACATTGAATTTCTTTCTTCTGTCAGTTTATTAATAGATTTATTCGCATCTCTCTCTCTCTCTCTCTCATAGAAGTAGACAATAGTACACTAGAATGGAAGTTTGATATCTTGCCTATGTACAATGATGGCACATGGAAAAATCTATGGTGTGTAGATCAGATTCGATCTAAAACATTGTATCATAGTCAAACTATTTGTCAAGTTGGTTGTGGAAGTTGTTGGCAGCAAATTAATGCAGGATTTTTATGAAGATAATATTAAGTGATATGGTGGCATTGTTTGATGTGGTATAGCCTACTATTCCCTGGGTTGGTATATTGTGTCGATTTGCAGCAGTCATTAACAACTACTTTTCAAAATTCGAATTAAAAATTGGTCCACAAAGTCATAATTGAAAGTGGGCGGTGCACTGGTTGTAAGAATATCTCAAGAATTCAATAGAAAAAAATCTAATTATAGGATGATTTCTCCTTCATACGGTTAAGAAACCTAGCGCTTTTGTCGAATAAACACACTGAAAGCTTCTTCACCGACAATAATTTCTCAGATAAGTGAATAGTCGCTGGAACTTTTCAATTAATCATTAAATGACACATGTGATATAGTGTGATGATATTTTGGAAGCTGATATTCGAAAGCATGTAAAGATTTTGAAAATTGTTCCTATATTATACAAAAAATATATATTTGAAAAAATATAGTGAACAGGGGAGCCCTTTCAAGTAAAATGAATACTCTGAGATTTCTTGACCTCTGATTTCAAGCTGGAGCAATGTATGTTCTGTAAATCGACATTGCAAGTTGCATATGTGACTGATAATACTCTTGATAGATTATAGGAGCGATATTTCAAAATGATGAACGTACAGAACGTTTTGAAGGATTTCTTTGTCATCCTGTCGCCGCAGTATTTTGTAAATTCACTATTGCTTTTGTGTACATGATCTTTGGACAAGGGGCAGCAATCCAGGTCACAATTTGGCTTGATAAAGATAAATACAAATAAGAAAACATGGAAACCAGCTCGCACAATTTGCGTTTTGCCCCAACTTAGTTCCCCCGGCGTGTGCCATAATTTTCATGCAATTTCCATTCTAGGACTCTCTATGGTACTGTTAATTTCTATGCTCTCTCTCTCTCTCTCAGCGTTTGATTCTTTGCTGACCGTTAATTTTCTTTTCTCTTTTTCACAAGATGTTGAATATCTGGTTTGCGAAACGAAAATGGCGTAGGCTGACCGGCTACATATATACATGTACATGTACACAAGAAATATGAACTATGAACATGAGAATGCACATAGGGACGACGCAGGGAACGGCACACAGGAATAACGAGGATAGGATACGGGCACATGGGTTAGATTGAAGCGAGGAAACTTTAGATACATCAACATATACGCGTCATGCAATTGTCGGAATTGAATCTCATTATGGAATTGGAATTGAATTGAACTGTTTCGACTGGAATTGGAATTGAAATTTCTGCTCTGGAATTGGAATTAAAAAATTTCAGTGGAATTTTTCCAGCTCTGGTTACGACCATTGAGGTAATTAGCAATCCATTCAACAAAAGAAGGAGGAAAATCATTTTCACTTAGCCTTCTGGGTTGACCGCACAAAACACAGCTAGATAGTAAGTTGTTAGTGACAAGGTAATTTCAATGGGTGAATCTTCTTACTGCTGGAGATTTGTTTACCCTGACAGTGTTTATGTGCGGTCGCCCCTGATAATTACATCATGGCCAAGTTGGTTAAAGGCATTTGAGAAATCGTAGGCTACGATGTGAACTCCAATAATATTTGCTTGGTTTGGAAAGTTTGAAATTAATTCATGCATGCAAAATGCAAATTAGTGCTACAGTAGTCGAACACATGGGAACATTACCAAATTGATAATAGACAAATGTTTCTCGCAATTTGCTGGCCAGTCCAGCACTCAGGACAGCTTTCTTACACAACCTGGACAAAACTGGAAGAGAAGAGAGATAGACTGAGGTTGTCTTTGCTGATGGGTTTTGCTTTGGGAATAGGGTTATCAGGCTTTGCTTCCACGGTGAGCGATACAACCGAGTTAAAACCGACACACATATGAGATGAGTTAAAGGGGCACAAATAATGTCGACAGACCTTTTGTATAATACGTATGGTATGTCTCCAAAACCTTGTGCTTTGTTCGCCTTCAACGTATTGATTAATTCCCGAACGCATTCAACGGTGATGTTGGGTGACCACTCATTTGTACTGCACTACTCAAACACCGGTCAATTTGAAAAACTGGATCAGACCTCGTCGATTGATGGGAAAGGAATGTTGTGCTAATTTCTTCCACCGCACGCAAAATGGACGGGAGGGTATTGACCAAAGAATAAATCGCATTATCTCTTGACGTTTTGATACCTCGGCACTCATTAACTATTTACAACATTTCGTGAAGTTATCACAAACCTACATCATCACTTATGGTTGAAAATGTTATGTTCTCACCTTTTCATCGAAAGTGTTCTTGTTTGGTATCCTCTGAATCCTTGCGATGTGAGGAGTACGAATATGTAAGTTATATTCATATAAGTTCATATAAGTATTGAGCGATTTTCATATTTTGAGCACTTCTCAACAAATACAATAATGGATACAAGTCTATCATGGCTCATTTTAAAGCTGAGAATGAAAGTTCTCGAATGATATATGGCGCGTTGTTGTGCGATGCGATTGGAAGACATGAGAATCGATTGAACTTCAACGAAATTTAGGTGGTCCCTTTTTATGATCAGCTCTGCAGGTTACACCACGAGCCTTGCACGAGCGCGATGCGCGAAACCACGTTTCAATGTAAAATGCCAGTACAACCTGATGTTTTTAATATTACTAATCAACTGCATACAAAAGCTAAGCATCAGACAGCCTCGTTGAATTTGTTAACACCTTGTCGCAGAAATATCTAAAAAAAGAACACATATTTGAAGATTTTATATCGGAAAAAAGAAGAAATATATCTTTAAGACAATCCAACGGATTCAAAAATGCTAGCATCAAAAGCGAATTGAATTGCGTTTACCTCCAAGTAAACATGAAAGCATCTTCCATACCAGTCATAGCTAAGAATTGACTTACAGACAGTAACATAACGGGCAAACATCATCAGCATTTAAAAAGGTGGTGAAATCATCTTGGAAGGGTTTGAATATTTAAGTCCCACTTGAGCAGTTTGCATAAAAACAGCCAGTTGCACCTACCATAGAGTAAGTAGCAACTCAGCATTTATTAAATCCCCAATGTGTATACAGTTTCGATTTCATCAAATGAACTCGAGGTGAACACAGTTGGGTATTGTTACCAAACGTGAGATATGCAAATTTTTGCAGTTTTGAAGAAATTACTACGGAATTGCCGGATCATGATAGTAATGCAGGAGGAATGATGGTATTTTACAGATCCTCCGTGTCATGGCAGCCTTGGAGAGGTAATGTCTGTTAAATTAGCAATTGGATAGGTTGCTATTACTTTCATGCTCAACCTCATTTTCTTAAACGTAACCACATCACAGGCAACGTACCTGACTAGTAGAGCAAAATAACATAATCAAAGACAAAGATTTCAATTAACCTTTAACCCTATCAGGACCGTGCGATTTTTAGCATCGTAGGACCGGTGGGGCACAACGTGTTTCCCTCAAATTTTCCATGTTCCTATGAATAAAACGTTTAGAAAATGTGGGCACTGTATATTACGAGTTTCCTCTTTCGAATGGTAGTGTCTATTTTGCATGATTCGAAGACCTCCATGCCAAAAATTTTTATTTAAAATGTGTATATTCAATTTTTTTATTTTTTATGAATCTATGTATATTTTTGACTCTTCAGAAATTGTTCGTTACAGCTTAAGTATTTCTTCAAACTCTTACTCCAGCATATCTGTATGTTGCTGTAAGTATGATATTCTACGTTAATTTTAGTAAAATAAATAGCAATTTGAACGTAAGTAATGTCTTTTCATGTATTATCGCATTTTTCTATCTTTACAAATATCTCGATCTAATGACTTATTCGTCATAAAGACAGTATTTATGATACATGATGCAAGCTTACATGCAGTTATTTTGGTGTAGCTCAAAAATATCACGACAACTAATTTCCAGAATAGCATCTGCATGTACTTGTAGGCCTATACTATGTACATTGCATATACATGTACATTACACGCACAATGTACATGCACTCATTTTGGGAGATAGGATGAATGTGTATGTTAACAATCTTGAATTTCACATGCATGAATATTGTGTAAACATGACACAGAAACATTATATCAATAATCGATGCTACTCTACATGAAAATCATCAATTTTCTAAAAAGTACTTTTAAAAATGACCTCTAAAACTGACCTTACAAAGTCAATTTTTTCCATTTTTTCTGAAACTTCAACATACATACAAACTAAAGGTCACAAAAAGTTAAACTTCCATCTGACTTATTTTAGGAGATGTAAAAAGAACTTGACAGGGCCCCGGTTCTGATAGGTTAAAAGATGCAAATAGGTCCACATCACTATTCAGATTCAAAAAATGAAACATAAATTTAGTGAATCATAAAATCATGCCGATGAAAATTGAACTAAAAGCTTGAAAATTCATCCAAGAACGCACAATAAGGTCTCGACTTTTTCATAAGGACTTCCACTATAATGCAGTTCATGAAATTCCCTTGATAATCACCTTAAAGGTCGCTTAGTTAAGAAACTTAATAGTAAATATTTGTTCCTTTTGATATCCAACTTGTTTCAAACCACTTGTAAAGTGGCCTTTGCAATTTTTGATTTGTAAAATTTTAGCTTTTTAAAAACTGCTCAAATAATTTTTTTGTACCGCAGGAACGTGATCTCCGCAAAAAACTGAATCTTTTCACATAAAAATTTTCACTGTATACAGATGCTATTTTGACTCGACACTTCATAGGCGTACTTAGTCTGTGGCACCTACTGTAGAAGTCAACTCATCAGGACATTCTGTTCATTGGCAATAGCAGGCTACTGGTACACCTACCACAACGAAGCAAATGCTATGGAGTATATGGAGTACTATGGAATCAGCTGCATAATCAAATAATGACAAAGATTGTGTTCTTGAGCTTTGACTTTCGATGAAAAGCGGCATTGTGTCACTTCAAGTTGACCCATTTTCAAGATTACATTTTTCTAGAAAGCTGCTGACTTTGACCACATTGTGTGATGGAATTAGAGAAAATGTCTTATTTTATTTGGAAATGTGACTTACCCCATGCATATCAAATACAAAAATTCATAAGTTAATCAGCAATGTTTCATCTATAGGATGAAAACGGGAGACCTTTGTTATCTAAAGCTGTATAGAATAAAAGAATCAAATATATTTGATACATGATTTTATAGAAATATTTGCAAAATTACAAAAGTAACAGTAGATTGAATTTTATTCCATGTCAAAGGGTGATCCGTTAATCATAAATCAATCTGTATTATGTGTTGACTCCTTCAATGTATAGATATTTGACATCATTCAAAAGATTATCTTTATGGATGAGCATCATCGGAATATATATCGAAGGCGCTTCTGAATCAACAACCAGCAGCGCGATAGCGCCGGCGAGGGTAGTCGACAAAGACAGAGGCAATCCTTCATTCCTCCATTCATCGTTTCGACATCACTACATGTTTCAAGCATGAAACATTCGGCTAATAAAGTAAAGGCTGGCTTAGCTTAAGGCAATGTCATGGATTTTTTATCTTTTATTTCAGGCTATTGATTCGTAGGGATCATTTCTGATCTCATGCGTATCAACCTTTGTGCCTCGATTTTGAGTGAGCATCTGAAATTTTATCTGAATTCTGCTAAATTGAAACAATTTGGGTAAAAAATGATTAAATTTAGAGGCTGCCTTTGTACTAGACTTTTTCTTGAATAGAGGCATTAATGCAGGATTGAAAGATCAAAGGGTAGATATTTACTTATTAATATCAAAAACAATCATTTACTAATTCTTCTTTATACAGAATGCTGCATTGCAACTTGACCAGCGCGCATAGTGCTGTCTGTGAGAGCAAGAGTGTCGTATTCACATTCACACAATACGTTGCAAACGCCGGCGAAGATCAACGGTTAGCAAAAAGCAAATAAATCTCCTGCTTTTAGAGCTTATTTGCTTCTTAAGAGAAATTCAACAGAGAATATATATTGCCTCTAACTTAGTTGCTGAGTTCCGACATATGATGAATGCAGTGATTAATAGATGTGTCCGAGAACAGCGAGATTATGTACTCGTACATTATATATAATTACAAATGATAGATCCAATGCATTCGTGAGAAATTCTTGCAGCACAGCAAAATCCAGAAGAGTAAGATTCTATAATTACCCATAGCATCATCAAGATTATTCATATGGGGATGCTGGAGTTGAAATTATTTTTTTTTGACTTTGTAAATTATTATTTCTTTACTTTAACTTTCTCTTCCAGGTGGACACAATGGCTTGTCTTAATGCAAAGTGGAAATATCCCAGTGCTACAATTCTATATTTCCCTCTGTTAATATTCCTACCGGAAACTTAAGCTATGATTACAATTTCCGATTGGAAAATGCAATGCTAATTTCATTTTCTGATCGGAAGTTTAAAACATACTTAGCTAGGTGCATTTTGAATTCCCCCTTCCTTTAATTTTCCTACCACTGTCCTGTTCCAAGTTAGACGTCATATTTTCCTATGATGGTTTCAGTATCCCAATAATTTATTGAAAAAATTTCATGTCAGCCAGTTTGTTTCAATAAGTATTGTATTACTGTGGAAAAACATGCTTCTTCAAATGTAAACTATTGACAATATTTTGATGGTATGTGTTGGCTGTGGTGTTCTTCAACTTCTTCCTCTTGCATCAGTGACCATCAAATTTGGGATTTCGACGTCATCGTTCTGTGTTCAGCATGTAACCTCAAGGATACTCAGGGAACACAATATCACAAAACTTTGTCAGCCATTCGATCGATTTTATCAAAACCAAAGGAACAAAAATCAAACTTCGAGAAGACACATGCAATTTATCAAATCCCATGTGCCAACCACGGATGAGGAGTCGGAGTCCCGGAGTCCAATCATTTTTGCTGGAGTCGGAGTCCTATCAAAAGATAGGACTCCGGACTCCGACTTATAACTAGACCCGAAATATAATACAAGCAAATAATTTATCATCGTGCATGGCTGTCACTGTCTTGATGTCAACTTTCTCTGTCAAACAAAAGTACAGAGACACTGATGGATGCAAGGCTTGTAATAGTTGAGGGAATGAACCGTGAAAGTGAAAAAAGGATTGTCTTTTCACTCGATGATTTAGTAGAGAAGACAAGCCTTCCTAGCTTCGATCACACCTACGCACCAAAGGTCACATCAGAGAAAACAAAATGAAATATTAGCTTGTTTGAATTAGTTTGTTCACGTTAATCGTGTGTGATCTCTCCTCCAAGGCGCATATTAAAATCGAAAGTGTGCTCATATTTTTTGGAGAAGGATTTTTTGGAGATTTAACAAGATGGGAGGAGCCGAGTCGCATGTATCCAACTTAAAGCGACATTTGATAAACTTTCATCGAAAATGATTGATAATTGATACAGCAATGATCACTAAAGATACGTTTAGGTAAGCCTATAATGATCTATATTATAGGCTACCAGTTTTTTCAAAAAAACTAGGCTATATATACTTGCCACCCTGAGTCGTAGTCGGAGTCCTATCAACCCCCGGAGTCGGAGTCCTATCAAAATGATAGGACTCCGCATCCCTGATGTCAACTGCGAGAAAACTTATGTGGGTCAAACAGCAAAACAATTAAAAACACGGATTCATGAACACCGGTTAGCAGTGAGAAGAATGGACCTTAAATCTCAATTCTCATCACACACATCGGAAACTGATCATCAATTTGACTGGGATCATATAAAACCTTTGGACATATGCCATAATAGTTATGGAAGCTTTTTTAAGAAAGCGTGGTACTCAGATCAAAGATCCATTAAAGGACACATAGAGGTTGACACTTTCTATGCAACTCTCCGTCAGCAGCAGCAGCGGTGAATAATTTTTGAATTTTTAAGTAACTTGCATATCTTTCATCTTAGCCTTCATCACTCACATTTTTTCACACCGGACGACGCACCGGAGTTTCGGTTGTGAAAATTTGCGATAAATCTTGTATTCCTGATGAGCAAGTTTTTTCTAATCAATTAATAAAATATATATAGTTAAGGCTACAGGGGGACATCATGACTTAATGGGAAATGCACAGGTGTATAACTACGTCAAAATATGGGGCCATCGACCGAGGGATTTCAACATAGTTACACACCGAGGTATTTCCCATACAGTTATATACAGTCATATACTGTAATATACTTAAAGGATGCCTATTCTAACCAATCAGAGGGAGAGAGAGCAATAGCTGTTAATAACTGTTTTAGATTAAAAAATAATAATAATAATCGAATAGCTGTTAATGAAGGGGCATTGTTGAAGTCATTGTTTTAAATCGATGATCGGTGTCTGCATGGAAGAATGATATGTAGTATGGAGCATGGACATATGCATGTATGCGTGCACGTCATCTAGCGCTCTGGTGCAACAGCTAGTCGTTGAGATCAATAAAAAGTCGCGCAATACCACAAGAATGGAAATGTACAATACTTGTACCAGTTCCTAAAACTACCCACCGAGCACGGAAAAGATGCGTTACCGAAGTCTTCCATCAACAACAGCAAAAATAATGGAGAAACTTATCCCACGAAAAGCAAAGCTCATTTTCTCGATGTACATGTATTTGGACAGAGTCAGCATGGTTTCAGACCCGGTGCATCAACTACAATAGCGCTGATACTTATACTGTTCACACAGCATCCAAGTTTTTTGATGAGCGAAAATATTTTGATAGTGCTATCTTGAGCTACGACTTATGTAATCCATTTGACTGCATTGATTACCGTCTTGTTTTAGAAAGATTCCGTGGGTTTCCCCATTGGTTTTCTGATTTGGCTTAAGTCATATTTCTGTGATCGTTCAGCACGTCCTAGAATAATGAATTTAAATTCTGAACCTATTCAAATGAGGACACTGGTAGCCAAAGGCTCCGTCTTGGAACTGATGATATTTGCTGCATTTGTCAGAGCCTTCTGCAGTTCTTCACCATCCACAGAAGTTGTGAAGCATGCATGTGACTTCACACTCACCATAACCCTAAAGTCAGGAAAATTGAAAGAGTTTACAGATTAGATCGTTATAATGAAGCTTCAAATTTGAATACATGGTGCGAAAACAATCGGTGAGGCTCAACACCGCAAAATCTGAGGCTTCATTGAATGATAAGCATTGCTCCGTAGATTTATGACTTTCACAACTAATTTTAATCAAAATCGCGATCGTTCACAAATCGTACCGCTTCCGAATCACAGCATTATTAAATAGAAATTTCCTTTCAAGCAACAAGAAAATCAAGTTTCTGGTTGAATCATTAACGTTTATCTTGGAATTGTGATAGATCGAGAACTAATTTTTCTGATGAATGCAAGCCTGAACTCATTCCGATTCGATGCTTCTACATTCGCAGAGGTATCAATTGGTAAGACCAAATACATGAGCTCATCTGCAAAATTTTCTCCAACGCTCATTAACTGGGCAACCATTCGTGGAGAATGGTCTTGTGAATCAGTGAGATGTAACAAGAACGCAAATTCGCAAGAATGGGCTGCCAGAGGGTGTTTACCACTCATCTTTTCATCGGCAAGCACTTTGCATCATGATAGAGCACCAGGCCATACATCATCATCCACAAATGCATATTTTTTAGATAGCAACATATGAGTCGTAGCCATGGCCTCCCCGAACTCCCAATCTTTCTGTGAAAACTTTTTCAACGCAATGCTAGAACTATTGATGTTCTTTGAAAAGTCGCGATGAATGGAACAGTGTCCCTAGAAAATAAATTCGTTATTGATATGTTTGAATCCCAGAAGGCTGCAAGCTCCTCTGGCAGCAGACGGAAGCCATGTAAAACACTAATACTTTTTAATGATCACATCGTGTGATGTCTATCGTAAATGAGCCATTTCTAATTGGATTGTATACTGTATATTTATATTTCTCATATGCAGCATTTCTATAACGCGCAAAGACTTTTTGGATGACCTAAATCTAAGTTTTTGAAAATTTTAATTTGATTAGATAAACTAAATTGTTGGTATTTCCACATCTGCAAACCGACAGGAAGTCTGAAGATGCTCAAAATGCAGATCATCCGATTCTGTTGCGGTAATGTTCGTTTAGTGCAAGAGTTCTTTCCCGTCACCAATGTCAAGAATATATAACTTTGTCTCTTTTGTCCATAAATGTTCTTTGAATTAAATGTCATTAAATATAAACATGCATGTATAGCGGGATTTTTCAGCTTAACTTCTAGATTGGTATTGATATCAACATTAAAACAAGACTACAAGATAGTTAGGAAAACAAGTTTTTGCATGAAATAAGCAAAGTAGGTCAAATTCCGGATAAAATTGCTTGTACCTCAGTTTCACTAGTATCAAAATAACAATAAATTATATATACGTATAGCTCGAACGTTAGGCCCGTGTGTATAGTTTTTAGCATATTCAATCATTGTATGTCAATACCTATAAAATCCTTCGCGGCCGGACATAAGCATCAATTCAGAAAGCTCATGTAATTAATGATCAATTTCTGGAAATACATTGTTGACAAAATGTAAGCAGTTGGCTAACAACAAAGGCTTCCGAAAACCTTGACCTGAGAAGGGTCAAACGTTGAAAATACATGATTTTAAATCCTGCACCCACATTTCCATAGAACTACGTTATAAACGCTATCCTATTTCTGACTTTTTTCTTATTGGAATGTCATAATTTCTTTGCATTAACTACCCTGGAAGCGGAGTTGGAATTGATAAGGTGTCAGTGTCTGAAGTCGCAGTCGACAAATAAAACATACTTAGGATTATGAAGGATCAGGATGAGAATGTGATAACAAAGGTCTGTCGTAATTCAACTCATATGTTGAATATCTAAGGCGAATGACAATTTTACGTCAATAAAACACGCAAACACACTTGATTCCGCGAACGTCGTCGCCCGACCAAGAATCAAATCGAAGTCCGCGATGGAGAAGAGCTCGAAACGGACTTCTGTTCGATTGCTGAGTCGGTCGAGCATGGTTGGGGAATCAAGGTTGCTGGTGTCTTTTATTGACTCAATACTTATCATTCTGTTCAGTTGCAAATGAAAGCACACGTCAACGATCTTGAATCTAGCATGCAGTTTAGGTAAAAATTCATTCAATATCGCATCTAGTCTTCCTTTCTAAAGAAAATGCTTTGCATATTTTCCTGCAAGACAGTTCAGCATCTGATGATAATCTATTTCCGCTCATAGATTTCCTCACGTCAGCTACCTTTTCTTCAATTCTCTCATCACCTTTATCTTCTAGTTATTTTTGAATTGCCGCCTTTCCATCCCCTGTACACCGTTTTGAGGCGCCCTGGCGACATTGCTGCGTTGTGTATGAGAGCTCAACTTCCTCATATCTATCTCTCTCGCTCTCGCGCTCTGCTCAACAGGTCGACGAGTCGCCTCCAGACTCAGACATCCAAACCATGTATGCTCGGTTGCTCGCGTTCCGCTTGGGAAGGCACTGTGCGTCTGTCTAACTCGTCGCTCTGCTCTTTTGAGCAGAGCGACCCAAAGCTCTCCTCTCACAAACAAGAGCTCATCGAAGGCGCGTGCGCGTCGTCTCGTTAAGAGTTCGCTGACTATAAAGAATTCCGCCATCCATCTCTGAATGAGTCATGATGTCTCCTTGGCGCCGCAATGTCTCCTCACGTTGAGGTAGAGGAACCGACGAAGGCGGTGTGATCTTCTGTGTTATCATTGTCGTTTCTTGCTGGGGCACTGAATGTCGTCTCTTGGGTGTGTAGGAGATAAGGAAAAATGCAAGCAGATGACAATTGTAGAAGATGATGCTTGAAGCAGAATCAGCTTGTCTCCTTGAGATCAATTGTTGTCCTAGATTATTTTAAATATTATTTAAGACGAAACAATCGAGAAAATTTGCTTCGAACTGGTGAGTTGATACGTCGGAAAGTTGTTCTGTGTAAGAGATGGTCAAATTTGAGCCGAAGCGCTCGGCCAATGGTGCGGATAAAAATTTTCCCGACCCGTTAGACGTTTGATTCCTGGCAACTTTTGAAAAAACATGTCAAATTGATGTTCGACCTGGATTAATGAGGCTTTCATTCAGCAAATTGCATTCATCAACTTCATTCAGAAATTACATGTAAAGCATTTTTAGCTTGTGATTAAATTATAATGCTTCATTATTGTTAGTTCAACTGTGTAGGCTTATGACAGTAGGGCGATATCACGTAAAGTAAAACAGAGGAGTAAGATGCACAGTTGCACACCCAGTGAAGTTGTGGACCTGGCCCAACTCCTTTTATCTGGCTTGACTAAATCATAGAAGCTTTTCAGAAATTGCATGCAAGCTTAGGCAAGCACGAATCAATCTATTCTACATTATAATCACGTCAAAGAAAAGATAGTGCAAACTTCTGACCCGTTTCTGTCAATGATTTCAGTAGTACAGTATTTGTGATATGTTATGCATGGTAAGTTTGCTATTTAAAATTATGCAATTTCAAGCATGTCCAAATCCGATTACGAAATCGGAATGCTCAACTACGGCTACACACCACCTGACAGAGCTCGAGAGAACGTGCCCAAACTAGTGAAATCAATCTCGATTTCGCTCCTCGATTACAATTATAGGTACTCAGTTTTATATCATATTTGTGTCAATGACTCAGAAATTGTAATTGGTTACATACTGTACATGTACAATCATCAATTTCTGTAATTGTAGCTTCGCAGTCCTTTTGTAATTGATTGATTAAATTTCATTTGCGACAGAAATTTGGACTACACGTACCTGGTATTTTTACTCGCATTAGTAAGGACTGGCACATATAGACATAAAGTTGGAACGACTATCAACTTTTTCGAAATCCACCCATGGGACTGCAGTCGTTTTCGTCCGTGTTATTTATGTCTAGGACGAAATGAACTCTATATTTTTTATATGTTCTATATATCGAATTTTATACTGATACACACATTGGCTGCAAATAAAAAATCCAAAATAGAATGTTAATTTCTTCATTGCAAAGTCCATTTTCAAATTAGCTTCAAGACTGATAATTTTTGATTCACAAATTATTAACATGCGTGAAAGTAAATGATAGCTTGGATTTGACGCATTTCTAGCGACATAAGATCAGAGTGATTTGATAAGAAACTAGCTCTACGGTTCTATTAAATAATGAAATAATTTCGATGATAAAAACCCTTTAAAGATTAATCTCATGTCTGAGGAGACAGACAAGACCAAATCTTTAGCGTGAAAGCATCTTGCACTTCTAGTCAATAAATGGCGTGATGTAGCTTCTTTGCTGTTCGATTTAGGTTTTGTATTCTCACTATCGACACGTGGAACCAACATCATGCTTTCAATGAATGATTATTAAGCCGACAATTTTAAGCTAGCCGTTTGAATTGTTTATTTTTTATAGTTTATAGAAATCGAAATCGCAGTGCGAAAATATTGAAAATAATTTCCGAAATCGAAATTGAAGTGATCTAAATCGAATTTTAGTTTTCTATTTGTGGTGATTCTATAATCGAAATAACAGGAAATTTTAGTTCGAAAATTCACTTTGGGGCTGTTTTCGAAATCGAAGCAACAACTTGAGGCAACTTACTTTCAATCAAGCCGCCTCAATGAAAGTTAGTTGTCAAAATATTGAAAATTCGATTCCAATGAATGAAAATGTAAGTGATCCAGCCGTTTGCTGATTTACTGTGCATTCATATATACTCGATAAATTCTTTTCGTGATAACTGCGTGCGATATGAATATAAATAGGTCTACGACTTCGAGCGATTTTATGATTTGTAAGGAGAAGTATGGAAAGTGTTAGAAGTAATTATTTTAATCATTGATTAAAGTTAATGGATTAAAGCAAGTTGAAAACAACTTCAAATCTTTCTTGTCGTTATTTTCATGTGACAGTAAAATTGCTTTGTGTACTACCTTTGACTCCTCCTATATCTAGATTGTCTTTTCATGCAAGAAAGCATTCCAAGTCTTGCACAATTTCTAGGAAAGAGATCTGAGCGGCCGACGGTGGCTGAGCTGAGCTCACGCACACTTGTGCGATATCAGCGTGATTGGGCGTCAAATTCTTAACATCTCCCGATCATCTTTCTCTCCCAATCACTGAAATCTGGATGGGAGATTCCGAGAACTTGCTTCCATCCTATTATTCGAGCAGGGAAGTTCGAACTTCACTCGATTCATATGACGGATGCAAAATTAACAACGGGTGAGGGAACAATCCATAATATCATCTCTATTTCGCATTGCCGTTATACAATTATCATTTTTGTTTTAGAATTGTTGTCAAGGTAAACGCAAGAAATGCGAACAAGATAAGGCACATTTCGAATTCTCTTCTTTGTTACATACAGATTCATTCCGTATACCCCCTGCTATCCGTCTGCAATCAAACTGCCTTTACTTTTATTCTCCATTCTTGCCGCATTTTGATCCTTTCCTGCTCTGAAGCGGGACACTATTCTTGTATTGTCTGGCAAGAGTTGATAGTAGCAATTACGCTCAGCAAGGCCCGCTAAGACGGTAATTGGCACTTTCATGCCGTTTTCATTTACAAGTGAACTTTGATTGAGACGATGCCGTGCCATGTCGACAGGAGACCTTCTCAATCTCTCGCTGCCGTCTTTGTTTCAATGTTGTCGCTAAATTGTTGTGAAGGAAAACCTTTGAGATGAAAGAGAAAATCGATTTGTACTCAATGAATGCAAGATGTTGACTTTTGTTTTCCATTTCATGACAAGTTGGTGTGTGATATTTTTATGATGAATTTCGAGATTACTACTTATTCAATGATCGATTAATATATTAACTGCTTTCCTTCTGCCGTTCAGCATCAAACTTTCCCTGATCACCGAAAATTGCCTTTGTGAACTTCAGACATTAGCTTCCTTCTTTGCTTCTTTCTTTGCTAATTTCTTTGTATCTTTACATACATTTTCCATGCTCTTGGGAAGATTAAGTCTTTAGTTTCACATTAGAGATTTTTCCTGTATTAGTAGGCCTTTTTCGACATCATGTAAAATTTGCTTTCAAATGAAACATTTTCCACTCTTTTATTTGATTTTTTTAATTAGTTTCATTTCAATAGGCCTAGATCGGATGAAAAAATGAAGCGAAGAATTTTAATATCGAAAGCTTAATCTCCCCAAGAATAGAATACAATGTGAGATTTTTTGAAATTTCGGTTTTGTTGCTATGGAAAATATTTGACATGAAAGAGAATGTACATTTAAGATGTTAATTTTCTTTCATGACAAGTTGGTCCTCCAAACTTGTTTGCTATGAGTTACTTGTGCAACAATCATTACTTCAGAGGAGCTTCCAGTATTTCTTTATTTCCATGAAAATTCTGGACGTCTGCGTATTGCTTTATAATATCACATTCATGTTTGCTCTGTGAAAACAAATAGCTTCTCTACAAGAATGAAATGGGTATATGTGTATACCGCATATTCATGAGACGGAAATGAACTTTTTTTACAATTATTCAATAAATGTATGTGCAAAATTGGTAAAATGATTACAATCAGAACATGATATGGCCTCATAGATCATGCATTTCTTCGATAACATCGTATTGGCTTCAGCTATGGCAATTGCACATCACAAATTTATCCGAAAATAGCTGCGCTGAAATAAAATAACAATGTGACAATACCAAGAAATACTAGATTGTACAGTCTACATGCAGATAGCTGTCATATCAAAAATAAATAGGCAACTTTATTTTATTTGTCTTAAACTATGTTGACAGATATCTTAGACAATGAATGGGCCTATTCAATATTGCTAGATTTCGTTTTTGCTGTATTTTACAAAATAGCATCCACACAGTTGGTGAATCCTCGTCATATCCTTAAAATATAAACAAAATGAAAAATATACTACATAACTAAACATATATACTACATAATTTTCAAATCTTTAGGCCTATTTTCATTTCAGTTTATGTACAGTGTATTATATATATATAAAAAAATAGAAAACCAAAAGTCAGATGCCTGTAAAGTGCGACCGGTTTCGATGTATTATCTTTTACATCTAATCATGCACACAGGAAGTCAAAGTAACTTGACAACTAATGATAAAATTACCAAAAGCATATAGAAATCATAAAGGTTCAACAAAGGTTTAAATTTCACTAAAAAAATAAACTTTCTTTAGCCTCTCTGATGTGTTTGGTGACATTCCAAGAGAGCTGGAAAATCGACATAGCTTTGAACGGGATAGTCCTTCGAACAGATAGCTACATATATGTTTACTCACTGGTAGTGGGGCTTGAGCAGGATGTTTGATGTCATGTCTATGGACTGTCAGCCTATTCTTGAGTTGGTCCTCAGTCTGTCCATTGTAATATTGTTGACAGCCCATGCAACGGAGTACATATATCAAGTTGTTCGAATAGCAGTTCATGTTTCGCTTGATGTTGAATGTAGTGTCGTGGAAATGGAATGTTGTCCCTTCTATAATATGATGACAGCATTTACATTTTTTTATCGTCACATTTCGCTACACCTTTAAGTTCTTTATTTCTTCATAATAGTGATAACAATGATTTTGGTTGTCTATAAGCGGCTTGAATGGCATAAGAGTTAAAAGGCTTTACTATTTGCAAGTTGTCAAATGAGGGCCGTATCACTTTAATAAAACATCTTGGGTAATTCGGGTTGTACATGTGAACAAAACAATTGACTGAACACTTTTACTTTTATTATTTGATTCTAATTTCAAAGTACTCGTAAGTGCTCTTACTATTGACTCCTCAATCAATTGTAATGGATAGCCTAGTTTCCTCATTCAAGTTTTTTTTAAGCTCCAAAGTACGTAAATTAAGTATCTCGTTCTCCGAAACTATCCTCTTTAGAGGATTAGCCAAGTTGAATGGAATATTCCTCAAACTGTGTTTCGGATGGCACGACTTGTAAGGTACATGTAAATTGATGTCTGTAGGTTCATGATAAACATCAGTTTGGATTATATTATTTTTCTTATATGCTTTAACGTCGGGGAAATGAATGCTTGTGGAGTTTTTTCCATTGTAAAATTTATACTGCTATGTAATGTGTTCAAAGGCTGATATAAAAATTGAATGTCACCAAATTCTCGCGGCTTAATAGTGAAACAATCGTTCAGGTAACGTATCAATTTTCCTTTAAACGACTCACATTGAGTATTTGTTAGCCTTTCCTTCATTTTCTCGTATAATGTAATTTCCAAGTATCCCAATACTAGGTTAGCAAAAGCTAGGGCACATTTCGTCCCCATGGCCGTTTCAGAAATTTGCTTGTACAGCCCATCATCAAAAGTAAAGATATAATTGTTCAAAATCAGGCTGATTCCCTCCAACATGAAATCATTTGTAAATCTATTTGGAATCAGATGTTGTATATATTATATATATATATTTGCTAAACAATAGAGACGGTTCCTTTCCACTTCTGTTCAATCTATTGCTATGTCATTGGATTCAAACTACGCAATTTCATGTCTGTCATTTTTCTGTTTCATCTGCACATTGCCATCTGACGCCATTGTAGCTGTGTTCAATTCATTTCATCTCATGTAAAAAAGATTTTACCCTGTAAGAATTTGATCATGATTGTTTTTTCTTTTGATATTTATTTACATTTTTTATTTATTTTTGTTTAACTTGTGCTGCATGTCGTTAAGAATTTTAAAATAGCCTTGGTCAGTTTAAATTTTCTTAACGACATTCAGTGCAATTTTTTCTCTATTCCCTGAAAAGACTAAGCCAAAAAATTTGGAATATAAAACTACATCGTTTTAGAAAATTGCGTTGTATTACTCCTCTAAATGTATGAATCCCGACTGGTGGCAACGAAAAATCAAATGCCACAGCATGATTTGAATTCTAGCATTTTATTAATCAAACTCCTACCTGTGTTAATGTAATCGCTGATAAGCAAATGAGTTTAAGCTTATTTTCAACTTAATCGCATCAGGCTATTAAAACAGAAAAAACAGATTTTGAAAGTTTGTGATGATTCCTACATGACATACTGCCTGTACAGAGTCTGACTAGCCGAATGAATCAAATTTCTGACCAACCTAGTAAGCTGCGGAAGCAACCAAAGAATGAAATCGAGAAATTGGGAAAATATGTGGATGAGTTTGAGTGGCAATAAGTATGAAATTGACTTGAAGCATCAAAGGAAAACAATGTTGCAAACATGATATCCGTCCTTTCATACAGGAAATATTTTAGACCCAAATTAGATCGCCAAAGCGATTATGTTTTTGAGCTTATTGTTATAATCAAATGTGTAGGCCAGTTCTGGCGCCTAGGTGATGATTTATTTGGCAATAAGGAATCAAAGGTTTCGAATGAAAGATGTGCATATGTCAGAAAATCCTAATCAATAAAAAGTAGTACAATCAATATTTAGACCTATACAGCGGAAGAGGCTTCAATTAGTTGATGAATTTCTTGTCTTATCTTGAATCCTTTGCAAATGTTAGTGTGCGCCTTTTCAACTGTTGTAAATCGCTACAATTTCATTTCCGTAAAACTCCTACTCAACAGTTACTCGTATATCCTGTCATTGCTAAGGATATTTCAACAATTCATGAAAACTGAAAAGTTTTACATTGCAAATTTTAAGCCGTGTCCATCTACGGCAAAGTCTCTCATGCGAAAACTTTTGTACAGTCATGTTGCTTTCCACGTTTAGCAAAACTTCAATTAATGTTGTCTCGGAAACCTGACAATATATAGCGAACACTCGAGCGTGTAAGTGACTTTGCGATTAATAATTTGAACATAATGACAAAAGGGGAACTGAACAGGGCGTTATTAGAGAGAAATAATTACTGCTCGTCTCGGCCATCATTTCCATATTCGCATTTCATTGACAGAATGATTTACAAATTAATTTACAAGAAGCTAAAGGCGATGAGTCCAAACTAATACTTTTTCTTAATTTTGACTCCTCTTAATGCATCATTTTAATTGAAACATGAGGATGCAAGCGCATACTTTTACTTAATTTCCATGATTCCCAAAGGATTTCGTTGAGAAATGCTCACTTCGCTCGGAGCATGTCTCATTTGATAAGTATTATGAATCAAAATATTGAATAAGTTGCAAGTACTGAAACCGAGTGCGAGTGATGAAAACGGATGGAATGTTTGATATACCGTATTTCCTCTATTAAGAGCCCTACCTCTATTAAGCGCCCCACTCTAATAAGAGCCTCCATCCAAATTGAAGAAGTTAATAAGCGTGTTTTGAATTAAAAGTTTTTCATTAGCTGAAAATTTATCTTTTCATAATTCACACGTTAAAGACTGTGTAGAGGACACAATAGTAGTTCTAGATTAGTGTTGGTGCATGGATACTGCATTTAAAATAATGTAAATAGAAAGCAAAATGGATGTTGTTATTTTATATTCATGTCAGTTTATCAAATTATTCTATACATGCAATATTTATCATATTTGAAAAGCAAAATGTTTGGTAGAAAAGTAGGTCTTCATTAATTAGGAAAATATATTAAGGGCCCCACCTCTTATTATGGCCCCTCTCTTATTAGAGCCCCCCTCAAAAACCTCGTTTGTAAATTAGCGCCCCGGGGCTCTTAATAGAGGAAATACGGTATTCTGTATAATCAAGAATAGAGGTTTCACAAAATCTTCGGAACAACAAAACATTGTTTATAGAAACCTCTCTTACCTAAACATGGAACAGGATTGATCGTTATCCTAATTTTCCTAAAATATTGAAATGAAGAGTTCAAAGTTGACAAAACTTATGGTTGAGTAACCTCATATCGACTTGCATCCTCAGTGGAAATATGGGAGAATACATGAATAACCGGGGTAGAATATCAGGAATCATCAGCAAACCTAGTTCACATCTCTCAAGGGGCATCAACACAACCATAGAGGAGATACAGCTTCCTATTTAACTATGAAGCCATACCTTGTGTATGTTTAAGACACCTAATTCGCATATTACCTGAGTTAATTTCTGTGGGTATCCATCAGGTAACATTTTTATCGTGTTATGTTTGTGCATAGTAAAGTCGTGTAAGCAAACAAAGTAATTGAATTTTTTTATTTCATAAATTGTTGGAGAGCAGAAAGCAAAGTGAATGTCTAGTTTCTTTTCCTGAACAACTTAAATTTTTAATGATTAATGAATGGCGTGTAATAGGGACATTTCAAACGAAGAGCATTGAAGGGAAACTGATCTAAATAAACTGTTCAATGAAACTCGACATGCATCAGCAGGCAGGTCATAACGAGTGGTAAGCAAGTGATTTTCACACAACATGTACATCAGCGAGAATAAAATTTATAAAGAGAGAGAGAGAGAGAGAGGCTGACACTGGCTCCGTCACGTACCGTATACGATCGCAACATGATAGAGCCAGGCAAACCATATGCGTCAACTGTTTGAAAAACAGCCTCAGAATTGCGCATGATTTGTTCATTACGACAGTGGGATAAATCTTTTGCTTATCTTAGGTAATGCTCATCCGATCACTATATCGAGATGTATAGGATCGATCCCTGATGTCATTGTCACTGCTGATGCTATAGAAAACAAGATAAAGTGACAACTCCACTATTTATTCAATTGCCAATGTAATGACAGCTTCCATTTCATCAAATGAACTCTGTACATGTGAGATGTGCAGTTTTTTATTGTTTTTGGATCTTATCATGGAGTTGACTACATCATGATAGTAATGCATATGAAAGTGTAATATTTAATATATCCTTCATGCCTCCAAGGGACTTGTAAATTAGTATTCACGTTGATGTACATGTACATGCCGTGTGGAAATCACTTGCCTTTAGTCACTGATAAATACCTGTCAAAAGATGTCGAGCTGTGGCTAACTGTCTTGTTTAGATCAGCATTCTTCAATGCATTTCGTCTGATGTTTTACGCAATCGGTTCAATTGCTTCAATTATATTATGTAACATTATTTTCTGCCATTTTTGAGTGAATAGATTATTGCAATAGATGACATAAAGAAGAGCAAAACGAATAAGTTGATGCATTTGAATAATAGACAAGCTCCCCATTTCAGGTATAGCCTGAATATTTATACAATATTGCCACCTGAATTTTATGCCAAATAGGAAAACGATTTTGTATATTTCCACTGGACAGGAAATTATAGAAATTTATGTTCCCTTCAATTTTTTTCCAGAAGTCAATATAAAACTTGCATCAAATGGTGGTCACGTTGTTTACACTGATTTAGCTAATGGCATGCGTCACTTCATAAATGACGAATGAGATATGCCGTTAAAGGCAGAGGCTACAGTAGACTTGTCACAAAATGTTTCTTCAATATGGCGGTCTAGTCACAAAGCGAAGAAAGTTGTGCAAATTACATCCATCAAACTTAAAAGTAAAGAAATTTACAGAAAAGTGTATGCCAAGACAACAAAGCATAAGTGATGCATCACATTCCGGTAATTAATCGTGAGCACAGTTTGAGCAAGCAAAGCAACGTCAATATATTCGATTGTAAATGCCAGGGTTGGCATCGGCTACCGGCCCGGCCGCAAATTATGAAGACCGGTCGGCCGGTTAATTTAATTAGACCTTTGTCGACCGTAGACGACATTCAGTCTAGAACAAATTGCTTTGTCAATCATTACAACATTAAAAGCATGTAATTGTAATATAATTCGAAAGCATCTACTGTAAGCATGCTTTGTGATATAAAAATAGGGAACTGTTCCTTAAGCAGTTAAAAAATGATCAATTTTACAGTATACATGCAGTTCAAGCCCTACTTTATCTCAAATAAAGTTTCCAGAATCATTTATTCTAGCCTGTATGAATTTTCGAAGCATTTTGTATTCCTCAACCCATCTTTTAGAAAATTATTCCAGATCTTGAATAATTTTACTACATGGGATAGTTTATATAACACGTGGAGCATAGAGATGCAATAAGTAATGGATTTCAGTGCAACCTAGGGCCTACTACCAGAACCTTTGACAGTGGATTGTGGATAATTGTTTGATGAGCTAGCTGCACGTGATAACATACTGATGATTGATACAGGTACAGCGACACTCCCGCTTGGTCTTGGGACACTCACTGAAATGAAAGATTGATGACAAGTTTGGCGAGCTCTTTGATGCTAACTCCTATACGTCAGCTCGCGGTCATTAATGTAAACTCAAAAGATCTGAAATGAAACTGTAGTGGAGAGAGCACTCAATTGACGTTGCGAATTACTCGAATTCCTTCACAGGTGAAGAAGTAAATATCACTTCAGTGAATCACTTTAAATCAAGTTTGCACTTCGCAGATGACGCCGGCCCGGCCCCGGTCGTCTTCTCTGAACGCCTGCCTGGCCAGTTCCAACCCTGGTGCATGTAAATACTGCCCAAAAAACACATTTTAATATATCGAGAAAATTAAGCAAATAACTTGATGGAAAGCCGCCGAGGACATTCCAATAAAAATTTGTAAACTACAAATGATCTTTTGAGCTCGTTCGTGGAAACGTTTTTGGCAAAGGGCCGATGCACAAAAACAAACTTGCAATCAATGAATTGTACATGAGATCTTCTATTTTCATTATAGACTTTATGACACGGATGACGTTCAAAGTCAAGGAGTTATGCAAAATGAAGACTATAATGTTTAGAGAGCTATAGCAACCGCTTTCAGGCGACCTCAGACAATCGATCTAATGATTCAATGCCTCCGGCTTTCACGAAGTCGAAATGATTTTTCAATGCGCCTTGCTCTTGGCACCACCATGAAAAATGGCTTGCCGGCTGGGAATCGAACCCAGTCTTCGAATTGCTAACGCGGCATGAAGATCACCAAGATCAGCGAAGCCCACCCTCCATGATCGCATCAAGAGCAAGTAAAGCTTTCAGCGCGCATTATGACGTTACCTTCCTGGTTTGTTTCTATAACAATAGCAACCGCTTCCAGGCGACCTCGGACAATCGATCTAATGATTCAATGCCTCCGGCTTTCACGAGGTCGAAATGATTTTTCAATGCGCCTTGCTCTTGGCACCACCATGAAAGCTTTACTTGCTCTTGACACGATCATGGAGGACGTGCTTCGCTGGTCTTGGTGATCTTCATGCCGCGTTAGCAGTTCGAGGACTGGGTTCGATTCCCAGCCGGCAAGCCATTTTTCATGGTGGTGCCAAGAGCAAGGCGCATTGAAAAATCATTTCGACCTCGTGAAAGCCGGAGTCATTGAATCTTTAGAGAGCTAACATCTTCACATGTATAATGCAGAATAAACAGATTTTTATCAATAGAGAGTTTTATGAAATGTTTAAGACCTAGCTTAAATAACAAAGGAAGGTTTCAAGGTCACCAACATTCAATTTTATGTTGAATTCTATTTTCTTTTCTATCATTTTCATGCATGTCTGCTTGTGCATGCAATTTGTTTATGAAGCATATTTTCATTTTTCTATTTCATTATACATGTTTTCCATGCGCTGAGACTTCTCTTCGGAAACGATTTCCCGGGATTCCCTGGAAATTAAATATCCTGTTTTCCGGAGATCCCGGAGGACAAATTCCGGGAAAAATGGTGAAAAATTTTGAGTTGATCATTACAATTTCTGCCAAGACATTAGGAGCATTCTTCGATGGCGACATGAAATTAACTACCTATACCAGAAACAGGCTGGCTTCAGCGAAAAGCTGTATTCCTGGACGGCGAGAGTGTAGTGCATGTAATTAAATAAGGTCAATCATTTCATTATTTGCAATAATCGGTCCAATGTAATCGAAAGAAATTGCTACTGATTAGAGTTCTACATATATTGAATTTTTCACGTTGAGATTGCAGATCATGCAAACACTCTGAAAAGTTGTCCTATATTGACAGATATTGCAGGTTTCCAGTTTTTGCACCGCCTTCTGTGCCAGGCTGAATAGTGAACAGTTCAGTATAAAGAATGACAAGACATCCATTTTCTGCACTCGAACTCCTCTAAAGTTTTAGCTCAACATCTAATTTACGAGTTTAACTTGACTTCACCTTTGACTGTCATATATGCAAATTGCTTATTGTTTTAGAATACAATTATTTATTTGAATGAAGAATGCATTGAGCACGGACATTCTCTGCTGAATGCCTGCTCAAAATTTCAATGAAGATTCAATCATAAAAGGATGCGTAGATGCTAGTGCTGTGTTGCAGCTCATTAACAAAAGTGAAGAGCGACTACAACAACAAGGGATTTAGTTAGTTAGCCATATTGTGGATGATTCAGTTTTTGTTAATTGTATGGGCAAAGCTATTTTCCTGATATCCAGCGTGAGATTTATAGAGACATGATGTACACAACAGAGATCAATAGCATTCAATGGTGTAGACGGATGAAGACAGCCTATATACTCGGATAATCATCGTATATCGTCTATAGCAGCAACTCAGCGAAAGTAATTTTTAGAAAACTTATAAAGTGATCAGATCTGTAAATAAGCGCTTCTGCAAAAATAGTAGTTATTTTGTATTTCCCGGCATTCCGGGGAAGCGACTTTTCCGGAGAATCGAAATCTTGCCCATGTATACATAGTCTATTTGTATATTTCTGTTGAAAGCTTCCGGCCCCTTCGTCAGGGAGGCAGATGCAAACCGTCCTTGTAAATTTTAGTCTGATTATTACTCTTTTCAGTCAATGGTTACATTGATAATATTCACTATTAGGGCTATGATAGGCATTTGGTATTTTTACATTCTCAATAAATCATTCAAATATCAGCGATTAGTCGGGAGGCATGAAGAAATACATGTATATGCTCACCTCAAACAATTTCAAATTGTTGGAGAACCGCCCATGTTATTTTAGATAAATAATCATACTTTGTTTAGACAACAAGGAACATCCGGTACATAATAATGCAACATTTGCATACTTTGTCATAATGCATCCGGTAGGGTAACTCAGCCTCAATTGTTCTATGATTAAACTCTTCGTCCTACCAACGCTGAATTGAAAGGTGAGTGCAAACGCTCGTCTATCGCCATGCCGAGCCAGCCAATTGTTCTAGCAAAAAAGGACAGATTCAGGACATCATCAACTACAATGTATACCGCCTCATAATAGGTTAACGCAAGCAGATGCAATCTGAAATTTGAGGACATTGGGTTGCTGATTCAACGGAACTGAGAAATGTCACCGATAATTTTGCGACATGATGTATCTCCGTAGATCATTATTGAAAGGTTCGAAAGAGATGATAATAAATAACAAAATATAGTTTCAAACTGGAAGCATTGTCATATGCTACAAGTTCGCATTATGTCCCCTTTATGACAATAATGCAAATTGTTTTGTAGTGTAGTTCATTTGAAAGAGGAGATAAAGTATAATTCGAAGAGGGATGAACCGATTTGAAATTTTGCCGATAACCGGCATCGATAATTTATTGAAAGAAAAACAAGCATCGGCCGATGTATCGGCACTACCAATAAAATGGTCCACGTAAGATATTCCTTGTACATATACAATATAGTTTATACTGTACTCGCACACGCAGCCCTTCCACCCTGGATACCTTTCACCCCTCACAACACAAAAACATAAAATATTCTTCATTGATATATGGTTCAATACTTTGTTCTTCACATATTGAATGCAAAATATAGCTCAATTTAAGTATTCCTAGCTAAGCAAGAACCGTTCATGCAAATATTCACATACCGGAGTAACCTATTGTTTGTTCTCAATTGATGCTTTATTGTGGACATGCAACATATCTAAAATTAACATACTGTATTTGAGTTCTTGTTGATATCTATGTCTTGAAGGGATAGAGGACAATATATTGTCGGGAAAGGATAAAATTTAGTTCTCTGAGAAATGTCACGCTAACACAGGTTGACCCTTTCGGAATCCATGAAGAGAGTGGCACTCTTTTCACTGTTGTGTGCAACTTGCATGTCCGCGTCACCGTGTGTAATAGAATGGTCTTTCGTGCCTTTCTTTTCATGGGCTTCGAGCAAATACATGGACTATACAGTGGACTACTTAGGACAAATTTCAAATATGCGTGCATTGCGGCATGGATGACACAATAACTATGAAATGCGTAGAAGCACTGACGTGCTGCATACTGATCTAAATTAACAGTATCACATTATTTCGCATAATATCAATTCTCATAATGGATTTTCACCCTGGATCATTTCTCATGATATCAAATCACATAAGACAATTTAACCTACTTCCTGTTGTTTCATTATACATATTTTTAATTATCAGATGTTTCTTATTTCAGCTTATTACCACATAAC
The DNA here is from genome assembly GCA_907163375.1 of Prostheceraeus crozeri. NCBI lineage: Eukaryota > Metazoa > Platyhelminthes > Polycladida > Euryleptidae > Prostheceraeus > Prostheceraeus crozeri. The sequence continues at coordinate 505,475 of CAJQUW010003247.1, forward strand.
TACATGTAATTATTGACCATTATGCTATTTATTTTTTTGCCATCACTTTCATGCCCATTTACGTTACAACAACTTTAAAAGCACTGCATAAAGCACTGAAGTTAATGAGGAAATACAATATCATATTTATTCATCACAATTACACAACTCCCTCCTGCAAGGCACCGGCAGCACCATGCATAGGCGTAGACGCACGTGTCTCCACGAAGAACTCGAAATTTCAGCTTTGCCAGTCATTCCGGCCATATGCATGTACAGGTCGGTTTCTAGAGCTGCACAGTTCCTCCAGCTTGAGTGAAACACTAAGTTGATGATCCGATTTCTGTTGCTTCGTCTGTAGAAACTCGATCAATCAGTAGATATTAGGATGAAGTCGACCCGGTTTAATGTCAGCGAAGTGTTATCTTTTTGATTAGTACTAATGGATTCTCATATGATGTGATCCATCTGCATTATGTGATTTGACACGAATTTCGCGGGTTGCGCAATAATCACTCGAAAGTTGAGAGCAATAACTTTGTGACTTGATATTGTGCGAAAAAATATGGAGCCAATTTAACAGCCTATATCAATGCATGTGCATTATAATATCAAGGTGAAATATGTTCTGTAAACGTACTGTTGTAAACTTTGCACATTGTATTATCTGTATTTAAACCAGCCATCCAACTAGGAGCGGCATTGTAATTTTGTAAACCCTAACAATGGAAATGAAAAAGAATTGAAAATCGCTCAATTAATAAATATTGTCACATGAAAAATAGTATTTATTAATTTTACCAAAAAGTAAGACTTTCAGTCATATTAGCCTCGAAAGGATGGAATACATATTTGTCACCAGATCAGGATTCAGTCATAATGTTAGTCATATGTAAATATTTTGGAAAGTGCGCACAATGTACATGTCTCATTTTGTATCCATATTTTTATTTGATTTTGTATTCATTCACATTATAGATAATCCATGCATGAAGCTTATGCAATAAAAATGAATTAAGCCTGTTTAAAATATCATTTTTAAAACCATCACTATCGGTAAAAATATCGACATCTCTTTTAGATTTCGGCCGATCACTGATATGCTAGAAACGCAGTCGAAAATCGGTTCATAATCAGTATATCCCTTGTTTAAAATTGCTTAAAAGTCAAAGAAAAACATGTAAAAATATGTGCACCCTATCTGGCTGCATTCCTGGCATATCAGTTGTCGGCCGATGTCTAAAAGAAATATATATATATATATATATATATTTAGACGTGATTATTAGTAGCTTTCATAGTTGTTATAGGGGAAAGTGTGCTTTCTTTACAAGGAACTACGCTACAGCAATGACGATAGACAAGCTGACAACAGACTAGTTACTGATTGCACTAAAACGTACCTTTCTTAGATGCCCCCAATTATTTATTGTAAGTATTTAATCATTTGAGCGATTTCTATTGTGGCATTTCTGAGAAAAACTTTTAATTCATTGTATAATGCAAACTGCATATGAAAAATTTTGGTTTAATGACTTTGATATTTTTGATATGACACGTTCATTTGGTGATAGTATAGTATATTCTCGCATTTGTAATGTATCTCGCATGAGGCTGATAGTCTAATACTATCTTTTGTCATCACTAGCACATAACATCACTGCATGCAGTACTGATTATCCCTAGCTTTATTGGAAAAAGTATCCAACCTTTATTCATATAAGCCGTCAAGTCATATCAATTTGACAGTATCTCTTTTGTCAAATGACTTCCAATTAAATTACTGCTGCCACCGGAACAAATAGCATCGTATCACGACATCAAGAGAAAGCATTTTTGTCGCTTTCGAATAAGTACCTATAGGTCTATATTTTCATTGTGCAAATATTACAAATATTGAATTTTGGGTTTACCAATAAAGCACTGCAATAGGCAGTCATCTGCAGGAAACACACCATTGTGTTACCCAAAAGTACTGTTAGCTTCGAATTGCATGAACGAAGATATCCCTTTGTCACAGATTTGTGATGTGCCAAAGATTTCAAAATGAATAAAAAAGATAGGGATTTAAAAGACGGAGTCAAAGGCTAGACCTTTCATGAACTGGAGACATATTTAGAGGTGGACGAGACGTCTCACAAGCCGACACAGGTCTCAAAATCGAGATAAACGTATCATCAACGCCCCTAGAGACGCAGATGTCGACATCGGTTTCATTTCATCCATCACCGCCAAACAGACCTATTATCTTCTCCAACAAGCTATGAAATGAAGATGGAGACTTATTTGTCGATGTTGCGCCAATTTCTTACTTCAGCATGCATGCTCTGATTTGGTAGCAATTTGTAATTCTATTCTCATCATTTTATCAGATGTTGAAGATTTATGTTCTTAACGGCAAGCGATACATTTTTGCAAGTGCAATTTTCCCCATTACCAAGAGACTTGAAAATTTCTCGTCGGTGCCACCAACTGAATGATCGAATCAGCAGCATTTTGACTTCATATTCATTCTACACGTCCTTCTATATCATGTTTGATCGTGGTCGTTAAACAGATAGGCAACTTAACCCTCGCCCCCCCCTTTTGAATATTTAGAATATCTTTTAAACAAAACAAGCTGTAGTCACCAGATTTCTAGTAGCTTGCTTTCTATCGGTATTATGCAATTTTTGACCGAAGGAAAATGAATTTGGCACAATGCTTTTGGCGTGAAATCTATTTTAAAATTTGAATGTTTGGAATTTTTTGGGGCTGATTTCGGTGTATTCACTTCCAGTGGTGGGCGTTGCGATAAGTAAAACAATAAAGCGATAAAATCGCTTTAGTCGAAAATTTGTCGCTTATCGCAGAGACCTGAAAATTTTATGGCTTATGTTTATTGCTTTAAAATTTCCCGCGATAAATTTAGTGATAAAGAAGAAAACAAAAAAACGTTTTTAGCATTATTTTGCAACTAGTTTCATTTTCCATTTCACGTGACTCGGTGCACGGAATCGTTAAGTGAGGAGTTTAATTAGCTTCAATAGAAATGGTCTCGGAAACTGTATTGAACTGCTTTTCACCTATTTCATTGTCTGAACAACGTCAGTACAAGTGCTATCAAATGGCCAGCTAATGGTCAGTTGATACATTTATCCCGCTATTCCGAATTGAGGCTATTTTCATGTATGGTAGAGTGGAGTAATCCCGTACATGGAGGTAATTCCGGACAGACGACATTTTTGGAAATAACGATCTTCTGCATTCCGTTAACGCACAAATTTGATTGGATATCATTTACTCGATACGCCGACAGTGATACGTGGGACTACGTGTTTGTCTATTGTTCGAATCAGACAACGCGTCATTTCATCGTCAACGTACGAAACCTTGTTTTTTGAAAGGGAACCTTCACCTCCTCAACCAGAGGCTCAAGGTGCCAAGGGGGGTGGATGAGGATGATGAATTGTTACATGTGCCTTAAATTGTTGTATTTGTGTTTGTGATGTTGTGCTGTGACAGTTTTGTTGATTTATGTGTTGTTATAAAGTAATAGTGTTAATTTCGGGTCATTTGTTGTTATTGTTTTATTCAACATTGCATGTACGTACATGTACATGATGTTTTAAGTGTAAAAAAGAGGTTTTAATACAAATAAGTAGTAAAAATGGAGTACCATATTTTTGGATCGTTATCGCCTTATTTTGGAGGTCCAAATTTATCGCATTATCGTTATCGGACTTAGCGGAAAATGTTTCGCTACCCACCACTGTTCACTTCCAATGTATATTGCGGTAACAATTCCTGTTGAAATAAGTTGAGATTACATAAAGGATTCTTCCTATTGATGCGAGGAAATTCACAAATGCAAAGTTTTTGAATTTGAAATTGTCTGCTTACTATGCATGCATGTCAAATATAATATTTTATAATTTTTGTGCTTATTAGTTCTGCATCTAATCAGCAATTATTGAAAAATTTCAGAATCATGTTGCTTTTAGCCTCAGTGTCTCGATAAAAGTTCACCGAATTGGGTTGTTTCTTCACCTGCTGAAACTACAAATATTAGTGCTATTTTAGTGATTTTAGTGCTATTTGATTTGACCTTTGACCAAGCACGGCGGAGCCGGGGACACGTCCCTCCGCAAAAGTGAAAAACTTTTCATGCCCTTCTTCTATAATTTAATTAATGTACATAATTTTCAGACATCTCATTGATTTAACAGAAGAATTTTTTATTAATTCAGCATGTTTCGCATGTCTGTACAATTGATATCTAAACCCATTCATTATCCTAGTGTAGCACTTAAACTGCGACAACTTGGACAGAAATAGAAAATTACGATTATTTGATTCGATAGAATTTGCCTGTCGGAAGGTGGACAATCAGTTTGGACATCTAATGAACGCATTAACCGCAAACGGTTTTATAAGTCCATTCATTCTAAACCCTTCAACGAGTGTAGAGATGTGTGTATTTTCGGGTGACATTGTTGAATATGTAAAACGCAACAAATTTTCATCAAAATTCTCAGTGTGAATATTTGAAAGTCCTCCATCGCAAGTCTTCTTTCTAGCCTGTTTCAGCCGAAGGCGATGCTCTCAGAAGGCATTAATCATTGGTTTGATGCGAAAAAATCAGATGAGTGTTAGTCGAGTTCGAGTCAAAAGAAGATCTCAGAGAAGGAGGGGCGGAGGACAATCGGACACTCGAACATCAGACAAAAGCTTTGCCGACGATGTGATGTCAGATGAAAGCAAACCGAAACGACGCGCTTACCTGTGTCCCTATTTGCCCCTCCTTGTTGGAAGATGATACTCGCCTACCTACACATGTAATCGTCCAGTCGCTGGGGGCATATGTCACCGCCTACCCTCGTCTTCCAACAGAAACCTCTATCGTCGCATGACTGTGGTAATTTGTCTCATTCATTCGAACATTTTCCATGTCATGCGTCCGCAAAGTCACAGAAGATATTTAAAAGGGAAGATAAATGAAAGTAATGCAGCATTCACATCTTCCTCTTGATTTGTGATTATTAATTCAATTTTCAGAATAAGCATCATTTTTATGGTTTGTGCTCCTAACTTGGTTGACTTTTGAAGTGAATGTCAGTCCGACTACATTCATGCCACCAAACCTGATTGTGGGTAAATTTGAAAAATGCTATTCATTTATTTATAGAGCGTCTAATCCTTCGTGAGGCCTACTGACTACTTAAGAAATGGATGCCAAAATAAACTATGGAGCACAAGATTTCATATGGCGCATCGGTTGCAAAAATTGATCCAGGACTTCAACACAAAAATTTCATTTTAAAATGCATCAATTTTTCCGGTCTGTGCAACAATTTGCGATCATGGGTTTTTTTCATTTGTTTAAATTCTGACTAAACATCGCTTTGAAAGACCATGTTAGTTTCTTATCCACAACACAGGCAATAATAGACTGCAGAGTGTATTGGAGACGACGAACATGCGATGAGATTCTAATAAGATTTTTCCTAATTGCTAATTAATTGCTAAATTATTATAAAGCACTTGTCTAAGCCGTTCTCTTCAACACGATTGTACACGGCAATATGAAAGATAGCTAAAGACCTTTCATGCCTGTTTTCCTGCTGATTGTTTCTATGTACTGCGGTATATTTGCAAATATCATAAATGACGGCAATTTGAGACTATACATGATGCAAGTCAAAGTGCTGTGCTATTAAGACATGCTTATAAGAACTGCAGCATAGACATTAACATGAAAAATACGGCAAGTTCAATTTTTTGATAAAACAGAAAACATGAAAGACACCATACTTTGATATTGATTACTGATGAAGACGTATCATCTCCATTGAACTTTATTCCAAAAACCTGTCATTTTTCTACATAATGAGAAGTTTTAGCATGTGATTGTAGACAAAGTGAGTAGGTCTTATTCTTAAAAGTGTGACATAAAAGAATGTCTTTAGGTATCTGCTTAAGCACAAGTGAGCAGAAAGGTTGAACCTACAGACCAAACTTTTTTGGCTGATAATCAACTATTATTAGGATTACCGACATAGTTTGAAACGCACAATTAACTTCGATTGCATCGAATAGTAGTCCGGTTGACTTTTTTAGCATCATTATATATGAAGTTAACCCCTATTTCTTCTGACTATAAGAAGCTGAATTGAATCCTGATTGTGTTCCTGACCGAATTTCCGAAGTAATATAAATAATTCCGCCAATTTTGAACTTCTCTTGTTACACCTTGAGATGTTTTTACCTCTCCATTCTGCTACTTCATGACGCTTTCGTCGGCGGCTCGACGACTCATGTCAACTGTAAGGGTCACAGCGTTGATCTTATCAAATGAGACGTATATTCCACAGCTCTCTTTTGCTTGAACACGTTTTCTCAGTTGTGTGAAGGGCAGCACAAATGTTTACCGAATCAGCATTCCATTTTCAAAAGCCATTCTGATAACCAACTTTCCCTCTTCCGCCGTGGAACAAACAAACGGAAGCCTAGGTCTTCGCTTCAGTCTAGCACCGACCTCATCATGAAATGTGATAGTTTCAGTCTACAACTCTCTTTTATTCCACTTGGAAAGCCGAAAAAGCATTGCGGCATCGAGGCAGTTTTGCAAGCATTCTGAGATGATGTTTGAGTAGGCTGGCAGCCAGGACGGTTTCTTTGAGGACATTGGGAAAAGAAAGCGGTGCCAAAGGACATTGTGACCTGTGAGAATAGCCGACATTTCAATTTCAAACTGAACGGTGGGAGAGAGATGGCAAATAACAGATGGTCAATTTCATCCCGAATATCTGAGGCAAAGAAAACAACTATATACAAACAATATATGATCAAGAATGTCTGTATAGAAAAATGGGTAGTGCTTTACTCTTGTGTGTAATTGGCGTGCTCCTTAATGAGCCAGCCGAAATATATTGGCAATTTCATCTGTAATTAAATTGATGAGTCAAATGACTGTTGTTCAAATAACAGTTGATTTTCTTTGCTTAAAATACAGTTTTACTCTGAGCATAGCTGAGAATCATTAATTTCCGTAAATAGAATATTTAAATATTGAGTTCCATCCTCAGTTAGAAAATTGGAACAGACCTGAATAGCTACCATTTCATCCGATGTCATGAATCATTAGCAGGCCTAGTTCATGTCTCTCTACATCTACACAAATACCTATTCAAGCTTGCAGCGATATCTAGACTAAATTTGAGATCCGTAAATAGCTTAGAGTGTATAGTGAAACTTCGGCGGGTATTCATAAATTACAACTTTTACTTAAACACTCTACTGGCAAGTCGTTTGAGCTAGTGCGCATACGGCAATTTAGAGATCATTTATTCATCAATCACAGGCGCACTAACTAAGAAGACTTGTCAGTAGCATGCTAAAAGTAGTATTTAAAGAATACCGCCGAAATTTCACTAATATGCTAATTGCATTTCTTCATTTCTGTCTTTCAAATTTTTGACACTTCATATTTGTATGAAAAAATATATATCAATAATGTGTTCTGTAGAGCATCACAACTCTGTGATGCATAAAAGAATTAAGATGCGACTCATTATCTGGCTGAAGCATGGATTACCTTATACAGTGACATCAAGTCGGGTAGGCCGAATAAGTTCCATCTGAAGAACGGGTTACAAAGGCACGGACTTATTCCTCTCAATACCCTTGTACAGTGACAGCGAATTACTAAAGCAGTAGATTTGATTAATTAAGCAGAGGACTTGGTTGGCCTATCATTTATAAAAGATGTACAGGAAGTCTAACACTTGATTCCCCGCTTGCAATACTCGAGAAATTTCACTTGCTGAACTCATCGAACTTGCCCCTTTACCGATCGTTCATCCCATCCATGTTAAAGCTCAGGAACTCAGGTTTGACTTACTTCGCTGTCTTCTATAATATTCTTAGTGTTTGTAGCTATGTTTGATTTTTTTCTTTATTATGTGCTTGATTTTGATAACTTATGTAACTGCTTCTTCTATGATGCGCACACCACGATTTTCAGTATTGGGGGTTTGAATGAATAATAAACGTCACTATTATTAGCATCAATGATTCAAAGCTTTTTATACTAACGCGGGGCTTTTCGAGTCATCATGAGGCGTAAACTCCAGTGTTGTGCCTGATGACGAGATGCGATAAAAGCTCGAAAAGCCTCTTGCTAATATAAGACTTAGATCAAGTGCTGGAGTTCTTACTTATTTAATAAAATATGTAAAAATGTGAACTTGCTTCTGCAATGATCACTTAGTGATTCTGATAGGAATACTTCTTTGATTTATTCAGTTGAGTTGATGGATTCACAAGTTTCAATAACAACAGACAGACATGGCTTGCCTCCACATACTCTTGACATACATTTGAGAACACAAACTTGACATGCAAACTTCAGCATAAATCAAAGCTCTTCCTTGTCTAAGTTAGACAGCGTTCATCTTTATTGCATTTCCACAAAAGTTTGATGCACAATGTATCACACAATGTATCCAAATCACGGCCGTTAACTGCGTGGACCCCACTTGGATTGTCAACCCTCAGAGGCTAAATACTTTAGACTTAATGCAAAAGTTCAACATGAAACATTTTGTTCCAATGACTTTATTCAAAAATTGAAGACCTGTTGCGCTGCACCTGCTTAACTGCATTAGATGTCGTTATTATATAACATCGATCTTCAGCAAACATGATGAACAATCTCTTTTCATTGATTTCCTTTGATTGCTAATTTTATGATTATTATGCCATAAGCACAACTCTACGCATGCTTAAGCATATTATGCATGTAGGCCTAGAATATCCTTGAACATTCATCGATAACTTTTGGAAAACAAGTTTTGCTTACTCGATCAAATAAAAAAGAACACAAATAAAAAATTAATATTTTAGTAAATCTCTTATTTCTTTCTATAATGAATTAATCATGTTATTCATGAGGTCAACCCTCAACGGTACACAGAATTTCACAAACGTGGAAGTACTAACATGTACTATTTGTACACGACACTTTCATGTTTGCATATTTGACTTTAACAATAAATTCAGCAGCTTCTGCCACCAGTTTGATGCTGCCTCAGTCAAAAATTCTGTCAGAAGCAAAAAGGTTTTGAAAGTTGATGCGACAAACTTCTTGTGAATTGCTTTCGAGATGTACATGTAGGCTAATCACTTTTCCTCATTACAAAAAAGGCGCTGTTACAAATGACATCAATGATGTTGAAATTTATCACTCATGGTCACCTTCAGGCAGGGATGCGGAGTCGGAGTCCCGGAGTCCTATCATTTTTACTGGAGTCCCGGAGTCCTATCATTTTTACTGGAGTCGGAGTCCTATCATTTGATAGGACTCCGGCCTATAACTATACCCGAAATATGACACAAGCAAATTATTTATCCTCGTGCATGGCTTTCACTGTCAAATTTCTCCATCAAACAAAAGTACAGAGACACTGCAGCATGCAAAGCTTGTAATAGTTGAGTGAATAAACCGTGATAGTGAAAAAGGATTGTCTTTTCACTCGGTGATTTAGTAGAGAAGACAATAAGCTTTCCTAGCCTCGGTCACACCTACGCGCCAAAGGTCACATCAGAGACAAAAATGAAATGCTAACTTTTTTGAACATTGCCTCTTACCCTCACGTTAACCGTGTGTGATGGCTCCTCTAAAGCGCAAATTAAAATCGAAAGTGTACTCATATTTTTTGGAGGAAGATGGAGGATTTTCCTGCCTGGTGGAGACTGGAGAAAAACCGTGTAAAGAGCATATCAAGAAGATGGGAGGAGCCGAGTCTCATGCATCCAACTTAAAGCGATCGACATTTGATAAACTTTCATCGAAAATGATTGACAATTGATACAGCAATGATCACTAAAAATAGGTTCACGTAAGCCTGTAATGATCTATGATGTAGGTTGCCGGTTCATTTTTCAAAAATCTAGGCTTTTTATACTTGCCACCCGGAGTCGAAGTCGGAGTCCTATCAACCCCCGGAGTCGGAGTCCTATCAAAATGATAGCACTCCGCATCCCTGCCTTCAGGTCTTGCGTCGTGAAGTGAACTCCTAAATGCAGGCACTCATGTTACCCACTCCGCCCTTTATCTCATTGAATCTGAAAATGATGTCCGTTTTCTAACCTGGCCGCCAGATACTTTCACATCGCTTGTCAGCTGACGATAGCGTAAGAACCGTAGGAAAATTCTTGGTTTTTGGTACATGACACGCTGATCTTATAATGACTGTTCCATACTTTGGTAGTGGACGCGAGGTATTGCCGATCGATGCCTCACTTATAAAATTTTGCCCTGATGCTTGATTGACTCTTCCAACAGAACTGAAAACTAGCGCGAGGGAAGTTTCACGTAGTTCGAAAGATGTAAAAGGCCGAGAAGTTTTCACAAAAGTAGCTTCAAGAAGGCTTCAAGGGAGCAGTCAATTTAGATAGCTTCCGTTGTATAGTCCCATCGGTATGTTTTCCTGTGTAAATAAAATTGGTCAAAGCGAATCCGGGGGCGCTTCACATGCTAGAATATCTTTACCCCATTTTTTCCTTCGCATTCGCCCAAGAGCCCGACCACAATGTAGTTGCTTGTCTATGTATGTTGCTCTACAGGTTCTCTACAGTGTATGACTCGCGAATAACTATGCAGATGCTCTTGAAGCAAAAGAAGCAAGAAGAAGCAATAGAAATAAAGTTTGAAATTTCAATGTGTGCAGTTTTTCTACGTTTGTATAATTGGTGGGGGTTGTAAAGAAAGTCCAGTTTTATAGCTCTAGATAAATTCTTCAAAAGAGATGAAGTCCTGCACAGTCGACCAACATCATCATTCACATGATGAGGCCCGGTGGATGAAGGACTTTCTTTGTGATGAGAGCACAATGTTGCATACAGGTATAACATAATGTAAATAGAATAATTACAAATGGAGTTGCATCCTCAGTTTAAAAATAGGAGTAATATCAGGAATCATCAGCAGGCCTAGTTCACATCTATCGACATCGACGCAACTACCTAAAGTTGCAATCATTTCTGGGCGAATTTGAGATGCGCCATGCACGTTGTATAAGATGTATTGATTATTAAATGCGCACAAGCTTGGTGACATGTTAGTATAAGTGTTTTAAACGTGGCATTTAATGGATGCCCGTCGAAATTTTTATCAACATGTTAATTGCGTATTTCAAGTATAACAAGGAATTTTTGAATTGCAGAGAACACGCTAAAGTAAGGCAAATTTGCATTAAAACAAGTGGAACAAAGTGTTCCATGTTGAGCTTTATTATAAAGCTTGTTTCTAAAATCGAAAATGCATTACCTACGACGGTGATCCTTTAGAGTCTAAATGAAATACATTGAAGCTCAGGTGCATCTCTAAAACCCAGAAAATACTTTCTTCACGACTTTTGATCAAAATTGTATTGGAGAGCTAAAGAAAACTTGAAGTCGGTTTGCCTGCTATTGTATTCCTTAGTGCTGCATCATATCTCACTATTCTCACATAAATTTTTGTCGACATTTTTATTATTTTTCTTACATACCTATCTGATAATGTTCTTATTTTGAGCTTGCATTACTTTAGTTTAAGACAAAAAAATCAACGTTTGGTGCACAAAATTAGTTTTACCACTTGCAAATGTGTTTGATTATGATGCGTGCTGGTGGAACCGATGAATTCGCATTGTCTTAATAAGTATTGATAAATAATGATGAGCATGTACCTACATTCACAGAATGGCCATGAAAAAGCGGATGTTTCATAAATTTTGGATTGTATAGTTATGTCTTCTTTGTCGTCAATAGGAAATGTAGTGAAATCATAACCAAATTTTCTATTATCGCTTCCATAAATTTGAGAATGATTGATTTTATCGGTAGGCCTATTTCAATGCTTTTATTTGCACATAACAGATTCTGACAAAAAACCGTTGAGGAAGCAGTCAAGAGAGACAAAACGATGCTACACTGCAGGCAATTTTTTTAAAAAAACCGATGACAAAATCATTGATCAGGGAATTGGAAATGATGCTCATTTTTCTACATACTGCAAAACATGAGCAAGTTCATGTAGCCGATGAGAACTTCCAGTAGAAGTTGAACTTGATTTGCCATTTTGCGATTAATCTTGCTCAATTGAATAAAAAATAAAGAAATTTGCCACTAAATTCTCTTTGAAAGCTGTCAAAGAAGAAACACGCAAGAAAAAAAATATCCTACTATAGATTGATAAAGCCTTTAAGAGATAATTCGGCTTTGAGAATTTATTTTCTGAGTACACATCAACAATACAAATAGTAAGAATACAAGTCCAGTCTGCGCGAAGGAGCACGTCCCTGATTATGAGGAAGATTGCTGACATGGTTGTTTTCGCTGGAACTCTCAGCATGACACAGGTGCAAACAAATCGGGGTTTATAAGCATCTTAATATAGACCCTTTTCCCTTGTCAGCTTAATGGAGTGTCTCTGTATGCCGGCATCCATAACGGGCCTCCAAGGTGTAGGTCGTTATTAGTTTGGTTCTTGGTGGATTTGGATTGGTGGAGATCGTTGCTACTTTAGGTCCAACTTCTCACCTTCGGGTGTTTCCGACAACAGAATACACGTTTTTCTTTAAAATAATACATAAAAGTCGTGGAAGATTACGAACAGGAATCCTTATTAAGGAATCCTATTCTCGATTTTTCTAAATGAAAATCCGTAGGATTATGGATCGGTCGATATTCCTCTGAGAATTTTCTTCTGGATTCAATAAAATTCTTTGAAGATAGATGTTTCATAATAGACAACTAAAAGAACAAGTCTTGATTCTGGAAGAAAATAGTCACTCAGGCACCATTTTATACATGCCATGTAAAGGAAAATACGTCACCTTGCCATCCTAAACGAGTGAAATAAACCCTGAATAGATAGAATTTGTGTTTTAGTAGTAGCCTGTGTAAAATAGCCTGTGTTTTCTTTTAATTATAAAATGCAATTTCTAGAGTGCTACTGTCAAGTAGCATCAGAAAAAGGAAATTTGTATTCAGAAAAGCAAAATCGTTTTTATAAACCGCATCAACTCGAAGGTGCACGAGTAGGATGTTGATGAAAATAGGTCTGCTAATATCCTAGTATTCATTTAAATGCCTATCTATGGTACTATTTCATGCAATTGATAGTCTTTCGCAACTATTTGTTTCACGAACAATATGTGTACAGTACCTTAACCCTTTCGATCCTATGACGACACGTTGTCGTCACGCTTACATGCGCTATGACGACAGCGTGTCGTCATAAGAAATTTTGCTAACTGTTTAGGCGTGAAGTATTCCAGTTGCTTGTAAAACACGTTAGATGTTGTCTTTAGCGCATATTATGTGCAAACCAACTATATTTAATAGAATTAACCGCTGTAATGGTACATGTACATGTAGTAGGTTACATGTACACGTACATCAAGTCTATTGAGGGCAAGTAATGCATTAGTTTCATGCTGCTGCGATCAGCTGTGTCTTGTGTTTCTGCTGTCTTTACATGATCTGATTGTCGGCAATACAACTCAGCGGTTGCAGTGCGATGTCACCTGCATTCAGTCGAGCCACACATGAAGCATATTCAAAGTATTGATTGATGGTGATTGTATAATGACGTCCGGTAAAGATTGCGCGTGGCTGATTCGTTGTTAGGTAGAGCAGCTTGCACGGTATATTGTCATTTGTCACAACTAATTTCTGATCATTCTTTCAATGGCAGCGGCACCATCAAGTAGTACCAGGCACTCAACACGCCGAGTGCAGCCAGTCCGTCGCTATGGTTTTGATTCCGATAACAGTGAAGACGATTCGGACAATGAAGATACGACTTTTGATCCTCCCCATATTACAGATGAGTCGTCTTCTGATACCGATTCTGATGGCAGTGAAGATCTAGAAGCGAGTGCCGAAGATGGGTGGACTATCATCGAGCCGACAGATGTCAGTGATGCAACTAACTTTGTGTTTCTTGGAGAGTGGGGCTGGACAGATACGGAGATTGACAGTACCGAATTTACTGTGAGAGATTACATAATCAAATTTCTACCAGACAATTTGTTTGAAACCCTCACAAAATGGGTGAATGACCGTGTCCTTATTGAAAATGTTCGAATGATGGAGGAAGAGCAAGAAGAAATGCACTGGAAAAATGTTACTATTTTAGAAATGAAGACATTTGTTGGTATTACTCTTCTAATGGGCATCGTAAAAAAACCCACAATCAGATCTTACTGGCAAACCGAAGAAATGATGACAACTCCCTTCTTTTTGCAACCAAAGTGTCTTGAGTCGTGACAGATACATCGCTATTCTGAGATTCCTGAGATTCTCGGATCCATTTGCGGTGGACCCATCCAAGAAGGAAAGCAGACTTAGTGGTTTCTTCTCTATTGTGAATGATCTTTGTTCTCAGTACCGACCACTTCAATCTCTGAGTTTGGATGAAAGTCTTGTATTATTCAAGGGAAGGCTTTCAATCAAGATGTTTATTCGGACGAAAAGATCCAGGTTTGGTGTGAAGTTATTCATTCTTGCAGATAGAACGGGATACATGATTTATTCTCAAATCTATGTTGGCAAGGATACCTGTTATGAAACCGGCGAGCCTGGTACTGAGGCGCTTTCGAATAGTGAAAAGATAGTCGTTCGATTACTTTCAAAGGCTGACATGCTTGACAGGGGATACGTCCTGAATATAGACAATTGGTTTACAAGCTTGCGGCTGATAGAGTACCTTCTTTCGAGAAATACGGGTGTTCGTGGAACAGTCAGACCGCAAAGAGGAATTCCAAAAATTCTTATTCAAAAGAAACTGCAACCTGTGTCATCGGCATTCGCTGAAAAGGACCGAATAATAGACATCCTTTCTGTCACAGAATTTTACCGCTATCTGATGTCCACGTGTGACAATGCTTCTCTGGTGCAAAAAGAAAGGATTTCCAAGGGCAATGTTCGAACCAATGTGCTCAAGCCATCAATTGTCGAGAATTACAATCAAGAAATGGGAGGGATAGATCTCACAGACCAAGTTATTCGTAAATACAACTGCGCTCGCAAATCGCATGCCTGGTACAAGATCGGCCTGAATTGCATTCTTCGGCTACTTTTCAATTCATGGGCTGTATACAGAAAAGAGAAAGAAAGCAACGTGAGTTTCTTTGACTTCCTAAGGGATGCCATACGAGTCTTGACAGATTTGCAATCAACACCAAAGGGAGCCAGAAGAAAAAGACGACCATCAGAGGAACAGCGCACGACTACACATGTGCAAAAAAGAATCCCATCCACAACTGGCAAGAAAAATCCATTGAAGCGTTGCGGTGTCTGTTTCAGCAACGGAATCAGAAGAGAATCACGATACATCTGTGATTCGTGCCCTGACAAGCCTGGGCTTTGCCTGGGTGACTGTTTTAATAAGTTTAAACATGACTAATGTCCCACCAAGTGAAAATTTGATGATTTTTGTATTTTTAAAAAAATATAATTTTTTTGGATAATTTCGACTGTTTTTGCATGTTTTCTGATGTTAGGGGACTATTCGATCTATTTGGCATCTTATTTAGTGTTGGTTGGGGTCAGGACAACACTTTTTGGTCGAGTAAACAGCATTTGAAAAATCCCGAAATTTTAGGATTTTTACAGGCAGCTAGGGGAGGAAGCCATAGATGCGAAACAGGATCGAAATCAGTGATATAGAAATTTAGACTTTCATGGAAGTCGCCAGTACTTTAGCTAATTATAATGTGTCCAGGAAAAAAGGTGCAGGGATGAGTGAAGTACATTATGATAAACCACAGATATTTTACATCACTCATAGAAAGTCCTCGTCATAGATATATTTCACTCATCCCTGTACTTTATCTTCTTTTCCTGGATACATTATGATTAGCTAAAGTACTGGCGACTCCTATGAAAATCTAAATTTCTATATCACTGATTTAATGTGTTCGGTGCATTAAGCGTTTGATGTACTGTACACATAATGGTTCGTGAAATAAATTATGATAAACCACAGATATTTTTCTTTACGCATAGAAGGTACTGGTCACAGACTTAATGTACAAGTCCCTACGGGGACTTCGGGGACATTAGATATATGACTCAGACTTTCTAAATGTATAAAGTAAAATATCAGTGCTTTATCATATACAGACATCCCAGGTGTAGACCACTCATGCATTATGTAGAGTTTGAATTGTTAGATCTATTTGCTATCTTAGATACTTTAGGTGTCGACATCGGTATGACCTTAGGGATGGACTCCTAGATATCATGACTCACTTAAAGATATTTGTCTTAAACACATCTTGTCACTTAAAGATGTCTTGTCTAAAAAGTATATTTTGTTGATAGGGAAGAGTCAAGAATGATTTGATGTTATCTTATTAATTAATTAATATAATCTTTAACATCGCAGAGGTGGAAACCGGCCGCCGGACCGGATCGGTTTGTATTTCAAATCGGCGCAGGCCGGCTTTTATCATTTTTTATTGGGCATATTTATCAACAAGCGAGGGATTTCTTTGATTGAAAACGGCCTTTTATCACCCAGCAAAGCCAATTGTGCTTTTATGTTTTAACTAATATTAAACTTCAAATTATAGCGAAGAAAGTCCATAAAACAGATGAGGCAATAAACGAGAGAAAAAAACCTCATCTGCTTTGTGGACTTTCTTCGCTATAATTTGAAATGTGCCTAGTCCATTATTCAATGTATTACTAAACCTATTAGTACCTTTTCTATAACTTACTAATTAACTTTTATGCAGTACAGAACATTCAATATTGCTGGATTCATAAATTTATTTTCTCTTGGTCTTAACCGGTCTCGCTGCCTCTCATAGAGATCTACGGGAGAGTTATGACATGCCTTTGACAATTTCAACTGTGGACAATATGCAGATGTCAATCGATCGCTGAAGAGCTGTTAAGCGAACTGAATGACGTCACAAGTGGGTGAAAATACACAGCACAACATAATATGTTAATAAGGCTCATGCACAAGAAATAAATAAAAAAGACTATAAAGATAAAGTGCTTAAAATACATATGTACAGCAGTGCTAAAATAATAATTACAAAATTGTGATTGGACAAGAGATAAATTAAAAATAAACTCTTTTTACTGACAAAGGGAAGGACTACGAAAGTGGATAGCACTAGCTTCAGCAGTCGAAAGTTCGAGTTTAGTTCTGCCGCACTTGATCACGGAAAACTGATAATCCTTTTGATCACAGGTAAGTAGGTGGCGAGTAATAGATGGGGACGGCGTAACACGATTTGTTCGGTTCTCCTTCAACCACTTAGGGATGTGTTCGTCGACTCGTCGAATTAAAGGACGCGAGGTTCTCCCAACATAGTCTGCTCTGCAGACACAGTCAAAATTGTAGACAACATTCACCAAGTTGAGAGTGGGTACGTGGTCCTTCTGCCCGTTGGGTGCAAGTCGGCACGTTTCAAAGAACGGGATTGGACTCACATGGTGGTAAGCTCGCCCAACTGCCTTGATTATCTTTGTGGCCTCATCTTCACTCTGTTGTCCATAGAATGGAAGGCGAAAAAATGCTGTCTTCCTTGGCACAGTGGTCAGTTTCTCAGTGGTTGAAGTGGCAGAGAATTTCTTCACAAACCATGCAGGGTATCCATTACTTGCCAGGATACTGTTCAGCTTCCTCTCTTCTTGCTCGATGTGTTGAGCTGAGCATAGGCGTCGCGACCGGTTGAAAAGGGAGCGGACGAGGTTCATCTTGTATGACTTCGGACAAAACGCACGATAGTGAATATGCAGTCCTGAGAAAGTAGGCTTGCGATACACCGAAGTTGTAATGCTCCCGTCATTGGCGACATGAATTTGGACATCCAGGAAATGTAGTCCATCTTCTTCGCTGAACTTCAAATTGGGATGCAAGTTATTCAGTAATACAAACATTCCAGTCACTCTGTTTTTCGGTATGATGATATGTGTATCGTCGACATAGGCTACCGCTGATAAGAGATCACAAAATCACACCTTGGTAATAACCGCTGTTCGTGGTATCCCACGAAGATGTTAGCAAAGGATCCACTTAAGGGACTCCCCATGGCGAGACCGTCCTTCTGAATATACATCTTGCCATCAAACACAAATGGGAGATTCTCCGTCACGGCCAGCATTATCTCCTTGAATCTTTGTTCGGTGAGAGGTCTATTACCGAGTTTCGGTGATGCTCTGCGCTCCGATACCATTCATCGCAAATTTTTGCAGAGTTTCTCGCAGTGGTGTGTTGGTGAAGAGACTGGCAATGTCATAGGATTTCATGGTCATCGTGTCAGGGTAGCAGTTGGTTTCCATCAGTCGGTCCTTGAACTGAAATGAGTCCTTTGTAGTAAATCTCGTAAATTGCGCAAGAATGGGCACTTGTGACGTCATTCAGTTCGCTTAACAGCTCTTCAGTGATCGATTGACATCTGCATATTGTCCACAGTTGAAATTGTCAAAGGCATGTCATAACTCTCCCGTAGATCTCTATGAGAGGCAGCGAGACCGGTTAAGACCAAGAAAAATTAAATTTATGAATCCAGCAATATTGAATGTTCTGTACAAATTTGCGCATACGAAGAGAATTTTATGTAGTAGTTTTTTAGTAGTTTTTCTATGTATTTCAGAAGTGAAAATAGGACAAGTCGCATAACGGTAACTTTCGAGATCTTTCGCGGCCTCTCGTCAGAGAAGCACGGCCGTTATGACAAAATTACAGCACATGCAATCACATCGACACATGGAAGAGTAGTTGTCACGAATGATGCCACCTGATCCTTCTACACTGCATACACAAGCACTCAGAGAAATCCGTTGACAGACACTACCAGATTATCAAAGTAAACTCGATAAACCGTAATAGTTTACAAACATAAGTATTAGAAAAAAGAAACTATGCAAATAAAACTGAGTGCAATAAAAGGATGAGCCAACAGAAGTTTCAACACTTTCTTCGCCAAGGAAGCTGTAAGTCATGCTTGATTTTCTTCTGTAGTACACACAAAGCAAGACGAAAAGATGATATGTAGGGGAGCGTGGAGCACATTGAACCACCCAGTGCGGTACTTTGAACCATCATTGTTTATTGCTCTCTTATGCAACTTTATTGGACTTTATGTATCTGATCATTCAGTTCATGAATAATCAAAATCAAGAAACATAATTCATAGATTGAGATTTTCATTGGCAAAAATGATAGCAAATGTTTGATGTGAAAGTAATGCATGCCAATTTCTGAAAGTAAAATGTTCATAGACCATCAGAGTTCTCAAATTAATGCATTGTTGATAGATAGAAGAACCTTGGTAAGACCATTATTAGTGCTGAATGTATTGATATACGTAACTACTTGTGATTTGTGATCATCAGTTAAGCATGTGTAGGCATTGCGCATTACATGCAGACATGTAATACACGAGTAGGCCTCGGCAAAAAAAGCTGAGAAATTATCAAAAACCAAAACAAGGTTCATTAACGTTTCAATTTGTTTGACCAGGAAGGGAGGTTCCAGTGTATTCATAGCCATATAATTTTAATTGAGATCACTGATTTAAATCAATTTGTTAATTAATTGTTTCAACAATGTTTATTCTTCGCCATTCTGCCTTGGTGAACGCTTCGTTTTCGAAAAGAGTCACAGCGCACAAAAAACGATTACCATGACTGCTCAAATATTGCCTAAACAGTCAATTTGATAGCGTTGCAGACCAATTTGTAGCATAATTATATGTCAAAGCTCATAAACCACTTCGCTCACTCAATAAAAGAGAAATTTAGCATCGAAGTGAGGCACTATGAGTAGTAAGTAAAACTCCACTTCTGGACCGCGCAAGATGGCCGCCGTCGCTGACGTCCCCCACCTCCTGTCCGTCGAGTCGGTCGTGGTGTGCCGTCGTGTTGCTTCGAGTCTGACGTCCCCCCCTCCTGTCCGTCGAGTCGGTCGTGGTGTGCCGCCGTGTTGCTTCGAGTCTGACGCCCCCCCTCTGGCCGGCCGTCGTAGCGCGCGGTGATGTGCTGTCCAGGTTGGCGTGGTGTGCCGGCCAGGTTGGGAGGGTGGACTGTCGTAGCTCACCTGAAAAAATCCTAAGTGTCAGAGTGGCTTTGTATGGGTAAAATTTTGAAAATTTTCCAAAGTGTGTCATTTCGACCTGGGACCTTCATCAAAACATTTTTCATCAAATTTCACTGACCCCCCCCCCCGACAGCGATCTTCTAACTTTGGTTCTAGTGGACGGATTTTGTCTTACAGCTACTCGTTTGAAAGATGAGAAAAAACTGCTCGAAGACATTTTTTGTTGCGAGTCAATCGGACCAGCCGTTCAAAAGTTAGAGCTGTTACAAGATTTTAGGTCGGAGCTCACCTGAAAAAATCCTAAGTGTCAGAGTGACTTTGTATGGGTAAAATTTTGAAAATTTTCCAAAGTGTGTCATCTCGACCTGGGACCTTCACCAAAACATTTTTCATCAAATTTCACTGACCCCCCCCATCGGGAGAGCTAGCTTCGATCTTGGCTTCCAGTGGACGGATTTTGTCGTGCAATAGCTCGTTTGAAAGCTAGGAGTGAGGCAAATTCACTGAAAGAATCGGCTTGTTCATATCTGTCTTCGTTTAGGTGTGAGACACCATTTAAGATTTGGGAGATTGGCGAAAAAACGACAGAGTTAGAATTTTGGTCGTTTTGGGCTGTAGCGCCAAAACGAACCATCGGAAGGGAAAACGGACGCCAGATTCGGATTCAGCGTGAAATTCTGCATCTGTATGGTGAATTTGAAAGCAATCGGAGAGAAAAAGTTTCGCTGACGTCCCCCCCGGCACCGATCTTTCAACTTTGGTTCTAGAGATCGTAGAAAGTCGTGCAATAGCTTGTTTGAAAGCTAAGAGTGAGACAAATTCACTGAAAGAAACGGCTTGTTCATATCTGTCTTCGTTTAGATGTGAGACGTCATTTAAGATTTTGGGAGATTGGCGAAAAACGACAGAGTTAGAATTTCCCAAGAAACAGCTCCAGCGGGCGAATGAAGGCTCGGATTGGTAAACGGAGGCCAGATTTGGAATCAGCTTGATGTTATTGTCCAATGAGGATCATCATCCAATGAGAATCAAGCATTTCTATATAAATAGCGAGCCTTCCACAGTGAGAATCATTCCATCGTTGAATCACACGAGTGACGGACGCACATTTTCTCTCTCTCTCTAGTTCCCTATTCTATTATCCAACTAAAATGGTAAGTCGCTACTTTCCTCCCTCTCCTCCCTTGAACGTAAACTTAATACAATCTTTTTCATTTTCAGGCATTTACTCCATCTGCTGCACTAGTAGGACAAAATGGCGGTCAAACGTTACAAGGTTCGCTACGATCAGATCATCTACAACTGAGACCAGTGGAAGAAACAACCAAGGTACATAATCCTACAACGCTACAGCGTAAATTTAAACAAATCTTGCGTTATGACGATCATAGCGTAGTACTCCAAACGGGAATGCTCCCTTCCAGGGATGTCAAGATAATGCACAATCAGTATGGGGACTACATACTGATCCCCGTGAGTCCGTACATTTGCCACCAACTTGATATTATTGAGGAGTACGTGACATTAAATATGGACATTCCTACTCCGCTTGCTCAAGAGTGGAAGGCGAGAGATGATAAGGATACTCCCTATAGAAAGATTTGGGATGGTAATCACATTTGCCTACCGGTATCACATTGGTGCACTTACTATAAGAAGGAGGGAGATCATTCAACATCCATCACATGCGACGAGCTCGGAGAAGGTACTTGGGATATCCTTTTCAAAGTGAATGGGCTATATTATGGTCGGCATAAGGATAATAAAATAGCCTCTCTCTCCATGCATATGGAATCCATCCTATATATTCCAAAACCACCCAACGTGGATGACATAATTGATCAAATCCTTAACAGCAGTGGTACGAAGCGCAAGTCGGAGAGGAATGCTGCATCAAAACGCAAATCAAAGAAGGAGAATTACTAGTCCTTTCCTAACTCTACCCTATGACAATTCGCTTATGTGCTTTGAGTGTCGTAGACGTGGTCTTATTAGATACATTTTACTTCTTCGTTGCCATCATATCATTTGTTTATTTTGTCTTGAAAAGCATCGATGTAATTCTTCATTTTGTAATATGTTATAGAACGTTTCCTTAGATGTGTAAATTTCCGTTTTAGGCTTCTATCATCATTTTTATGGATTGTGAGGGTGAACCTGTACAGGAGCTCAGTGCTATTGCTATGAACAATTGGACATATCAGATTGTCAGTGTCTATCATCAACATGCCAACTGCAATCCCAATGTTGAACAATGGGCGAGAAAACACATTCATGGACTTAATCTGAAATATTTGCAAGACTATGGCTTTTCTTGTGAGAGTGCTCTTCTTATTGACTTTAAACGATGGTTAGCTGCTTTCAATGTTATACACATCTTTTGTAATAATCCTGGTAAGGAGAGGAAAGTATTTCCCAATCTAATCATTGATGACATTTTGCTGCCGCATTCGGGTTGTAGAGTGAATCAACACTATCACGAAGTCACGAAACGTTTTAAGGATTTGTCTGTTCGTTGTAGTAGCTACGTTCATAACCAATGCTTCTTTCCTCCTTACCTCAACACTGCCAAAGTCCTGTATGGTTATCATTGCTCGCTGTATGATAGTTACCAGCTGTATCTATTTTATCTGTTTCAAACCATTGATTTATAATGCATGCTTGGTACAGTTATTCAATAAATGTTACTATGAGAAGAGTTGTTGTTTTCATGCAATGGATGGGTTAGATAAAGGGCGATCATGTCTTTCTCAAACGACTGCGGAACATTACATTTTCATAGGCAAAGTTTAAAAGGAGCTGTTCAAGATTATGTGATAAATTTTCATAAAGATGAGACCGACATCGAAGCAGTGGTCGATGATGCTAGCACTCTATTTCTAGAGTTAATGAATACATTCTCTGATAGCATTGTCATGGCGCGATTAGTTGCGAAAATTAAGTTTAGTCATTTTGGAAAGGAAGAGGTGGAAAGTCGCTCTTTCCATTTTGCTTCTTATTCAATGGAAGTGGTAGATCACCCCCAAGAATTTTTTAAATGACATATGATAAGACTTGCTGAACGTCTTAACATCATGGTAGCAGTCTAGTGATTGAAGCGATTTCAGATATTCACATTCAACTTTCCATAAAGAAAAATTGTAAATGCAGTGGTACTTGATTGCAGCACAACTGGTTTTCGAGCTATGTCTGCTCACTCTCGAAGTATATTCCTTCTGTACATGCGTCTATTATTTAGAAAAGGCTAGCAAATTCATATCTTCAAGAAGACTTGTTATAGACATCAGTAACGGTGAAACTATGTGTTGTCATGTATGTAAGCGAAAGGATGAAAATGAAAAGCGCATCTTCAAGAGATGTAAGCATGCTTTTTGTCAACGATTTTTCATACGTAATTGCATTCAACTTTGCAAATGTAGCCACTGTGATATTGCTCATTTCGAGTGCCACTTATGCCGCAATAGTTAGTACCTATGCAAATGTGGTAAAGATAGGTTTTAGCAAAGACTAACACGGAAAATGGCGAAACGTAAAAGTCAAAAGTCTTCAAAGTTTTCTTCAGCCATTCAAGCTCTCCGACGAATGAAAGCAAATCAGCGATACAATGCTATACGACATGCTAACGATAAATTCATTCGTGAAATTATTTCTCATGTGAGGAAGTTGAGGACGAAGAAATTAGCGCCAAAACAACGAAAGTTACTTAAGCGATATGCCACAAAATTGCGTTTCATCTCCAATCCTAAAGTCACCCTTTAAAGAAAGAGGAAAACTCTAACACAAAAGGGCGGTTTCCTTTCAGCAATACTTCCAATGTTAGCTCCTGTCGTGGGTAACCTATTGGGTAATATCTTTGGCTCTAAGCGTTAATTATGCAAATGTTGAATCTCAAAGTATTATAATGGATTTCAGACTTCAATGTGATAAAGTTCTGACTGTATCAGGTCCATCTCATGCAGGTAAAACTGTTTTCACTCTGAATTTATTGGATAAAGAAGGGAGTTGTTTAAGGAACCTATCAATCGAGTGATTTGGTGTTATGGTATTTATCAACCGTCGCTGTTTCAGGAATTGCAAAGTCGCAACTTTATTCGACATGAAGGAATTATTGCAGTGGATAAACTTCAGTCTAATGATGTTGTTGTATTGGATGATTTATTAAAAGAAAGTAAGAATTCAAAAGATGTTACAGATATGTTCACTCGCGCAGCACATCATAAAAGGTGCTTTATCATCTATATCACACAAAATTTGTTTCCTGATGGAAAAGAAGCTCGTACACGAAACCTGAATACACACTATTATGCTATTTTCAAGAATCCGCGAGATAAAAGTCAATTTGAAATTTTAGCGCGACAAGTTGCACCCAGAGGATCAAAAGCCTTAATTGAAATTTTTCAAGCAGCTACTGAAAAACCATACGGTTACTTATTCATTGACTTTACGCAAGAGTGTCCGGAAGAATTTAGATTTCGAAGTGATATTTTGAAAACTCCCATGATTATCTACAAACTATGAGTTCTTATTCTCGCATGATTGTTATTCCTCAGGATGAATATGTACAATTGACTGCCATGCAGCAAGTAAAGCAACCTCTTGCAAATCAAATGTATAGGAAAGAAATAGATTATCAGCAAAATGTTCACATCAAAGATCCACATCGTGCTGTATTATTACAATCGGAAACTGTTGAGCAATTGAAAAACTTGAAGACTAAGATGCGTGACTCTGTATCGACTGCTACACCTTTAGCATCTCGCGCACATGCCATATCTCTTTTCAACAGTATTGAACCCCATCTCAATGTAAATGATAGAGGAGAAATCATTACAGATGAAAATAAAGTGATTGATGCTTCACGTTATGAAGACTTGATTCAGTATGCGACACGTAGAAAGCGCCGTCAGGGCTATGTTCCACCTGGTTGGTCATACTTTCTTAAACTATTGAAAAAGCATAATGTGCCAAAATTTGCTTTGAATAATGAGACATTGAAAGAACTTGATTCAACAGTGGCTACTGCTCCAATGCTTCAGACGATGAAAATGCCAACAAATTGGTTTAAGACGTCACCTGCTACATCCCCTCCCACACTCACTAAGCAAACAAGAGGAACAACTCGACGTAGATCTCCATCACCACTAAATCTAGTAAAAGGAAAACGTAAAACAGCTCCTCCCAAGAAATACATGTTCTCAGACTATTAATATGAAGCAGATGTGTTGCTTGCCATGTAATTAGCCGCAAGAGGTGAATGTCGTTGTCACTTGCACTTGCTGCGCCAGCTCTCACAATGAAACCCCTAAGCAATGTGAACACGATCGCAAAACCGCTAAAGCTAAATGCTGCAGTTGTTGTAAATGTAGAAAGGCAAGAAAACAAAAAGATGAGAAGGAGGAAAAAGAGTCAGTCGTCATCGGCAGAACGTTTGAAGTCAATCTATTATGATGTAAAACATCCGGCAGGATTTGCATCTATCAAGAAATTATTAAAAGCGAGTGGTCTTCCACAATCACAAGTGAAACGATGGTTAAAGGGTCAGGCTACCTATACACTCCACAAACAAGCGAAAAAGAAGTACCGCACCCGCCATTATAGTGTTCATCACATCGATGAACAGTGGCAAGCAGATTTGTGCGATGTCGCCTCCATTTCAAAGCATAACTCGGGCAATAATTTTATTTTAACCGTCATTGATATTTTCTCGCGTTATGCGTGGGCTCAACCTTTAAAAACTAAAGAAGGGAAAGGAGTAGCAAAAGCATTCCAAACAATTTTTCGAGAAGGTCGCATTCCAAAAAGAATTCAGAGTGATCAAGGAAAAGAGTTTGAAAATCAGCATGTGAGAAGATTATTTGAGAGGCATGACATTGAGTTGTTTAGTGTAAAGAGTGCTTATAAAGCTGCACTCGTTGAACGTTTTAATCGCACATTAAAAAATCGCTTGTGGCGACATTTTACTGCCAACTTGACACAAAATTGGACAAAGGTTCTACAAGATACACTCCATGCCTACAATCACTCTATCCATCGTTCTATTGGACTCAGACCAGTAGATGTAAATGCTGACAATGTAGATAAAGTGCGCGAATCATTCCAACGTAAACGCACTCATGTGAAAAGTGATGTGAAAATTGGCGATAAAGTTCGTATCTCAAAAGCGAAAAGTGTTTTTGCTAAAGGGTACCTTCCGAATTGGACAGAGGAGGTATTTACAGTATCAAGGATTAATCAAAAAGACTCTCCGACCACCTACAAGTTGAAAGATTACGATAATGAAGAAATTGAGGGTAGCTTTTACCGCGATGAGATTGAGGTAGCCACTGAAAGTGAAACATATTTGGTAGAGAAAATCATTCGATGTAAAAAACGGCAAGGTGAAGAATGGTGTCTTGTTAAATGGACTGGTTATCCTTCAAGTATGAACTCTTGGATGCGTCGTGCCGACATCTTTCATCTAAGTGATCGACAGTGATTCATGCAAAGTTGTAACTAACAATGTTTAGGGTTTGAGCTATGAATCCAACTGCCTCATTTTATTCACGACCCTCCTATGTAAGTGGTGGAGGACAAATTTACATCGGCGCTCGCCGCCAACGTGGAGGTAGTATACTTGGTGCACTGAAATCTGTTGTAGCACCTTTCATATCCAATGTCGGTAGATCTTTAAAACGAAATGTTTTAAGTAATGCCGTTGGCTTTGCTGGTGATGTTGCTAGTGATCTTTTCAGAGGTAGAAGTTTTAAGAGGAGTTTGTTGAATCGTGGGGAGGAACGCGGTTTAAAAACATTGAAGCAGACCTTTGCTGGTGTTACTCAAGGAAAGAAATCACCTAAGCGAATGAATAAAGGAAGGAGGAAACATCGCGGAGCTGGTAAGGTGCGATCTTCAGTCAAAAGGCATTCACGCAAACGTCGCAGAGGCTCTAATCATTCATCAGGCGCTAAACGACGACGCTGCTATAACTTCTAATCATGGAGTGTAAAACTTCCGGTTTTTGTTTGTTTGATCAACAAGCCATACAGACAGATATTCTTAGTTCAAGTATTGTAGATTATCAGCCTCGAACAGCTGAGAATGCTGGCCCCATTGAATTTGTTATTCCTGGAGGTAGTGATGACTACATAGATTTGAGTTATGCGATGCTTGATTTGAGGTTTAGAATTCAGCAAGCAGATGGAACTGCTATTGACGATGCACATAAAGTTGGACTGAACAATTTACCATTGACTACATTACTTCGTGATGTTTCTCTAACGATTGGAGAGCAGCAGGTGGAAGGTGGTCAAAGCGATTATCCCTATAAATCATATTTCAATCATGTATCACAGTTTCATCCAGCAGCACAAAAAAGTCATATGGAAGCCATGGGATGGTATAGAGGTATTCAATCATGAAGCAGGAAAATTTGATGTTGAAACAAACAGTGGCTTTGTAAAGCGATCTGCTATGATTATAGATAGTAAAGTATGTCAGCTATATGGTCCGCTGAATTTAGACTTCTTTAGACAGTCAAAGTTTTTACTCTGTAATACCAGCATGCGACTCAAGCTGACATTGAATAAGCCTGAATTTGCGCTGAATGTATTTGCTAAAGTTGACAATTTTAGAATTCATGTGGAAGATATTGCACTTTACATTCGTCGAGTAGTACCGAATCCAAGTGTCATTAGAGGGCATGCTGAAGGTCTTAACCGCCAAAATGCCATTTACCCCGTTCAGCATACAAAGCTTCTCACCTTTACAATTCCGAAAGATCAAAAGAATTTCATGAAAGATGGTCTCTTTCCATCGGAAGCACCGAAGCTCCTCATGGTGGCAATGGTTGAAAATGATGCATTTAATGGTAATATAAAGAAGAATCCTTTCAATTTTAAACACAATCAGTTAAGTGAAATTGCTTTACGTGTAAATGGTGTGAGTCATCCTGGTCCACCCTACAAACCAGATTTTGCTTCGGATCAATTTATGCGCAGTTATGTTGATTTTATGGATGTCTTTGGCTTTTACAATACGAATGACACCAACGGACTGACTATGAAAGAGTTTAAGAGTGGATATACTATTTATGCATTTGATTTGACTGCTGACAGCGATATTAGTGCACCCTATCGTCAAGCGAACGTGCCTCATAATATTCGTTTGGATTTGACGTTCAAAAGAACACTACCTGAGACGATCAATGTATTAATTTATGCAGTCTTCGATTCAAATATTGAAATTACAAAGTATCGTGACGTGATTCTTCAGTATAATCGTTAATGAGTTGGTTGACTGCTGACGATATTAAAACTAAAGTACAGCGTAATGCAGACGAAGCGACGTTGAAACCTTTCGATAATGTCTATTCGCTCGATACCTTACCACCTGCAGTAAATCACTATCCTATCTTTATTGTGCTAAACACTCATTCGCAGAATTTAGGCGGTGAGCATTGGAAAGCGATCTTTATTGGAGAAGACCGACGTGGTGAACTATTTGACTCTCTTGCTCAACCTCCAAATATACCAACACAGCAGTGGTTGAGAAAACATACGCGTCAATATCAGCGAAATGAACGCATACTACAACATCCACTTTCATCAACGTGTGGTGCTTTTGTACTGTACTTCATCTTAAAACGTTTACATGTATCTCGATTTGTATCTGTTATTCAAAACTTTTCATGTAATCCTTCCTCTAATGAAAAAATGATTTGTAAGTTCTATCATGATTTGAAATAAAAACATCATGTTGGAAAAATTGTTTTTTATTTTACAATCCGCTGGGTACGTACATACTCGATGAGATAGTCTAGGATCACATTTGCTTGTACATGAGATTTTAGTCCAGTAATGATCACTTTACTATTATGAAAGATTGCCACATGCACAGGTAACCAACAACTAATGAGAGCTGCAGGAAAAAGTTCGGGTTCATAACACAAATTGTAACTGCTGGTACGAATCTTCAAAAATGATACACTTTCACTCAATTGAGTAGAGATCACCATATTGTCCACAGTCAGATTCGACAACACACACCTCTCCCTCTTCCATATCCGACGTAGTAGTCTCTGTAGCTCTAAGCGCATTGACTGCGCCGATGAATGAGAAAGGGCGCCGAGAATCTGTACAGTCCCATTTGGGAAGAGTTGAAGATTCCGTGAATTGTTCATCTTCACCACTAACATTTGAGGTCGGCCCGGGTAATACTTGCTGTTTGGAAGGTGTTGGTGTAATGTTGTGAGATCGATTTTGGTGTAGAGTCTGAAGCGACGGAGAATGTTGACGATGGTGTAGCGATGGCGCTTCATGATGAAAAAATGAGTAAATTGAGCGATGTACCTTCCTTTTATACTTTTCCCAACTACCTTGATGAAATGTGAAGTTAGTATGAAGTTGGGAATGATAGAGTTGAATTCGCCGATTGTTGACGCGCAACCAGATGCGATTTCCAATACGTGAATGTCTTTTCATATAGAAGTATTTCAAATCCTTCATGATATGATGTAGAGATTGAAAATGACGATAAGATAAAGCAAACTCTCTTCTCACATTTCCAGTTGAATCTTTGAAATAGACGTTTCGATCATGATCCGTTTCAATACGTTGTAGGGAATCTAATTTCCAACTCATGGTGCGTGGTAGTCATGTCTGATTAAGATTTGCATAGTAGGGCGATGAACTCACGACGAATAAATGTCATGATGGAGCGATGTATGTATCTTCTATACTTCTCCCAATTGTATTTGCGAAATGAGAAACAGTTTGCGGAATGAGAATGGCAGATTTGAATTTCATTTCTGTAATGTTGAAGCCAAACTTGATCACCCAAGGAGATGAATCTTAATGTTTCAAAATATTCCAAATCCCTCATGATATCATTGAGGTTGACAAATTGTCGCCATGTTAATGTAATACCTCTTGATGTATGACCATGAGAATTTTTGAAATGCACGTTTCCATCACGATCAACTCTGATATATTGTAGAGAGTCCAAAATCCAAGTCTTCATGATGTTATGCAAAGCCGCAGATCAGCAATATCAAAATGTCGTTTTATCATATTTTGCTTAGCAATGCGGCTACAAAGAGATTTGCTAGTAATCGAGCCGCACTCTTTTCTACTCCCATTGATCATACACAACAGCTAAATGGAAAGTGGGAAGTGGGTGTCACTCAACTTGTTCATAGCAGCTGTGTCTATACTTTTGATCATGAGGTGATGACTATTAATATGAGACGTACAGCTGCTTACCAATGTGAAAAGGGCTGCCGAGTATACATTCCACAGTGGCCAAAGAAAGATCTCTTATCATGTAAAAAGTTTGTATATGATTTCCTGAATAAAGCGTGTAAACATATTGTCCAACTTACTCCGCACAATGATGATCATAATTATGTACATCATGTAGTTGAGAAAGAATGGATTGTTGGTTTAAGTCCAAGTTTAAGAAATGATTTAGGTTACCTCGCTAGCGCTTTAACAAGCTATGATAATTATAACGTTAATTACCACCCAAGTGGTCATAAACAGTTAATATATCGAGAGGAAGCTTATTATGTAGATCTTATTCCAAAAAATGAGAAGACGTTGGTGAAGAAGATTGTGATTAAGCCAAGAAAGACAAACATGACTCCTGAAACATTATTGAAGAAATTTAATTATCTCCTTCGAGTTGATGGTAAACAAGTGGCAACATTCACTTATATCAAATCATCTAATCACATTGCAATAAGTAAATTAAATGATGATGATCTAGTATTAGTTTGTTCAAAAGATTTTCATCAGTTCTTACGACATCGTTCTGCAGCTGTTCATGGAAAATTTGATATGCAACATTTACCATGTGAAAGGTCAAATCAATTTGATACAGAATGGACCGTATCTTTATACAGAAAGTGTGTAGAGCCTTTCGGTGGTGTCTTACATGAAACAAGAGTGTTGATGCCTCGCATTATTACTTCAGTTAAATTGGTTGTAGATTATTTAAATGAAGTGATTAATGACCAACAAATTTCATTTTCTGAAAAAGAAGGTACTTTGTCTCTCACTATAAGTGGAAAAGGTATTGAACTAATTATGGATAAAACTCTAATGGACATTTTGGGTTTTGATCAAAATATCTTTAAAAGTGGTACTGTAACCAAAGCTAGCGCAGACATGTCACTATCGCGTCGTATTAACTATTTTCAGATATATTCCAATATTGGTGAAGATGTACGTGTGGGAGATGTTGAAGCTCCATTGCTAGCAATGATACCATACCAGCCAAAAAGCTCACACTCCATTTCCGAATGAAGAGTTAATGCAAAAGTATGCTAATATATTTTCCCAATGTGAATAATATGGAAAGTGAAAATAAGGACTCGTTTCTAATCTACTTGCCCAGTAATGCTTCTATGAATAAATTTCCCAAAAATAAACCATCAGACTATCGAGTAGAATTAAATCGCCCACTACATTTAGAAGGTGAATGGGAAGTTGGCGTTTCTAGTATTTGCTATGATAGCAATATTCAGAATGTGAATGATTTGGAAGAAATGATATTGACTCCTCGCACCCATGATGGAATAACGATGAATAATGCATTCCAGTTCCCATACAATTTAACATCAGATGGAAAGTGGAACTATGAATGGATTCAGATAAAATCAGATTCTTATGAACCATTTGGGAATGAGAAAATTATTAAGGCATTCAATAGTGGTAATACTTCCATCATGAAGAATAAGGATCAGAAAGTTTATGAGTTTACTATCTATCATTGGAGTGGGAGACAGTTCCTTCGCTTTCATTCTTTTACTAAAGGTCTTACACTGAGGTTGGATAATGAATTCTATCCGCATCTCGGTTTTGGCCATGGACTACATCTAACGTCAATTGCTACTGCAAATGTTAAAAAAGTTTATTCAAATCGAATCAACAAATTTCATTATAGATTTAAAATATTTGATGAAGATGTTGTAGAATGCGAAGAACGCATCATTTTGAAAAAGCGTGGTGTTCAACCTTTATCACTTATTGAGTTAGTAAAACGATGGAATGAGACTGTGGGTAAGAAGTATGGAGAGAAAATTATGGCGGACAAAAATAAGTTGGTTATTCAGAAATATAATGACAAACTTACAGTTTATTTCTCTCCAACCTTGCGCCATTTTGTAAGACATCCAACCCCTATTATTGGAAGCGGTCTGGTGTATGCTTCTCATGAATATCACACTAAAGCTGATTCAGTTAATGATGAATGGTGGGTGGACATCTATGGTGATCGCATCAAGAAAATTTACCAGTCTTATGAAGAATCTAAAGTTGCTATCAATATAATGCCGCGTCTATATCATACAGTTGAAAGCTTCATTCATGTAGTAAATCCTTATATACAACAGAAGTTGAAGCATGTGATGAAAAGTAAATATGATGTAAAGACACACCACATTTCGTTTTCAATTGAAAATCAACGCGTTGTTCTGGAACTGGGTGATGACATTCAATGTCAATTGAGTAAAAATTTGAAAAAACTCTTTGGTTTTTCAATGCTACAAACTGTGTTTACTGCTGCGCATACGATTGGTATAGAAACACCAATGACACTTGATAAACATGAACAGCACCTTTACATTCAAAGTGATTTGATTCTTCCTATTTCTGTTGGTGAGAAAAAAGAATACATTTTACGTGATTTCATTCATGATAAAGACGCTTCATATGGAATAGTCGAGAAGATGTTTGAATCTATTTTCTATCATCCCGTCGTCAAACAAACTATACCCTCTATTGCTATCAAAATTACCAATTATTTACAAGAGTGCATCCATGTGAAAGATACTAAATCCCTCGTAACTTTAGTGTTTCGGAAAACAAAGTGAAGTCATTGTGATATGTTTATTGAAATAAAAATATGTGTATGAAAAAGTCTTTTCACAGATAAAGGGGGAATGGGCTGACTGTAGGCATATATTCACAAGGAAGAAACGATCTCATGCGATACATAAAACAACCATGTATATCTACAAAAAGCAACATCAAAATACTGAGTTAAAGTTGATTATGTCAATACATCTCCTGAATGTGGTAGCGTGAGTTTTATTCTTTTGGGTGGAGGTATGTTTGTGTCAGGATGTCCATGTGGAAGAGATGTGTTATGTCCTATCCAACACCTCTTATCCTCCCATGCTGAAAGCGCTCGTTTCTTGAACGTGTGCGTTTTCACAGTATGAACTTGAGATTTTAAGATTGTCATATTGACAAACGTTATAGTTTTATTTTTATAGGCCTTCTTATAGGACCGATGTTCCATTTTGTGAACAATGGATTTTGATATACCTTTAGCACGCTTAATACTATCTGCACATTCTTTTAGTTTCATGGAATACATTTTAGGACGGAGGAGAATCATTTCATCTATTTCCTTTCCTGCTGTTTCATCCTTAAAACAACCAAGTTTGGCTTTATGCTGTATGGAATAGAGTGGATGAGTGGGATTGTAGTTAGATGTGTCGAAATATTTTTCTAATGACTTGCCTACTTCATTAAAATTTAAATCTTTTTGAGTGGTAATTCCTAAAACGAAACTATCTGTATCACCACCCAGCAAGCGAACCTCTTTTACGAGAGGGCATGGTTTTAATATTTTGTAGAAGAGTTGATACATTTTAAGCTTGGAATAATCTAAAACGTCTTGCCCAATATAGATGGGTTTGCACAACTCAACTTCTGATTTTATCATTTTAAAACCTACAAGATCCTCATCGATGATGTCTCTATCAATGAAAAGAGGTGATGAGGTCAATTTGTGATACTTTTGTTCATCAACGACTAGTTTGTAGCTCATACGTTTTCTGACATCCTCCATGGTCTTTCCGAAAAGACTGTTATTCTTATATTTATAAAAATCCTTTTCAAAATTATTTTGGGCGAGTGCACGTTTTTGACTGTTACTATCTATGTAGGGTTTGAGGAAGGCTTTCTGTCTAAATTTGATAATGCGGTGACCTGACTTTAGAAGCATGCCCATTTCTAAATAGAATTTTAGTATGCAGAAGTGTACGAGATAATTTTTCTTATCATATTGGGTGATTAAAAGTTTGCGGCATGGTTTGTACCTTGGCTGTCCACACTCTGTTAAGTTATTATGAAATTGTGACATGAATGGTGAAAACATATCTTCAGTCACTTCACCAGATTCAGGTGCGAGTGGGAAATCAGCAGTTTTATTTTTAATGCTATTTGGATAAATCAAATCCACTTCAAAATAATATCCCCAATCACCTTCATCTGGAATCTTCAGTATGTTTGAAGGGTTGGAGTAATACTCAAGCTCATCTTGATTTAACCAACTAAACTCGGAATGAGGTAGTGGTTTAGACAGTGAATTGCCATATAAATTATTTTGGTCATAGTACTTTAGGTGGATATGATCATCACCTACTGTTTCAGATTTTATATGATGTTTATTTACAAATGTGAGACCACCGCGTATTCCGCGCTCAAATATATTATACATCTCCGGGTCTTGTAAGAGATGAATGGTCTCACCAGTCATTTTAAAGGCTGATTTAAAGGACATGGCTGGTAGACTGACAAAGTGGACAGGATCTAATTTGTCTTCTTCTAATGCCACTCGTCGAAATTCCTGAAAGACATCAGCCAGCAAAATGACATCTAATTCTAAGTAAGCGATCATATAATCGCCAAACGTTTTACAATCAAATTTTAACCATGCCTCTTGAGCATGTTCATAATCTTCTACTGGACAATCTTGACCCGTCAAATCGTTTTGGAATTTGTCAATGGAAGGAAGGGTTGTTTCATTTAGTTTAGACATTGAGCTAAAATATGCATAGGGAAAGACTCCTTTGCGAGTGATTATTTCATCCGTTAAGTTTGGATAGTGTTTCTTCAAAGTTTTACTATGGGGAAGAAACTTGAGATTACGAACGAGAGAAGCTAGTAACGCTGACATGAATTGGAATGAATCTAAAAATTTTATTTCAAAGAAGACTGTCTTATTTTCTTTAGTTTTATCTACTGGTACTTTTGCTGTCATTGCCATGAATTTTTCTCTCGTTTGCGCTATTACATTAAACTGCCACGATTTCATCTGGCTCAACCCTCCTTTTATGAGCATATGACTGTCATAGCCCTTAAAGTTATGAAAAATGACGGGTAGTACACGACGTCTCAACCTAAGTGAAAAGTTACATTTGGAGCAGAGTGCGCTTCTAAATTTACCAGTGATGTGATCATGATCACGCACTTTCTTAATTTTATCATCATCAAACGTTTTATGACATTTAGGGCATGATGTGCAACTTTCAAATTTTTGTTTGTCTTCATCTGACATATGTAGTGACTTACGCTGCAATTGGGAATCATATGATTGTTGAAATTTAGCAGCTTTATCGAGAAATTCTAGAAATTTTTAAATGCAATCTTCACCTTGCCAAGTATACATTTTGTTTTGTCTATTCCTAAAGTGGTCATGCCATACTTCATAGCAGGATATGGCTGCTGGCTTGTGGATGATATCATCAATGTAGCATTCTATGTCTGCGTAAATGACACGCAGGGGACTTAATTCGTCACCATTATTCCTATGTGAAAATATTTTATCTTTGGGCATGCGTTCCATTTGTAATTTACCTCGCTTGCACCATTCATAGTGAGCTTCAAATTTATCTTTACTCCAAAAGGAGCGGATGCAGCGGTCGCATACAAAATGTTCACCTCTTTTAGAGTGCCTCAAGTGAGTGTACAAGCGAGAGATTTTGGATATACCACAGTAGTGCCATTCCTCGCTATCATCTTGTTTTACTAATAAGAGGTTGACTACACGTTCATAACAAGTTGAACGTGAATTATAGCGGGCACCCTTCAACCCCTTCTCCCACATGTGAACGACAATTTTAATCTTATTATGTTTTTCGAACGTTTCTAC
This sequence comes from Prostheceraeus crozeri, assembly GCA_907163375.1. Classification (NCBI taxonomy): domain Eukaryota; kingdom Metazoa; phylum Platyhelminthes; order Polycladida; family Euryleptidae; genus Prostheceraeus; species Prostheceraeus crozeri. The sequence goes on from CAJQUW010003247.1 coordinate 541,470, forward strand.
ATCTTTGATTTTCATGTTGTTACTATCACAACCTTCAAACTCTAGTTCATCCTTCCACTGTCTATAGCTATAGGTGCGATCTCGGTGCGCGTTGATATCATTATAGTGAAGGATGGATAGGACTGCATATTTGAAACACTGTGATTTACAATCGACATTGATGACAGCTTTCTTATTATACAACGTTTTTGGTAGTTTAAACGTGCCTCGAGCTGCAAGACTTTCTAATAGGGAAATTTTGAATATGGCTGAGTCCACACCATCAAAAATGAGAGCGCTGTCGCGTTGATTGAATTTATCTACATTTGATTTTAAACATTGAATGTGAAAATTTAGCCAAGACTCGCAGTCTACAACTTCGGTTGCGGAAGAGGAAGGAACATGAAACTGCATTCTCTCCGTCACTTGACCCGTTTGAAAATCTATCTTAACAGTTGGGTTACGTCGAGATTAAAATCAGTTGGTTTACGTTTGGGGTGTCTCAGACACCCCATCAAGAAATTATTCAAAATTTCTTAAAAATTTGTTCCCCACAACTTGTAATTAGTTTCTAGCAACTCTCCCAAGAAAATATTACTGATAAAGCGCGAGATAAAACGAAAGAATTTGCATTACACATCATCTACAGCTTTCACAACATAATTCTTTGGCCCTAGTTACTCTAAAATTACATTCAATAGGCCAATCTGATTTTTTAGCAAAAATCATATGCACAATCAACAGACACGTTTGAAATTTTTCGAAAATTGGGGCTGTTTACGAGTATGTCATTCACTATTCAGGGAGTTTCAACACACATTTTGCAGTATAATGATCATTTGCCAGAACAGTCTGAACAATGCACAACCTTTTGAGAATGTGTTGAACACACGAAAGAGTTACACATCGAACATTTTTGGGTTGTTTTCCTATCCTTGTCGCGTGTGTATTCTTTGCAGCGGCCACTACGGCTTGATGGAATTCCCGCTGTGATGCTTGATTCAAACTTGTATCCCAGAAGATTCATAGCAAGTTTTGCAGATTTTGAATTGCGATTGCTCGACAAGCGATTCTTGATATGACGATCAACTAACTCATATCCGACATCCATCAAGAAATTGAATCGAAATAGTGTACTCTCTCGTGATTGGGTTTCTGGCCTCATAATAACTGAGGCATTCAATAAGGCAACGTCAACCATATTGCAAAAAATCCGTAGGTCCAGCGGCAACATCTTCTTTTGATAGTGTAATATTTTAGCATTCGGTCCATAGAATCGACGCCAGACTTGGTTTGATTGTAATGCTGAATGATTTCGGGGAAACCCAACTCATCTGTCTGAGCATCAGCATGCATCGAAGAAAGCAATATCACTGGCTTCGTCCCCTTATCCCAGTACGAAACAAGGACTTGGTCCCCCGAAGCAAAAAATTCAGAAGATTTCTTCGTCCGTCCATTCGTAGACTTTGCTTTGGCTGGCAAATCTCTATTGTTAGAGCGGACAGTTCCCACTAGTGTTGTTCTCTTTAGTAACATCCTTTCGGCAAGTGATGAGCTGGTAAACCAGTTATCTGCACTCACATTATAACCTTTTCCGAGGAAGGGTTGAAGAATTTTCATTGTAGTCCCTTCTGGAATAGACATTCCATTCTTTTCACTGGCAGATAATGTGCTTTCTCCGATATACGGTACTGCATTTAGTGCATATGAAGTCTTTGCATCGCACAGCCATACAATTTTGATCCCATATTTGGCTGGTTTGGATTTCATGTAAACTCGAAATTTCACTCTTCCATGAAACTCGAGCAACTGCTCATCGATCGTAAGATTCTCATGAGGGACGTAGAATTGCTGGAGTTTCTCAACAAACGTTTTCCATACATCCCGGACTGGAGACAGAGGGTCGTTTGAATCGCGTCGGGTTCTGTCATCAAATCTGAAGAATCTCTTTATGAATAAATACCGTTCTCGAGACATTGCTGCTCTGAAGACAGGTTGACCGTCTCTCTCGGACCACAATGAAAGTGTATTCCGATAATTTGATTTAAGAGCACCACCAATCACATGGAGTCCAATAAAAGCCAACATTTCATCTCTATCGATCTTATTCCACGCTTTGCCAATTTGATGATTTCGATTATATTCAGATATTCTTCTTCTTGCCTCTAAGTTGGTGAATCGTACAGCGTCATCAATAATAGAATCCATGAACAGAAGAAATGAGTCCTTATTTGACGACGGATTCACACCCGGAATCACACCCGGTCGTGTGCGAAGAACGTTCCTGACCGGTGCTCTACCATGATGTTGGATATTAGATGGAATCACATTCCATTGTCTACCCGAAGGTGAGATTAAATTTTCCGGAGTAGAATTTTCGCTGTCACTATCATCACTGTCATCGGTATCCAGAGGAATAAGACTTTCTTCAGGCAGTTCTATGAGATAATCGTCGTCTTGATCTAGGCCTACGTGTGTGCTCTGTCCTACACCACTGTCGCCGTGAATGGATGGTCCATCATTCAAATCTCCATCAGGCAAAACACTTAAATCAATTTCTTCATCTTCTAAAAGATTGAGCAGCAGCAGCTTCAGCAGCAGCTTTCCGACGAGGTCGACGCGCTTCCATTTTCTCGATGAATGTGAGAGAAAGATGATAGCTTTGAATCAATATTTAGTTCCGAGCGCATTCTCACGCAACAACAGGGTCATAGACAGCGCCTATTCACTCAGTCAGCATTCATGAATCGCGAATGCTTTACATAGATATTGCCACAAACTGCGCCGTTCGTCGACAGATGTCTGAGATTGTAGATAGCTGAACCATCTTCAATCTCGACAGCTGAATTTCAACATAATAGCAGTCAAATGATGCACAAATTGTATGGGGAGTCTCAAACACCCTAAACATAATCTAACTATGATTGCGTGCCTGATCCTGTACAAAGCAGTGTATGAGTTTCATATTCCTGTTTAATGCTCTATACGACATAAAATTAAAAGTCATAAAAGGAATTTCTTGTGCGATAGTGTGATCTCAATTTTTTTTCATTTGAAATCTCTTGGGGTGTCTAAAACACCACAAACATAATCCAACCGTTAATATATTTTAGTTTAAGGTAGATGAGCGCCTTCATTCTAAAATTGTCTTAATTGTTGAAGAGCGCTTCGATAATGTTAGAATTTTGAAGGAGCCACTCAGGAAAATCTACTATTTGAGTATTGGACTCCATGCAGTAGTCGCGTACTAAATTATTATGTGAAACATTAATGAGGGAGATGGTAGAGGTACCGTTGGTGTAGTGATCATTTGCATGCGTGTGTTGAAGTCTGTGCGAAGATCGCTGAAAGTGACTATCAAAAGAAAGAGGGCACAAATCGCAAGGAAAGGAGATGTCATCGTCAAAATCAACTTCACCTCCGGAGATTGACGCCGCTTTGCGTTGACACACACGTTGTTTGATGTGTCGAAGGAGACTGTGCTTCCTTGTAAACATATGTCCGCAGTCGGCACATTCCCACTCGTTGCCTTGTCGCGAGAGTCCTGAGCTGGAACTCACATCACCTGAAAGAGAAATCATTCTATCATCTCTGTTCAAGTGTCAGTGTATTGTTACAACCTACTTTGACTCAACAACTCTAAACTTTCCTCGAGAAGGGAGGGCGTTGGTGATGAAGTTGATGCCTGAAATTGAGGAAGATGCTATTAGCCACACGTTTGAGGGAGATGAGTGAAGAAATTTTCAACTTACCATTTCAACGAAATCGAGTTCAAGGTTGATACTTCAACAAGATAGAGACTTCACTCAAATTTGGAATTCACGAGAGAGCAGTTCACTTGTACGCCTCAAATATAGAATTCGCCAGAGAACACTTCACTTATATGTCACAAAGACAGAGTGAAATGACACGAATGTCACTTTACATATATACTTTCATATTCATCATTCATTGGCTGTTCATTCTGATTGGTTGCTTGTTGATACTTAAGAATTAGAAAACATTTCAAAGTTATTATTCACAGTCAACATGACAAGCCCTCCGACAACACCAAACACAAAATTCTCTTCTCCATGCTCAACACCAAAGGCGCTCGTTGCACCAAACGCTCCAACGAAGGGGAAGGTAGAGAAGGTGTACCGACTTGACAATATCAGAAAGTTGTCATTACCAGCGGACGACGAAGAGGAGAGTGTATGTGAGAAGGAGTGTCCCGACTTAACAGGCGTGAGGTGGAAGTATCTCCAGTACGATACTGACGATGTGATGGAGATCACCAGCACCAAATTCCTCCACCAATTATGGGAGTGGTACACCCCTAACTCCCAGCCACGAACTATGGCGGAGTGGGAGTATATCGACAAAGCGAGGCTCGCAGTGGAAGAACGATTAAGGCAAGTGAACTGTTTCTGTTATCTATGTGAAGCCAGACTCTGGGACGATATTGACGATGAAGACCTTTTGAAATACATGCCATAATAAATGTTTGTTTCGTATTATCTTTGCTTTTATACTGACTTACTTGAATGGGGCTTCAGTGGATGATTTAACCAGGTATACTTTTTCATTTGGAAATAGTAGCACGCTTAGTCTAACTTGTAAATCTTATAACATTTCATATGGGCGATGATGGTAGAGGAAATAGTGTTAAATAAAATTAAGATGGCTTACACTTCTGATACAGGGATAGCAATCGACTACGATCCATGTGTAAAGAGCTTGTTAGACTACGGATGGGCTTCAGTGGATGATTTAACCAGGTATACTTTTTCATTTGGAAAAAGTAGCACGCTTAGTCTAACTTATAAATCTTAAAACATTTCATATGGGCGATGATGGTAGATGAAATAGTGTCAAATAAAATTAAGATGGCTTATACTTCTGATACAGGGATAGCAATCGACTGCGATCCATGTGTAAAGAGCTTGTTAGACTACGGATGGGCTTAAGTGGATGATTTAACCATGTATATTTTTTCAATTGGAAATAGTAGCACGCTTAGTCTAACTTATAAATCTTATAACATTTCATATGGGCGATGATGGTAGGTGAAATAGTGTCAAATAAAATTAAGATAGCTTACACTTCTGATACAGGGATAGCAATCGACTGCGATCCATGTGTAAAGAGCTTGTTAGACTACGGAAGAGAGAAGTGTGTTATGTTGCGTGTGGCGCGTGAGTGTCCTCCCATTTCATTCCATTCATCAATTCGTCTCATTGATAGAGACAGGTAGAACTCATGGTTCTCATAACGTATGCAATGGAAAGTTTTAGGCAACCTTCGACAGTTGGCTAAATGTCGCCCTGGTGCGAATGCATGCTACGTTGAGACAGAGGCAATCACTTGCAAACATGACGCAGAGAAGTTAAACAAGATTGACCATTGCCGAATGTCCCTTGCGGTATACATAGCTACGGGTTTCACCGCCGCCCTTTACAGGAACGCCCGTCGAAAGGAAGTATTACACCGAACTTCATTTGCAACGTTCAAGTTGACTGATAGTAGATTCAACTTAATGATAGTATTCGCCAGTCCGAAGACTGCCCAGGGCAAACCGCGTGGAGGTTGTATCATGTCTTGCCCCATGGTGGCCTTTAAGAGAGCCGATGGTTCGTTCTCGGTGTGAATTAAGTTGACTATTGGCTGGAATAGTCAATGGGTATGACGGTTAGGTTCTCATAGACCCTGTACCGCCTAGGCCGTGCTGGTGCATCTGGCACCTTTCGGATGCGGGTGGTATTCGGAGTCCATACCTCATCCGTCCAAATTATCTTCTTAATCTTCTCCTTCTTCTCATCCTCTTCATCCCACTCGTCGAGGATGATGAACTCGGGAATGGCGTTGTCTTCATCGATGAAGACGGGAATGCTATTGTCAGGAGACGTTGCTTCCATCGTGACTTAAAATTGAATGAGAAGCGTAACAATCTTCTGGCTTATATAGAGTTTTCACCAATGAATTGCTCAACAGCGAATCAGAATGCTTCAGGGATGGCAATCGACTGCATAACGTTCAAGTTGACTGATAGCAGATTCAACTTAATGATAGTATTCGCCAGTCCGAAGACTGCCCAGGGCAAACCGCGAGGAGGTTCTATCAAATCTTGCCCCATGGTGGCCCTTAAGAGAGCCGGTGGTTCGTTCTCGGGAGTAACGTCATCTTACACCCTACCAATTCTGCTGAGAGAGTCTTTGACTCTCTCTTTGGTAGCAGTGTCGACTTACACGCTAATTGGCACGTGGCTGAAAAGTGGAATGTAGCGCCATTCCGTTGGATTGACAACAGTTGCTGTCATCGGATTGCCAATCCGAGCAAGATTATTGTGGACTCTGTCTTGCTCCTCTAGCCTGACAAATTCCTCAAATAAATTTCGCGGCCTTAACTGCGGTCCGCGAGGAGAGCTGACCTGACTGTTCGGCGTCTGCATGATTGAAATGAAATGAAATGAGAGGCAGTGGTTTATATACCCCTCTAACGCGACGCAACGTTCAAGTTGACTGATAGCAGATTCAACTTAATGATAGTATTCGCCAGTCCGAAGACTGCCCAGGGCAAACCGCGTGGAGGTTCTATCATGTCTTGCCCCTAGGTGGCCCTTAAGAGAGCCGATGGTTCGGTCTCGGGAGTGAATTGATGGGGTGGTGAAGGCGGGCAAAGATCTGCAATGAAAATGATATGTATTAGAATAGGATATACTATCTTATTTACTGTTCACTTACCAAGTTAGCCATCCTTAGGTAGTCTCGCGCGCTACCTAACAGAAAATTTGTGGAGATGGCCGCGCATTCTCAGGCTGGCATGGAGACATTTTTTGGTTAGATGGCCGTTATAGCAAATTATAGACTCGTCCAGACTTCGGTTGACGAGTACTTCACCGTCCAAATGATTATCCCGAATAGGGATGTGAAATTCAAACAACCTATCCTCATTCACACGATTCCACTCATCCCTCATGCGCTCCAACTTCTCAAACGCCTGCCTCTCATCACTCCGCCGAGCCACAGTCCTCTCCAACTCAACATTCCTCGCTCTCAACACACTCATCTCCTTCATCCTCTCCTCAAACTTCGCTTCTGCATCTCTCATTCTTCTCTCCGCAGCACTCGCCCTCTTCTCACAGTCATCATTCTTCTCTTCCAACTCTCGCGTCTTATTCTTCAAATCAGTCACACTACGCCTCATTCGAATATTCTCATCCGCTACCTCCTTCGACTTCAGTTCCTTCTTTTTCAACTCATCCAACTCCTTCACGACTTCATCCTTCACCTTCTTCAAACTCTCATACTTATTCACCAACAAATCATGCGCCATCTGCTGCGATACATGCTTCTTCTCTTCATCCTTCAACCACCTCGCCGACTGCTTACGAATCCCACCACTCTTCACTTTTGGGGAAGATGAGCTCTGCGGGGGGTCGGTGATGACAATGTTTGACACCTCCGACGACGAAGAGCTCAACTTCCTCACACGCTTCCTCACACGCTCCCTATCTAAATCAACATCATCCTCATCATCACTCTCAAGCACTCTCTTTCGCCCAATCTCAGCCTCCAACGACGCAACTGCTCTCGCCAACTCATCATTCTCAACAACATTCTCCACCTTGCCGTCTCGCTCTATCGCCAACATTCGCTCCCTCTCTTCAACAATCAACTGCGTGAATCGCAAGTCATTCACCAAACCTCCACTACAGTTAGCATGCACTCTGTAAAAACGCGCCTCATCCTCATCACCCTTCAACACTCAACACTTTACACACGCAACCCTATTCAGGATAATCATGTGGTCAGTGCCCGCCTTCTTCACATGCGCTTTGGCGTCCGCACTGCGATTTATTCGACCGCACACACACATTTTGATATGAAATTTACGATTCTTATCGTTTGCCATGCCTGAGATTTCTTGTTAACTGTAAGATAATGAAATTTGTACAAGTTTGGAATAATGTAGTACAGTCATATTCCTAAAGCATTACACTTAGTGAGGAATGATAGATTTGAGTGTAGTGAGTGGCACTCGATCCCGTCGACAGCCCGAAGGCTTTGTACTGATCACTAGGGAAGTGAGAGATCTTCCCCGATACCCGCTATTTACAGCTGAAGACATCATTGTCACTGCCCCGAAGTGGTAACAGCAACGCCGAGTCAAAGGTAGTGATCAGTAGCTGGGATCTAACCCCTCAAAGCTGCCTTAGACTTAGTTAAATTTCAAATCTGATAGCAGATTTGAACTCAGCATACTTGAAAACCTTAGTCTACATGTTAAAACTTTGAAAAAACTGAAAATTAAGAATTTTTAAAAAATTCCGCATTTTTACTACTCATACTACTTTTAAAAAATTTTATCAGTAGTAAAGACACTATCAAACTCTATCACATAAACTTTGAAGTAAGAAGATAGCTTGCCTACTTCAAAAGATAGAGTCCTTTGAAACACCAGATATCGGGAGCTCAGAGCGACGACCGTCGCTTACCTCGTCTTTCGATGAAGTGATCAGACTTACGTTGTCGGGGGTTTATATATGCTCGGAAGAAAACTTAAAATGGCTCTATCTCCGAAAGTATTCATCGTAGCGACATGCGGTTTGTTACAAACGATTCGTCTCATCATTCTCTATCATATGACACCTGAACCATTCTCATATGACCACGGGAAGTTGGTCCTTCAGCACATGTCCATGTAACATGCCACAAGTGAAAAAATTCCTAAGTGTGAGAGCTCCAGTGTGGTGAAAATTTTCAAAAATTCAAAACTTCCGAATTTCGACCTGGGACCTTTACCAAAACATTTTTCATCAAATTTCACTGACCCCCCTCCCCCCTCGTTCGGAGAAATTTGATGAAAAATGTTTTGGTGAAGGTCCCAGGTCGAAATGCCACACTTTGGAAAATTTTCAAAATTTTGTCCATACAAAGTCACTCTGACACTTAGGATTTTTTCAGGTGAGCTCCGACCTAAAATCTGGTAACAGCTCTAACTTTTGAACGGCTGGTCCGATTGACTCGCGACAAAAATTGTCGTGGAGCAGTCTTTTCTCCTCTTTCAAACGAGTAGCTGTAAGACAAAATCCGTCCACTAGAACCAAAGTTAGAAGATCGCTGTCGGGGGGGGGGGTCAGTGAAATTTGATGAAAAATGTTTTGGTGAAGGTCCCAGGTCGAGATGACACACTTTGGAAAATTTTCAAAATTTTACCCATACAAAGCCACTCTGACACTTAGGATTTTTTCAGGTGAGCTCCGACCTAAAATCTTGTAACAGCTCTAACTTTTGAACGGCTGGTCCGATTGACTCGCAACAAAAAATGTCGTGGAGCAGTCTTTTCTCCTCTTTCAAACGAGTAGCTGTAAGACAAAATCCGTCCACTAGAACCAAAGTTAGAAGATCGCTGTCGGGGGGGGGGGGTCAGTGAAATTTGATGAAAAATGTTTTGGTGAAGGTCCCAGGTCGAGATGACACACTTTGGAAAATTTTCAAAATTTTACCCATACAAAGCCACTCTGACACTTAGGATTTTTTCAGGTGAGCTACGACAGTCGACCCTCCCAACCTGGCCGGCACACCACGCCAACCTGGACCGCACATCACCGCGCGCTACGACGGCCGGCCACAGGGGGGGCGTCAGACTCGAAGCAACACGGCGGCACACCACGACCGACTCGACGGACAGGAGGGGGGACGTCAGACTCGAAGCAACACGACGGCACACCACGACCGACTCGACGGACAGGAGGGGGGGACGTCAGCGACGGCGGCCATCTTGCGCGGTCCAGAAGTGGAGTTTTACTTACTACTACTATGAACCAAATTCAAAGTGCCCCATCTTGGGTGGTTCAATGTGCCCCACCCCGCTAAATTTTCAAAAACGTGCTCGTGTGCAAATAAGGCTCCACTCAAATAATTTTTAATCAATAGAATAATTAAACTGATAAATAATACATGAGAAAAATGCTGTCTAATGAAAATATACGTAAGGCTTTGGTTAAATTAAAACAAAAGTTCATATTTTCTGAAAATTTACTTTTTCATTAAAATTTTGAAAAATCCTGCAAAAATAGTGATGGAGAGTATAAACAATTGAAATCATCAAAGGAATCATGTTTACTTGTTACAATAAACAACATCTTAAAGCATAAAGTTTCCACTATTTATAGTTTCGGAGAAAAGGCTGGTGGTTCAATGTCCCCCACCCTACCCTACAATGACTGTAATGCTGGCAGTGAAAAACGAGATTTACAAAAATTTAATATTGAAAAATATTAAGTCACACTGTCACTGTCAAACACACAACAGCATACACGACAAGATACGTGGTACGTCCAATAAGTTTCCGGACAATATATAGAAAAACTGCAAATATTTGAATTCTGACATGATGAATAATTGATTTATTGTATATAGGCTAGGAGGCCATGTAAAGTTTTAAAAAATTTCCAATTTAAATCAGTCTGCTGAACCATTTTAAAAAACATTCGAAATTTTGAATATTTTGATGGATTTTACTGTTTGTAGACAGTGTTTTACAATGCTATAGAATCTGCCATGTTGGATATGCAAGAATTCAGGTACATGGGAACAATGGAGCATTCATTTCAAACAGTTAATTCTGTTTACCACACAACCGTCCATTATTTAATTAAATTCGATGTAAATTTAATTGCAACTGTGCAATAATGTCTTAAACTGAGTTTCGCATTGAAAAAATTTAAGAGGTGTGCAACTCGTCTCCGTGTTCCTCTTAACATCAGAATCACGATTTACGGAACAAAATGGCAGCGGCTTTCACGGACGAATGTCCTTCACAGTCGACGATCCCGTTTTGGGCAGCAAGCAGAGTTTTGACGAGGTCGACAGAGTGTCAATGAATGATGATCCACTTGAACTGTTACAACCACGAAGTCCGTCGAACAATGATTGACGCATATCGATTACCACTCTAGTGAGGAGCTGAATGTATCCAGTGGAAGTATTGGGTCTCTCCTGGATCTTGCTGATTATTGAAAAATCATCCCGTGGTTTTTTTCTCACATCTCCCGTTTTCTCATTGAAAGACCTGGAAGCTTGCCGACAGAATTTGGGCATTACTGAAGAGCTTGCAGAATGTTTCATTCAAATATTTTTGCTGTCGATGAAACTCCTTTCCATCGACTATGCAATTCACCTTCCAAATGACATTCATCATCCGAGTGGAGACCTGTCGAGGGGAACATTTGGAAGATGCAATCGAGAACTAGTCATCGACGATGTATGGGTTAACTTTTTTCAACACATCAGAGATTTTGCTTATTGACGTTTTGGAAAGGCGTTCTGCCGCTCCCGGTACTTAGTTGCAACCATCTAGTTCTATCTGCTCGAGCAGCTACGTGAAACTTGTTCACTATTACCTCATTGTTTTCTCCATGAATACGCTACTGCTCACGCATCCGGAATTGTGCATCAATGATGCTGGCTTCCACAGTTGTTAACTATCCTCGTGAAGACCGGACCTCTCTTCAACCAACTGCTGGTTGCTCACGAATCGGAGAAAAGCATTTGCGCGGACAGTCACTTGGATGCAGCTCTGATCTACAGGAATGTGTAAGCGAAATTCTAGGTAAATTTCGTTTAGAAGAGCTTGTTTGACGACCTCATGTGTCAGGAAGTTGAAATGTGTTCGAAGAGAGATAAATTAGTTTGAAAAGTGAACTTCTGAAGACCGGCAATTTTTATGTGGTTACATACAGAATGCTTGTGTTTGATAAATGTTCAAACAACACATAGCCGTCGACAAATTTTCAACATACTTAGGAAATAAAAATATTTTTTTTAATTTTTAATTCATCAAAATATTCAAAATTTCGTATGTTTCTTAAATGCTTCAGCAGACTAATAAAAAATGAAAATTTTTTAGAACTTTGCATAGCCTCCTAGCCTATATGTGCCATATTAATGATTCATCATGTCGGAATTAAAATATTTGCAGTTTTTCTATATTTGTCCGGAAACTTATTGGACGTACCACGTATGTCTCGAGATGTTTCCAAAATCACACGTGAAACTGTAAACGAGGCAGGCGCAGTCGGGTAGAGGTATCCGGTCCTTCAACGGTATTATGGAGATCTTCTTGGTTAATCACAGGACCTTGGGATTTGCAGCAGGAAAGCTTGTCGCGCATAGACAAGCTTTTTTTATTCGGTAGCCTCATCGCCGAGGAAAGGCAAGCTAATGAACACATGCTTCCTTTCTGGTCCAAACTCGGGCGGTTCACTTTGACGTGGAAGGCCTCACTTCTGTAAGAAGGCATGTTGGTATCCATTGGCTACAAAAATCTCCCGAAGATGTCTCTCCTTGTGAATGTTGTGAAGAACTTGACCAAGTTCACTTTGAACCTTTTTAAAACGGTCGGTTTCCATCTATGGGTCATCGCCTGAGAGAAGTGTTTTCTGAACGTGCAACTCTTAATAAACCCATACATGTTCGCTGATTATGAAGCTCATATGGTAGGCCTACTACATGTCCTTGTGTCAGACCTATGTGGTGATGAAATCGCTATCATAATTCCTGTTGCTGGCGAGTGCATCGACAAGAGATCAATAAGTGCCCCCGTGGATGAAAATGGGATTGTAAATAGCAGATATGCCTATAGAGACTGTCCTTTAACTTTCCAGAGCTTTACAGATCCATATTTTTTGTCTCAAGTGTTACTTTCATTGACGAAAACGAAAAATTTTTCGCTTTTAGCACTTCTTAGTTTTGTTAACGAAGCTTTGCGGCTAGCGCAACCGCTTGTAATATAATGTAACATTAAAATCAATATGAAAAGGTTGTCTGAATCGCATTAGCGCTACAGAGGAACTTTCAAAATGGACACAGCCGAAGCAAATTTTCATCTACTATCAGATTTCATCATTTGCCATCAGTATTTCATCAGCTATCTCAAAATGGTGATTGATAGGCGAGCAGATATCACAAATATCGAAGAAATATCACAAGGTAGGCATCCGCAAAACTTTAACTTGTGGCTCTAAGAATCCATTATTAGGCCTAACGATAGCGAGATTAGGCCCACTAACATAGGAAGAGTCAAAGTTTATAAGCATGTGTGCTACTGTAATGCCGCAAGCTCATCTATGGTTCATAGAGATACAGAAATATCTCGCAAATAGATGCCAAAATTTTCTAAAAACCAAGCTGTGATCGTCTAGCTAGATAGCAATATAACACAAGCCGAAATTTAAAAAATGCCCCTAAAAAACAAGGCTACAGAAAGCAAGCGGTCCAGAAAAAATTGTTTATTAAATATTAATATTTTGTGAAAATGAAGTAATCAAAACTTCAGAATAATAAGTAATGATGTGTTCATGCATGAAATCCCTTTGTGATTCTTGTGATTCTTTGTGAAATCCCTTGAAACACTTTGCTTGAAACAGTTACTGGATTTCCTCAATATTCAAAAAAGGAAATTTTGTGTTATTTTATATAAATGATCTCAGTTCGTAAAAGTTTATCAATTTATCATCCTGCATGGAGAAATTCTAAAAATAGTAAATGTTCGACTAATTAAAAGATTGGCCAGCTAAAAATGATGTGATAGAGAAGAATAAAACCATGGTTTCAGAAAAGGCGGTTCATCATTATGCAAAATATTAATTATCAAAGAAGTCATTGCAAATTGACAAAAAAGGACTTTTGATTCCATATTTCCAAAAAAGCGATTTATCGAGAAGTTGCCTAAATGCGAACTTATATCATATTGATCGTAAACACATTGATGTAACGTATAGGTCTAATTAACCCTTTCACGTGCATACGGTGTGTCCATTTGGCAACATTTCGACCCGCATCTTTTGAAGAAAATTTTTTTCAAATTTTTTTTTAATTTTGGAAATATCTTGCATGTGAAGGGGTTAGTTAATTATTGTTAGGTGCAAAATCGAAAAAGATGATGAACTTTTCAGATTATGTAAGTGACTGCAGCTGTTTGCTACAATCAATTCAGCCGATAAGGATGTAGTTCATTTAATTTATTGTCTTGATGCAATAATCATGTAGGAGCGATAAAATTGTTAGTAGACATCATACTTGCAAGTCAAAATGTGCAAAAAACAATCGGCCCATTTAGTCATTGTCCATATTAAACCCGTTGTGTGGGGCTAAATAGGTACTTTGATACCGTTTATAAAATCGCTCCTACATGTGATTCATTTCTAATAAATTTCCTAGAGCCTCCAAACTTTTTGGAGAGTTAGCTGATAGCCTGCGCTCTCTTGTCATGTGAGATGCGGGAAGAAAATTATCACTTTTATAAAAAAATGTCTGAAAAACCCTAGGTTGCCTATGTCCCGCCTAACCTACTTCGTTTCATGAGACTAGCTGCCTTTGTGTAACAGCTGAATTTTGCATACCGGTGCAATAATCGTAGGCCTACTTACTTCATAATTTGCGCATGTATCCTCTACTCAGACTGCAAGCATGGGAAAAGTGCATGTAACTGAAAAGCTTTATTTACATGATATTTATAAGTTATGAATATAATACAAGCTTTTTCAAAAAGCGTTAAGTCCTCTTCAAATTATCAATAAATTATGAAATGCCAAAAACGAAAACTGAACGAATTCCAAACAAAACCAAATTTTAAAATCTAGGACAAACACAACACTTCCCCTAACACCGTATTCGTTTGCAACTTTCTTCTGACTTTTTTATTAGTATTTCTAGCCGCTCAATAAATTATTATACTACACTAGGTGACATGCCACGCTCAATCACGCGTAATTCACGCGTGAACCACGCGTAATTACACATGACCTTCAAACATCCGTGGTTATGCGGGATATTGCTGCAATATAAGTTATATAAGTTAGTATAGTTGGCAGTCCTGTTATATAGACTTTGCGTCTCATGTGTCTGCATGTATCAGAGGTTAAACAATGTGATAGGACCTCAATTTCATCCTCAGGGAAGACAGAACATGCGTAGCGGTTCATCCGTGGTTCAAGCGTCAGTGCAGACAACCGTGGACGACACGCAAACTATAAACGCTCGCCCGCGCGTATTCATAAACATTTCCCATGTTTTAACAGCATCAGATCAAGTGATTTCTGATTCTTAGTGCAGCGCGTATGTACGCGGGTAGAAGAATAGAATGTCCTTAACCACGGATGTTTGGGGTGTTCCGTAATTACGCGTGAATCACGCGTGGCATGTCACCTAGTGTATCCCAACACATTCCACTATGCAGAGCAATAGTTAATCAAACTAATGTCCCATTTTCATGATGTCAGAAGTTGTTGCGTTCGTCAGGCAAATTCAAATCGACAAGCACTCGGCTACACTGAGCGATTTGTCAAAAAACGATGTTTTACATGTACTTCATGATGACTTTTGGCAAATATATGTAAGCTATTAACCGGAGCCAGAAAATATTTTAAGTAGATGCAAAAATCCATTTAATTTCAGAACTGGTAGAAAGTAGTGCCCGGCCGTTCGTCATGATTTATGACTATCAAATTCATCCTAAAGGGGGAATATTATGAAGGCTGGTAATATACAGTGCGTTCATAAAGTCACTGTGCACCTAATAAATCAATGCATAGGCAATACTTTGTCGCTTAGAATTTGCCACGGCACTATAAAAAGTGGAGTCTATCTTGTAGAAACTTCGACTTCTGTGTGATCACAAAATATCTATTTACATACTACAAAAACATTTGAAAATGTCCACCCTGTTCACGAATACAAATGTCAATTCAACGTCTCATATTCTCAAACATTCGGTGAATTTCCTCGTGCCTGATAGCGTCAATTTGCTGTCGGCTGTTTTCTCTAGACTCCTGTAGATTTCGTGACCTGCTTCCGTAAACCTCCTGCTTCACCGCTAACCACCAGTAAAAGTCCAAGACATTCAAATCCGGGATCTAGGATGCCAAACTCCTTCAGAGATAACTCTTGTTTGAAATATTCCACTAAAATATCGAATTGAGGAATTGGCGGTATGCGCAGTTGCTCCATTTTGCTAGACATAAGTAGTCAAACTTTCATCGTCACTTAATTCGTCAACGAGTGAAGCAATAATTTTGTCAAATAATTTTTGCAATAGTAGCTGAATATCGGCCCAAGCATTTGTAGTCTTGACATAAGAGAATGTAATGGCTTCTTAACAAATTCGTGTGGGTTTTCACTAGACCATATGCGGGAACTCTGACTACTGAAATGCCTTGATAGATGAAACCAAGCTTCATCAGAAAAGAAAGTCTCATCGAGAACATTATTTACATTTAGATTCTCCTTGAACCAAACACAGTACTTGAATTACAAACGCTTGTCATGATCGGCATCATTCAATATATGTTGGCCAGAGATGCGGTACGGATATAGGCCTATGTTCTTTCTTACAGCAGGATGAGCCGCCCCGGGAGATAGACCCACTTCTTGGGATAAGCGACGCATCGACTTGTTTGGGCAATCAGTAGTAAGAAAACGGCGAACACTCGACCGGCGCCCCCCTCCGGAACGACAGAGTGTCGTGGTCGGCCGCCGTGGTGCTTCGGGTCTGAGTCCCCCCCCTCTGGAACGACAGAGGTTGTGGTCTGTCGTGGTGTGCCGGCCAGGTTGGTCCACGTTCACAAAATGTTCGCTGACTCCCCCCCCCTCTGGAACGACAGAGTGTCGTGGTGGACTTGGGCGACCGCCAGTATTTGTCTTCAGGCTATAGTGTGTGATGTTTTTCGTGCAATCTGCTGAATGTTGGGTTGTAAAATGGGCTGTTTCGAGTGGAAGGAGTGCTCGGATGTGAAAACGGAGGCCAGATTCGGATTCAGCGTGAAATTCTGCATCGGTATGGTGAATTTGAACGCAATCGGTGAGAAAAATTTTCGCTGACGTCCCCCCCCCTCTGCACCGACCTTCCAACTTTGCTTCTAGTGGACGGTTTTGTAGTGCCATAGCTCGTTTGAAAGCTAAGAGTGAGACAAATTCACTGAAACAAACGGCTTGTTCATATCTGTCTTCGTTTAGATGTGAGACGCCATTTAAGATTTTGGGACATTGGCGAAAAACGACTGAGTTAGAATTTGGGACGTTTTGGGCTGTAGCTTCAAAACGAAGCATCGGATTGGAAAACGGATTTCAGATTTGGAATCAGCGTGAAATTCTCTATCTGTATGGTGAGTTTCAAGTCAATCGGCGAGAAAAAATTTTCAACATTTTTCGAAAAAACGACAGAGTTAGAATTTGGGACGTTTTGGTGTGTAGCGCCAAAACGAACCATCGGATGAGAAAACGGAGGCCAGATTCGGATTCAGCGTGAAATTCTGCATCGGTATGGTGAATTTGAACGCAATCGGAGAGAAAAATTTTCGCTGACGTCCCCCCGTCTTATCGATTGCATATTCACAGGGTATATAAGAACGGGATCGGGAGAGGAATTTCACTAAGTTGAGAAACTGACTACAGGTAAGTCGTTTCACTTGAGTTCCGATATCGGACTTCTGACTTTCCATTGCTGATATCAGCTAAGGTGTCAGACTTATAGGTTAGTCAGTATAGCATGACTGACCATTTGATGATAGTAGGCCGAAATCTTCAAACGGCTATAACTTTGCTTCTACAAGTCCTTTAGACTTGATTTAAAAAACATTCGACAGCGTTTGCTATGCTGTAGGTGACAGACTACTTATAAACGTTTTATGAGTAGTACTAAAATACTGAAAAATTTAAATTCATATTTAATGATAATAATTAAAGTTTTTGAATAAAAAGCAGTCGTTTATGAGTCTCTGTGACTTGGGTCGTTTCCTCTTGTAAATAACTCCACCGGTTTTCATGTCAAAACTGGGGCCCGGATACCAACACAGTGATATGACGCACGCTCTGTCCGATCGAGGTTGGATTTCTGGGTCGAGGCCTTGGAGCTGGGATAAGATCCCCTCTGAGTAATGCCTGTAACGGATTCAAGAGCTTAACACCCAAACGGTTGCTGGCTTGCTATCAAATTTTTGGTAACTTAGTCTTTCAATGCATATCAGCAAGTAGTATCCTATAAACACTTGCTATCAAATTTTACTCTATCTTTACAGAATTATCATGACAAAACCGAGTAACGCCAAGATGTTGGTTGGCAAGTGCAGTTGTGGCAAGATTGCCAGAGGTAGTGAACTGAAGAAGCATTTAAAAGAAAAAGAGGGGACGATGGGCCATGAGAGGAAAGTGATGTTGAGGTTGTGTGTGTCTTGTCGGAAATGTGTGATGGGGGATGAGAAGGAATTCATCAAGGCGCATTTACAGTGTGAGAGTGGGAACATCGGAGAGAAGGGGTTCAAGACGTGGTTTGAGGGAGAGTTGTTGGAAAGGGAAGAGGTGAGGAAGGCGGTGGCAACGATTCAGGACGTGATTGGGGAGAAAGTGGTGAGGAATGCGAGTGAGGGGAGTTCGAGTGATGGGAGTTCGAGTGAGGAAGTTGAGTCGAGAGCGAAAATGAAGAAGAAGGATGATGTTGATTTGGATGCGGTGATGGAAGATTTGTTTGGGGATATAGCGGATTTGAAGGAAGAGTGGGAGGGGAAGGAAGTGGCTAAGCCGATGGCAGCGTCA
The DNA here is from genome assembly GCA_907163375.1 of Prostheceraeus crozeri. Classification (NCBI taxonomy): domain Eukaryota; kingdom Metazoa; phylum Platyhelminthes; order Polycladida; family Euryleptidae; genus Prostheceraeus; species Prostheceraeus crozeri. Next base: position 560,021 of record CAJQUW010003247.1, read on the forward strand.
TCGCCACGCCAGCAAGAGGCGTATGATACGGAGGTATTTGTGAGGATTAAGGATCGTGTGATGGCTTTGGAAAGTAATAATAGAAAAGTTTTGAAGGAGAATGAAGAGCTGATGGTGAAGGTTGAGGGGTATAGGGCAACGAGGGAAGAGTTGGAGAGCTTGAGAAAGAAGGAGAAGGAATGGATGGCGGAAAGGAGCGAGTTGATGAGGAAGGCAGGTTTGGTGGAGAGTTTGCAGGCGAGTGTGTCGAGGAAGGATGAAGAGATAGAGCGGATGCGAAGCGTGATGAAGGAGACGGAGGAGGTGAAGGCTATTAATAAGAGGTTGTCGGGTGAAGTGGAGCGACTGCATGAGCGTTTGAAGTGTCGAAAAAGGAGAGTATATGAAGTTCATCTTCCCCTCTTTGAAGTAATATCTGTGATGTCCCCACAATCTCCAGCGATTTGAATGAAACACATTTGTGCTACGAGGGGGATGGAGTTCGCTGCCTCCACATGACGATGAACATCAATGGAGAGCTTGATGACTTCGTCGTCAGAAAAGTTAGAAAGAAGGTTCCCAGTAAGTCTATTCAACATAATCATTTTTGTAGCTCATCTAATCTCCTATTATTTTCCTTTCAGAGTGTTTGCAGTAGTAGTGTCGGTGGACGGAGAACGACCCATGGGCTCTTTTAAGGGCCAACCTTCTAATGCAGCTAAAGCGGTCCCAAGCCCGCCACATATCCTCGGATATGGAATGCAGAGGGGAAGAAAAGTGATGAATGGAATGAAATGGGAGGACACTCACGCGCCACACGCAACATAACACACTTCTCTCTTCCGTAGTCTAACAAGCTCTTTACACATGGATTGCAGTCGATTGCTATCCCTGTATCAGAAGTGTAAGCTATCTTAATTTTATTTAACACTATTTCATCTACCATTATCACCCATATGAAATGTTATAAGATTTGCAAGTTAAACTAAGCGTGCTACTATTTCCAAATGAAAAAGTATACATGATTAAATCATCCACTGAAGCCCCATTCAAGTAAGTCAGTATGAAAGCAAAGATAATACGAAACAAACATTTATTATGGCATGTATTTCAAAAGGTCTTCATCGTCAATATCGTCCCAGAGTCTGGCTTCACATAGATCACAAAAACAGTTCACTTGTTTCAATCGTTCTTCCACTGCGAGCCTCACTTTGTCGATATACTCCCACTCCGCCATAGTTCGTGGCTGGGAGTTAGGGGTGTACCACTCCCATAATTGGTGGAGGAATTTGGTGCTGGTGATCTCCATCACATCGTCAGTATCGTACTGGAGATACTTCCACCTCACGCCTGTTAAGTCGGGACACTCCTTCTCACATACACTCTCCTCTTCGTCATCCGCTGGTAATGACAACTTTCTGATATTGTCAAGTCGGTACACCTTCTCTACCTTCCCCTTCGTTGGAGCGTTTGGTGCAACGAGCGCCTTTGGTGTTGAGCATGGAGAAGAGAATTTTGTATTTGGCGTTGTCGGAGGGCTTGTCATGTTGACTGTGAATAATAACTTTGAAATGTTTTCTAATTCTTAAGTATCAACAAGCAACCAATCAGAATGAACAGCCAATGAATGATGAATATGAAAGTATATATGTAAAGTGACATTCGTGTCATTTCAGTCTGTCTTTGTGACATATAAGTGAAGTGTTCTCTGGCGAATTCTATATTTGAGGCGTACAAGTGAACTGCTCTCTCGTGAATTCCAAATTTGAGTGAAGTCTCTATCTTGTTGAAGAATCAACCTTGAACTCGATTTCGTTGAAATGGTAAGTTGAAAATTTCCTCTCTCATCTCCCTCAAACGTGTGCCTAATAGCATCTTCCTCAATTTCAGGCATCAACTTCATCACCAACGCCCTCCCTTCTCGAGGAAAGTTTAGAGTTGTTGAGTCAAGGTAGGTTGTAACAATACGCTGAGACTTGAACAGAGATGATAAAATGATTTCTTTTTCAGGTGATACCAGTCCCATCTCGAGCGAGTTGGATAACAACAGCGACTCCATGTCAACATTGTCACGGGAATGCAACGATCGGGAATGTGCTGACTGTGGACACATCTTCACGAGGAAGCGTGATCTCGCCCGACACATCAAGCGAGGTGTTTGTAGACCTAAGTCAGCATCAATCTCCGAAGGTGGGGATGATTCTGTTAACGATGTCTCCTTTTCTTGCGATTTATGCATTCAGTCTTTTGAGTCACATTTTGAACTATCTTCACATAGACTTCGACATACACACAGTGACGATAGCTATACTAACAGCGCCTCCTCTATCCGACTCTCTGAAGTGTCGATAAATAATTTAGTGAGGAACTACCAGATGGAATCCTCAGAAACCATTACTGACTTTGAAGAATGGTTTCATCAAAATTCATCTTTGATTGGTGCGCTCTTCAACAATTTAGTCAATTTTAGAATGAAGGCGCTCATCTATCTCAAAATAAAATATGTAAAAATCGACCACCATACTGGTCAAATAGTAGAGAGGTTGGAGTTTCACATACCCTCCTCTCCTGCAACCGAAGTTGTAGACTGCGAGTCTTGGATAAATTTTCATATCCAAAGGTTAAAATTAAACATAGATAAATTTAACGAGCGCGATAGCGGTCTCGTTTTTGATGGTATTGAGTCCGCCTTATTTAAAATCACTTTATTAGAAAACTACTCTGGACGAGGCTCCTTTAAACTTCCGAAAAATTTAAGAAATAAAGCAGCAGTTATTTCTGTAGATTGCGAATCGCAATGTTTTAAGTATGCCGTCCTCTCCATTCTCCACTATAATGATGTACAGTATAGCCGATACCGTAAGAGTAAGTATCAACAGTGGGAGAATGAATTAAAGTTTGATGACTGCAATAGTGAAGATATGAAAATTAAAGATATAGAAAATTTGAAAAATTGAACAACATCAAAATAGTTCTCCATGTTTGGGAAAAGGGATTGAAGGGTGTCCGCTACAACTCGCGTTCGAGTTGTTATGACCACGTTGTCAACCTTTTATTAGTAAGACAGGATGATAGGGAGGAATGGCACTACTGCGGTATTCCCAAAATTTCTCGCTTATACCACCACTTAAGAAATTCTAGCTCATCAGAGATTTATTACTGTGACAGATGCATTCGCAACTTTAGGAGTAAAAATAGATTTGAAACTCATTACGAATGGTGTAAGCGAGGTAAACTACAAATGGAGCGCATGCCCAAAGATAAGGAGTTTTCATATAGAGAGAATGGCGATGAACTAAGTCCTCTTCGTGTCATCTATGCGGACGTCGAATGCTATATCGATGATATCATCCACAAGCCAGCAGCCATATCCTGCTATGAAGTATGGCATGACCATTTCCAAAATAGAAAAAATAAATTGCACGTCTGGCAAGGTGAGGATTGTATTTACCAATTCCTACAATTCTTCGAACAGGCTGTAAAATTTCAACAAAAGTATGATGGTGAACTCTATCGCAGATCATTGCATATGACAGCAGATGATCAAGCAAAATTTGATAGTTGCAACGTTTGCCCCAAATGTAGTAAAACATTTGATGATGATAAGATTAAGAAAGTGCGCGACCATGATCACATCACTGGTAAATTTAGAAACGCACTATGTTCAAAATGCAATTTTTCACTTCGGATGAAACGGCGTACATTACCCGTCATTTTCCATAATTTCAAGGGCTACGACAGCCATATGATAATAAAAGGAGGTTTAGGTCAAATGAAAGCGTGGAAGCTTGATGTAATAGCACAAACGAGAGAGAAGTTTATGGCCATGACAGCAAAAGTGCCTGTCGATAAAACTAAAGAAAATAAGACGGTCTATTTTGATATAAAATTTTTAGATTCCTACCAATTTATGACTGCATCACTGGCCTCTCTCGTACAAAATCTAAAGTCTCTTCCACTAACACAAAATCTTAAGAAACAATATCCAAATCTAACCGATGAAGTCATCACACGGAAAGGAGTCTTTCCATATGCATATTTTGATGCGATTAGTAAACTCGGCGAGACTTCTCTTCCGCCCATAGATAAATTTAAAAATGATTTGAGCGGCGCAGAATGTAAAACCGAAGATTATGATCATGCACAAGATGCATGGATAAAATTTGACTGCCATACATTTGGCGAATATATGATTGCCTATCTTAAGTTAGATGTATTTTTGCTGGCTGATGTATTTCAGGAGTTTCGACGAGTGGCATTAGAAGAAGATAAGTTAGATCCCGTCCACTTTGTCAGTCTGCCAGCCATGTCATTTAAGTCTGCTTTTAAAATGACTGGTGAGACCATTCATCTCTTACAAGATCCAGAGATGTATAATTTATTTGAGCGAGGAATTCGCGGTGGTCTCACATTTGTAAATAAACATAGGTTAAAATCAAAATTAGTAGGCGATGATCAGACTCATCTTAAGTATTATGACCAAAATAATTTATATGGTAGTTTACTATCCAAACCACTCCCTCACTCTGAGTTTAAGTGGTTAGATGACAGTGAAATTCAGCATCTCTCCAACCCTTCAAACATACTGAAGATTCCAGATGAAGGTGATTGGGGATATTATTTTGAGATCGATCTAATCTATCCAAATAATATTAAACATAAAACCGTAGATTTTCCACTCGCACCCGAATCAGGTGAAGTGACCAAAGATATGTTTTCCGACTTTATGAAACAATTTCATAAAGATTTAGAATCATGCGGTCAACCCGACTATAAGCCTTGCCGCAAACTTTTACTCACCCAGTATGATAAGAAAAACTATCTAGTCCACTTTAGCATCTTAAAATTTTATTTAGAAATGGGTATGATTTTAAAAAGAGTTCACCGCATTATTAAATTTAGACAGAAAGCCTTCCTCAAACCATATATTGATAGCAACAGCCAGAAACGTGCACTAGCCCAAAATAATTTTGAAAAAAATTTTTATAAGTATAAGAATAATAGTCTATTTGGTAAGACGATGGAGGATGTTAGAAAACGTGTAAACTATAAACTAGTCAATGATGTTTCAAAATTTAAGAAATTGGTCTCATCACCTCTATTCATCGATAGAGACATTATCGATGAGGACCTTGTAGGTGTTAAAATGATAAAATCTGAAGTTGAGTTGTGCAAGCCCATCCATATTGGTCAAGCTGTACTAGATTACTCTAAGCTTGAAATGTACCAACTCTTTTATAAAATACTAAAACCATGTCCTCTCGTAAAAGAGGTTCGTTTGTTGGGTGGTGATACAGATAGTTTCAACGAAGTAGGAAAATCTTTAGAAAGATATTTTGATACATCAAATTATCCTACTGATCACCCACTCTACTCCATCAAAAATAAGGCAAAACTTGGCTGCTTTAAGGATGAGACAGCAGGGAAGGAAATAGATGAAATGATTCTCCTCCGTCCAAAAATGTACAGTATGAAATTAAAGGATAGCGACGATAGTATTAAGCGTGCTAAAGGCATATCAAGATCATTGGTCTCTAACATGAAACATAAAAATTTCAGGAAAGCCTATAGAAATAAAAATATAACGTTTGTCAATATGACAATCTTAAAATCTAAGTCGCTTGAGATCAAAACTCATACTTTTAGGAAACGGGCGCTTTCAGCATGGGAGGATAAGAGGTGCTGGTGAGAACATAACATATCTCTTCCACATGGACATCCTGATACAGACATACCACCACCCAAAAGAATTAAACTCACACTACCACATTCAGGAGACGTCTTAGCATAATCATCCTTAACTTAGTATTTTCATGTTGATTTCTGTAGATAAACACTGCTGTTTTATGTATCGCTTTAGATCGTTTCTTCCTTGTGAATATATGCCTACAGTCAGCTCATTCCCCTATATCTGTGAAAAGACTTTTTCATACACATATTTTTATTTCAATAAACATATCACAATGACTTCACTTTGTTTTCCGAAACACTAAAGTTACGAGGGATTTAGTATCTTTCACATGGATGCACTCTTGTAAATAATTGGTAATTTTGATAGCAATAGAGAGTATAGTTTGTTTGACGACGGGATGATAGAAAATAGATTCAAACATCTTCTCGACTATTCCATATGAAGCGTCTTTATCATGAATGAAATCACGTAAAATGTATTCTTTTTTCTCACCAACAGAAATAGGTAGAATCAAATCACTTTGAATGTAAAGGTGCTGTTCATGTTTATCAAGTGTCATTGGTGTTTCTATACCAATCGTATGCGCAGCAGTAAATACAGTTTGTAGCATTGAAAAACCAAAGAGTTTTTTCAAATTTTTACTCAATTGACATTGAATGTCATCACCCAGTTTCAGAACAACGCGTTGATTTTCAATTGAAAACGAAATGTGGTGTGTCTTTACATCATATTTACTTTTCATCACATGCTTCAACTTCTGTTGTATATAAGGATTTACTACATGAATGAAGCTTTCAACTGTATGATATAGACGCGGCATTATATTGATAGCAACTTTAGATTCTTCATAAGACTGGTAAATTTTCTTGATGCGATCGCCATAGATGTCCACCCACCATTCATCATTAACTGAATCAGCTTTAGTGTGATATTCATGAGAAGCATACACCAGACCGCTTCCAATAATAGGTGTATAATGTCTTACAAAATGACGCAAGGTTAGAGAGAAATAAACTGTAAGTTTGTCATTATATTTCTGAATAACCAACTTATTTTTGTCCGCCATAATTTTCTCTCCATACTTCTTACCCACAGTCTCATTCCATCGTTTTACTAACTCAATAAGTGATAAAGGTTGAACACCACGCTTTTTCAAAATGATGCGTTCTTCGCATTCTACAACATCTTCATCAAATATTTTAAATCTATAATGAAATTTGTTGATTCGATTTGAATAAACTTTTTTAACATTTGCAGTAGCAATTGACGTTAGATGTAGTCCATGGCCAAAACCGAGATGCGGATAGAATTTATTATCCAACCTCAGTGTAAGACCTTTAGTAAAAGAATGAAAGCGAAGGAACTGTCTCCCACTCCAATGATAGATAGTAAACTCATAAACTTTCTGATCCTTATTCTTCATGATGGAAGTATTACCACTATTGAATGCCTTAATAATTTTCTCATTCCCAAATGGTTCATAGGAATCTGATTTTATCTGAATCCATTCATAGTTCCACTTTCCATCTGATGTTAAATTGTATGGGAACTGGAATGCATTATTCATCGTTATTCCATCATGGGTGCGAGGAGTCAATATCATTTCTTCCAAATCATTCACATTCTGAATATTGCTATCATAGCAAATACTAGAAACGCCATTCTCCCATTCACCTTCTAAATGTAGTGGGCGATTTAATTCTACTCGATAGTCTGATGGTTTATTTTTGGGAAATTTATTCATAGAAGCATTACTGGGCAAGTGGATTAGAAACGAGTCCTTATTTTCACTTTCCATATTATTCACATTGGGAAAATATATTAGCATACTTTTGCATTAACTCTTCATTCGGAAATGGAGTGTGATACTTGTCACAGCATCTTTATGAAAAGGAATCAACGCACCAGCATCGTCATAAATGGCAATATCAATTTGTGGGATGTAGTTTGATTTCAGCTTTGTATAATGCACTTTCTTGAAAGTATGCTCAGATAAAATACTGCAGCTTTTTGGCTGGTATGGTATCATTGCTAGCAATGGAGCTTCAACATCTCCCACACGTACATCTTCACCAATATTGGAATATATCTGAAAATAGTTAATACGACGCGATAGCGACATGTCTGCGCTAGCTTTGGTTACAGTACCACTTTTAAAGATATTTTGATCAAAACCCAAAATGTCCATTAGAGTTTTATCCATAATTAGTTCAATACCTTTTCCACTTATAGTGAGAGACAAAGTACCTTCTTTTTCAGAAAATGAAATATGTTGCTCATTAATCACTTCATTTAAATAATCTACAACCAATTTAACCGAAGTAATAATGCGAGGCATCAACACTCTTGTTTCATGTAAGATACCACCTAAAGGCTCTACATACTTTCTGTATAAAGATACGGTCCATTCTGTATCAAATTGATTTGGCCTTTCACATGGTAAATGTTGCATATCAGATTTTCCATGAACAGCTGCAGAACGATGTCGTAAGAACTGATGAAAATCTTTTGAACAAACTAATACTAGATCATCATCATTTAATTTACTTATTGCAATATGATTAGATGATTTGATATAAGTGAATGTTGCCACTTGTTTACCATCAACTCGAAGAAGATAATTAAATTTCTTCAATAATGTTTCAGGAGTCATGTTTGTCTTTCTTGGCTTAATCACAATCTTTTTCACCAACGTCTTCTCATTTTTTGGAATAAGATCTACATAATAAGCTTCCTCTCGATATATTAACTGTTTATGACCACTTGGGTGGTAATTAACGTTATAATTATCATAGCTTGTTAAAGCGCTAGCGAGGTAACCTAAATCATTTCTTAAACTTGGACTTCAACCAACAATCCAATCTTTCTCAACTACATGATGTACATAATTATGATCATCATTGTGCGGAGTAAATTGGACAATATGTTTACACGCTTTATTCAAGAAATCATATATAAACTTTTTACATGATAAGAGATCTTTCTTTGGCCACTGTGGAATGTATACTCGGCACCCCTTTTCACATTGGTAAGCAGCTGTACGTCTCATATTAATAGTCATCACCTCATGATCAAAAGTATAGACACAGTTGCTATAACAAGTTGAGTGACACCCACTTCCCAATTTCCATTTAGCTGTTGTGTATGATCAATGGGAGTAGAAAAGAGTGCGGCTCGATTACTAGCAAATCTCTTTGTAGCCGCATTGCTAAGCAAAATATGATAAAACGACATTTTGATATTGCTGATCTGCGGCTTTGCATAACATCATGAAGACTTGGATTTTGGACTCTCTACAATATATCAGAGTTGATCGTGATGGAAACGTGCATTTCAAAAATTCTCATGGTCATACATCAAGAGGTATTACATTAACATGGCGACAATTTGTCAACCTCAATGATATCATGAGGGATTTGGAATATTTTGAAACATTAAGATTCATCTCCTTGGGTGATCAAGTTTGGCTTCAACATTACAGAAATGAAATTCAAATCTGCCATTCTCATTCCGCAAACTGTTTCTCATTTCGCAAATACAATTGGGAGAAGTATAGAAGATACATACATCGCTCCATCATGACATTTATTCGTCGTGAGTTCATCGCCCTACTATGCAAATCTTAATCAGACATGACTACCACGCACCATGAGTTGGAAATTAGATTCCCTACAACGTATTGAAACGGATCATGATCGAAACGTCTATTTCAAAGATTCAACTGGAAATGTGAGAAGAGAGTTTGCTTTATCTTATCGTCATTTTCAATCTCTACATCATATCATGAAGGATTTGAAATACTTCTATATGAAAAGACATTCACGTATTGGAAATCGCATCTGGTTGCGCGTCAACAATCGGCGAATTCAACTCTATCATTCCCAACTTCATACTAACTTCACATTTCATCAAGGTAGTTGGGAAAAGTATAAAAGGAAGGTACATCGCTCAATTTACTCATTTTTTCATCATGAAGCGCCATCGCTACACCATCGTCAACATTCTCCGTCGCTTCAGACTCTACACCAAAATCGATCTCACAACATTACACCAACACCTTCCAAACAGCAAGTATTACCCAGGCCGACCTCAAATGTTAGTGGTGAAGATGAACAATTCACGGAATCTTCAACTCTTCCCAAATGGGACTGTACAGATTCTCGGCGCCCTTTCTCATTCATCGGCGCAGTCAATGCGCTTAGAGCTACAGAGACTACTACGTCGGATATGGAAGAGGGAGAGGTGTGTGATGTCGAATCTGACTGTGGACAATATGGTGATCTTTACTCAATTGAGTGAAAGTGTATCATTTTTGAAGATTCGTACCAGCAGTTACAATTTGTGTTATGAACCCGAACTTTTTCCTGCAGCTCTCATTAGTTGTTGGTTACCTGTGCATGTGGCAATCTTTCATAATAGTAAAGTGATCATTACTGGACTAAAATCTCATGTACAAGCAAATGTGATCCTAGACTATCTCATCGAGTATGTACGTACCCAGCGGATTGTAAAATAAAAAACAATTTTTCCAACATGATGTTTTTATTTCAAATCATGATAGAACTTACAAATCATTTTTTCATTAGAGGATGGATTACATGAAAAGTTTTGAATAACAGATGCAAATCGAGATACATGTAAACGTTTTAAGATGAAGTACAGTACAAAAGCACCACACGTTGATGAAAGTGGATGTTGTAGTATGCGTTCATTTCGCTGATATTGACGCGTATGTTTTCTCAACCACTGCTGTGTTGGTATATTTGGAGGTTGAGCAAGAGAGTCAAATAGTTCACCACGTCGGTCTTCTCCAATAAAGATCGCTTTCCAATGCTCACCGCCTAAATTCTGCGAATGAGTGTTTAGCACAATAAAGATGGGATAGTGATTTACTGCAGGTGGTAAGGTATCGAGTGAATAGACATTATCGAAAGCTTTCAACGTCGCTTCGTCTGCATTACGCTGCACTTTAGTCTTAATATCGTCAGCAGTCAACCAACTCATTAACGATTATACTGAAGAATCACGTCACGATACTTTGTAATTTCAATATTTGAATCGAAGACTGCATAAATTAATACATTGATCGTCTCAGGTAGTGTTCTTTTGAACGTCAAATCCAAACGAATATTATGAGGCACGTTCGCTTGACGATAGGGTGCACTAATATCGCTGTCAGCAGTCAAATCAAATGCATAAATAGTATATCCACTCTTAAACTCTTTCATAGTCAGTCCGTTGGTGTCATCCGTATTGTAAAAGCCAAAGACATCCATAAAATCAACATAACTGCGCATCAATTGATCCGAAGCAAAATCTGGTTTGTAGGGTGGACCAGGATGACTCACACCATTTACACGTAAAGCAATTTCACTTAACTGATTGTGTTTAAAATTGAAAGGATTCTTCTTTATATTACCATTAAATGCATCATTTTCAACCATTGCCACCATGAGGAGCTTCGGTGCTTCCGATGGAAAGAGACCATCTTTCATGAAACTCTTTTGATCTTTCGGAATTGTAAAGGTGAGAAGCTTTGTATGCTGAACGGGGTAAATGGCATTTTGGCGGTTAAGACCTTCAGCATGTCCTCTAATGACACTTGGATTCGGTACTACTCGACGAATGTAAAGTGCAATATCTTCCACATGAATTCTAAAATTGTCAACTTTAGCAAATGCATTCAGCGCAAATTCAGGCTTATTCAATGTCAGCTTGAGTCGCATGCTGGTATTACAGAGTAAAAACTTTGACTGTCTAAAGAAGTCTAAATTCAGCGGACCATATAGCTGACATACTTTACTATCTTTAATCGTAGCAGATCGCTTTACAAAGCCACTGTTTGTTTCAACATCAAATTTTCCTGCTTCATCTCTATACCATCCCATGGCTTCCATATGACTTTTTTGTGCTGCTGGATGAAACTGTGATACATGATTGAAATATGATTTATAGGGATAATCGCTTCGACCACCTTCCACCTGCTGCTCTCCAATCGTTAGAGAAACATCGCGAAGTAATGTAGTCAATGGTAAATTGTTCAGTCCAACTTTATGTGCATCGTCAATAGCAGTTCCATCTGCTTGCTGAATTCTAAACCTCAAATCAAGCATCGCATAACTCAAATCTATGTAGTCATCACTACCACCAGGAATAACAAATTCAATGGGGCCAGCATTCTCAGCTGTTCGAGGATGATAATCTACAATACTTGAACTAAGAATATCTGTCTGTATGGCTTGTTGATCAAACAAACAAAAACCGGAAGTTTTACACTCCATGATTAGAAGTTATAGCAGCGTCGTCGTTTAGCGCCTGATGAATGATTAGAACCTCTACGACGTTTGCGTGAATGCCTTTTGACTGAAGATCGCACCTTACCAGCTCCGCGATGTTTCCTCCTTCCTTTATTCATTCGTTTAGGTGATTTCTTTCCTTGAGTAACACCAGCAAAGGTCTGCTTCAATGTTTTTAAACCGCGTTCCTTCCCACGATTCAACAAACTGCTCTTAAAACTTCTACCTCTGAAAAGATCACTAGCAACATCACCAGCAAAGCCAACGGCATTACTTAAAACATTTCGTTTTAAAGATCTACCGACATTGGATATGAGAGGTGCTACAACAGATTTCAGTGCACCAAGTATGTTACCTCCACGTTGGCGGCGAGCGCCGATGTAAATTTGTCCTCCACCACTTACATAGGAGGGTCGTGAATAAAATGAGGCAGTTGGATTCATAGCTCAAACCCTAAACATTGTTAGTTACAACTTTGCATGAATCACTGTCGATCACTTAGATGAAAGATGTCGGCACGACGCATCCAAGAGTTCATACTTGAAGGATAACCAGTCCATTTAACAAGACACCATTCTTCACCTTGCCGTTTTTTACATCGAATGATTTTCTCTACCAAATATGTTTCACTTTCAGTGACTACCTCAATCTCATCGCGGTAAAAGCTGCCCTCAATTTCTTCATTATCGTAATCTTTCAACTTGTAGGTGGTCGGAGAGTCTTTTTGATTAATCCTTGATACTGTAAATACCTCCTCTGTCCAATTCGGAAGGTACCCTTCAGCAAAAACACTTTTCACTTTTGAGATACGAACTTTATCGCCAATTTTCACATCACTTTTCACATGAGTGCGTTTACGTTGGAATGATTCGCGCACTTTATCTACATTGTCAGCATTTACATCTACTGGTCTGAGTCCAATAGAACGATGGATAGAGTGATTGTAGGCATGGAGTGTATCTTGTAGAACCTTTGTCCAATTTTGTGTCAAGTTGGCAGTAAAATGTCGCCACAAGCGATTTTTTAATGTGCGATTAAAACGTTCAACGAGTGCAGCTTTATAAGCACTCTTTACACTAAACAACTGAATGTCATGCCTCTCAAATAATCTTCTCACATGCTGATTTTCAAACTCTTTTCCTTGATCACTCTGAATTCTTTTTGGAATGCGACCTTCTCGAAAAATTGTTTGGAATGCTTTTGCTACTCCTTTCCCTTCTTTAGTTTTTAAAGGTTGAGCCCACGCATAACGCGAGAAAATATCAATGACGGTTAAAATAAAATTATTGCCCGAGTTATGTTTTGAAATGGAGGCGACATCGCACAAATCTGCTTGCCACTGTTCATCGATGTCATGAACAATATAATGGCGGGTGCGGTACTTCTTTTTCGCTTGTTTGTGGAGTGTATAGGTAGCCTGACCCTTTAACCATCGTTTCACTTGTGATTGTGGAAGACCACTCGCTTTTGATAATTTCTTGATAGATGCAAATCCTGCCGGATGTTTTACATCATAATAGATGACTTCAAACGTTCTGCCGATGACGACTGACTCTTTTTCCTCCTTCTCATCTTTTTGTTTTCTTGCCTTTCTACATTTACAACAACTGCAGCATTTAGCTTTAGCGGTTTTGCAATCGTGTTCACATTGCTTAGGGGTTTCATTGTGAGAGCTGGCGCAGCAAGTGCAAGTGACAACGACATTCACCTCTGGCGGCTCATTGCATGGCAAGCAACACATCTGCTTCATATTAATAGTCTGAGAACATGTATTTCCTAGGAGGAGCTGTTTTACGTTTTCCTTTTACTAGTTTTAGTGGCGATGTAGATCTACGTCGAGTTCTTCCTCTTGTTTGCTTAGTGAGTGTGGGAGGGGATGTAGCAGGTGACGTCTTAAACCAATTTGTTGGCATTTTCATCGTCTGAAGCATTGGAGCAGTAGCCACTGTTGAATCAAGTTCTTTCAATGTCTCATTATTCAAAGCAAATTTTGGTACATTATGCTTTTTCAATAGTTTAAGAAAGTATGACCAACCAGGTGGAACATAGCCCTGACGGCGCTTTCTACGTGTTGCATACTGAATCAAGTCTTCATAACGTGAAGCATCAATCACTTTATTTTCATCTGTAATGATTTCTCCTCTATCATTTACATTGAGATGGGGTTCAATACTGTTGAAAAGAGATATGGCATGTGCGCGAGATGCTAAAGGTGTAGCAGTCGATACAGAGTCACGCATCTTATTCTTCAAGTTTTCAATTGCTCAACAGTTTCCGATTGTAATAATACAGCACGATGTGGATCTTTGATGTGAACATTTTGCTGATAATCTATTTCTTTCCTATACATTTGATTTGCAAGAGGTTGCTTTACTTGCTGCATGGCAGTCAATTGAACATATTCATCCTGAGGAATAACAATCATGCGAGAATAAGAACTCATAGTTTGTAGATAATCATGGGAGTTTTCAAAATATCACTTCGAAATCTAAATTCTTCCGGACACTCTTGCGTAAAGTCAATGAATAAGTAACCGTATGGTTTTTCAGTAGCTGCTTGAAAAATTTCAATTAAGGCTTTTGATCCTCTGGGTGCAACTTGTCGCGCTAAAATTTCAAATTGACTTTTATCTTGCGGATTCTTGAAAATAGCATAATAGTGTGTATTCAGGTTTCGTGCACGAGCTTCTTTTCCATCAGGAAACAAATTTTGTGTGATATAGATGATAAAACACCTTTTATGATGTGCTGCGCGAGTGAGCATATCTGTAACATCTTTTGAATTCTTACTTTCTTTTAATAAATCATCCAATACAACAACATCATTAGACTGAAGTTTATCCACTGCAATAATTCCTTCATGTCGAATAAAGTTGCGACTTTGCAATTCCTGAAACAGCGACGGTTGATAAATACCATAACACCAAATCACTCGATTGATAAGTTCCTTAAACAACTCCCTTCTTTTATCCAATAAATTCAGCGTGAAAACAGTTTTACCTGCATGAGATGGACCTGATACAGTCAGAACTTTATCACATTGAAGTCTGAAATCCATTTTATTACTTTGAGATTCAACATTTGCATAATTAACGCTTAGAGCCAAAGATATTACCCAATAGGTTGCCCACGGCAGGAGCTATCATTGGAAGTATTGCTGAAAGGAAACCGCCCTTTTGTGTTAGAGTTTTCCTCTTTCTTTGAAGGGTGACTTTAGGATTGGAGATGAAACGCAATTTCGTAGCATATCGCTTAAGTAACTTTCGTTGTTTTGGCGCTAATTTCTTCGTCCTCAACTTCCTCACATGAGAAATAATTTCACAAATGAATTTATCGTTAGCATGTCGTATAGCATTGTATCGCTGATTTGCTTTCATTCGTCGGAGAGCTTGAATGGCTGAAGAAAACTTTGAAGACTTTTGACTTTTACGTTTCGCCATTTTCCATGTTAGTCTTTGCTAAAACCTATCTTTACCACATTTGCATAGGTACTAACTATTGCGACATAAGTGACACTCGAAATGAGCAATATCACAGTGGTTACATTTGCAAAGTTGAATGCAATTACGTATGAAACAGCGTTGACAAAAAGCATGCTTACACCTCTTGAAGATGCGCTTTTCATTTCCATCCTTTCGCTTACATACATCACAACACATAGTTTCACCGTTACTGATGTCTATAGCAAGTCTTTTTGAAGATATGAATTTGCTAGCCTTTTCTAAATAATAGACACATGTACAGAAGGAATATACTTCGAGAGTGAGCAGACATAGCTCGAAAACCAGTTGTGCTGCAATCAAGTACCACTGCATTTACAATTTTTCTTTATGGAAAGTTGAATGTGAATATCTGAAATCGCTTCAATCACTAGACTGCTACCATGATGGTTAAATGCGTTAAAACGTTCAGCAATTTTTATCATATGTCTTTTAAAAAATTCTTGGGGGTGATCTACCACTTCCATTGAATAAGAAGCAAAATGGAAAGAGCGACTTTCCACCTCTTCCTTTCCAAAATGACTAAACTTAATTTTCGCAACTAATCGCGCCATGACAATGCTATCAGAGAATGTATTCATTAACTCTAGAAATAGAGTGCTAGCATCATCGACCACTGCTTCGATGTCGGTCTCATCTTTATGAAAATTTATCACATAATCTTGAACAGCTCCTTTTAAACTTTGCCTATGAAAACGTAATGTTCCGCAGTCGTTTGAGAAAGACATGATCGCCCTTTATCTAACCCATCCATTGCATGAAAACAACTCTTCTCATAGTAACATTTATTGAATAACGGTAACAAGCATGCATTATAAATCAATGGTTTGAAACAGATAAAATAGATACAGCTGGTAAGTATCATACAGCGAGCAATGATAACCATACAGGACTTTGGCAGTGTTGAGGTAAGGAGGAAAGAAGCATTGGTTATGAACGTAGCTACTACAACGAATAGACAAAATAGGAACACACAAATCCTTAAAACGTTTCGTGACTTCATGATAATGTTGATTCACTCTACTATCCCAAGGTGGGAGCAAAATATCATCAATGATTAGATTGGGAAATACTTTCCTCTCCTTACCAGGATTATTACAAAAGATGCGTATAACATTGAAAGCAGCTAACCATCGTTTAAAGTCAATAAGAAGAGCACTCTCACAAGAAAAGCCATAGTCTTGCAAATATTTCAGATTAAGTCCATGAATGTGTTTTCTCGCCCATTGATCAACATTGGGATCGCAGTTGGCATGTTGATGATAGACACTAACAATCTGATATGTCCAATTGTTCATAGCAATAGCACTGAGCTCCTGTACAGGTTCACCCTCACAATCCATAAAAATGATGATAGAGGCCTAAAACGGAAATTACACATCTAAGGAAACGTTCTATAACATATTACAAAATGAAGAATTACATCGATGCTTTTCACGACAAAATACACAAATGATATGATGGCAACGAAGAAGTAAAATGTATCTAATAAGGCCACGTCTACGACACTCAAAGCCCATAAGCGAATTGTCATAGGGTAGAGTTAGGAAAGGACTAGTAATTCTCCTTCTTTGATTTGCGTTTTGATGCAGCATTCTTCTCCGACTTGCGCTTCGTACCACTGCTGTTAAGGATTTGATCAATTATGTCATCCACGTTGGGTGGTTTTGGAATATATAGGATGGATTCCATATGCATGGAGAGAGAGGCTATTTTATTATCCTCATGCCGACCATAATATAGCCCATTCACTTTGAAAAAGATATCCCAAGTACCTTCTCCGAGCTCATCACATCTGATGGGTATTGAATGATCTCCCTCCTTCTTATAGTAAGTACACCAATGTGATACTGGTAGGCAAATGTGATTACCATCCCAAATCTTTCTATAGGGAGTATCCTTGTCATCTCTTGCCTTCCACTCTTGAGCAAGAGGAGTAGGAATGTCCATATTTAATGTCACGTACTCCTCAATAATATCAAGTTGGTGGCGAATGTACGGACTCACGGGGATCAGTATGTAGTCTCCATACTGATTGTGCATTATCTTGACATCCGTGGAAGGGAGCATTCCCGTTTGGAGTACTACGCTATGATCGTCATAACGCAAGACTTGTTTAAATTTACGCTGTAGCCGTGTAGGATTATGTACCTTGGTTGTTTCTTCCACTGGCCTCAGTTGTAGATGATCTGATCGTAGCGAACCTTGTAACGTTTGACTGCCATTTTGTCCTACTAGTGCAGCAGATGGAGTAGATGCCTGAAAATGAAAAAGATTGTATTAAGTTTACGTTCAAGGGAGGAGAGGGAGGAAAGTAGCGACTTACCATTTTAGTTGGATAATAGAATAGGGAACTAGAGAGAGAGAGAAAATGTGCGTCCGTCACTCGTGTGATTCAACGATGGAATGATTCTCACTGTGGAAGGCTCGCTATTTATATAGAAATGCTTGATTCTCATTGGATGATGATCCTCATTGGACAATAACATCAAGCTGATTCCAAATCTGAAATCCGTTTTCCAATCCGATGCTTCGTTTTGAAGCTACAGCCCAAAACGTCCCAAATTCTAACTCTGTCGTTTTTCGCCAATCTCCCAAAATCTTAAATGGCGTCTCACATCTAAACGAAGACAGATATGAACAAGCCGATTCTTTCAGTGAATTTGTCTCACTCTTAGCTTTCAAACGAGCTATAGCACGACAAAATCCGTCCACTAGAAGCCAAGATCGAAGCGAGCTCTCCAGAGGGGGGGGACGTCAGCGAAAATTTTTCTCTCCGATTGCGTTCAAATTCACCATACCGATGCAGAATTTCACGCTGAATCCGAATCTGGCCTCCGTTTTCTCATCCGATGGTTCGTTTTGGCGCTACACACCAAAACGTCCCAAATTCTAACTCTGTCGTTTTTTCGAAAAATGTTGAAAATTTTTTCTCGCCGATTGACTTGAAACTCACCATACAGATAGAGAATTTCACGCTGATTCCAAATCTGAAATCCGTTTTCCAATCCGATGCTTCGTTTTGAAGCTACAGCCCAAAATGTCCCAAATTCTAACTCTGTCGTTTTTCGCCAATGTCCCAAAATCTTAAATTGCGTCTCACATCTAAACGAAGACAGATATGAACAAGCCGTTTGTTTCAGTGAATTTGTCTCACTCTTAGCTTTCAAACGAGCTATGGCACGACAAAATCCGTCCACTAGAAGCCAAGATCGAAGCGAGCTCTCCAGAGGGGGGGGGGACGTCAGCGAAAATTTTTTCTCTCCGATTGCGTTCAAACTCACCATACCGATGCAGAATTCCTCGCTGAATCCGAATCTGGCCTCCGTTTTCACATCCGAGCACTCCTTCCACTCGAAACAGCCCATTTTACAACCCAACATTCAGCAGATTGCACGAAAAACATCACACACTATAGCCTGAAGACAAATCGTGGCGGTCGCCCAAGTCCACCACGACACTCTGTCGTTCCAGAGGGGGGGGAGTCAGCGAACATTTTGTGAACGTGGACCAACCTGGCCGGCACACCACGACAGACCACAACCTCTGTCGTTCCAGAGGGGGGGGACTCAGACCCGAAGCACCACGGCGGCCGACCACGACACTCTGTCGTTCCAGAGGGGGGGCGCCGGTCGAGTGTTCGCCGTTTTCTTACTACTGCAATGAGTCATAGCTTCAGAAATAGCATTTTCAGTAATAACTTTTTTATCACTTAAGATTAGGGCCTAATGGTCGATCTGGTCGAGTCAGCTTTTCTGAACTCACTGATTGGACTCCAATCAACATTTCGATGAGGCAAATCAGATGTAGGAAGTCTTTCTAAAAACCCCTTCTTCACCTCATTATTATATTCCCCATTGGCGCGAAAAACATTTTCGACCAAGAAGTTCTTCTCTCGCATTGACAGCATACCATGCTTAGCTTCGAAATGCAACGTACTGATCTTCACCGAGTTAGTAGCTGACAAATGTGAAGTTAAATTCAAATTCTAGATCATGTTGAATGTCGCAAGCTACTCAATTGCGCTTCCCAAACGAGCCAGTGACTCTGTGCATCTGATAGATATCTACAATTGTAAGATTACGACTGTTTTCTTTGCAAAACAAAGTTAGAAGAGGTGCACAGTGACTTTATGAACGCACTGTGTTATCAATGATACAAAATCAATATCTATTTGTTTTAATGAGCAAATCTAACACTTTAGAAAATAATGTCACCAATCATGCGACTACTGCATAATTTACTTGCTTTGTTCGTTGCATGATTTACAGCTCTAGAAAAAAATATACAGCATATCGGTTACTCATGAAATTGTAAAGTAGTGCATTTATTTCTAGCATAATTATCTTCAACGGAAAGAAAAATCTGTTTAAGTTGACAGTACTTTTATCATAAAGCTACCCGTCATCATCTAGGCCTTATTGTGCAATGACAGACGCATATCGTTTACAAATCTGCTAAAAGAGACAAAGGACAAAGAAAAGACAAAATCAGTTAGTGTGGATCTTTAGTTACTCAGCAAAAGTAACTGTAGATCATTCGATTTATGAATGTCCTTATGCTATTCGCACTAACAGTCTAATTTCTCAGCGGCCTGTGCAGTCTCGGTCTGAGACTGAGGCTCTTTTGGCGTACAGTTACACGCGGTAATTAGTGGTGCAGCATGTGTTCTTTTTGCATTATTTTCGGAATAATCTACCATCCATTTTCGGAACGACTAAATGGATATCCAGAGACTTGGCGTATCCGTAGCATACTCCTCGCTTTATGTATTTTTCGATGCGTTTCTTATCGTCTGTACTCGAGAATCCCCATAAACTGGGTTCGACGTAGGCACCATATTATCCTTTTTGTCATCATCGTTGTGCAAATTTGATGCAACAGCTTTTGATTAGCACCTCGATTACTTAATATCTTCATAACATACAAACTTTTAATTTAATAATTTAACATTTAATTTGCCTCCAACTACTAGACTTATAATTATGTCCATAATTATAATGATACTTGTATTTGGTGTAGGCACACGCAATCGGTGCACGCATTACAGCGAAACATTGCACAAAGATGAGACATTGCAGGCAGCTAGCGAGACAAGAAGTCAAAAGTTCAATGCCTCTGGGCCACCACGGAAAGAAATGAATCAGCAAGCGGGTACAGGAAACAGAGTGGATACATCTTTGCAGACATTGCAGAGTGAATTGTCTAGGGTAGGAAATTTCCATTGATTCATGACGCTAAAATTTGAATCAGCAGGAAGCGATTATAGTGGTGATGAAGCATGTATTAAGTGATAGTATAGGTCTCATCCGTGTAGAGGCTGCATGCAAAGAATAGGCCTACTTGAAATACTGCGCTGATAAATCGTGATTCTTATGCAACAGCACTATGGCGAGACGCTGGGACCAGTGAAGATGGATAAGTTAATTCTATTTAAGATAAACGATAAGCTGGCAAAACACGACAAAACACGACGACGCCCAAACAGGGACGAGAGGATCAACCTCCTCCTATAGCCTGCTATGGCGAATGGATAAATTATGGATAATGCTGTCCTACCGCTTGGAAATCAGTGAATAAAGTAAAGCACTATCATTTCAAAGTTGATCTGGAATATGTTGCGTAGGTACTCTTCCCTTAATTCACCAACTTCCATATGATGACTATATGCTCAAGAGACCCATGAAAATTTCAATATGATTCTTGTTGGAATTGACTTATCAGCATCTTTCAACTCGTTACTTAAGCAGAAAGAATGGAGTTTGCATGATTTTCGGTAGAAGAGACCGACAGAAAAAGCGTAAATTCAGCATTTGTAACAGAACATTTGCTTGGAACATACAAAGATCATTTGTTACTACAAGCATTATCATTGTGGCTTAATAAAGGCATAAATAAATGCAACAATTTACTGATGCTTTATAGAAGCGTAAAATGAAATTTGAGATATCGCTTTTGATAATTAAATTCTTGGAAGATTTGGCGTATAGTGAAAATAGATTGCAAGCCTGGTCTGGCCAGACCCATCTTGATGATGGAAGGATTCGTTAACCGTTAATGAACATATTGCCTCTCCATGGTTGTCTTGACACGGAAGATTTGCAGAATACTTTTCTTTCTTCTGTATTGCTATCAGGATCAGTCAGTTCTGTGGTGATTTACAATTTCTTCAAAGCTGAAGCAATTTGCATTGCATATCCTACTGGGTCGCAACTCGAGTTCATTCAATGAAATCGAAACTGCATGCACACATTGGGAATTTATAATTAATACTGAGTTGTGATACTCTACCTAACATAGTCTAACTGCTCTTCCTATGCTTGGCAGTTCTGGAGCGTGTGCTTTTTCTATGGACACGTTGCTTATCTTATGCTTGTCTTTGGAGGATAATTTCTTATGATTTCTTGTCGTTGAGATTATTGAGAGTTTTGTTGATCGCCCACTGTTTGATGTTCTGTAGTTTTTATCGAAATTTTCTGGTGGTAGGCCTACTACTGTGTCATCCGCATATTTCAAGACAACGTTCCGTCTGATGGTAGGACAAATCCGTTTAGGTCAGACACAATTATTGAGAAAGCACCGGTACCTCCTTGGATTGTTCATTCATTAGTGTTGCATACATGTATATTTGCGATTTTAGTCAATTCAGTATCCAGTTGTATATTTCATAAGACACATTCATATAGTGAGGTTTTCGAATATGGCTGATCGTTTTGCTGAGTCGAATACTTTTGAGAAGTCTACTGTATACTACCAGTCGAACTGTTTTGTGGATTTCGAGAGCTGATGTTATCTGATTCGATTGTAATCAAACCTGCTGCTGTACTTCCAACTGGTCGGAGGGCAAATTGCGTCTATTGGAATATCCATAACATCTTTGTTTATGTATTTCTTGATGATCGATCTTTCACAAAGTCATCACAAAACTGGTGTGATGGAGATTGGCCAAAAATCTCCCGTCTTTGTTGGGCTTGGGCCTATCGGATGGACTAGTACATCATGCTTGACTTCATTCTATCCAGATAGAAGTGAAATTACTATGATGACACACCAGAACAAAAATCAAAGACGTTCCTGACTAATTCTGAAGCTTGTTCCAAGTTGTGCCCCTACCTCCTGTATCATGGCAATGAAGACTTTCATGAAGCTTGAGTAAATTTGAATTGTGACCACGCTTTACGATTAGGTCTACGTGGAATCGCCCATGTAGCCTCCCTGTGGGAACGAATCTTGCGAAAAACTGGCGAATGTCAGCTGCAGAATATCATGCTAAAGTTCAGTCATATTTGCGGGATATTCGCTGGCGAAGTTCGCCGGCGACAATTCGCGCTCTATGTCACCTTTTACTTTTGACTTTCTTATTTTCTTTAGTAATCCGCCTCTTCAGCCGAGGCTCTATTCTCTCCCTCACCTCCTCACTATCCCCCACATATGGCTAATCTATCTAAGAAATAAGTGCAGACTATCATTCTTTGATAATGATAAGAATATAGAGAATCCGCTTATATCAATTTTCATAACATCTCTTGACTTTCAATAATTTACAACAATGACAAATATTTGAATAATATCATAGTATTTACTGCGACATTTATGGAAGATAAATACTTTTTTTGGTTTAAGCCTTGGTCAACTAAAAAAGATTCCTTTTTATCAGATCAGACTGAGTATACAATATATTTTCATGTCAAGGTAATATACGAACATTACTACTTACCACTAATTAGTTGCTACAATATCCACGATTTCGCCGGTTGACGAAAAATCAGCTCGCATTAGTAAACAAATATCTATCAACTAATTATAGCAACTTTTTCGCCACCTGTCGTTTTTTGATTTTACACATGTTTTTGGATAAATTATGACCATTTTCACATGCGGAGATAGTTTTTACACAAAAATGAACCTTTAAAAAAATTATCCACAAAATCGCTACCTCGCCAGATAATCTGTTGATATTAGCAAGATGCGTTCCCACAGGGCTATGCCTTACTGTGTAGGCTATACACTAGGTGACAGGGAATTGCCACGCGACAAAGTTTCATTTTTTTGCGCAGGCACACTAAATTTGCGCACCTGCATTAACGTTACATATACACATAATTATGTCATTATGTCCGTGGGGCTGAATTTTGTCAAAGGGCTATCGTAATGCATCGTAATGAGATCGCATCCATATCTACTCGTAATGAAATAGAGAACATTCGGATAAATTGACAAATAATGCTTCCTACCTATGTCATGGATTTCTGTCTAAATGCAGCAATCTTGGGGAGAAATTGAGGGTTATGAGTCTATGACAAACCGACAAGCCAATTAGACAATGAAATTCTGCCAGTTGATAGTTTGGAAACGGTTTCAGGAATCATTGGTCGTGCATTCCGATATCCATGATTCCTACAACTATATATACATCGAGGAAATGATGTCATTTTGGTAGAAAATTGTGGCGACTGCGGTTACCAACTCTCGATTAGACTCGCGCTTCGCACTCGTGCAATCGCTCGTGGTGTAATCTTTACTTACCGTCATGAGGATACACTTAATAATTATGTGTGTGAAGTTAGTGGAACCACCCAATGGAACCACTCGAATTCTCCTAGGCAACTGCGAATTTGTATAGAATCTGAGTATTGATTTATGATCAGGAAACTAAAATCGATAAACAGAAGGCTCCGAATAGAAATACGCTGTAATATAGGCAATATGGTTCGCTGGGTAGTTCCGCTTTAATTCAAACACGTACATAAACATGCTGCGGTATTGCCGTTTTTAACTACATTGTTGTGTAATTTGAGGCATGTATTTGTGATCAGCGCAACAAATTGGATCAATGGATCAATTCGAAATAAAATTGATTTACTACTCCAATCAGCGAGACCAAGAAACTTGTTCAGTTAACTTCACATTCGTGCGCAAGAGTCGCCACCGAGTTGTCGACAGATAGGAGCGCGATAGTCGCACTGCATATTCTCTATAGTTTCTCAGCAGAAAAAGCTAAGGGTTTTGAATTATTGTGCCACAAAACCAAAATGCATTTAATTCATTTTGACATATTGTAAATTACATTGTATTGACACATTTCATTGCGGAATCAATACATCTCGAACGATCGACTTGCTTTTATCGGCAATAGTAATCGAATTTTAATCGACTTTGTTTATTGCTGATTGTTATTCCTGTCGATTAATGTGAATATATTGCTATATAAGTCTGTCGAAGCAGCGACTCCTTCAGCAATTTGAAGTGATGCTCCACTAGGCGACATGTCACGCGTGATTCACGCGTAATTACGGAACACCCCAAACATCCGTGGTTAAGGACATTCTATTCTTCTACGCGCGTACATACGCGCTGCACTAAGAGTCAGAAATCATTTGATCTGATGCTGTTAAAACATGGGAAATGTTTATGAATACGCGCGGGCGAGCGTTTATAGTTTGCACGTCGTCTACGGTTGTCTGCGCTGACGCTTGAACCACCATGTTCTGTCTTCCCTGAGCATGAAATTGAGGTCCTATCACATTGTTTAACCTCTGATACATGCAGACACATGAAACGCAAAGTCTATGCTCGTATATAACAGGACTGCCATATCCCGCATATCTCGCATGCAGCAATATACCGCATAGCCACGGATGTTTGAGGGTCATGTGTAATTACGCGTGATTGAGTGTGGCATGTCACCTACTGTCATATGAAGTAAAATGTCAAAAATTCCATGTCCTTGAAGAGATATATTCAAATCCAAAGAAAACGATGTAAATTCGCGCAATGTGATGTAGGGGAGGGTTGGGAAACTTGGTCATATGGGAGACTTGGGCATGTCTGAGATCTCAGAAACTATTCACTTTACGAAGTAGACACTCAGTGTTGCCAAGAGAATGCGTCGACATAGTACAGAAGCGCTGATTGGATGATGATGTCAATCAATGGTGTTTTGTACACACTGCGCGATGACATTGTGATTTCAGCGTCATTTTTAGAAACTTTCCCTCATTCTCACGGAGCTTTGTCGGCGAGAAGCAATCACACCACAAAAGTTGCAAGTAAGTGTTCATATTACTGTCTGAACCTATTTTCATAATCTATTAGTAAGAATTCTTTATATTCGCTAAATAGGATTTCATGCGATTGTTAAGTAAATGACGTAACATGGGGAGACATGGCCATAAATTGACCAATTCTCGCCAGGTAATATCAAGAGTGGCCCCCATGTTTTGAAATAACACGGGCTATAGCATTTGAATAGCTCATGGCGTAAGACCTATCAAAGTTTTAGTCACTGTGCAAATTGCTTGCATTTTTTGAGATCTCGCATTGATTTTCCTCTTATTTGCATGATTATTTAACCTAATTCTATTACTATAGACTTAAGTAAATATTTTTTCTTGATGGAATATGAGATGATCACATATTAATCGCATGTCATCTTGATGCAGTTTTTTGATAATAGATCAGACATAGCTACGGTTTTTGAATATTAAATGGCCGTCACGTCATTTATTGACACCAAAATTAAATAATGAGACATTGTAGCGACGCTGAGACCTTACGAAATCTCATCATTTCAGGTACAATATGCCGCGAAGGTACTCTCGAAAGGATGCGAGTAGAACACCCTTCACAGAAGAATATGTAAGAAAAGCAGTTGAAAGGGTGTTAAATGGCGAAAAAGCATTTAAGGTCGCCCAATCAACATGTATCCCACGCACAACTATAAAAAGAAAGGTCGATATACTCAGGAATACTCCGAAGGCAAGCATTGCTACAAACTTTAAGAGATCGCAAGTTTTCACTGATGAACAGGACATTGAAATATGCGAATATTTAAAATCCTGTTCAGCTATGTTCTATGGTTCAACAACCAATCAAACCAGAGAATTAGCACACCAAACGGCAGTTTTTAATAGCCTCAGGCATCCTAAGAATTGGGAAGCTGATAAGAAAGCTGGTCTGGATTGGCTGCATGGATTTATGCTGCCTCACCCTGACTTGTCGATTCGAAGACCGGAAGCAACATCACTTGCCAGAGCCGCATCTTTCAATGAAGCCAGTCTTAAAGAATAATTTGACAAACTTGAGCATGTGTTGCAGTCATTTCAGTTCAAGGGAAGACAGATATACAATCTGGATGAGAGTGGTTTCACCACGGTTCAAAAGATGCCTAAAGTTGTAGCACCCCGGGGAAGTTAACAAATTGGACAAATATCAAGCAGAGAGAAAGGCGAGTTAGTAACAGTATGCTGCATTGTTTCTGCCATTGATGAGGCCATACAACCATTCTTCGTATTTCCGCGAAAGAAATATAACAACTTGATGTTGCGAAACGCTCCCGAAGGGAGTGTTGGAGTAGCAACAAGCAATGGCTGGATGAATTCTGAGAAATTTGTTGACGCATTGAAACATTTCAAAGATCACTGTAGGCCTTCGTCAGATTATCCTGTACGATCCTCATAATGGACAATCACGAAAGCCACCTGTCTCTGCCATCACTTGAATTTGCGAGAAAGAACAACATCCATATCCTCACACTGGTGCCCCACACAAGTCATAAGACATAGCCACTCGATATAAGTGTGTTTGGGCCCATGAAATCTTTCTATTATGAAGCTGTGATGTCATGGATGATGCGCAATCCAGGCATTAATTTCTCAATCTACCATGTCGCTGAACTTGTTCGCCTGGCTTGGTTGAAGGGAGCAACAGCTAAGAATATCCAGTCTGGATTTAAAGCAGCTGGCATAAGGCCTTTTAACAGACAAGTTTATGGAGAGGACGATTTTGCTCCCGCAATGGTTACCGACCGCCCTCTACGAGATTCTGCGGCAGCACCTCATGCCTCACACATGCCCTCTGCGACTCTCAATGATTCTGCGGCAGCACCTCAGTCCTCACACATGCCTTCTGCGACTCTCAAAGAATCTGCGGCAGCACCTCAGTCCTCACACATGCCCTCTGCGACTCTCAACGAATCTGCGGTACGATTTATAGCCATACACGGGAGGTTATTCATAGTTTGATAGCAAAAAACAGATTTGATGCACTCCCTAATTTATTGGCAAGTTTAAGTAAAAGGTTAAAAAAAAAATTTACACACCCGACGTTTCGTATCACAGATACATAATCATGGGTAGAGAAATAGGACAATGCAATCATTTAAATACAAAGTCAAGCGTTAAAGACTGTTCATCTCTTGTTTTCGATTCAACTTAGGACAATAGCGATCAATGCAGTTAGCTTCAGAGATACGAGTGCGAACAGGGTCAGATTGACGATCTAGAAATTCAATATCAAAGTCATCAATACTTAACAGACAGTTAGGATGATCATTCATGATGTGGTCCGACAGCGCACTTTTGTTATCAAGATTAACGATACTTCTGCGATGCTCATGAAAACGAAAAGAAAAAGGGCGGTTGGTAGAACCAATATAAGCCTTTTGGCATAAATTACACCTAAAACAGTAAACAATATAGCGCATATTACAAGACTGGTATTTAGGTAATTTCCCACAAATTTTACAAGAGCAAGTATCCTTAACAAGCTCGGGAGAAAAACAAGAACTTAAACAGCTTCCAGGTTTGCTAACAACATTGACTGGTAAATCGTACTTTTTAGTTAGTCTATTTAATTTACGAGAACAACTATCACTTATAAAATCCATTTTGAGATAGGCAACGGAGTTATTAAGTTCATTCTTCTTAACATTTGGGACATTGACTTGTTTGACATTAGTTTTAAAACCGTTATTTAGAAATCTGTTATGTAAAATATTTAGAGATTTATCAAAATTTTGAGAGTTGGAGGAACGAATTTTCATCTGCTTAATACTATTATGAATAAAGTTAGTTTTTACTACGGAAGGTACCCAGCTATCAGCTTTTAAGGTGATTCCTGAATGACAGTCCTTAGAATACCAAGAATAATGGACAGTGTCAGTAACCGAAATGCTAACGTCCAGGAAATTTAAAATCTTGTTATTAGGAACTTCTAAAGTAAACTACTAATACGTCTAATACTACTAATTCGTCTACTAATACTATAGTTCAAAATTCACATATTACCAATGATACTGATATCAGTATTCCCAACGACATTGTGGACTTCTTGTCCAACGGTCCTAAGTATCGTTTACCTAACCGTATGAATAAAAAATCTTTGAAAGACAATGAGCTTTCGATTGACTGTTTAGCTTACTCTTTAAGATGGCACTACACTTTCGATAATTCTGTCTCTAATGATGATAGTTTATGGATCCCATTTAAGAAAAATCATGTCAAACTTCCGGATAGAATGAATCCGGAGTTAGAAACTAAACTAAAACTTTTTCAATATGAGGCCAAGTGTATTGTTAGAAATGAAGCTAACTTTGCTCGTAATAATCCTCGCTTTAAATCAATTAATACCTTATTTCAAAAAACTAAATCGTTTTTGGATTACCATAATCTGTTAGTCATCCCCTCTGATAAAAGCAATCGTCTGATCATTACAAATGCCGATCGCTTCAACTCTCAAGTTGAAAGTTTTTTATCAGAAGAAACCATGTATAAACCTTTGCTTAAATCTAATTGTAACAAAATTGAAAAAGAAGCTAATAAGATTATCCGATATCACTGCAAGGATAAAAGTGCTATTAATGTAACTAAAATAATTGCTTGCAACAGTAGACCGGCTAAGTTTTATTGTAATATTAAAGATCATAAGGATAAAATTGATAACAAATTCCCTTTGAGACCTATTGCATCTTCTATAGGCACTCCAACGGAAAGAATTGATTGGCTTCTAAGCCATCTTTTAGGCAAACTCGTGGCTTTTGTCCCATCTAACATAAAAAACACTGTTGAATTATTAGATAGTTTAAATAAACTCACGTACTCTCGTAGTGAGAATATAACCTTTGCTTCTCTTGATGTGCGTAATCTCTATAATAATATTCCCTTGGTAGATGGTATTCAAATCGTCTTAGATTTTGCTAAAACCCACTGGCATAAAGTGAATAATTATGGTTTCAATACTGACGATCTTTCAGTATTCCTGAATTTTGTCTGTTTTAATTATGAAGTGACATACAACAATAAGATCTACTTACAAACCCAAGGTTGCCCGATGGGTGCACATTTTGCCCCTCCTTTCGCTATTATTTTTATGCATCACATAGAAACATTAGCTTTGCAGCGCCTACGCGATGATCACTACATATGTCCTCCTGTATACTATCGGTATATTGATGACATAATTTTCGGGCCTTTTTCTATCGATAGTCCTAATTTCTCAATAGTTTTGGATACTTTTAATTCTGTGAATGAACAAATAAAATTCACTTTAGAAGTTCCTAATAACAAGATTTTAAATTTCCTGGACGTTAGCATTTCGGTTACTGACACTGTCCATTATTCTTGGTATTCTAAGGACTGTCATTCAGGAATCACCTTAAAAGCTGATAGCTGGGTACCTTCCGTAGTAAAAACTAACTTTATTCATAATAGTATTAAGCAGATGAAAATTCGTTCCTCCAACTCTCAAAATTTTGATAAATCTCTAAATATTTTACATAACAGATTTCTAAATAACGGTTTTAAAACTAATGTCAAACAAGTCAATGTCCCAAATGTTAAGAAGAATGAACTTAATAACTCCGTTGCCTATCTCAAAATGGATTTTATAAGTGATAGTTGTTCTCGTAAATTAAATAGACTAACTAAAAAGTACGATTTACCAGTCAATGTTGTTAGCAAACCTGGAAGCTGTTTAAGTTCTTGTTTTTCTCCCGAGCTTGTTAAGGATACTTGCTCTTGTAAAATTTGTGGGAAATTACCTAAATACCAGTCTTGTAATATGCGCTATATTGTTTACTGTTTTAGGTGTAATTTATGCCAAAAGGCTTATATTGGTTCTACCAACCGCCCTTTTTCTTTTCGTTTTCATGAGCATCGCAGAAGTATCGTTAATCTTGATAACAAAAGTGCGCTGTCGGACCACATCATGAATGATCATCCTAACTGTCTGTTAAGTATTGATGACTTTGATATTGAATTTCTAGATCGTCAATCTGACCCTGTTCGCACTCGTATCTCTGAAGCTAACTGCATTGATCGCTATTGTCCTAAGTTGAATCGAAAACAAGAGATGAACAGTCTTTAACGCTTGACTTTGTATTTAAATGATTGCATTGTCCTATTTCTCTACCCATGATTATGTATCTGTGATACGAAACGTCGGGTGTGTAAATTTTTTTTTTAACCTTTTACTTAAACTTGCCAATAAATTAGGGAGTGCATCGAATCTGCGGTAGCACCTCAGTCCTCACACATGCCCTCTGCGACTCTCAATGAATCTGCGGCAGCACCTCAGTCCTCACACATGCCCTCTGCGACTCTCAACGATTCTGTGGCAGCACCTCAGTCCTCACACATGCCTTCTGCCTCCATGACTCAGCAGCAGCACCTCAGTCCCCATCTTTGTCTTCTGGGAATCTCTCAGCGGCACCTAAATCAGATTTCGTATCACCTTCTGCATTCATAGGATATCCTAAGGTAAGAACAAATCAAAAATGCTTAGGCTGCATTCATCATTATGTCGATAGAAATTTCATTAGGTCTAGGTCTTCATACACAGATTATTATTTCACGCGAAATTAATAGGGCTATTGCTTACCAAACGAATCGTATTTTACTTTAAAAAATATCACATGCATTTTTAGTAGTATACCGGTAACCACATTTGCTGCTCTTTTCACAGTTGCTAAACTTATATTAAACTCAATATCAATCGTATGTCATCAAATATAAATCTTTCTTGTTAAAGTAGGCCTACTTTTGTAATCGTGTTAATTTATTTCAGCCATTCTTCTCATTCATTTTCAGGTTGCTGCAAGATCTCCAAGCGCTACCAGACAACGACGGAAGAAGCGATCTAGCATGATTGCTACCTCGAGTCCGGTGCTCAAACAATTGAGGGAGAGTGCGTCAAAGAATCCAACTGATAAAAAGAAATCATCCACTTCAAAAAATAATGCCTCTGCTGAACAATTGAGCTTCAGAGACAAGGAGAACGAAATTGGAAGCGATTTTGAGGCTGAAAGGAATCATATCCTTTGAAATTAGGAGTAACTGCATGAGCTATCTGTGGGTGACTTCGTCTTGCGTCAATTTCCATCGAAAGGTTTGCCAGCATTCTACATTGGTCAAGTGCTAAATGAGGTTTTGTAAAGATTGACTTTCTACGTAAGTATCCGAGGGTTGACAATTGGTTTGTACGACCGGATGTAGCTGATGTCATGGATGTGCCATTTGGATCAGTAAGTGCACACTTACATCGAATCACGCGGGGCCCCACGAATAGAACACGGAATGTGTTTTCATTTAAGGAAGAACTGTGTGGTATCAATATCAATTAATCGAATAAGTCTTGATTTTTACGGTTCCTATATGCCAGGCCTAAGTAATTGATTAATAAACGATTAATCTTCGTAATTTGCTTATTAACATGCAACTTGCCCTTTTATAGTCTACGTTCACATTGCCTTTTTTATCTGAAAATTTTGGCCTGTCCCGATTTTAAACTTTTGCAAGTTTGGCAGTGGAATAAAGTCATCAATTTTTTCCTTGCCGAAAAGTTTTGAATAGTTAATATTATGTTTTGGTTTTATAGAGAAAATAGAGTATATTCGAGCTTAAAGTGGGTTGTTTGATTAAAATGCGTCAATTACATTTAAGCAAAGGAATTTCAAAATTTTAAAAACTTACCTCCACTTAGGCCTATCAAGTAGGCTATTCAATGGTCCACCATGGTGCCGGATGACGCCTATTGTGGCGCTGAAGCATGCAATTAGATTGTCTTCCCCCTTAGTTAAGGTTATGGGGCCTCATTCAGCTTCAATATTATATTTCTCTACAATGGCCAGTCTCCCCACCATGGCCAAGTCTCCCTATCAATTTGGCCAAGTCTCCCAGGGTGTGGCCAATTCTCCCCATTTTTATACTGTTGCTGTAATCGTATACAGATTACTTATGCTTTGAG
This sequence comes from Prostheceraeus crozeri, assembly GCA_907163375.1. Classification (NCBI taxonomy): domain Eukaryota; kingdom Metazoa; phylum Platyhelminthes; order Polycladida; family Euryleptidae; genus Prostheceraeus; species Prostheceraeus crozeri. The sequence continues at coordinate 592,509 of CAJQUW010003247.1, forward strand.
TAAATTGATCCAGGTCATTGACCTTTTTTCTTGACTCCCCGGAGCACTTGTAAACAAGTTTTCAGATCGATTCGATCAATATTTTAGGATCTATAAAAATGTAAATTTGGAACCTTTCTAGTTGGCCAAGTCTCCCAACTCTCCCCTATATGGCTATAGCTCCGTTTTCAAATTAGAGTTCTGCATCACACTTTGCTAAAACGCACTTAGCAATGATTTATTTGTATGAATAGCTTGAGTGATCGAAAATGATAGCATAATAGTGGTGATATCGACTCTATGTCGTCGCCAACTTCCTTGTAAATCGATCGATGAAGTGTAGGATTTTTGCACAAAAACGTGAAATCACTCTTGGTGGACAAGGTCGAATTCGAAATATTAATTATAGGTTCAAATCCAAAATATAGGCTACAACAACAGGTTTTGAGGGAAAGCAGAAGATGTTGGCTATCGTCATAAATGATTATAAAGTTGGTAGAAAAAGTAGAGATCATCAAAGTTTTGACGTTTTCTCATTTTTCGTAAATTTTATGAATGGAGAACCTGAGAGAAAAGGGAAAATTTGTGTTGTCTGGCTTTAACCACCTCTATCTGAAACTCAATTATGTATCTATCAGTCCAGAATAAGGGTGTCAACGGTTAAACTGCATGTACTGAAAATATACAACAACGCACTGCAGAATGTGGCTTTAATTAAAGGAATAAAACGAATACCAGGATCCGTTTTGCTAAGACTTTAAATCCAATACATCTGACGGGATATTTTTTTGCACATGCGGTACAATAAACAACTCAATAGAAAAATTTCCAGACTAGAACAATCTTATCAAGAAATTCCATAGCACGCGTAGACGCGCTGCGTCCCTGTGCGGTTCCCGGGACTGAATAGAAAACGACGCGATCCCCTGCGTGTTGTAAGAGGCGACTTAAGAAGGGGCCTTTTGCCACTGCAGCTCTGGTGTCGGCAGTTTGATGTCTCATTCTTACTGCCTTTTCTCAGTGGCTATGCTCAGTTGTTGTTGCGGGGGTCCTGACACCGAATCTTAACTGTTGGGATATGCAACAATCTTTGAGCTTCCTTCCATGTGGCATATCTGGCTATGCCTTTTCCAAAGTCCCCCAAGCGATGGCCACCGCCCCTCTTCGGAGGTAAAGATTTGGGGTGAGATTATTGGGGTTGCTGCCTCCCCCTGGTCAATGCTGGTGTTCTCTGTGTGAAGCTTTAGCTTGGGTATGGTGTCACCCCGGTGGTATCGGAATGGCCATCTCCTCGCCAGCAGCAGGAATCAATTTTCTAGCTGGGTGTCGCTTCGCATTAAGTCTCGATAGTTATTAAGCAATATGACTCGGAGGTCACCTCGATCGTGTCATCACCAAATCGCTATCGATGAAACTTTTCTATGTATCTAGGGCTACAATAACTATGTGTATATGAAGGAAATGGTTTTCACTTTAGAAGTGGTCTTCGTTTATAGCTTAGACGAACGTGTGCACTATGGAATCATTGTCCTTATAAAAGAAATCGTTCTGCGACGTAAATTGACTTTTACTACCAATTGTGGCAGCCACTTAATATGTCTCCCATGGCAGTCAATAAAAAATCAGTTTATGTCGCAGAAAAATTTCTTTTGTTATACTAACATCGACATACTACAAGCATGTTTGCAAATCTTGTCATTATAAGTTCACACCGAAAATAGTACCGGACCATCCTTTCCCAAGTCTTCAGCGTCTCAAGCATATATCTTTAAAAATTATAGAGAAATTATAATTCATAGAAAATTCCCTCGAATAGCTTTGCAGGTACATTTGATCGAGGCACGAGTTGAGATCAAGACGGACTAGCAGCTATAAAAAAGGATTAATTGTCTGATCAATATTTCGGTCTGCATAATAATAGTCTGGATCGAGTCCTGTATTCTAGGACTGGGGATCCCTACCACAAATTCATGTAACAGTTGAATTATCGACTGCAGAAGACTAACAGATTTGATAACTTGAAAAACTACACTTTCGTTCTACTTCCGTCAGAATTCCTTATTAATGCACACCCATCTGCGCTGAAAACAACATCGCAACTATGCAAGATTTGCTCACATTTCTTGCATAGAAGACATTGGATTTTCATTTATACTGCTACATAATGTTTAACTTCCTGCTCCTGAAACTTATGCAAATCTACTTTTCCAGCACAATACAAATCTAGTCTTCAGAAACAACTATATAGCTACCTAAGTTAAAGCGCACCAATAAATTTAGAGCTGGAATATGTAGCTGAAAATAGTAGCTGGAATGTGAAGCAAAACAACTTCATACTGCCGTATGCTTTATTACGATGTTGACACGTACGTCTCGTTTGGTTCTAGAACACTTTGAAATATACATAATACAAAACCTCCCATGATAGAGTTGCTTACATCAACACAAGCTTCCAATATTAAAATTTTCAGCATCTTAAAATTGTCGAATACCAATTGTAACATAATTGGACAAGATTTCTTGACAGAGTTTCACTCAATTCACTTGGAGGTATGAAAATGTCGAGGTCCATAGTCATTTTTCTTCCGAAAATTTGGTATGGGTGTAGAGGAAGGTGTGGGGTGTGGGACAAGAGTAAGGAATCGAGCAATGGTACATTTAATTCACGCCTAAGGTGCAGATGAATCAGTTCCGAAACCCTGGCGCCGTTGAAAGTGAAATTCGTGACATTTTCACAAGAAATAGTCTGGCGTTCGGCGGGTGACGTGAGGCTCTCCGCGACGAGGGGCAGGATCGAACTGCAAGCTAGAAAAGAAAAAATCTTTTAAGTCTATGACAAGAAGAATTTACAATGAATGAGATAAAATAAACACTGTTTCAAATTGTCATGCAGTAGATGTGCTCCTGGTAAGACGATAATTGTGACTGTCAGTGTGAGCTGAAAGTCATCATATCTTAAAAAAAATGTTTAGCAAAACTTAGTCAGTTTGCAAGATATTTTTCTGATTTTTGTCAGGTTTGAAAAAGAGAAATTCAATGTGATTGCAGATTCTAGAAAAATTTTGTCTGTCATACGTGTATGTGAAGCAGCAACATAAGTATTGTGATTAAAATTTAGACATACATATATACTTTTGTGACAAAAATGTGTGTAACTGAAGACTGACTGCCTCTCAACTTAACAACCTGCGTCTCAAACTTAACCAAAATTGTAGCAGATATTCTTTTACCTTGAGGCGTGATAATATTCATCGAGCAAGATGCTTGTCTGGCATAACGGCAACTGTAGATTCTTTTAATGAAAAACAAAAAACAACGAAATGTGGAAATTGTAAACACGCTCGACATAACAAATGGCAGCATCATTAAGTTGTTATCAATTCAACTATGCCCCGGTCACTAAAGGACATCTGCTGTGCATCCATTTTTTGTTAATTGTCATCAGTGATCATGTTTGCCGACGTTTTGGTGAAATCGTGCTATAACTGAGGTGCACTGACAATCGCACCGGATTTAGAGCGACAGGAAGGGCGATTTGAGTAGTAAAGTTCTGCCATAGGTGTCAAATATATTGATTCATCCCTACATCTTGACTGAGAATATCGCATATATTCGTAAAATTTCAGGAAAATGAAAAACGTCAGCTGATGTGTCATTGACCCGCTCGTCTGGGTTTGAGTGCTTAGGTTATGGGTCGAAACACAACTATACGAGTACCTGCTGATAACTGACGGACTGCAGTAGGACTATTATATTTTACTTCTCTTAATCGGTAGCTGAAGTAATGGTCGAAGTATTCCATTGAATTCCAAATCACATCATTGTGGATGAAGAGCAAATGAAGAAATGTTGAATTCCATGAAGTATTATAGGCGCATTAAGAAACCTGCGATAACAAGTAGAAAGTGAAGAAATAATATTTTCCATGTGTAGTCTCAGGTATATATGTGCAGCATTAGTTCGTTTGTATTGCTTACCTCCATTATCCACTATCCATTTGTCCACTATTGTCATTATCCACCATGTGTAGTCTTCTTAGTTATCGTGCGTAGCATTAGTTAAGTTGCAATCGGTGTAGTTAATTAGTATCATTGTACGTCTATTGCTTACCTCCTTCCATTTTTATCCATCGGGTTCCTGTTGTTTTATAATATCCATTTTTAATTTCATAAACTATTGGTGACCATTGTCCTTTTCTACTTCCACTACCAGCATCTGTAGTCGGTACTGTGTATGTTGTGTTGAACGTGTATGCGGCTGTGTTTGGAATCTATGTTAGTAGAACTAATAATGAGTGGTGTTACCATTCTTAAGATTTCCATTTTTGCCGGTTATTGGGCCAAAACTGATCAATTAAAATTTCACTGCCACGGGGCAGCTCTACTGAACTGCTTAAATAGCACAGTGGCTACAACAGCATTGCATTTGCACACCTATGGATTGGAGAACGCCACCAGTCCTCATCAGGACTACTTTAATTAATTATTCAAACCAGTAAGCATTATATTCTATTATAGATGACTACTGGGATGATTTTCATCAGCGTATGAGAATTGACCCTCTTGTATCAACAAGAGCACAACGGGACGACTTGAAATTGAGTCTCAATCTCATTTCCAACATAGCCCAAATAGCTTAAGGTAAATATGAGAGCACATTTCTACATGCACAATAATATGAGGACCCTTTGTTGTCTCTGGTTCAATAGCACCATGCGACATTAAGTGGTCACCGTATCTCTGTAAATTGAGCACCTCGGACTGAGAAAAAGCTCTTTTTAAGGGCCGCTATCGGCTTTCTAATTTTCTGGAAGACCCAGGAACTTCAACTAAATTGCTGTGGCGCTGTTGTTGATTTGTGGATGAGTAGGTTCAACATTGGAGCTGGGGAGGGCAATGATAGCGATAGTGCTTGAGGTAAAGGAGCAAGGAGTTGGTGAGGAAGTTGTTGAGTGGATTGCTTTGAATGTGCAGTGGTGATTTTTGACCTGTATTAGGCACAAATACAATTGGTGGTGTATTGAATGAGTGTGATGCTTGTGCATTTTAAGTGAAGTCAGTGATTGCTCGTGATGTTGCACCGAATGGATGTTAATTTTTTGTGGTTGGGTTTGTAGCATGTGGGGATTGCGTTCATGGTGTCATAGAGTTCAAACTACATGTAAAAAATTGCCAAACGCTTCGATTGACAATACTCCTCTTCTATGGGCTAACTACTTTTATACATCCATTTTATTTTGCTTGACCCTAAAAGACGAGTGTTGTCACTCGAAACGGTGGCAATTTTTTCACATGGAGTTTATTTTACTTCAACAGGCAAATAAAGGTGAGAGGGAAAAATATTTTGTTGTCATTTCAGCGCAATTAGTAGAAAGACTTAGAAATCACTACTCGATAAAATATACTATCGTTGATTTTTGATGCTTTATTCAGTAATAAATGAAAAATATTTTCGTTGGCAAATGATAGTGAAAGCAAAATTTAAATATCTTACGACGCACAGATGCTTAATACTTCAAGCATACATAAAAGCGTATGTATTGAAGATGTCGCTAGGGTACCATGTCCAGATATACAGAGTGGCGCACGAGTGTATGAACAGTAAAGTACACACAAAGTCCGATGCATTGATTACTCTTCTTACTACGTTAGCTGCCTGTCCTTTGCACAGAGGCATCTACAAGCTAGGGTTCGCTCACACGCCAGTTTTTCTAGCATAGGTAGCTGCAAACTACCATTCTACCCTTTGACTGTCTGACGAATTACGCATTCATTTCATTTTTTTTCAGTCATGCCGCAGAGCACTGACTTTTGAAGAAAGAATATCTATCTTGAAATGTTATCAGAAACATGAAAACGCACGTGTGATTGATTCATGGGGTGCAACATTTGACTCTGATCCACCATCACCACCATCACGTCAGACTATTTATCACTTAAGGGATAAATTTGAGGAAAGTGGACAAATTTCTGACCTACCGCTGAGGCACCAGGCAACTGTACACACACAGAAATTAATCAAAATTTAGTAGCACAATTTGTTGAAAATCCTAAATTATCGACAAGACGTCGCAGTAATGAATTGGGAATAAGCCGAAGATCACTGCGAAGAATTTTTACATGAGCCATCCGGGGCCACATTTCGCTGCATTGTTTATTAGAAGACGATACCGATAGGCACTCACAATTTAAGCGAATTGTTTAAATAATGAATGTCGCATGAATCCTGAATTCATGGATTTGATAATTTGGGAGTGACGAAGCACAATTTAGATTATCTGGTCTAGTAAACGGACATAACTGTGGGACACAGTCAATCCTTATAAGGAACATGAATCGCAGCTGAACCAGAATTTTTCGAAAGTACAGTAAATGGACAAAATTATCTAGATCGACTGCAAACAGTAATTGTTCCAAACTTGAGGAACCGACGCGATTTTGATGGGATATATTGTTATGTACGATGCTGCACCACCCCATTTCGCTAGAACAGTTCGTGCATACCTTGATCAGTGCTTCCAGAACAGATAGATAGGTAGGCGTGGAGTCATTGAATAACCACCATGTTTACCAAATATTATGGATTCATGGAGTTTACCAATGGATTTTAGTGCATGGGGAATTATGAAAGATGACATGTTTTCGAGAACACTCAAAAATATAGCCGACCATCGAGTATTTATCACTCAATTGTTTGTCAACCTCAACAGAGACTTGCGATCCAAAATTTGCATAACTGTTGCATCCCGTTGTCAGGAATGCATTGATATAAATGGTGAGCCATTATTTAGCACATAATAATAAATAAATGCAAGTTTTACCATTTGTACATGTAATTCTCAAAATCTGTTGAGTTAATATGACCTTCCAATTAAGAATAACGTCTTTTACTTTACCGTTAATGTACTCGTGCGCCACCCTGTAGTAACATACAGAAATCCATGACTGGATGCAATGAAACAACTGTCAGTAGGCTATAAAGAAATAATGTTGCAGTGAAAATATTCTTATGGGGCGACAGCTCGAGTAAGACTGAAACCAATGCTCTAGAAATTCTAGCTAGAAAAGATTGTCAGCAATTTCCAGGTACGACTTAACTTAACTTGCATCACCGCTATCAATAGATGTCTGATTCATCACATGAATAGAACTATTTTAATCTCATCAGATTCATCCACACGCAGTTTCTAAAACAGAATCAGTCATTAGCAGTGGCGGGCGCGATTCTGAGCGTTTTGGGATTCAGTGATTAGAGGCTTTCAGTTAATCAAGATTGCATTATTTCTGACCATTTTTCATTAAAAATTTGATGATTTCCATTTAAATTGAGTGTGACACCTACTACAATCTATTTAGATTCAAATTAAAACAACATATTAATTAATGCGATCTCTATTTGTAAATGTTTGAGGAAACAGGATAATCAGAACACATAAGAAGTCACGAAGAAGAAATGGAAAGTCTTGATAATCTGTTTTTAAATTTGCTGCATTTCTGCTATCTTTGAAGTTCTGCAAGCACACCATGTACATGTACTATGAAGCATACTATAATAAATATTTTCATTTCCCAGTTTGTCTTTTGGTCTTTATCGATCATATTTCATCGAACATAGCTGTAGGAGTCCAGGTATTTGCCGTCTTTCAATCAATCTTGAAATAAGCATAATTATGCATCAATTCAATCAAACTATTGGACTGATAACGTTTGCAAAACCTTTAATTGTTTATTAGTAGTAGAGAACTCTCCTCAGACGAACAATTCAAGCACTGAAGTTCCTTGCAGCCTTAGACAGTGTTTCTCACTACAAGGGATTGTCAGAACGAGTCGGAGTGGCCCAAACTAGCATTAACTATCTTGAACTGGCACTCTACAGTCTGTGATTATCAGCCGCACGGCAAAGCCAGGATAAATAAACACAGAGCAGTAGTCGTTGTGCAGTTAAGCTTGCTCAAACATTCCAGATAATTTAGGCTATTTAGGACCATTCCGAGCCGCATTGACAAGCCCTTGTAGGGAGAAAAGCGCAGCGTCCACCGCTGTCAAGGAATTTGTACGCGTAAAACTTGAATAGTTCAAGTCTGAGGAGATCTTTCTATTCTATGCTCAGGCGAACTGGCACCCTCAAAATCATTTTAACTAACAAATCTGCAACTACAATTGTTACCGGGTCATGTTCATAGTTTGCATGTAAAATGCAAATCAGGCATTGATGAGCATTTCTATCAATGTATGGATAGATTCTATCCCTCATGGGGAGCTCCCATATATCACACGGCAACTCTGTCTAGCTATCTCACGTACGAGCAACCGCTCATTGCACCTATCTCAAATGTCGAAATAGTGAGTAGAAACATTGCTTTTACCTCATATAAATTTCATCGAGAAGTGTCATCGCAAAACAATCGCGCGATTGATTCCGTAGAACGATTGATCGTTCGGAGTCGATTACTTGCGACCGCCACTGGTAATTAGTGACACCTACAGTCATCTGAAGATATTTTTGGCACGCTTTCTTTTTTTCAAGTGATCGGTTGAGGCTCAACTGTTGGCAAGTTTAGCCCAACTTATTATGCATTATACAACCAATTTTATACAAAATACAACAGATGTACAACAGTATACAACAGCATGACTTTCTTTGCTTTGTAAGTATTTTCGAGAAGTCCTAAACCACCATGGGTGACACCGTGTTCCCTATGACAGCAAAGGGTTTCAATGATGGAAATTGAACAACAAAATAGCGCATCGGTCTGACAGACTACTACAGAGTGTCGACAGATTTTTCATTTTCCCGGGTTTCCACCCGAGCCATCAAAATTACTTTACAGTTGTAAAGTCAAGCTGTTACACCAAGTATGAAAAGTCAAGTATCTAATAGATTGACTGCCTCTCTATTGTCATGGTAGTGAGAAACTATTTCATCGATGTCCATGCCCAATGCCCATGTTATCAGATTGGATATCAGCTGCTTCATGTTTAACCTAGTGTAGTTCTTGTTGCTAGACTTAAAAATTTCGACTTCTCATGTGCAAATTATCTTTGCTGAATTAAGATGCTTGTTATACGACTATGAAAGACTAAATTTCATGTAATTTAGCCTTATTTCAATTCTCAAATCAGGTCTTATATCGTATATGAATATCAACATCCCATTTCCATCATTGATAGGCATGATTTAGATAAGAACAATTCAGAATTGCTGACACAGGAGGTGATTAATCATAAAAAATGCTATCAATAAATATTCGAATGGGCACACATTCAACTAACTGAAGCATCAAAATATCCGCAAAATACAGTAGAAGACATGCAAGAGACATTACGTTAGTTTTGTAAGATAATGTTGCAATACCCTGGAAAACATTGCCGACGATATTAGCAAGTTTAATGCTCACACTCAGTCATTATTAATAATTTAGTAACTCGCTTTAATTATTAAAGTTGCTGCACTCAAATCATAAAATGTTGTGTTTACAAGTTTTTCCAACTAGGCCAACTTGTTTGGTAATTACTCAGGGATTACTCAAATTTTCCGGGGTCATGACTAGAGCCAGGACAAATATGTGTTTACATAAAACAAATTTACATACATATTTTGCATGCTATTACATAGGTAAATGTGTTCATGTATGCACATTTTCAACCCTGTTTAGGACCAAATGAAGAAAGTTGCATTGTAAAAGAAAGAGTACCGGTACTAGTGATTCTGTTCCGACTGAGTCTCAAAGTTATGTGTACATGTTAAAGTCGACAAATGGAATGGCGTAGCAAGGATCGTTATTCGACTGCGAACTGCAAAAGTTTGTATAACGCGTGCCTGTTGAATTTGATATCATTATGTGATTCAATTCAAAAACTTGAGGGGAGAATAATGCCCAACGACTCTCTTGAAATCTTGGAAAAAATCAAGCGATCACTCGCAAATCATCCAATAGATAAGGAGAAATTCAAGTGTTTTCAGCAAAATCTCTGGATGTAAGGAACTCAAAACCACCTTGTATGCACTTCGTGATCGCCAAACTCTTCAGGATTTAGAAGTTGGACGTTGGCCTATTGCAGATTGGAGTTCATCTGTTTTGAAAAATATTGGTGATTGCCAAAAAGTCAGCTGCGACGCACAGCGGAGTTTTTCACCCTACGAGGATATCCTGTCGGATGAAGGACGAAGTCTCACTGAAACTAACTTGAAAGAGCTTCGGTTTTGCTATTTAAGGAGATTTTAAGTACTACTTTGACTGACCTCTCTCTATCATAAAAGCTAGCCGTTAGTGTTATTTTTCCTGGCTCTAGTCATGACCATTTTCAAGGAGTTTCCCGGGTTTTCCAAGGACCTATTGGAATTCCCAGATTGTCCACACTCTGAACTACCGGTGCATAGGCTACATAGAATATACTGTCAAGCAACTTTGATTTTATATTGTTCCATCTAAAGAGATCGTGTTTTATCAGCAATGAGAAAACATTTTTGATAACTTCTAAGTTAAATGCCTTACTACAGTGTTTCAATTTTCTGCTGTGTAACAATGAAAGTCCATGAGAAGGCATGCGTTGTCCATTGACAAAAATCAAATTAAAAACAAACAACTTACAAAGAATACTTCAGGGCGTCATCTAACTCCATAATAGCCGCCTGGTTTCCACATCGGTAGCAGTAATTTGGCGCTGAGAAGATTGTGACAACATTGCGATCATGACACCAATTATAGCCCTGAAAGAAAAGTCATTTTTTCAGCTGAGTTATTGACATATCGGCAACTTAAGATAATAGAACGATGACTCAGAATGTCAGGGTCAATGGCCGAAGTTCATTCTAAGACGTAGTTCCCTTGCTAATTTACTTTATAGTATACTTACAACTTTTTCAGAAATTAAGTTTAAGTCAAATAGTTAATCCGGGTCAGACGAGTTGCGGTCGGAACGACAGGGTCTCAGCGTCGATTTAGATTGTGCGACAAAAAATTAACAAACTTACATTTTAACTTTATAAGTGATATTGTCATAAGAAAATTGAGTAAAAGCATCCACTCGAACGATCTCATAGATAACATCTTATCTGCAATGTAGCACGGAGCATACACAGCAAATTACAAAAACACAGCTAAAAATCATGCCTTGATTAATATCAAAAGTAATAAACTAAATATAAAAGGAACTTTTGAATTAATTATTATCTTCTACTATTAAAAACATGCAAAGCTTGCGAATAGATATATAATAGCCATCAGTACTTATGCAAAAAATTTGAGCAAAGTTATTTTAAGTGATATCAACACAAATGTATGCCTCATAAATCCTTAAAAAATATAACATTTCGACGTTTACCTCCATGACCAGTTGATGAGCACGACTGACTAGGGTAAGATTGTTACTGTGGTTGAAGGTTTCTGAAATGTCTTGCCCGAAAGTGTACCCAGCGCCGCGAGGACTGATGCCCCAACCGCCTCGATCATCAGGATCCGACCAAAGAAGATCGCACATAGGACCTTCATGTGGCACTTCCTGAATTCGATCGAGTGCTCTGATGTGATCAAGCGTATCAATGGAGGGACTGAGGCCGCCATGCAAGCAGAATATCTGAAAAGAGGATCAAATAATATTCCTAAGAATGGTTTACTCGAAAATGGTTTGCTCAATACTTACGGAACTTTCAACAAGAGCCGTTAAGGGTAAATAGTCGAAGAGATCAGTGAAGTATTTCCATACATTGGCGTTACCATATTTTCGCAGACATTCGTCATAAAAACCATAAACTTGTGTGATCTGCCTGCTCTCATGGTTGCCTCGTAGGATAGTGATTCTATCCTTGTAGCGCACCTATAAAAATGGTGGAAGATATAGGTTACTCCAAATTTGTTAACGAGGAAAATATAATTTCGATGATAAACATCAATAGAGTCATTTCAAGTAATGTAGTGCAACAGACGTGATAGGCTAGGAAAGATGATCATGATAGGTAGCTAACTATACATCTTAGATATGGACAAGATCAAATATGCAAAATCCACAGTAGCCTACATTATATGCAGTTCCGAAGTAACAGAAATCAATATTCACTCGGCCTTGGATTTGATAAATTCTGCTAGCTCTGCGCATGCTATTGAGTAATAGTAGTGGTTGGTGTATATAAGAGTGGTTCTATGTCTCCTCCGTGGATAGAATTGCGTAATGCACTCCAATATCTGCTGTGCAGACAAACGTATTGGTTAAGACACATGCATTTTGTGCCGCCTGTCTGGACGTGTGGATAGAGCATTTGTTTAGTTTTCCAGGTTAGTTGTGCTCGAATTCAGGTCAGACAGGTAGTTGGCGTCCATTCAGATTTATTGTGTGTCACGTCCGTGCTAATTATCACAAACCCAGGAACAATTGTCAGCTGAAATCTCAATTTTGTGATCAAATCTGATCATGCAAGTGCTACTTGCGATGCTTTACGCAGTAATTTGTATGGAATAATAGGCTACCGATTTTTGAAGTTCTTTCAGATTCTGCCTCCAGATAGGGGCAGTGTCAACAGGAGGTAAGTTCATTATAGCCGACATCAACAACTTAGGAATACAATGAGGACAAAATTTGCTTTTCTGACATCGAGCACACAGCTTATGATTTTTGAATTCTATTTGACTCAATGCTATGTAATCTACTGTTACATAACACTGCAAATTTGTTTAATTTGAAATAATAAATTGTTATGCAAGGTATGTAAATTCAGTAGTTTACAAGCGTTGACGTCAGATATCGATGAGAAAAATGAATTCCTTTTTCTTTCGGCCTTGATTTGACTCTTTTGTGTTTGGGAAGAGTTCAGGAAAATTATTATTTCTTTTTTAAAAAAAAATTAATGACCAAGACATTTGCACTATATGCCAGCGATGTGTTAGAGACATTTCTTGTAGATTTTCAAGGCTCTATGTATGATATAGCACCAGTATCTAGCATGGAGTTTATGCGATGTGCTTTAAGATTGTGAGATCTAATTAATTTAGTGTTCTACCTCTCAAACTCCCTTGTTCAAACATCATGACGATAACAAATATCGTCATTTTGTGAAGGCGAGAATTGTGAGCAATTTTTCCGATGGGGCTTTTCAACGATAGAATGATGAGCAAAAAATTGCCGTCGTCAAGAGACTCGTGTATTATCTTTTTATAAACGTATATTGTAGATCGTACATTGTTCCTTTTTTGTACATTATAAAGTAACAACGTCGTCGTTCTTCAAAATGAACAGCCTCTTAGGACAATCCCATATAATTTCTATGATTTTCACTTTTAACAGTGCCGGCATGTTGAAAAGAGAATCAATCCGATGTTGTTAAATTATGATTTATTCAATATGGGTGATTGCTATCGTTCAGCTATCATGGCGAATGCTGGTCCAAATCGAAACATTGCATCCATAATCGACTATATTCTGAAACACGCCAGGATGTCCCATCTACAGTAACTATCAGCGCATCTGTATAGTTTTGAGCTCGATAACTAAGCACATGGCGCATTTCAGTGCCGTTTCACGGTTGGAAGAGATTCGATTAAGTCACGTGACAACATGTATCTCGGAGCAGCTGATACCATTGTGTTTGATAATTGGCTTAGCAATTCTAAGCTGGACAATAGGAATGACTGAATTCTATATTTAGTCAGCTACGCATTTGGCAAATAGTAGTACCTATTCTGTCATTTGCGTGTATGTTATCAAAACTTATCTGTGTTCACCACCATCTAGCAATTCTTTCGATTGAATCAGCACTATAACTATTCAGTTGAGTGATTTCTGTAAAAACCGCTGTTTTAACGGTAAATAATTGACGATCGAATGACGCACATACATATATAATTGGGATCATTCAGCATGTGCGTATAAGTAAACTCACATGTCTCCTACTGGACATGATTTACTTCAAAGTCAAACAGATCAACATAGCGTAAATAGAGATACATTTTCCAATTAACCAATTTAATGCTTTTTATACAGCGTTGCCACCGGGCCTCGAGACCCCATCCGCGCAGGCAGTGTATCGATGCACGGTAGTATAAATGACGATCTAAAATCAAGCCTATGATATACTAGGAAGTTGTATCCGTCAGGACTTACTTCTGTTCCGCGAGGACAACATATTCGTTGTTCCAGGAAGCTATCTACTAAGCAGTGGATAGGTAATTTGTTTCATGGTAAATGTTTACGAAAGGAAAGTTTCTGTTGCTGGAAACTTATTTCTAGCCTGGTCTAGGTTCTATGAATTTCCAGTGTTCTTGATCGTGCTTAAATATATCATATAATTGTGAGCGATTTTAATGACATTTCCGATTTTTATCTCTTTGTAAAGATTTGATTGTAATACACTGATCAAACTGTACATCAAATATCAAAACTGCTAAAAGTACATGTTAAAGAAATATGCAGCAAATTTGCTTCAGTAGTAACAATTTTTACGGATAACATCATCTTATTATAAAAAGGGTCAGTATGCAAATTACCTCGTAGCATATGCAAGATAAATTTCACACGCCTTGGAATATTCACGTGTCAAATAAAATCTCAATGCTGTGATAAATTATGAATAATAAAGCGTCTATAATTGTGGTACTCTGTACTATGATTAAAGCATAGGAAATGATATAAAACGGCATAACAGTCACATAACCTGACTTCCGCGCATGTGAGCCAATTTAGAAATATATTGACCAATTCGTTTAATAAAGCGTCTATATTGTGATACTCTGTACTATGATTAAAGCATAGGAAATGATATAAAACGGCATAACAGTCACATAACCTGACTTCCGCGCATGTGAGCCAATTTAGAAATATATTGACCAATTCGTTTAATAAAGCGTCTATATTGTGATACTCTGTACTATGATTGAAGCATAGGAAATGATATAAAACGGCATAACAGTCACATAACCTGACTTCCGCGCATGTGAGCCAATTTAGAAATATATTGACCAATTCGTTTAATAAAGAGTCTATATTGTGATACTCTGTACTATGATTAAAGCATGGGAACTGATATAAAACGTCATAACAGTCAACCTGACTTAAGCGCACAAGAGTAAATTTAGAAACATATCGACGTATTTTTCTCTTTTGAGTTCATTGATACGAATGACCACTTTAGCTCAAGCACATCGATAACAGGCTCCGCGATAGCTATGTTTTGAGTCTAAACTGAGTTTTTATTGCTATTTTCATAAGCAAATGAGAACACGTTATTTCATTAAAAAACATCCCAATCGATATAACTTACAAACACTAGTTAGAAAATTCGGACATCAAATCTATGTCACTTTCACCTACATATTCATCGATTGCCTAAAAGTTCAATCATGTTAAATAAAGTCAAAGTAGTAGTTCTAGTACAAAAAATGTCATATTGCATACATGTATTTACAAGAAATAAGCTACCGGGACTTCAAAAAACATCTCTTCTAAATTTAACCCCAAACAAAGGAATATTTTTCTGAGACGATCATCCGCTCACGCGCAACTCAAACCCCTCATCAGCGCAGTTGCGCGGAACCACGCATCGGTGGCAACGATGCTTACAGTTAACTATTTTGTATGTGGAGGGATTTCCGAATATACTATTCGATATTCAGTTGTTGGAGGGACCCCACCAGTCTGATGGTAGGCCTGCAAGAAGAACAATTTCTATTCAGACGACTCAGACCATTCGATATGGGATCAAGGTATTCAGGTGGTATAATTTTCCCCGATCAATTGATAAATTGCTGAATTACCGATGAACACCAAAAATACACAAGGTTTACTAATTTTAACGACAACATGCGAGGATGTGACTGAACCTTTGACTTAGATTTTCGTTTTGAAAAGATGGTCTAGTATAAAAAGTCGAATACAGGTGGCATTTAATTCACAAAATCGCAAGCATTATTCTTCACCATACAAACTGGGATTTCAGAATTAAAAAATGGAATGTGTGTCATCTTAACTTCCAGTGTAATCCTATGGACTAATGTTGAATTGAATTACGAAAAATTACAGAAAAATATACCCAGGCATAATAATAATAATTAACGATATAGACTGTGTAAAGACTTTTAAGACTCAGAAATCGGTAGGTAGAATGAGTCACGTATCAATTTCATCGGAAAACAGAATTTCCTTTAAACATTCGTGTTGTTAGGCAAGAAACGTGGTGTTCGCAATAAAAAAATATCGACATTGCACCCTTTGCTTTCCATTAAGTTGCACGCACATATGAAACCCACATATGACATGCTCTGCAACCAATATACTACTTTAATTGATAGAGCTGTCTATTCTGATTTTACCTTTATCTCAAAAACTAAAATTTTCGGCACATACACAAGTGCTGAGTTAAATGATTTTGCTGATCTTGACATCAGTTCATGCCATCTAAACTGATAAATATTGTTCATATGGTTCTTTTAAACGTATTCAACATTTGCACGTTGTTCGTTGTTTTAAGAAGTGTCTCCTGCTTCTGGAAAATTAGAAGTCTCGAGAGAACTGCCAGTTACAGCGTCTTTCATTTTCAACGTCGACACTTGGTGTAGCGACAGCGAAGTTAATTGCGGGTAGTGAAATCAAAATTTCGCTGCACTGTTTCAGCACAATTGAACGCATGACAGTATTGCGATTACGAGTATCAGACAAAATCCACGATCCCGCAAGACAATCCCAAAAACTTTTATCGTATGATTAACCGGGCTGCCGTTGGGCTGGTAGTCCAGCCCATACCCAACCCGATGGAAATTTTCATTTGGATCCCAATCCAACACAATCCGATTATCGAAAATATTATCTACGACACTTCCATGATTACTTTATTGGTTGCCTGACATAAACACACCACGCTTGTTTATATTTTTCTAGGCCCATATTTGAGATAAGAGTTGAGATATTATTTTGAATTTCGACACATGATAAGAAATGTGCAAGTATCTCCTATCCATGATATGATAGACAAGACTGTGACACATGACCTTCGTTAGATTTAAGAAGATAACTGTTGAAACGCACGCATATGTTTGTGTGTTGTTTACTTTTCCACTATACGAGGTCACATTTGAAAATGTAAAAACATCTCTATCAGGACATTTTGATGTTTTACTTAGGTTGCTTCTAATTGTGTGTCATTTCCTTAATTTTCGCATGAACACAGCGCTAATACAGTCATATAACGCACAGTAATTTATCAAGTCAAAAACATCATGCTTCGAATATCTTTCTTAAAAATCTATAAACAAAGCTATAATTTAAAAACCTCATAAGATCGTAGTATCTTCAAAACAAATCCTCATTTTTAAGAATCTTTACAATACTAGTTCGAAGAACTTGTACACATACAAAGCAGGCCTGCTCGTACTCGTCCTCGTAATCGAGAATCCTTTTCACTGCCTCCTCAGATAAGGCACGGTCTGCATACTTACCCGATATCGACAGAAATTTCGCCAGTTGCACTCATTGATGACATGCGCATGAATGCCCTACACAAGTCAGATAAATGATATTAATTGAGGCATTTATGTGATTAATTTGGCTTCTCCTTAAACTATAAAAGACTAAGTAGCAAATGTATAGAGGATGAAACCCTACTGGCACAGGGTAAATCTTTGGCGTCACAATCTCCAACCGCGAGCCCCATTATTTCTGTATTGTCAATATAACCACCAATTGAATATCTTAGATTAGTTCCACATGCTTCCGAGAGAAATTCGAATAGTGCTATATTCGAATAGCGATAGGCCCTATTTAGTGAAATCTGACATGTGATATGGATTCATAAACTTCAATGTATTTCACATATGGAGCAATGGTGTTTTGGTAATTTTCTCACATTTTGATAACAAAGATTCGATTGACAATTTCATGAAAATTATTATTTCATCATTGTAGAGGATAGCCGTTAACAGGAGTTGGCGATTGTTCATTCTGTTGATCAGACCAGAAGGCTGATGATGGAAAAGTCTCTTTGCTTTTCGGCGTGATAATTGTAATTATAAGTAAAAGAAAATTTACAAGGTCCCGACGCGTTTCGCGAATTCTCGCTTTGTCTAGGGACGATCGTGAAGAGGACAAACTGACAGTCAAACTCGTCTTAAAATAGGTGATGGTGAGTTGGATTTAAAATACGGTCAGTTCATGCTTGCGATTCAGTGAGGGACAAATCATCTTTATGTGTCTCGCTTCTGACAGTCTCGTGTCTAGCGCGTCACTGCACTTTTCCAGGATGTCTAAGTCATAGTCATCAATAGATATCAGGCCATGCTGCGAATGTTCACCTGAAGCACTAGACCTGTCCTGCTTCTGGATCGCACGTTTATGTTCCATGAAGCGGAATTTGAAAGGTCTGTAGGTTTGGCCAACATAAATTTGATTGCAAATTTTGCAAGTGAATTTATAAATTAGGAAACGGTCTGTACATTTGTTTTTGGCAGGCAACCGAGTGCAAATGTCACAATCTTCATGTTTTAGTTTTTTGTTTTTATTTTTTAAACTACAATAAAGTGATGTGTTTGAATAATGTAATAGTGATGAGGCACTCCCATTACTGTCGGTACCCTTATGTCGTAGCAATCCAGTTCGAATTACAGTCCGAGACGGTATGTCTACTTCTATAAAAAAATACCAATATGACATGTTGCTAACATCCATCGAGCAATATCTCGAGATAAACGTAATTGAAATTCAATTTCACCTTTAAAGCCACTAGTAAAGAAACTGTTTCGACCGAATAGTAGCCACGATCCACGTAGTCGCCCATAAACAGATAGTTGGTATCAGGAGACTTCCCACCAATTCGAAAGAGTTCCATCAAATCATGGAATTGACCATGAACATCACCACAGACGGTAACGGGACATTTAACTTCTTGAACATTTGATTCTTTTGATAGAATATCTTTCGCCTGAAAAAGAATAATTTTATACATTCAATGAATTTTGATACTGTGACACATAAGTCACAATTTCTTCAAAATGGAAAAGAGGAATAGTACACTGCAAGTGCACAGATTAATAAATCGCGACGAGTATTGAATTTTTTATCTACGATTAAATGCCTCAAATCTAAAAGGATGCCTAATTGACTTAGTCTCACGAGGAAAGCGGTGGCTAATAGAAAGGCGCTTCGAATTTGACTGCAATAAGGAGTGAGTTGGAGAATCAATTGAGCACGCGAGATGCTGGAGATATTAGAACCTAGAACATTGATGCCCCTAGCTGATTAGCAATAAAACGATAGCTATCGAACTTTAATTTGTTACAAAGTTCACTAGTATACATTACTGTGAACAATTACATGTGTTTGCTCGCTTGTTAGTGTAGCCCAGAGAAGATAAATAACTTTCTCTGCTGTAGACTCGCACGTGCATTTCCTTGCCTCGTGACATGCGGAAATGACTTACGTCAAAAGTCAGACAATCTCGTTTATCTCCAATGTTAATGTTTTTGACACAACGAAGTTTGATCTGATATACAGAGGTTGTTTTTCTCTCCTCCTCTTAGAGTGGGCTAACTTTCCACAATTACAATAGACCGACTGTGATGCTAGAAAAGCGAAACTTACGTCATGACATCTCAAACAAGACAAGTCTCAGTCAACTATGTTCTACGACCACGTTTCGCATCAGGCACGTGTTTCCCACAAGAATCCGTGGACAATTCTGTTTCATAAAACTATGAAACGATGAAAGTTAAATGACTCGTTCAAAGAATGGCTAATGTCCACAAAACGACATAAATACCACGAGGTGACCAACATCTACATTTCCAACGCTTGAAGATCAAAAATTTCCGAAAGACTTCCACATAACTGAAACCGATGAATGGGCCCAGCAAAAAGCTTATGAACTTGATTCAACCTGCACGAAACAAATGGGAAGTCAAAAAGGTAAGGCGCACAAGGGATTCTTTCAAGTGAAGGAAAATTACATCTCTTAACCTGGGACTACCACCAAGTCACCATACAGGATAATTTTTCCATTAAAATACAAGAATACAATGCATCGGGTATATGCCACTTTTGAATATAATAAACCAAATTGGCCTGCAAGACTGGAACATTTAAAGTAACGAAGACCCGTCTAGTGCACGGGTTTGCTTTATAAGGTATCATTCTGTGGAATGGTTAACGAATACATTTCCAATTAGAAGTTAATTTAATATACCTACTATGACCTAAACTACGCAAATGAGAATCATTGAAACGATATCTTATTTTTTTAGAAAATGTGTATGGACCACATTGGATTAGGACGACAATGCAGCTTTTCCTCTGTTCCATAAATGATTAATGCATACCACTGTATGATGTCTCAAAGATCAAGGGATAAGAGGTAGCACCATATTTACCATAAAAAAATTGAATGGAAATAAATAGCAGAAAAACCAAAATCTACAAAATTCGGACTTTTCAATTTTCCTACGAAGTCTCACATCAGATCGAATCGAATATGTATTTTTTACTGTGCAACATATAATATGTTTCTTAACATCTAATTGCGCCAGTTGCTATGCTTTGAAGTGTATAGAATCTTCTCTGATTATTGAAGGACGTGTTGAATTATTGAACTTGATGGTTTGATATTAGTTTGATAATTTACAGATTTCATCAAATTAATAACAATCATTGTCTATCATACTCAATAAATTCGGAAGGCCTTGTAATTTTACGAATGAAACATACGAGCTACGAAGAAAAACAATCGATTTTGAATAGAGTCATCTCAATAATTATGTGAATAGTAAAAGAATGCGTTTTCCCTAATTGCGTTTCACAATGAATCAGCAACTAATTGTATCAAGTCGTGGTATCGTGTTAAAGGATAAACTCGAGCTAGAATACTATGTAACCAATCATTAATGTGATTCTTAGAAAAGCGCGGGAAATCCGCAGTTTAAAAAATAGAACAATATGAAACATTGTCGATCTCACATGATATGAATCTTTTTTAGTACATTGTTATAACAAAGTAAAGATGCAGATAGTTCGTATTATAGACTTGACATGGGGCCGGCCATATGGGGTACTCAAAACGCATGCTGAAAAAATACACATGGGGTAATGCTATTGTGTCAATGCTGCAGCTAAGCTGTTATAAAGTGTTAAACTTGACAACACAAAGAGGCATTCTCTTGACAAGCTCTTTTTCTATGAAAAAATAGAAAAATTCAAGATTTTTCAAAACATTCAAATCTATGCATGCAACTTTTTCATAAGTAGTCCTATGCATCGAAATACAATACAATTGAAGAGCTGATAATTACATGTGTTAACGAGCAGTAGACTAGCATGCAAATGGTACAATTATTTCGCTCATTCAGTTTCGGCTTCCTCACAGGGCGGTGCTCCATAACTCCTCGCGTCCTCCTGTACGCATGCAGATAAATCGCTCTGATCATTTATGCAAATATACTGCAACTCAAGAGGAATGTGGGACAAAAAATATCGTAATGATTTAATTTATGATTTGTATGTAGAAACAAACGGACTAAAAAGAAATCTTTCCAAAATATTACAAAAACAATATGGGCACATAACGGTCTCAGTAGTCTGATGCCTTTTCAGGGTCGGGTCTCATGATGCTATCACTAGTTTGAGAGAAAATCCTTCGACAATCATCATGATCAATTTTCAGGATTTGGAGAAATCAAGTAGAAGTTGTTTACTTTTCAAATTTTTATCTAAATATTTCGGCTATTCATGCGCCATAACCTTTTCCAAGAAAATTTAACAACTACTTGGTTTTTCCTATTCCTGAAAGCTATCACTAGCGTTCGGACGAAAGAATCTCATTTTTATATCATCAAATACTTTCTACATCGCTTTCCTTCGAAGCTTGTCAAAGTAGTCATTATCATGCTCTGATTTTCCATCCTCTGTGTACACAGTATTTAAAACTTCGCATCCTTTTTGTATTTAGAAAGCTTATTGTTTCTATCTTGTACAACCTGAAAATGGAGTCATAACTCCGAAATATTGTTTCAAAACTAAAAAAAACAAAATAATTATGCTTAACATTTTATTCAACAATCATCAGCAAGGCTTGTAACACAATCAAATCATACTTTGTTAAAGTACTTTTCCTTACCGACATATTGATGTGAATCGAGGTCAGGCGAAGTTTGTTTGTTTTTCATAAGCTATCATTTCACTTCCAAGTTTATCGAAGTATTTTTTTTTATCATAAATTTTCTTCGAAGCTCATCGGAGCTATTTTTCTTTACCGAAACATATCAACATTTGAGGAAGCTTACTTTTTCGAATTAAAAACCATGTCTACATCGATTCTACATTCAAGTTCATCAAAGCTTATTTTCCTCAATAAAAAATATTTTCAACAGTCGATTCAAGTCGATGATATTGACAAAGACGTGCCCTATGCTTGAGCACTTGGCTGAGTAGCCTACATCCTTGCCACCTGGTCAGCGACGTCCACACAACATATTGCGCCGTTATAAAAAGTTTTCCCAGTTTTGTCTACGGATTTTGTGATGCATTAATTGTAACAGAATTGTGACGCGTGCTGAGGATGAACACTATCCTATTTCGTTTGCACTGATAAGACGTTAGGACAACACCGCTTTCTTCTTCAATAAGTACCTCTGAAGAATGGCTCTAAATCATTTTATGTACATTACACGGAAAATCAATTTTAGGCCTTATTTAGGATTACATTTTTAGATAGATAAATAGATAATAATCTTTATTGCCTCACAAGTGTACAGCATTCGGTGAGCGCATGACAAAAATTTACAAGGAAGATTACTCGAAAAAATACAAGAAAAATGCAAAGTACAGTGACGAAGTATTACAGAAGATCAACGACTAAAAAAAAAGAAAAAAAAGGTTCGAAACTATATACAATATCTGATAAAAGAAGAAGTAAAACGTTTGGTCCTTCCAAAAGGACGACGAAAAATGCGAGAACTGCGGGTTGCACGGACGGATTCACACGCTTGGAACATCTCCCGCAAAGGATGATCCTGGTTTCTGAAAATGTCACGAAAAAGTTTCTCGCATGTTCTGTCTGCCACACAAAATAAAGAGTTGGATGCGTCATAAGGAATGTCTACGAGACGATAAACACGTCGTTCAATACTTTGCAATCGCTGTTTCAAGTACTCAGGGATATTACAAAATGATGGGTACGCGTATAACATAACAGATCGAATAAAGGCAACATAGCATTTTATGATAAGATCTTTTTGACAGTTTGACCTGCGGAGATTATGGACGATGTACATGCGCTTGCATACCTTTTTGATCAAATAATCAATATGAGTATTCCACTTTAGATCTTTGGAAAAATGCACACCCAAAAATTTGAAACAATCAACTTGAGACAAAAACAATCCATCATCAACTAAAATTGACTCAACCAACAGGTTTGACTTGGTGACAACATTAAGGACATGGCACTTAGAAATATTTATGGGTAAATACACAGATTGGGACCAACTGACAAAGTTGTCCCATTCTTTCTGCAAATTGTCTTCGTCTGAGTCACGTATACAATGGATAAAAAGTATATCATCGGCATACTTTATAATTTTTGTATTCACACATACAGGAGAAATACTGTCTGTAGCTAAGGCAAACAACAAAGGCCCAACTATGCTACCCTGTGGAATGCCACTTGGGACATTTGACCACTTAGAAAAACATCCATTTAAATGAACACGTTGACCTCTGTCTGACAAAAAGTTCGAAATCCACTTTATCACTGGAATTGGAATATCGAATTTACGACAATTTTCAATTATGACATTATGAGGTAATTTCTCAAAAGCTTTACATAAATCCACCGAAAGCAATCTAACACAACCAGAACTCAAATCTAAAAATTTCAGAATATGGTGTTGGGTCAACACAAGAGCGGAAGTTGTACCTGATCCACTACGTGGAATGAAAGCAAACTGAGATTTATGGAGTTTATTTGCCACATAGGGAAGTATAAGGTGTTTACATACAACGCGCTCCAAAACCTTAGAAAGAATAGGCAAAAGAGAAATTGGCCTAAATTCAGAAATAATTTTAGGCCTATCACATTTCGGTATAGGAATAACATTTGCCAGCTTAAGACATTCAGGCATAATTCCAATTTGCAAACTCCAATTCACCAGGTAAGTGATGACAGGAGACAAAAAATCTGCGAAACGTCTAAAAATCCATGCTGGTAAGTTGTCCGGACCACATCCAGTATTCTTCAAATTGAGAAGAACCCGGCACACATCATCGCAGTCTATCATAGAGATAGACTGATTACACAAGAGATTATCTTGATCTGAAGAAGCACTATCTTGATCAACAATTTGAAAATTCGACGAGAAAAAGTCACAAAATTCGTCTGCAGAGAACTTTGTGGAAGCAGATGGGCGAGTACATCTCGCAGCTTGACGCAAAGAGCTCCACACTTTCTTTATGTTATTGGAAGACACAGCATTTGAAATAAAAGAACTCTTAAGTTCTTTAATGTGCTTGCTTACTTCAAATTTCAAGCGATTGTATTTTGACCATTGTCCAGTAGAATACGCATGATCTCTTTCATTAATCAGAATTCGTAGCGAATCCTTCAACCATTCCGGGTCTCCAGATCGAACCCGAATAGTTCTCATGGGAAAGCAATCATCATATAATGAGTAAAGATACTTTAAGAGATTGTACATCGCATCCTCTAAGTTATTGCATGCTTCAATAACAGACATCCAGTCAATGCATGTAATAAAGTCAGCAAATCGTGCAAAATTACACTTAGAGAATTTTCTAACCTTTTTCTTCATAACTGTAGCCGCCACGACATCATCAGGTTTCCAATGTATAACACAATGGTCAGATTTATCAATGGGTGGAAGACATGCAGGTTTGATATCGATGGAGAAATTAACAAACATCTGGTCAAGGATATTTTCTCCTCTAGTCGGAAATGTAACCAATGATTTCAGCGTAGTCACATCACTGATGGTGCCATAGTATTCACGTAAGTCGTTGAAATTTCCCAACAGACAGACGCGTAATTTTGATCCATACTTGACAAACATATAATCCAATATATCAGTCAAACAAGTCAAAGCATTCTCATGAGCCGGGCGATTGTTCCAATAAGGGTGATAAACCATTATAAGTGACAGGTACGATTCCTTAATGAATAATACAAGAAATTCAGTGGCAAACTCATCCTGCGAAATAATGGAATCATGATTAACCACAGATGTGGTTAAAGAGTTCCTCACATAACACAAAATGCCACCACCAGAACCACTCGTTCTGTCCCTGCGAAAGATAGAATAATTGTCCACAGAAATAGATGAATCCGGGGTATTAGAATCCAGCCAAGACTCTGTCATCAAAAAGACATCAGGAATGAGTCGAGTAATTAACAATTTGAATTCATCAAATTTGTTGTTGATGGATCTCACATTAGTCAAGGTAATGCTTGGATTTCGAAGGCGACGTGATCGGCGACCATGAGGAACAATTGGCACCGATATGAGGAATCTGCTCTTCTGACGAGTTGACGAGTCACTGTCGTTACCAAGAAGGCCACAGTCAGGTCTGATAACTGTTTGGATGTGTTGCACATATATTTTGTGATAAAACAAACGTCGACGAACTACTCGAGGAATACAAACACATGGGCGTTGGCGTAACAGTAAAAGATCTTCTTTCGAATAGCGATAAATACCTCCACTCATTGTACAGCAAAGACAGAGACACAGCCAGCAACGACCAAGAGCAGAATTCACAGCAGCGGTCGCAAGCTATCCGACCGAATTTTCCAATTCAAGCGCACCAAATTTCATAAAATTGACGTCATCTGACTAGTTTCAATTCACGTATCAATTTCGGCTCCGAGCTGTAATTTTTTGCAACCCCCGCAAGTGCCGATGACGGGCAGCGCTCGTCATCAAAATGAATAGCTTACTTTCCCGAATCAATTTCCAATGCAACATTCGTAAATGCCCATGACGGGCTCAGCTCGTCATGCAGCAAATCGCTCTAAGTTCCCGTACGAGCATAGCTCGTCATGACATTTTCGTCAACGATTTATAGCTTCTATGATTTTAATTTTAAGATAGCTTTAATTATCTTTTGTAATGCTAAGAGTTTAAAACATAGGCCTAATGAAAAATTAAAAAGTTTATTGACAAAAAGAAATTTATTCACTTTCTGTAACAATATTTGCTGCATAATGTTAAGTGTGAGAAAACAACAAAAACAACTCGTTACCTTGCTTGTAGGCGTACCAAAAGTTGACAAATTTCACAAATTGAGTTCGTTGTGCCATGTAGCAAAGCAAGCTCCGACACACATCCCCTGGTTCTCCCTCACAGGCTGGACAAAAAAATAGTTTCTTTTCGAACGCGAATACGCCAACATTGCCGGCATCGCTTGGTTGGTCTTGGTCGGTTTGGCCGGGGAGTTAGCCTCTGTGGAAGATGGTTTCCTGTTGCCGAAGAGATGCGTTGCTGAATTGGCAGGCCATCCCTTCTAGAGGATCCTCGTGACCTCCCAGGAACAGTCGAGAGAAGATAGAGCTTGATGACCTCTTCTTGAAACTCCAAGAAATCCATTGTTGATCCACGATGTTGGAACACGACGAAAGCATTTTTTATCAGGAGATGGATTAGATGGACACCGATTTTTGTGAGCCACGTGTACGATTTTCGTACAATGTTATACGGATGATGGGAGGCGTCTCTTTGGTCAACGCCTTTCATGCCCTTGGAGTACGTCGTAACGATTCTCGGTTTCGTCAGAGTTTCTTGAACACCTCCGCGTTGGGTTATGGTGATGTCAACATTTGCAGCAGCAGATGATGTGTCCATGATATACACTGTCTTCAAGCCGGAGGATTTTTTGTCCACCATCTTCACAACCATGAGTTCACTGTTTCGACAAAAAACATGTGATTTGACGGGCACAGGATGATTTTTCAATTGAGCAGGAGCTCCGCGATTTGGTCTCAGCGTTCCAGTAAGAAGTGTGCGCCTTGAGATCAAATATTTCGCAAGTCTTTCCGAAGTAAAAAAAGTTGTCGGTAAACAAGTGGTATCCTTTGTTTACCAAGGAAGCAAGCAAATACACAACTTTTTCACAGAATGATTGGCCAGCAACGCCTTCAAGTCCTTCCATAACCGATTGATTTTCGGCCGCATTTGATGCCAACATGAAATTCCAGGTATATCCTGTACTTGTCTCACAGACAGTATGTCAGAAGGCCATATCGTCTGTGATTGGAGGGTATGTAACGCTTCATGCAGATTCTCCCTTTGTAAAGAAGTAGGGACTCGTCCACTGCAATATCGCTGCTCGGAAGATACGCGTTTCGACATATGCTGCTCACGAGATCCAAAAATGGTCTGATTTTGCTCAAACGATCATCAGAGAGTTGTGCGTAATCAGCAAAACGCAGATAACGCAAAATCAAAAGGAATCTATTGCGTGGCAAGCATTCCTCCGCATGAAAGATGTCACTTGAGTACATGGGATTTTTGGACCGATAGCTTCGCATTTCCGGTTTATTGTTCAAAGCCATTATCATGAATATTGCAATCATTTTCTTCAAATCATTCGTACAATCAGCAATTGAACCTGACAAAGTTTCATCTGCAGAAATGTCATTCATCCCATCGTCAAAAGCGATCCCCGCACGAATATTGGTTCATGAAACTAATTGTTCAAAAAGTTCCTGTGTCGTAAGCGCGTCCAAAAATTCTCCAAGATTTTCTTTCGTTGCCTCAGGTAAATATAGATTCGGATCTGGTCCAGGAAAAGCATTGAAAATGGGCAGTCTATCTCTTCTATCCGTCTCTGGGGTGACGAACCTCCACCCGGTACCGCTAGAAGATGGCTCAGCCGGAAGCTCATCTTCATCCGCAGATTCCTCAGTAACATCAGATGATTCAGAATTGTAAGAACTTTCTGTGTCGGAGTTGGCAAGTAAATCCACAATTTGCGACGCACCAATCCTCTTTCGTGCCATCTTACACTTAGAGTGAAAATTCATGTTTCTTCTAACTGTGGGTGCGACAATGAGCTGATCTCATGACGTCATTATCGATCAAATTATCCAAACGCCTGACCTGATCTCTGGTCGCTGCCTTCCGGGCACTTGCAGGTGTGTGCATGAATGAACTAAGGGCAGGCGATATTGTTAATGCTGTGACGAGCACCGCCCGTCATGGGCACTTAGCAGGCAGTATTTTTCTGTAGATCAGGTGTCTGAGCCAATTTATGACGAGCGGTGCCCGTCATCGGGAGTCAAAGGGTTAAGGGAAAACGACCATATGTTTTTATTTCATTGTACATGTCATGACCTGCGATCATGATTAGTACTCAATTTATGCTTATCGCTTCTTGTTATAGATAGACTTTAATGTAGGATAAATCATGTTCGGCACTGGCGGCTTGTCTACTGCGGCGCCAACAAAAGCAGTGTGAGAAGTGAACTCGTGATTTATTTTTCCTGGCGATCATAATCCCAGGATCACGGAATTTATGTCATTATAGGAAAGTTAGAATCTGGGATTCAGTCAACCTGGATGTACCAAATATTTCAAGTCGTTAACCGATCAATTCTCAATGGTCTCTACCCTTTTCTGTTGGTGCAAGATCTGACCAACTTTTGTCATGCTGGTGAACACTGCGTGAATCATGGGTTCATCCCGCTGCAGTTTCAACAAATACGCTTGAAAATCAGTTCCAATAAAATTCCAATAAATGCGACACGGATACGATATCCTTAGATGTAGATATTGTACTTTTGATGCTGAAATTTGCCGATCCTGCGGAAAATACAGCGACGAAACTAGCCAACAAAGCGTCTCAGCTATGTCAATTACGCTCTACGACAAAGGTTTCTATTATTTTAGGTTTTGCTTGGGTAGATTTTACAATAAACCAATGACATTCATTGAGTCACAAAAAATCTATAAATTAGAAATAATTAGTAAAGTAAACAATTCCGTTGCTATGTAAAATCTGCATGTCAATAAAATACAGTATAGTATGTACTAGTCTTAACAGTGAAGTACATCAATAACCATAGCAAACGGGAAACACCTTAGTAAGGGAAAAATGTACTTACGCATAATATCAGAGCTTCGTTTAGGAACATATAAAAAAAATACAAAATGCAGGTGTAGACAAGTACAGATGGTCAACTGAAAAATTGTCAAAGATTAATGTCTTATCTATGTCATAGTTCAATATAACGAGAATATGCTAAGGTCAAGCAAAATTGTTCACTTTGAACCTTCGTTCCTTAGTTAAGTTAGACGCTGTCATCGATACTATCTGAGCAGTGAATTCATTTCTACCATTAAAGCCCGACGCCAAATCTGCCACACTGCAGCAACTAACCATGCCGCACAATGCACGTCATTTGCTCATTACTCCCACTTCCCTGATGCTAAGTGAACAATAGGAACACAATATAGTGATGATACAGCGGCATCATTCAGCTAGCAGTGAAGGTCATTAGTTGTTGTGGCAACTTTCAGCTGCTAGTCGAACGGTTGCGCTAGTGCACGAACGACGCGCACCGCACGTCATCGGGACTCAAGAGGATAAATGACCTGTGCTGAATGCGATCGAGAATATGCCCATGAAACTGCTCCCACTGAGTGCCGGATCAGCAAAGAAAGAAAACAATTGTTTGTGCAATTCACTAGGAAAACACATCATGAGCAAAAATGGATAGGCCGTTATTTATCAAAGAAACTGTTGGGCTAGATGCTATTTTGAGACAACTTCCGCAACAAAATATACATATTGAGTGCTGGAAAATACAGTGCTTCGATCAATGTCTGGGTGTGAAGTTCCCCATTACTGTAGTCACGCATTTTTGATTATCAATTGATAAGAATGTTGTAAGTTATCATGTAATTGACTAGATACCTACATTTGCGGTATCAACTTACCTTATCACACAATGTTTTTACTTGATTTTCAGATAGTTGCTTACAGTCATATAGTTGTTCTATCCATTCATCTAGGTCTTTATTCTCTATTCTGACTTCAGTCATAACTTTTTACTGTGTTTTTTGGCTGAGCCTTACGTTGGTCGCTAAGGAAAGAATCAGATGGTTTAAAGTGAAATCTATTTAAATGATGCATTTGTTTACAAATAAATTTAATGTATTTAAACAACTTTTGCTGTAAAAAGAACTTTAGAAACTTTCAAACAGAATGATGAAAAGTGTTCAATGTAATTGAAACAGAATGCAGATCTCAATGCCACAGCAAGGTTGTGAAAAATGCGCCAAAAATCATGCAAACTTCCTTCAAATATCTTGATTATATTTCATTAGTCAATTGTTCACTTTGTTAAATCATCAATGCAAAAAAAGAAAAGAAGTCTTCGTATGAAAGCATGCAGAAGATGTTTATTTATCAACATTTTTAAATGTTGCCAAGATTCGACTTTCGGTTCATACGTCACAGCTGATTATTAGATTGCGTGGGCCAACCATGTCAGACGCTATTGGCGTGGTCAGCAATTTTCTTTCTGTTGATGAGATTCTAACCCCACAATTTTTGTATCCAGTTTGTGGAGTAATTCTGTGCGCTGTTGCTGTTTTCTTGGTGGGTGTTGGATTCAGAAGCTCGTCAGAACCGAAGTTTCAGATATCGGGAGATGGCGATGGAGTGCCATTCCTCAAAAAAAAGAAGAAGCAGAAGGGTGTGATTGAGAAGTCGATTACAACGAAGGTGAATATAGCACATGATGAGATCTTTAGATATTTTTTTGAAGGCGACTAGTATATTTTGGCATTGATTTCAGACATAGATTACAATAGTTTATATACTCGAAAACTGCTCGTTCTACACAGTAGTTCATTAAAAAAAATGAAGGCTATTACACCAGCTATCGGTACAATATGAATCCATGTCGTGTTGAGAGGTTATAAAACTTCCAAAACCCTTGGTTTTTTTGGCTTTTTGAAATAGGGATGGGCTTTTATGAATATTGAAAATATGTTATCTTGATTTTTTAATGAGACAATGCAACTGGTCGATCGGTGTAGTAGCCTCGAGATCAGGGTAATCGAACGATCGATCGTTGTTTTCACTATTTTTTCCTGGTCGATTGATCAATCAATCGCTGCCTCTGATCAAGATAGATGATCGATCGATCGGTGTTTTCTCTTGTCATCGACCGAACGATCGGTCGTCTTTGTTGTTATCGATCGGAAAATAATAGAAAAAAATTAGAAAATGAAATACATAGAGCTACTCAGACGACTGTCAGCATTTTACCGTTTTCCAAGATTACCAACGCATTAACTCTCCAACGGCTGAGCCTGAGTTAATTCGCACCGACGGTTGGCAACAGTTGACTGGTGACGATCACAGTATAGTGCACCAGGAAACTGAGCCCGAGTTAACTCACATCGGAAGGACAAGCAACTATCACCGACAGATAATTTTTTCCCCACGAATATCGAGACAAATCGGTTTGCTGGGGTGTTCCAATTTCAGGAATACCAAGTTAAGTGGTTTTTAGTATGAAGTGACTTAATGCTCCACTTTCGATATTCTTGCAATGTTTATAATTAATTTCATTTTCACTGGATATATATGACCTACACTGAAAATCTATTTCGTAAGTGACAGGATTTCATTTTGAGAATGAATAGAGATTGATGAAATATTCTCGAATACATTAATAGACCACCTGTGATATTGGTCAATGTTCTAAGATATTCAAAGCGATGCTTGGGAGGGTGTGATGTCTAAATCGGAAGCACCATGCGTTACAAACTTGACTGCAAATCAGACTGATCTAGATAATTTGTACAAAATTTGTCAAATTGTGTTTGAATCCTATCGCGCTGATTTGATCGCATTGTCTTAGATCCCTACGCAGGCGACTCTGATACTGTTTCACAGGATTGTTAAAAAGATAATGCAAGTGAAGATGATATAGATTTCGATGATCTGTTGATGAAATTATTTTGTGCATTTACGGTATTATTGGGCAGAATGCAATGTCCTTGCATCTGTTGCATTGTGTATCCTTCAACGATATGTGATTCGAGACTTGGAGAAAGATTTAGATAACTCCTCTGATACCACAAAATGTTTCACATGTATCTGATTTATTCATTATCTCGATTTAAGCAGAGCTATGTTGCCAAGGACTAAATGAAATTATGGTCAGTGCTTTGGGTAAACGTGATGTTTAGCATTAAAGTTTTTCATTAATTTTTTATAAAAAATTATATGCTCAAATATATAGTATATTATGCTCAAAATTCATCATCTCAAAAACAGTGGATGATTCAATTTTGACTGAAACCCTTCAGAGATGCAGAGAGAATTGCCTTAATTGGTTTAGTGATACTGTCTTGCTCTCTCAATGCCAGTTAAGTCGGTCTCAGTTTTTCATTACATTACCGCCTGCAACGCACCAGTGATATTATCTTGCTGGCTATTTGTCTCATTGTAATGCTGTCTTGATACGAGTTTACTCAGGCTCAGTGATAGGTAAATGAAATAAGCGCCGCAGTCGAAGGTTTAAGAAAAGAAAAACTTCGTTCCACATTTACAAATTCTGTTGAGCGATCGGTGATCGGTGAGTTCTGATCGTTAATCGATCGATCGCTTCTTTAACCAGGGATTATCGTTGATCGATCGATGAAGATCATATCGTTCGAATTCCGTTCTCGAGACCAAAATTGTATTCTGAGCAAGATGCTCCACAAAGTCTAAGATGCTCAGGGCATCTGAAACCTTGTATATAGCTGTGCGTATAACCTCGCTTTTACACAAGACTCATTGACTAGCATACATATACGCAACTTCATATCATGAGGTATGAATGCAGGATCATTCTAACGATAATTTAGAGGGAAGATTATTTAGTAACTAGAATCACTTCTGCAGGTCTTCCGTGGATAGAATTTTGGCTAAGGGGAAGGGAAAATGGGGGTGCTATTCTTGTATAGAAAACATCTGCAGACTGTGCTCTTTCATATCAATGGTCGCTTTATTTGAAGTTTCTCTTCCTTGATTAGTGAAACACTCATGTATAATGTCTTCACAACATTTTTGTAGACATTTCATTTCAACACATACTGTACCGCAAGGCGGAGTGGGGGTGACTTTGGACAGTTTTGAAATTCAACTCAAATTTTCAATTACTTAAAAGCATAAAATTTTCAAAAATTATTGATATCAAAAGTTGCATCTGTATTAGTGCAACGTTTACCAAGAATCACTGTTATCAAGCATTTGTCACGGTACTTTTTTTAAAATAAACCTGCATGTCCAAAGTCACCTGGACACTCGATATAATAGAATAGATTCTTATGAAAATATCGACATAAAACACTTTTACTTCACAGTGTTGTACAAATGTGAGTCTGGAATATTCAGTCACACATAGCATCATGCTTTCTTTTGATCCTGTCATGCTCAGTCTCATTGAAAAAGAATAGCATTACTGAGCGAATTTCAATTACTTAGTTCGAAGAATTTTAACCAGTCGGGGAGCTGAATTGTCGCATTTTGTGTATAGCCTATTGGCATTAATGCAGGCCATAAGGATTATCTTCTGTGCATCCAACCCGAGTCATATTTGGATGTAAAAGAATGCATGTCGATTTTGATATAGCTTGCATATTGAAATACAAAGTGTGAATTCATTTAATACTTTCACACGGATGTATTGACAGCGGCAGTTGAGTGATCGCATTGCTTTCTTAACATTGGCTGCTCCATAACCTAAGCTTATCTTTTTCAGTTCAATATCATTCAATTCCGCATAAATATATATATAGGGGTTTGATGGTGATCGTGGCAAAGTGATAGAAACAAACATTTGATTTGGTCCAAAAAGTAATAACGATGAAAATTGCGAAGGTAAATTCACGCATAAATTCAAACCTCTGCGTGGATGCAAATGTATGCAAACGTTTGCACGCCATGTGTTATTCTTGTGACTGGTCAAGTTTTTATCGGGATTACAATTCGAATCAACCACTCGCCTATTCATCAACGAGCTAGCGAACGTCACGGCATTGTCTGAATATGGAAGGACTCATAACATAATCGATCATTAATATTCCGTTTTCCTATAACGCCCAACATGAAGAGCGATGATGCCATGATATTTTAATGCACTGTAACATGTCAGGTAGTTAACAAAGAACTCCAATTACACATCTTGAAGAAAAACTATCTGTAAAAAATTCAAAGTAGGCCTATTTGATAAAATGCAAATATCACAGAGGCAATAATGTTCAAGAATGAATATCTTTGGCGTTTCTAGAACCGCTGAAACCGTGTTAGCAGCAAACGTTATTGTCTGATTTCCTTACAGCAGGCCTGTGATTACTCCTCAAATTCCTCAAATTTGTTTATTACTCCTCAAATCCTCAAAGATTCCTCAAATATAGCTTAACTGTGAGAAATTCCTCAAATACGACACACTACAGACTAAATGTCGGATAATGTATTGTTTTTTGGCGAATGGCGATGATATGTAAACTTCCAAACAAGAAGCTAAGATAGAATCCTGTAACATGTGCCCTACATCCATGCTGCTAATCATGAATCACTCATGATTTATTTCTTTCTTTTTCTTCTCTCATGATTTATAACTTAATGATTTTTCTCTCACACCTTTGGTAGATTTTAGATAGCGTAATCCCGCTGTGCTAGCTAGATCTGATATTTTGATTGGAAACAGACCTGTCCTTTTATCATCTGAATGGGCAGACTGTTAAATAGAATCTTTTCAATTTATAAGTGATAGACATAATTTTGAAAAGAGCGACTTACTCACCAATTCATTTCACATGAGGAGAGGAGAACCGTTGCTTATCCTTCTAGTAAGTATTTTTAAATTTCTAGACGTTTTGGGATACAATGATTTTCTTTTAGCCATGTCATATTTAGCACATCAAAAATTAACCAGTCGTTAGCTTGTTTTTTTAATTTTGTTACTTTGACGCACTTTGTTACGTTGAATGTCGTTCTCATATCTGCAAGCTACAGGGCTGCAGATGTTCCGGTTCGTCTGGATTTATTTTGCTAAGCAGAGAAGTTGTCCGAAGTTATTGTCTGCCGAACTCAATCATTAAATGCTTTCACGTATTTAATGAGTGAAACACTGCGATCAACCTACAGAAATTGTATATTTGAACACTGCAATTTTTTACTTTTAACTTCATAATATTGCTTAGAATTCCAACAATAAAATGCACATTCAATTATTTTCATTAATTATCTTGACCTTTGTCACAACCTTCTTTATATGTTTCTGCGACTATATGGCTGCTAAATGCATGCCTGTACTTCTTAAAGAACTTAAGGATATCGATCTTCCATATCCATTATATGATAACATACAGGTATCACAGCCCACTTGGATTTCAGTGCTCTTATCAACTGAAGCTTTTGTTTCACTCATTTTCTTCCATTTTAATTCCGCTGAACATGAACACATGCGACGGGGTAAAGCGGATAGTCTCCAAATTTATTGTCTACATGCCTCCTGGTCACTAGCGTGCGGAGGTTGGAAGCTTATGAGGCTCTGCTATCCCATGAGTCTGTTTGCAGCTACATTTTTCAGGGTCTGACGACCGACATTTATCCTGGATGAGTTAGCCACGTATAGATCGTTTTCATAATTTGCTGAACACAGGTGGGTGTGAAATTAGTGCACACATTGCTTATCGTTGTATGTGAACTTAGATTAGGCCTAATTAAGACATTGAACCACATAGTTCTGGGTTGTCAGATTTTCAACCTGGGTCTACTGCAAGATGTGGACGTCAATATCTCGGCGCAACTTCACGCGAATAGAGGTGATAATCTTTCACTCTTTGCCTGTATGAGACCAACAACTCAACTGGCAAGCCTGTTCCCGACACTTGTTTTGTGTTGTATGAGAGAATTCATGTTCATTTGAATGTAGATCGGAGCGATATGATCAAACGCTAACAAGTAAGCAAAACCCAAACCTTATGTAGCATAAAGTAAAATTAATAAATTGGTGTGCAATGTGGCGTATCCTTCATGATAAATTACTGACTTTTTTTAAGTCACAAGCATTCCGTAAACGATTTTAAGCTTTCTATACTTATGGGTTACTCTCCTCCCAAATTTGTCTGAAGTCCGTAAAAATTAATCGTTGCAAAGCCCCAGATGCATGTGGTTGAGGATATATCCTACATTCAAAAAAATTACAGTATACAAATCTGACAAGCATAATTGAATTGGAGACGATGGCGTGAAGCAGAGCGATATCAGCAGCTTGATCTGACATCCTCTGTTCGACGCATTCTAAGCAGATAATACTTGAGGCAACAAATTAATTTCGTAAAACGCGGGAAGTGATTATGACCAAGTCAGTATCCCTTCGCAATATACACAACTTCAAAAAGTTACCTTCTTCGTTGTGACTTTCATGATTTGAAGTTTGGCCCAAAATCCGTGCTAAAATTTGTAGTTTTTCTTGCTATTATCACATTAGGCTCCGTTTCCATTCCTCAAATTTTTCACAAAAAATCCTCAATTTTTTTCATAGGCTAATCACAGGCCTGTTACAGAAAAGATTTCCTCACACACTAGTTCTCAGTATTTTATCAAAATGCCCTTATTTTTCAGAACCTCACGAATTTTGGGAGGTATGCTGTCACAGAGAGATTCCCACACATTTCCTTTTTGTGATATCGCAGCATCGCATTCTTCGAATCCCCTCCTTCAAATCGTCAAGGGAGGTTGTTCGCTTGTCCTAAAGTCTTCTCTTGAGCACTTGCTATAAATGTTCGATTGCATTAAGGTCCAGAAGGGCTACTTCTATGTTCTTCTCTTTGAACCGAACCATTGAAGCTTTGGATACATGACGGATGCAGTCGGTGCACTGTCTTTCTGGAAGATCGTGCATCCTCATAGGCTCATGACATTCGCCAGTTTTTCTTCTAGCAGCTCAATGCATGAACCCAAATTCATGCACTGTCTCTTTTCTGAGAAGCGTGAGAGGCCTGGACCATGTGGTCCACACATCATTAAAGGCGCTGAATGTTTGAGGAGTCGAACTGTGTATCGACTATCATTCGGGCTGATGCACAATAGCCTTCTAACAAACTGATGAGTTGTGAAAAATTTCAAACGTGCTCTCATCACTAAAAAGTCCCTGCTTCCAATCTTTTGAAGACCAATTGCGGTACTAGAATACCTTGTTGCAATTTCGAGCATTAGATGGTCCTGGCAGGGGTCCTGAAATTTTCTCATAAATATCCTGGAATGACCTTGTTGAAAGAGCACGGGAGCCCAGTCATTCATTGAGCTTAGCGCATCTGTTGTGATTCAGCTATGTTTCTACATGTGTGTCAGTTTTAGCAGTGACTTCAAAATTCTTCGTTACATAATATTTTGCCAGATTAAGAAAGATTTTCTATCCCTCAACATCAACGTTTTGGTATGACTTAAATAGCATAAATTCATCGTAATTAGCATTAATCGTAACTCAGGAAAATTTAAATTCAGGTTGTTCAAGTTATGCAGAAACTTGAAAGTTGACCGACTGACAGCTTTCATTGATGTACTTCATTTGATGTAGGCCGCTCCTGCAATTCAATTCGTAAACTACGAACCAACAACATTTAAAGTCAACTAGTCTGCTAATATCACTACATCTTATATTTTGTTTTGTGCTATTAGAGAGCTTCTTATCCAAACAACAGTTAACTCTAACAAGGATGTCGCATTTCGTTTTAAGTTCATTAATTTTTCATGTGATGCTGTCATGATAAATTGACAGTTTCGATATTTTTCTGGTTCCCACTAAATACAATAACAGTGGATGTACAATATAATGATAATCACAATTTTGTGAATTGTGGACAGTTAATTGCATCTAAATGAATGATCCACAGCTGTGCAGATAGTGACTGAAAGATAGGCTATAAACGGAGTGAACAGTTACTCACATTTGAAGTAACTTCTTAAAGGCTTTATTTAATAAGTCCTTAATTGTATTACATATCACTTCACCTTATGGATTATATCATATAGCGGAATGCATATTTCAATTTGATTGATATAATCGCACTGATGGATGATGAATAGATAAGAAGTACTTTACTGATGTTATTCATAATTACAGAAAGCTCAATCGGTTTCCTCAACGACATCGAAGTCGGTGAAAGCTAGACGATCAGATGAATACTTTGATAGAGACTCTTTACTCTTTCAAGTAAGCTTCAAATATGCAAATGACATCATATTGCACGTTAATTTCATTTTTTTATTTTAGCCTTCAGTAGATCGTGATGGAAATGATACGCCAACCACTGCAGTGGCTGATGATTGGATAACTGCGGTTTCACGCAAAGAGAAACGAGGTCGTCGACGACACGAGAATATCTCTGATGCAGAAGTTTCAAATGTTGTTGAAGCTGAGTCCGTTCCTTCGAGAACTGTAGAAGTTATCGCTGATGTGCCTGAAATCGATGTGAAACCTGTGCAGCAGGTATCAGCAATTGAAAAGAAAGGCAGAGCATCTGCTAAGGCAGAACGCCAAGAAGCATCCAAAAAGTTATCAACAGAGCAGAGGAAAGCTGAGCCGGAAATAGTGGTTAAAAAGGAAGAAGAAAGTAAAGGAAAAAAATCCAAACAGAAGCAGAAGCAAATTGTGGAATCCCATGCATCTACTCCACCAATCGAAGAAAGTACGTAGCATTCTGTGTAGGCCTATTGTTTGTCGAGAGCCGTGGCGGTTTGGGAGGCTGCAGAGATGCAATCTCTTAGCGAATGTCAAGACCTCTATAGTGGTCAATGCAAAATATTCTTCCAAACTATGTATTATAATGAGAAATTAGTGCATCGACCTTCGTAGGGATGCTTTCATTGCAGCTCACGTCTCTCCTATGATCATGCATGGTGGCTTAAAACTACAAACGTGTTGCGTATGGTGTTACTTTATGTGACAACTTGCGCTCGTTCGTCTTGTGTACTGAGTTGCAGTCATCGTAACGGAAATAAAGAAAAGGATTGATGAATACAGCTTCGCACTTTTAGTAATGCCCGATCTTTAAGTTGCATGCACTTACTTAAAGGTAGGCCTACCAATTTTTTTAATATAACGGAACCTGTGCGTCTGCCGAGTTCTAGTTCGTTCCTCTTCATGTCAGACATGATCAAAGAAAAATACATGTTAATTCAATCGGACACATATTGCAGTTTTCGGCTAAATTAAAGTTTTCATGTTTTCTCTGATTAAACGAAAAGTACTAAGCCCAGAGTCATGATTTTTGACATGGAATGTCTTCAGGTCATTTCCTATTATGTGCATGCACCCCTGTCTATGAAGCTAAACATATTTAGATTTGGCGAGCCTCTTCATGTCGGCAAACACAA
Source organism: Prostheceraeus crozeri (assembly GCA_907163375.1). Taxonomy (NCBI): domain Eukaryota; kingdom Metazoa; phylum Platyhelminthes; order Polycladida; family Euryleptidae; genus Prostheceraeus; species Prostheceraeus crozeri. The sequence continues at coordinate 631,853 of CAJQUW010003247.1, forward strand.
GCATTTTGAGTAACTTTATCTACATTCAACCACATTCTCATATAGATTGTCGACCAGAAGCATGATAACAGCACAAGCACATCATAGGAAATGACCTGAAGATAACTCAGGAAAAATTATGACTTTAGACTTAACACTTTCCAGTTGATAAGCGAAAACATAGAAAATTTCATTTTAACAATAAGTTGCAATCTGCGTCCCATTGGATTTACATGTACTTTTCTTTGATTGTCTGTCAAGAAGAGGAATTAACTATAACTCGGCAGACGTGCAGATTCGTAGTAGGCATATGGTGTACATATTCCGTGAAAGTCTCACTTTCGGCCTCGTTCCCTGCAGAAACTCGTTCTGGCTGCCTGACTATAACCAAAGCAATAATCTGACATAAGTTGTATTTTTGTTAATATGACGAAATATGAAGTTTAGAGTCACAGAAGAGTATTATTCTATGTGATCACATGCTCTTCGATTTTCATGTTCAGATCGTAGGAGCTCCAGCGAAGGTATCCTTTCGATAGTATACGTGGGCAGATATACATATTTACCACTGATTTGAAGGAATTCAAAACATAAGAATAATAGTGTTCATAATAGACTGAGTGGCTTTTCTTCATTGAACACAAATTGAAATGTGATGATTTTTTTCGAAATAATAAGGTTGGCGAATTCAATTCGCAAAATTTATTCCGAATGCATGTTTAATGCACATATATTCATATTTGCCATGAAAATGAATTCAATGCAGCAAAAATAATCATAATTACAAAAAACTACATAGTTTGAGTGCAATTATGTCACTTAAAAAGCAAAGTCAAAAGTTCCCGATTTTACCCAAGATCTGGTCCGTTATTAGCCAAAATCTCAGGGTAAATGTTAGGCAAGTGGTAATTTTCTATAATCAACAGAAACCTTAAATTTTGTTCCGTTGTATATATTATGAATATTACGTCATATGCGCAGCACATTTTTTTAAACTTCATATTAAGGGCAAAATTGATATTGGCCAATTTTCTGCATATCGACATGTGCCAAAATAACATGTAGGCCATATGTTTGTATCATGTGACGCAATTTGACAGTTCTCATTTATCAAAATATGTCACTAGAGGTTTCTCGATTTTATTCCGTTATATACAGTGTTTTGAGCGGATCGAAATTCCGCTTTCGCTCGCTCATCGCTCATTTGCTCATAATCTCCTTGTCGCTCGCTCACCGCTCATTTCCTCAAAATAATCCTTTCACTCGCTCACCGCTCAAAATCATCGAAAAATGCCGCTCGCTCGCTCGCTCATTCCTCGATAATACCCTCCTAAATTCTATAAAACTTTTATATGCTGCGAGATAATTCCATGCTTTAAATCAACTAAACACCTTTTATTGGCGTTGAAGGGTAATTCATCATTTCATTCTAGTTGAAATTTGAAAGACACGATGAAATAATGTAGACCATCATACCAATGCATTAAATTAGCTATTGCACAAAATTGAGTTGAGACAATATATTTTGATGAACATAACCACAGAATTCTTTTAAGTGCGTGTAGAAATGGGCAATGATCGAAACTTGTGATGTTAGAGATGTTTTGATGTTAAACGATCATAATTCATACAATATTGTATACAAAATTTTTCGGTCAGCATCCACAGACCATCTTGAAGTTTTCAGTTTCAAGTTTTTCTTATTTTTTACCTGAAGATGGTCTGTGGATGCTGACCGAAAAATTTTATATGCAATGTCAATTATAATCGTTTAGCATCAAAACATTCCTGATTCTTTCTAACATCATATCAAACAACATGGTTGATCATGGCCTTTTCACTTTAATCTAAACTTGATCCTACATGCTGATCACATGAATCAGTATATATAATTCTCGGCGCAATGCTTGGATAAAATTCTCAAGGTGCCTTAAGAAACTAATGTGTTGATTATTGAAAATGAACTTATATGAAACCGTGACAAAATAATAGATAATTCCTAAAAGTAGCTAAAGATGACATACGTGACTTATGAGTGACTGATTACTGAGTAATCAATAGATGCTAGAAATCTGCTATAAGTAAAATCGCTTGGTAAACGAAATTGTTGGATTATGTGAAACAGGAAATGCTGCACACACAAAAGGACCTGAGACATCGGCGCCAGCCGTCACTGAGATTTCGGCCCACTAAGCTCAGTATCTGTCAAAATGGTCGGTCCGCTGCAGCTCGTTGCGCCCATGTCCTACCTCCTTCCACCATTGCACTCAACATCTTCATGGTGATCTCTTCTGATCATATTTCTTTTTTTTCGTCTTCCTTTCATGCGCATCCCTAATGCTCTCATCCCAGGGAACGGTTAGTTTGCCCATAACCATTCTCTTCCCTATCGCGTCGATCAGCGCTAGATGATGTCGTTGGTCAGATAGGGATGATTCATCTGGCAGCTGTCTATCCACTCAAGCTTCCCACTTCCGCGGTACAGATCGTACGATGAGTCTTTCGTCTCTTTGTTTGACCACTCGGTACAAAGTCAATTCCCGTTACTTACCTGTTTGTAAAGTTGGCGGAACCATTGTCAAGTACACCGAGATCCTATTCGAAGCAACTTCTTTATCAAGATCAGCCTCCTGATCACGACTTTGGGTTCAGATTCCACAAATTCCCAGTCGTTATCGAAAAATTCAAGTTTAAAGATAAAAGTGGTTCCCTTGGGTGGGTCCGTTAACTTCACACACGTGGGGTGGAGAGACTGCTTCCACAATCGCTTGCAGGACCAAACCCTACCGGTGCGTGTAGCATGCTCTCTGCAGTACCACATGACAGCTAGAGAGGTCGCAGCGGAGATTGGTATGTGATACAGATGACATTCAGGGTCAGTCCGGATTCCTCAACGTGTCACATTAGCAGAGGTATGAACAGGGCATTTGAACGAACGATTGAAGAGTACTTTTTTCTTTTTTCTGATGAAAGAACTATCGAACTTAGAAGCCGATGAACGGTGATCGGAACGAACGGCTTTTTTGCTTGATTGAACGGTAATTTAGCCCCGGAAACCCAGTGTAAGAAATAATACTAGAAAATCCTTGACTTTCCAAAATTGCTTATTTACGCATTCTAACTGCAATAAAGTGGTATTTTGAAATTTGAAAATATGTAAGTGCCAATTTGGACATGGGTCACCAGTAACCCATTGGGCTTTCTCGTTGTAGTGAAACCTCGGAAACTTCTATAAATGAAAATTTATTGATGCTCTTCGAAATTGCTTGTTTAAGCATTAAGACTTCAGTTCAATTCAATGATATTTCGTGAATAAAATGACAAGAGACTTGATATTACACAATGCTTCCATCTCGTGTTACTGATTTATTGTTCTGAAAATACATGTACTTATTATACTATTGATCAACAACTGAAACATCTGCGCATATCACCATAAATGCGGTTTAGCAGTGGTGAAAACTTAAGAAGTTTCACGTCCTTCCATGAAACAACTAAGTTTGTCATGATGCGTACTAAATTATCATTTAATTCATCACTTGGTCACAAAGCATTGAGCAGTTTGATTTCAAAGGCTGTGATGAGGTAGGCCTACTTGCACTGTGAATGTCAATCTGACCATTACTTATTAAAAATGGCATGTATTATGTTGCTTTTGCATCAATTAAAGTCATAAGCTGGGGTGGGGCCGATGCGGGCATCTCGATTTTTGCTGTAAGCGGGCACGAGCATTTATAATAATGGCTTAATCTGCGAATCCATATCGTCAGTGGATATGCAGCTAGGGATTCAGGGCGGCATACATGGCGTGGGCCTAATGTATGTAGCCTAAGCTCATTATGCAATTGAATCTAGTCACTATCGAATTTAGTCACATCGTATTCTTTAGTCACTATTTCTGAAGGCTAGACCTAGGCCTATGCTAGCTGGCGAGTTCCAAGCACTGTGTAAGCGAAGTGTCAAATGGGTGAACATTGACCCATCGTCACCTATAGCAAATTCGTGCAGTGTATTGTAGGCTAATCATCAAGACAGAAGGATTATGACTTTCTCTATCGATTTTGATATTCTCTAGTTTGATTGGGCTTGATACGATTGGGCTGGGTGCGTGTGACCTGTAACGTTTGACGTCAACTTATGTTTCGCATTGTCATTGTAGGATAATGCCGACAACGAATTTTCCGATAGGGCAGCTTGTACTATTTCGCAATGTCCTAAATATGTTGTGACGTGAGTCCCATGCGATTTGGAACATTGGTTTGGATGGTAAAGGGGCCGAATTAATCCTACGCGCTTCGATTCCGGTATGGATAGGGTTAGAATGAATCAATATCCGTGGTCTTAAAGTCAATGAACCGTACAGTAGAATTGTCCGTGTGCAGGCCTGATTTGGCTGGTTTCAATTCTTCCTAAAATGTAGTCCTTTCGCAGTTCTTTCGCGTTTGACGATACTGAATGTCTCTCAAGGATCTGCATGTGGATATGTTCCAGCAACCACATTCGTCGAGAAGTTTTAGAAACATTTCGTTGCTGGAACATATCCACATGAAGATCAAATTAAAGCATCTTATAATGTCTTCGTGCAATAGGGGAGACCATTAGTACATCTATGGGGCGAAGCGACGATTGGGAAACCGATTCAAAAGATATGCGAATAAATAATGTGTCGATGGTCAGATGTTGAGTGCATCATCGATCACAAAGACCTTCGTGCTAAGTTCATATTCACAAGTAGAATCCAGACAGGCATTCAATGCATATTGTCAACGAGTGTGAGAACCATAGAAGAGAGAGAAAAGGCTCGCCAGTTTTGTTCATCAATCAAGCTGACATTCATGACTAGAATGCATTTTTAATGGACTGTAAATGTTTCGCTTTTTTGATTATTTGATCTTTTTATTTTTTGTTTTTCTAAAAATGGCTCGCTCAACCGCTCGCTCACGACAAAAAATCGCCGCTCGCTCAATTTTCGCTCACGGAATATTTTTTCGCTCGCTCATTCGCTCATCAAAAACTTGAAAAAATGCCGCTAGCTCGCTCATTCGCTCCGCTCGCTCAAAAACACTGGTTATATATATTATGAATATTACGTCATATGCGCAGCACATTTTTTTAAACTTCATACTAAGGGCAAATACGTCGGACCACCCCTGGATTTCATATGCAGGGATGAGAAATAAGAATTACTACCTAATGTATTCTTTATTTTTTAGTATTCGGCTCTTTGACATAATGAATTTCCGCCTGCCCCCATTCTTATCTCTGTACATGACAATTTGCTCTCTTCAGCCCCTAAGCCGGCAGTCATCGCAGAAGATGAACCACGGGCAATTCCTGTGTCGCCATCAGCTTCATCAAGTAAAAAGAAGAAAAAAGCTGCAACCTCTGTTAGTGCGGCTGCACCCGAACCCGCTTTTCAGCTAGCAGAGTTCGAGTTACCTACCACTGTAGCTCAGACTGCGAGGCAAACATCGCCAAGTCCCCCCTCCACCGATTCCAGCTTCGAGTTGGTGGATGCTGATGCAGTGAGGGAAGCTATCGAAGAAGTTGAAGAAGAAAAGGAGGCTCCTCGAAGTAGGACGAGTGGAGCCAGCAAAAAGAAAAACAAGAAGTCAACACCCACTAAGGTCAGTTTCAAACACGTTTTGCACTAATTCATGCGCTATTAAATTTTGAAATCTATATCAATGGGAGCATTTAGCTCTTTTGAGCTCTCGTAGTTGGAGTTACTATAGGTTTCAATTCACCACAAGATTTAAAGCTGATAAATTTGTGTTTTTTTATCAGAGGCGAATTTTCGCTATGTGCATTGTGGAAGTTTTGGTATTTTCCATAGCCTTAGATAGGAGATGGATTAGTATGAGGATTACACCTTGATCTTTCGCGCGATGTGATCGCAAGTTTCTGCCTCGATCTTTCAAAAATTGATTTGAATTCATGCTCTGAAATGTTGTTGGATGTCAACATCAGTTTTATAGTGACGTAGTTATCAGTTTCTATTTTATAATTACTGTTTGAAATAGATAAAATGAGTGAGAATTACGTCAATGATTAATGTTTTTCTTGGGTGATTCATACTTTCACGTCCACTGCATAATATGTGTATATAATATTATGTGTATCTAATCTATGTCGTCAGTGCTTGCTGCTTTCCACACTTAGTACTTTGGTAAAGTAAACGAATTTATGACTCAAATATCCAATTCCAAGTTGGTTTTAGGCCTTATGAATCCGTCCAAATGTGTTAAGCATAGAACCTGCACTTCAGACCGTCGCTTGACTGAGTATCACATGCAACAGAGATTTTTTAATTTTCGTGGAAATCACAATGTTAATTTCAATGTCAATTTCCACGAAAATTAAAAAATCTCTGTTGCATGTGATACTCAGTCAAGCAACGGTCTGAAGTGTAGGTTCTATGCTTAACACATTTGGACGGATTCATTAGGCCTAAAACCAACTTGGAATTGGATATTTGAGTCATAAATTAGTTTACTTTACCAAAGTACTAAGTGTGGAAAGCAGCAAGCACTGACGACATAGATTAGATACACATAATATTATATACACATATTATGCAGTGGACGTGAAAGTATAAATCACCCAAGAAAAGCTGATCAGTAATTTTCTCTGTCTTTACCATTACATGTATATCAATTGCGCATTTTTTATTCGGAAAAAGTGACGATTAATAAAGTCCTTGCCAGATTTCAAGGAATAATGAAGCTTTTTGATTTTTGGTGTTTACATAATCCAAATAATTAATGCGAAGTCAAATAGAAGACCAATCTGCCCAAGTTGTGATATATATAACCAAGTTGCCCAAGTATTGACAACGTGTCGCGGACCTGCTGCTTTGCAGGCGAGTTCAGTGTTAAATGACAATCTGACATGTAATGCAGCATGACATAGATAACTGAAGGATAAATGATCACAACTCTAGCACTAACTTTCAAGTCACAGGGCGAAAAGTCCATCATCCGGAACAGCGATAGTGCAAGACATGCGATAAATGAAAATGATAAAGTATAAGGAAATAAAAGTAAAAAATACAAGTTTTTTGTGATATAATAGTGAAAAATGAAGTCATGCAAGTTATACCAAAAATACTGTGTAGTTCATGAACTCGTCCCGACTATTTGATGAGGCATTTACATTTTTTGCCGTCATAGCTATACGACAGCGAATTTGAATAACATGTCTGCTGACAATTAAAAAATTGAAAATTTCTTTTAGGAGCTCGCTATGTGTACAAACATGTTTGAAGACGTTCATAGCCCCTACTTGCCTGAAAATTGCCTTTTTATTTCTTTATACTTAATAACTCTCTTTTATCGTATGTCTTGCACTACTGCTGTTCCGGATGATGGACTTTTTACCCTGTGACTTGAAAGTTATTGCTAGAGCTGTGGTCATTTATTCTTCAGATATCGATGTCATGCTGTACTACATGTCAAATTGTCATTTAACACTGAACACGCCAGCGAAGCAGCAGAACGGTTCATACCTGGAAAACCTAGAAAAGTTTTGGAATTCATCATTTTAAAAGATAAAAGTCCTGGATTGTGATATTGATGTGAATCAATTATTCCTGTGAATTTCTTTCGTACTGTTTTTTTATCTGATCAGTCATCATATTGATTTTAGACGCTTTTGCCAGAAATTCTGTCTTTTAAATTGATTTGTTCTCCGCATTTTTATATTATTTTGTCAACAGACTTTCTATTTCGAACAATTGATAATATTTGCATGTGTGTAAATGAATGGATATATTGCAGTACATGTACACATATTTTGTTTATTATTAATGGATTTCCCTTTTTACTGTCTGTTTTGATTAATGCTTCAATAAAGTGATACATGATTGATGTTCATGTTTTATATTTTGATATTAAACAGGAGAAAATTGTCCGCCAATTTCTAGGTTCTGCTTTTCTCGGACATTCCAAAGCTTCCGACCTAAAGGAAGGCTTGCTCAATGTCCTTGGCAAATTGGATGTGACAAACCGGTTGTTGCAGATGAGAATGGATGACCCAAGCGCAAATTGGGCTCTGGTGAAAGAGAACCAAGAGCATAAAAAGAAAAAGACCCTACCACTCCGCAGCTTTTGGACATGGTGAGTTGCGGTCTTCATGTTCTCCATGGTGCATACGCAACAGGCCAAAATGCATCAAATTGGCTCTTAGGTAGATTTCTGAAGGCCTGTCATAATCTTTTCAAGCAGTCGCCTGCTGGACGTCACCATTATCTCTTGATCAACGACCATGATGATGATAATAAATTCCGAGAGAGATTCATTCTTCCTGTTTCCTTTGAAAACCTGTTCGCACCATTGGTTGGATAATTCTAAAGCCATTGTAAGAATATTAGAGATCTTTGAAGGTTTAAGAGCATTTGTCAAAAATTTCCAGAATCGTCCGGTTTCCAGGAGACCTCAGACTCATTCGAGACAGTGAAATTGAACCTGACAAGCTATGTTGATGCATGCTTCTTTCTTGCAAAAATGGAATTTTCGAAATTCGTTATTGATGTCATTGAACCATTCCTTCGACGTTTCCAGTGCAAAGCTCACATGGCTGTGCTTCTTTTCTAACAGTTAACTTTGATTTTCTCACTTCTTCAGATGATTGTTAAAACAATTTTTTCTTGAGAAGTTTTCAAACAAGCCTTCGAAACTGACAACAATTGACCTAGACGATATAGATAACTTTTTGTCCAGTCATCAGGTGGACGTTGGCTTTGGAGCTATGTCACATGTGAAAAATTGTCTCCAGCCAAACAGATAGATTTTAGAGAAGCCTGTAGAATGATGATAGTAACTCTGCTAAAAAATCAGGAACGGTCTCCTTTGAATTTTCCACTCACAAGCTTTTTCATCTACTTCGCCACTTCTCATCGCGAAAAATGCCTCGATTTCAAAGAGGCGAATGTCATCCTTCATCAATTCTCCATGAAAGTGGGCACACTTCGACATCAGTTACTGATGCAGCAAGGCGGCAGTATTCAGAATTACTCATCAAAGATGATTTTCAAAGTAGGTTAGCGGAATTTGCTATGACATTTCGTATAGATGTGCTTTGCTATGACATTTCGTATAGATGTGCTTTGGCATAAAATGATCTTGAAGCAAAATATGATACAAGAGCTGTGGACTATTGCTTAGATAATTATGACTCTTTCTCATGGAAATGCACGAGTCGAGTCTGGCTTCTCCATCAATCAATCGCTATTGTTGCCAAACCTGACAGAAAGCACGATTGTTAATCAGTGAATAGTATTTGATGTCATTCAGCACACAGGTGGCTCTCAAAACATCACTGTCACAAACGACGTGATGCGGTCTGTTTGTTGTGCTCGACGAAGCGAAGAAGAAGGAGACAGATGAAGAAAAGAAGCAGAAAATGAGGAAACGTTTGTCCCTCGTAATCACCAAGTTGGAACAGTCAAAGGAGAAACTGCAAAAGACTGCATCAAGCGAATTGCTGATTCTCAAGAAGCAAATTTTCGATTTGAAAGAAATGAAATAACTTGTTTCCATTTTTAGGTTTTATATTAATTATGTAAGTAGGCCTGAGTTTTAGTTGAAATCTGGATGTCAATTGGCATCAAGTGCTTTAGATGACAAGTCATATAATCAATCGCACCAAATTACTTAGTTCTACTTTATCCGAATCGTCTACAAAAAATTTGTTTATTTCGCTATTGCGCCAATGCTTTGAAATTGAATAAAATCAAAAGATAATGCAACGTTTTGTTTTTCTGTGTGTATTTTTTCTATTGATAATTCCATGAAAGTATTAAATTCTACTTTGCGCGGACGCGTAGCACAATTTTAGTAATGCAGCTACTTCATCGTATTGCTATATAAAAATGTAATTATCATGGTTCACGGGTATATTCAATAGCTGTATATTCGTTGGTAGGTTTTGGAATTTCATTGTCTGAGTCCTTGAAATCCTGGAAAAGTTTTAGAATTCTTAATTGAGACTTCTGCATGAATCCTGAGCAGGTCTGCGAGACGTTGTGAATTATATCACAGCTTGGTCAGATTGGTCTTCTATATGACTTCGCTTTGCGTCTGCCAGAATACGCCGCAGCCGCTATTTCAAATAATTTATAGTGGAAATAAGACATTATTTGAAATTTCTTTCTTTAATTGGTGCTTTGCCTTTTATATTAGATTTGCGTGGCACGCATGTTTATCCGATTTGACTACATTTGCGAAATAGTTGCTCATTTATTTTACCATTGATTAACTGCAGCGTATTTTCCGATATAAAATCTACACGTTTCTATTATTCTTCTAATCTACGGAATTTTCTATTTCGGTAACTGAAAGAAAGTAGCCTTGTTAGTACCAGCAGTACATCAATTTTTTTAGTTCTACTGATATCTCTCTATGTTTTTAGTCTTCGGATTCAGTATTAATTGCATCAACCATTTTAAAAACCAGCTTCAAACAACCTTTGAAAGGGCATCGCTTTGTTTTCAGATAGTGGAAGAAGTTACTCCAGCTGCCACTGTTCCTGTCCCAGAAGAACCAAAACCAACGTCCGAACCGCCGCCAACGACATCTGCTGAATCACGTGAGAGCTGAATCCTTGTTTTCTCCTGCTTGTTGTATCTCAGCAGGCAGTTTTCTTGCGACCATTGTTATCATGTCCGTATAATTCTCGCTGAAAAAGTCATGTCCCTAGCTTTTCACTAAAGACAGTGTTCGTAGTATTCGCTCTCATACTGTAAGGAGTAAGAGCTCACAAGTTTATATTAAATGGTTTCAGTAGTTATTTATTTTACGTCTTTTAAGCATCACAGTTCCCCAAATATTTATCAGCATGTATGACTTTTGTATCTTAATTGATACCTTGTGATGTTCTGTTGAAAAGCCTTTAGAATATTGCAAAAATCTTTGTTTCCGTTCAATGATTGCACTATATCCAGGCCTCTCTTTAATCCCGAATCTATTGAAGATCAGAAGGCTTACTTTGTGATAATTGAATTTTACGAGAATTAAGTGTTATGTTTTTCCACACATATTAATGGGCGATACAAAGAATTTCGCTACAATGCATCCAAATTCATTCATGCAAGTTAATGTAATCAAATTCACTTAATTACACACAGAATCGCTCAAATCAACCCGATTTCAATTATTTTCGAGCCTTTATTTCATGCTGTGTTATTGCGATCAAATTCACTTAGTCATCGATAAGCAATCAATTTCGCTGATGTGCGAGTATTTTATGTTGTGTTGTTGCAATCAAATTCGCAAATATTAAAAGCTAAATGTGGATCCAGATCTGAATACCAATAAGATGTTTGACAGAAGATCAAAAATCCATATTGCTGTCGAGCTTTGGAATCGTCGGGGAAACAGATCTAGCGATTATTTGTTACTGCGTTTAATAAACACAGTTTCTTGATTTGAACTATTTCTAATATATTCGTAGATATTTCGTAATAGACTAATAATATAGCACATTTTTGCAACCTCTTGTTGTAAGTAACTAGGATTGGGAGTCATGCATTCCGACTGCAACTTCTTCTGGAGCTATGACAGGCACAGACAAAGACAAAACTTTCACTGAGAGAGAAAATGTGCATCAGAGTTTTGGTTGGTATCTCGAGTCAAAGTCAATGACCACGCTGTGATGAGTTCGAAAGTCTCACTGTCAAGAAAGCCATTTTAATCAATGGGGCTTATGTGCCGATTGATATGTTTTGATTTCCTCATTTTTGTGTGGATGTTATTGAGGACAATCTACAGTGCTTTATTGTTGGAAGTTCTCTCATAAAGATGTGAAATTTTCAGAAGTTGTCCACGAAGTTTCAAATCCAGAAATTGATCAGGCAAAAGATATAAGCGATCACGTATATAAGAACTTTCAGTGTAGGCCTTTGTAAGTCACAAGAGTCGTTCAAGAATTTCGTAATCGCCTTGGGAAGAGGGAGGGAGGGGTCGTCGAAATGATAACGGGCGATTACGAGGGGAGCAATTTTAAAAAAAGTCTGAAATTAATTTATTCGAGCCGACATTAAATTTATCCTACGCAGAAAAGTGACGCATGAGCTTTGTTGCGAAAAAATAGTCTATAGTCTTGGACGCAAAATGTAGCAGACTGTCCTATTAAATTATAAAGGTATTAAGGATTTAAGGCATTATATTCATCGTTGCCATCGCTGCGCGGATGAGGGGTTTGAGCTGCGTGTGCACGGAACCTGCGCGGATGAAGGTCTCAGAAAATATTCTTTTATTTAGTGTTATAAATTTAGAAGAAATGGGTTTTTGATGTATTTGTAGCTTATTTCTTGTAAATATACAATTAAACAATTTTATCTATTAGAACTATCACTTTGACTTTATTTAGCTGATTCAACTATTAGGCTATCGATAAATATGTAGGCAGTAAAGTGACTTTGATTTGATATCGATTGGGATGGTTTGTTAAGTTTGAAATAAAGTGCTTTCATTTACTCGTACTTGCGATATTAATAATATCAACTGAGTTTAAAATCAAAACACATTAGCGCCGAGCCTGCTATCGCTGTGGTTGAGCTAAAAGGGTTATTCGTATCAATGAACTCAAAAGAAACAAATAGGTCAATATATTTCTAAATTGGTTCACGTATGCGGAAGTCATGGTACTAACCAATTTCGCTTCAAGGACGAAGCCTTCACATTTCTTGAAGAGAGAAGTCGATTTTCTTCGGAAGTGATCACAGCAGAAATGTAGTTAGTTTGCTTCAACAACATTTAATCATCGCAACCCACACCAATATTTTCTTAAGTGCGAGCTGCACTAAATATTTTCTCAACCGAAAGTCGACTTGATATTTTCAAGTAACCTTGATTGATTGTGCTATTGTTGTGTTTACTGTTACAGTATGTCTGTCATAACGTCTTATGTGACTGTTGACGTTTAATATCAGTTCCTATGCTTTAATCAGCGCATAGAGTATCACAATTATAGACGTTTTATTATTCATAACTTATCATGGTATTGAGATCTCAGTTGAGACATGATTATTCTAGAGCGTGTAAACTTAATCTTACTGCATACTGTCCTTTTCTCTAATACGATGATTTCTCTATCCGTAAAAATTGTTGCTGCTGAAACAAGTTTTCTTTTTATTTCTATAACATGTACTTTTAGCAGTTTTGATTTTTAATTTACATGCAGTTTGATCAGTGTGTTAAAATCAAATCTTTACCAAGAAATGAAAATCGGAAATGTCATTGAAATCGCTGCTGAATCGCTATTGATTTTAGCACGCTCAAGAATACTGGATATTCATAAAACCTAGACCAGTCTATAAGCAAGTTTCTAGCAACAGAAACTTTCCTATCGTAAGCATTTTTCATGAAGCAAATCACCATTCCACTGCTTAGTGGATAGATTCGATGAACAACGAAATCTTCCCAAAAGTAAGTGCTCACAAATACAATTTCCTAGTATATATCATGGACTTGAGTTTAGACCTCCATTTACACTAACCTGCATCGATACGCTGCCTGTGCGGATGACATCGTCCTGCGTGGATGGAGTCTCGAGGCCCGGTGGCAACGCTGTATATTGAACACGATAAGCAATGTTTCTAATTAGATTAAGATGTTTAACCAATTAACGCTATTTAGCTGGCCTCATTTACCCTGCGATATACTATCGAATGGCACGTATTGCAGTTGTATAATATCAAATAACCTGGGTATTCAGAAAGCATTTCTGAACTTTCTATGATGGAAAATTTTAAGAGATATAGGGCTGAATTTGAATATAACGGCAGCGGAATCCGCGTTTCAGAGTGGTGGAATCTCATTGTGTTTGCTCGCATTCATAGATGGTTTAATCCACATTTCATAATTTTTTTCTAACCAGGTTAATTTTTGTCGGTTAACAATGCTAATTGTTGTCATAGCTGTTTCTGACTGTACTCTCTGCATGACTGATATATTTCGTCCTTTCAGATGATTGGCAAGATGCAAAAGCCACCAGAAAAAGAAGACGTGTACGTCGTGACGATTGATTCAGTCTTCAAGGGAAATGAAGCGCTACATTCGTCAGTGACAGACTGAACTGTTGAAGAGAGACATGAGTGCGGACCAATCCATTGATGACACGAGTGTACTCAAACTGACCGTGATCTGTCAGTCATTCTTTTTTATCAGGAAATCTTTAATTGGGGGAATTTTTCTTCGAGGCAATGAACTCTGGTTGGTTTGATATATTACCTCACTTTTATTAAGATGAAACCAAGGGCTAGCGTGTCCCTTCATGTGGTGTTCCTGAAAACCTACCTTGCCCCTAAAATACCAGTGCAGTTAGAACTTGATGTTTGACTACGCGCCATTTCATCCTTTACAATCTTTCTCACTGCATTTGTGATGTGGAGTTGCGTCCATACAATTGAGCTTTTTGCCCTTGTCTTCCCGATGTACATTAACTGTTCGCAGCACTTCAAAGGTAGCGATATTATAGGGAATGTAATGTAAAGAGAAGAAATGAGCTCTGTTCTCAACCTAAAAGATTTTTGATCAGATTTTCTCTCATTTTCTTGTATATTATCCATTCAAGATATTTCTCGTTGGTTTGTGAATTCCTGTATTTTGAGAGCATTGCCTTTTGTTGATGTTTCGTCTGCCGATTGCTATGCGCTATTATTGTTGATGACTGAGAGCGACTCTTCAAATCTTTGATGAATTGATTGAATGATTGTTTTGCTAAGTACTTTAAAACTAGTCTGTTTTGTGATTGGTATCTCTTTTATAAATATTTATTGCGTTATTTGCCATATCGTGACTCATTATCGTTTTTTTGGATTCTTCTATCTAGTATGCAACTGGATGATTCGGAGAAATTCTTGCTATGAATTTCCAGTAGGAGGAAGTGGTAATGGTGCTATGTTGTTTTACTCTCAAAGAATGAATACGCTTCTACTTGTTATGCAATCTATTTATTATATGATATTCTAGCACTGAATATTGTGTTTCAAATCAGGGTCATGTAATAATCGATAGCATACGGAATCTAGATGTATCACTTTAGTTATGAAAATGGTAGCATGAACATAGGAGTCTAGTAGCTTTAGATGAGAATCACTCTTGTTTAGTCAGTCAAATTCAGGAGGGTGCGGCATAATTGTTTGATTTTATTTGTAAAGTACAGACATCCGATTTTATCAATTTATAAATGACATAATTCTTCTATTGTTTGTTCTCTGTTAAGTTTTGACAAAATTTTGCAACTGTTTGTTGGCAATGTCACATCCAAGTAATTGTTTTTCTCTTGTATCGCTTGAAGATAATTTGATCATACAGTCGGTGTATAAATTTGTTGTTTTGCTTGTTTAACGACTGAACATCATGTACACTGTTGAAAGCACCCGCAAGATAATCTAATCCAACTTTTGCAATCACAATGACATTGTTTTAATATTATCACTTCTGCTGTTCTGTGTTAAGTTTCCTATAGACAGTAGTTTCCTACTGCTTGATGATAGGCCTAGGAAACTGGCGCAAACATGGACAAATTGCAACTTTAGTTGAGTGATTGGGATCGCATGGCTGAGCGCAGTCTATGAAAAATTGGCATTTTATCTATTCATTCATGCCGATGATAGAAAATGTGTTGCTGCTCTATAAAGCACGGTTGAATTTTGAGGATAGTTTCAATGTGAAGGCATTCAGTGTCGAATCGCAAAGACAGTGGAAGACATTGTCGAATTGTGTAGAGTTAGACGACCTTGTTTTTGATAACATCATTTTCAAATAGTCTTGATCTCTAATGATAAACTTAGCAGCTGTCAAAAGCATTTACACACAGATCTACATGTACAGCCAGGGTTGTCACACCTGTGCAAAAAAAGCGAGAATATCTTGTAAATTATGCACGAATGTTAAAAAACACAACCAAATGTCTATGTAATCATTGACACTGATGTAGAAGATTGCACACTGTTTGTATTTCTCATCGCGACTCCCTTTGCCAAGGCTTTGTTTTTGGTGGTACCCTTTCAAAATTAGTCTAAATCTTGAATTACACGGAACCATTGGTTATCTCAAAAGGTTCACTTATCCGAATTTTGTGCTAACTATTGCAGGTTAATACAGCTCTAATTTTCATGCACTGAGTTAACAGTAACATCAATTTCCTGTCATAGCATTTTCTAAGTTATCATATACATGTAGTTGGTGCGAATTTCTTACTCAGTGAAAATTGATCGACGCACAGTGGTTTTGATATTGTTAATATAAAAGTGAGCCTACACACATGTTAACGCAGAGTGATCGTTATTTGACGAAGTAACTGAATCTTCATTTCAACTTTTCAAGTGCGAAATGTGAATACTCAATTCCGCTGATTGCGACAAGTTCTTTTCATATTGCGAAGTCAACCAGTTTCAAAGGTTTGCATACACACGCAGACTATACTTATATTTCTTCAATCGATATTTTTTAATATATGTATAGTCATCCATATCCACCGTCGTTCATTATTTTCTCAAGCTTTGTAAGACGCTTCATTGTACATTACATAAATGCCTATTAAGCAATTTCGAACGCAATAAGTAAATGTTTTTCAATGTTTCACATTAAAGTCTGCCGACGTACGCTCAAACCAGCGCAAAATCACCGCTGCGGTAACGCATAAAGTTATTGATAAAAATGAATTTCAGTGACGTTGAGCTGCAATAGGTTTCATCTCTGCTTCAATATCAATCCTGTTAAAAAAGCAGCTTTCATGTTCCTGACGTGCAGCTGTACTAATGTCTGAGAATCAAGCTTGTGGGCCGGACGTTCCTATCAGCAGTCGCGAGCATTTTTAGCGTGGCTAGGAAAGGGGCTATTTTAATATGGCTATGAATTAACTTGTTTTTGTAAGACGGTGCTGCCTTATTGTTTCAGCATCTTGATTTCGTTGCATCTGTCCGTCGATTTGAATGGATGTAACTATTCACAACTTACACGATGTCACTCGTTTTTGTCGAGTTGCAAAAAGCCCTAGTGAAGTTGCAGAATATCAAGAAATCGAATATAAGTGAATGAATAGTAGAGGTTTGCCGATCAGGGTTTGCTAGTCGACCGATTTATGTAAATTAATCAGAAATTGACGTTTTCGACATGCCGAAAGTACCGATTTAGTTACATAAGTGATGATGGAGTTCACCAGATAACTAGTAAGGCATTTTGAATTTCCCATGCTAGCTTAGTGCTGCGTAGAATTGACTGATTTTGAATGTCGATATCTTTTGATTAGATTGTATGAGGCTACTTGAAGAACTACTCGCAAGAGAATATTGTGACAAATATGCTGCAAAAGATTTTTCTGATTTGATTGTTTAGTATCGTATTCCAATAAAAACCATAACGATAATCAGCATCATTAAAATAATGCAGATGCGGATTCATTTTCTAACCAAAGTTATTATGCTCCAAGGGCTTGAAGTGATGTGAATTCCTGCTATGGGACTCCGCTTAGTAAACGATAATTCCATCATCTCTTCGAAAACGAATGTTGGCTGATATTCCGCGCTGGGATTCGAACTCAGGTATGCCACTTGTACAAGTGAGTACTGTATCGCATGGCCACAAAAACACCGTCAACTGCCAATCGAATGATTGCATGTCTCTGCCAATCAGAGTCGAGGTATTTCACAATGGAATTTTTGAAAACACGACTGGATCGCCTTCTTTTTAAGATAACATTGACGTCCTCTCCAAAATGATGTGCCTTAAATATTGCATTAGTTTACAATGCAGTTTAATTTTTCATGTTTACAATCATGTCCATCATGACGAATATTAACAATATTAGACGTTGATGGCTACGATATAAGCTTTCATTGCAAACACGCATAATCTTCTCCCTAAGAATGATTCTATTAATGGATTTAAATTCTAACCCACAACACGAAGACTGTACAGAGCAAGTCATGAAAAACGGTTTCTGCGAGATATGATGATTTTCGAATATATTTCAATTGCGGGACAAGATATTGATAATGTGGGAATTTCCTTTGCGGACGCGAATCGAAAACTGCGGTTTGAAAAGCAAGCACTCCTTGCTCCCTTTCGACAAACCGAATTTGCGAATGTGAACACAACTCTGACTATTTTGATTTACAAATCAGTCAGCAAATCACTCATCATTGAGAATCAATTGGAGCGCACTCTTACTGCGCACAGGATCATACACGATCATATTCATTTCAAATGTGATTCTGATTTCGAAAACTGAAATGAATTCCGAGCTCATAAGTAGTGTTCGTTCTGTCCATTCTCGCTACAAAGATTCGAAGCTTGCAGATTCACACAATCGTCAGTCATAATCGAAGGCAGTTGAAGAAAGGAAAAGAGAAGCTGAATTGTTTACGGAGAATAAGACTTCGTGCACAGTTAGAGAACATGAACAACGAAATTTCCTTCGCTCAAGAAATGCGGTGTAGAATATTTTTCGAAGAAATTTGATATAAGATACCCGTACATAGATTTGATATAGATAGTTGGATATTGTTTTAGATAAACTCTTTCAAGAAGTTGATATCAAGATATACGTACGTGCTTGGTATAGATTGTTTGGTAATAGACCTTTACTTTTATAGTTGGATACAGACTTTAATGTAGATTGTTTGAATATTATAGATAATGTTATACATGCAGATTATTTGTCTATGGATTTCATAGTATAGTTTATTTCTAAAAAAAGTTGTGTGAGAATATAAAAAGGATTTGGATAACTCTGCATTTTGATGTTATTTGGTTATATATGTGCAACTTATCCTCAGGTGTTATCATGTATATATTCTTTAAAGTTTCTTTTTAGTGCGACGTTGAACTACATCCGCTAATAAAATAATATGTTGACTCTCATGACCAACGCATAGCTAATTGATGAGGTTTGTAAGTATATTCTCGTGGAAAATATACCAATACAAAGAAGGTAGACTAATAAATAAAAGCATCCATATTTGAATTGATCGTGAAATTCTCTTTATTTGATCTTGGACTGCAGAAACAATGGTCATAGAAAGGCCATAAAAAAGTTTTTAAGAGCTCGCTAGACACTCTAGTAGATCTAGTACTGGTATATAGTTGATGGATTTCGTCGGGAGGTTCATAATATGAGAAAAACAATAATTTGTCGTTAGTCTCTCCCCAATACTTTTTCCAATATGCAAGTGTTTTGAATAAATTGGCGCATAACATCTGCCTAGTACTGGTATTAGTTGTGGCAACTCATGAACACACTGGGCAGATCAAGGCATATTACACGATCGGTGCGTGAAATACTGCAGGTTAGTCTTAGAGTAAAGCACAATAAAATCATTGATTGTTGGTCGGGAGTATCACGTCAGTTCACTAAGAGAATTGCAGACTAGGCAAGTATTCGTCTAGAGTCGCACACTGAAGTGATCGAACCCCTGGTTTCGATAATATTCGCAAGCGGCAGTGAAATGGTTAAAGAAAGATTACTGGTTAAATTTAAGGAGATCTGCTGCCAGAAGATAAAAATGTACATGCCCCAGAACAGAACCCTGTGGCATACATGACATTACCGGCATTGAGCTACGGTACTCACTACATCATTAAGAAAAAAAATTAGTCTCTCCAAAGTTTTATTGGCCACAAGTAAAAGCAGGTAGTTAAAAAAATATGTGCTACCCCTGCGCGTTTCGAGCTTTGCTCTTCTACAGTGGGAAAATTTGCTAAAACCAACTGATCTGGGCTGTTTTAATCAGTTCGATTGTGAGATATTGAAAATAACGTCAACTCTCTTCTCCGATTGATTTTCGGAACAAACTGTAACGATCTTCGGTCAGTCCATTGTCCAATGCATCTTTGCACCTATCAAGAATTTCAAGGTCAAAATCAATCTATCGTTTTGATCTATATTTCAGACAATGTTCTGCCATAGCACTCGAATCAACATTGCCTTTATTTTTTTATTTTAAGCACGCTTATTGCCTTTAGCTTTAATGAAGCACGCTTATGATCATTAAAACGATGTTTAGAAAGTCGCGATGTTTGACCAATATAGATGTCTTTACAATGGTTGCATTTAAATTTATATATGAAACATTGATTTGTACACTTCATCTGATAAGGCAACCTATCACAAAAAAGACAACTTTCATGTTCTTCTACTTTGTATTTGTATTTCAGGTTATTGCATAAAGTCTTATTAGGGCAGCTAATGAGATCTATCTGCAACTCGTATTTTTTAATTAATTTGCGGAAATCACGGTCAGTTTATCCGAGTCAGTTTATCAGTTAATCCGAGTTATAAATGCATGCTGTTTTATGTATTTCTTTATTTCTTTTATTACTTTTCAGATTTGGAGAAGGATTTCCTCTTAAATGACAAAATAAAATCAGTAAAAAATTTGAAGATAATGGATAGTGAAACAGTGTTCGACGAAGTCATAAATGCACTATTCGACTTCCAACTTGATATTGCGAACTTAACGTACATAATGACAGACAATTGTGCAACTATGCAAGGCTCCAAAACTGGCGTGATTGCAAGATTAAGAGAGGTCTCTTGCAATCTGATTGATTTCCCTGGATGTAGTTGCCACAATATTCATTTGCTCTGTAATGAGGAAATTAAACGTGATTCAGAAGGCATTCTCAAGATGATTGTTAGATTCGCAGAGTTATTTTCTGACTATCTGAACACCTCTCATAAAGCTAGATTTCTCTTCAAAAAGTCTTCAAAGGTTCTTGGAACTAAATGCATATACTCATTTAGTCCCACTAGATTTCTCGATATTTTTCGTGTGATGGAAAATATTCTGGATCAGTTCCCAATTGTGTTAAAACTTATACAACTTTTCCAACATTCAAGAATTGAAAAATATTGTCAACCAAAACTGCGCTTTGATTCATATCGACCAGTTCGTGATTCATCACAAACCAATGCATGATTTGACTGCCGCATTTCAGTCCAAGGAATTAAGCATTCATGCCACATTAGAACTGGTTTTGAGTTTCTTGTCAAAAATAAGGTTTCGCTTAGGGGTTTCAGCAAATTTCCAGACTCACAGTTATCATCATAAATTGTTTGATGGAGAAGATGAACCAATAAATATTGATTCAAAAAACAAAGATATATTTTTTTCTGAGACGCACGACCATGTGATGTCTAAATTGCAAACTTTAAGTGACCAAGACATAGATCGTATTCAAAACTTGTGGAATTCTTATAATGAGGAGTTATATTCTCGGGTTTTGAAGCGGTTTCAGAGTTTTCTGCAGTCTAGTATAACTCGAGGCTGTCACGTATTCCACTTCAAACTCTCTGAGGTCACACCGTCGGGAAAGAAGAAGTTTGCTGAGCTGGCAAAAGCATTCAATGTTCATGCTATTACCGTGATTGATGAATTATGCGAACTTCAGGCTCATAATCCCGATTGTACTTTGATTGATCTTTTCCGCCGATCCAGGACAGCACCTGTTCACTCAAACTACCCAAAATTGATGGAACTCACAGAATCTTATTTGTTGGTTGTAACTCACAATATGGACGTTGAACGCGGTTTTTCTGTAATGAAAACCGCTGAAACAGTCCAACAAAACAAGATGAGACCAATTTTGTACGACTCCGTGCGATTTGTGAGAGATCGATTCGATTGGTCAGACTTTGAGTCCTACAATCCACCGAAGTCCTTATTGAATGATGTTCAATCTGCTGGTTCGAATTACAGGAAAGAGTCTGCGAAATTGGCCGCGGTGAACAAGGAGCGCCTTGTTCAAGGGTCCTCCTTGCGAGAAACCTTGAGCGTCTTCAAAAGACACACTTCAAAAGAGCTGAAAAGAGACATTGACCAAGTGGAAATGGAGATTTTGGATAGTGGATCTGGAACAAAAAAGGCGCAGGTTGCACTTGGAACAAACGAACGAGTCTTCACGAACAACTACGATTTCAAATGAAATCATAGACTCAATGTTTTCTTCGAACTGATATCCCTATCGTTATGTTTGGTATCGCTGTCCCAAGTGAACTTTCGAGCATGTGTTGATATTTTAACAAGTTTTCATGATCATATCGCACTTCAATGGCCTTTTGTTTTTATCTCATGTACTTTTAGGTTTCAATTAGGTGAAGTACGTGCTACATACACGCATTTATACCTATGTATAATGGTGCCATCCAAAATTAGATAAGTCACCCTCTATACACGAATCTCTAAGTAAATTTCGAAGTACTCATGCAAGATTGTACTCGAAAACGCCGTAAATTTCAAATATTCTTTCGGCAAAGGTATGGAATGAATTTTATCTTAGTTTCGAGAGGGCTGTCAATAAGCTTATGTTTTATTATATTATATTATATTATCTTTTAGTTTATCTTAACTGTAGCATTCATTTTCTTCATCGTCTGTTAAGATGTCGGTTCTGACTCTATAGAACCTGGGGGCTATATTAATTCAGATTGCTCTGACCCGGGTTCTATTGGAGGACTGGGTTCTAATTTATCAGTAAAAAATATGACCTCAACCCTGGCATTCAGTGATCTTACATTAAAATATCGGCCTGTTGTATGACCTCTTGCTGTCACTGTTCAGTATACCGTAGTTGAAATCTTTCTTACATGTACGAGTATGCGCTTGCTCATGGTATCTTGAATAGCCTATTCCTATAGCTTCTGAGTCGTAGCCGGGTTCTATTTAATCAGATTGCTCTAACCCGGGCTCTAATGGAGGCCAGGCTCTATTGGAGTATATACGGTATATTAATTTTCATTGTTACATTTCTTATTCTATCAATCTTTGTTCACATAGATTATTTTCTGGTTGACTGTTGTAGAAAGACGATTTGAGTCTTTCATATTCAGCAAAATTGTGATACCGTATAACTGGCGCTCAAATCGAGTTATTTACTTCTTGTGATGTCGTTTTCATGAAAATTCATAGGGTAGTTAGTCAATGTTATAGGCGCCTGATATATCCATAGATCTATTCATATTATTGCAATGAAATGATTTATGAGCTAATTATAGTACGTACATTGGTTCAACTTCATGCATATGGTAGGTACTAAACAATCTAACAGGTATGGAAATAAATATATTCTTACGGAATAAATTTAGTCACCGGTAGAAATTTGTATGTTGTTGGCTCACAACCCTTAAAATCATTACCATTTATCCACTTTTCTCGAGATTTTAGGTCACTATTTTGATCGTTTGGTGTTGGCAACCCTGTTCTGATGTATAGAAATGGTCCGATATCTTCGTTGAGGACAAATTAGATGTTCCCAAAATTTCAGCATGTGGAGATAGGGAAGCTTTCAGTCTTTAAATATTATATCGTCTTTCTTCAAATGCGATAATGCTGCATTTTGATTTTTAGTTAGAATTTGTTTTTCTTTCAAATTCTGAGCTTGTTGTTGAAATAGCTGATAGCAACGACGCTTTGTCGTTAAAATGCACTTATATATCGGCTTAAAAACAGAATTATAGCAACATGAAAAGTAGCAATAACAATATCACTACTTCAATTTCCCAGTTTAAAGTATGAATACTTTGAAGGCCCTTTTGCTATCATTTCAGTTTTATTTTGATAATTTTCCATAAGGTAATATGGATCACGATGATAACAAGTAGGGGAGGAGAGGTTAGTGGGCTTATCCTGAATGGCTGCATGAAACACGATAATCTAACATAAGCCTGTGCACTTGTGGTTCATTTTGTCAATGAATATGACCATTTACTTCCATTGTGGCTCTGTTGCATGTATTCCATGTTTGCTATTAGAGAGGCCCTACGCATAGGTTTAGGTCAGTGGTTCACAACCTTTTTTTTACCTTCGGACTTTTTTTATTAAAATGATGTGTTAAAAATCCATTTATACTTAGTTTAAAAACGAAAACTTCGTTGCACATGTATTATATTTTAAAATAATAAAATGCTGCACAGAATTCAAACTCAAAGCTTAATTTCAAGCAGGTATACTCAGTCATGTCAGTTGCACTCATCTTGACTAATGCTGTTGCAAATTCTTGCAAATATCATCATAGCGTGGCAATGTATAACTCAAGCTTGCTCGCATGTCAGATGCTACATTGAGGCGGTTCCTTTTCTACTACTTTATCGTGAGCAGGATGGAGAACCCAGCCTCACATAGATCTCCAACGCTGGCTTTGTAAGCAGAGGAAATTAGGTGAGATGCTTGGCTCAGAGCTCCTCAATTGCAGCTGCAGTTACCCAGTAGAATTTCATTGCACTGCTTTCATGCAATTCAAGTAGTAGGCGCCACATTACTTGGGACACCTGAATTTTTGCAAAAATTGTCATATGATATACTCGGACACCAATCGATTACAAAGAGGCTATTTCTACCTTATTGATGTGGACATTAGCTAGATTTATGCTTAGTCCAATGAGCGTTTTCAAAGGTCATGTTCATCAATTCAACATAACATTGTATTTCCTAAACGACAAATTACTTGGGACAATATGAGAACTATTTGATTTTCCAATGTACACCCGTATTTAATGCTGAAATCTAACATTAATGGTTTCAAAATGCACAGAAAACAAATCAGGCTCACTGTTCAGACATTTAGCCAAATCAAAACTTCGTATGTCCACCCTTAGCGTCGATCACCGCTTGCATTCTCTTGGGCATGCTGTCGATGAGTTTTGAAAGAGTATTAGGCAGTGTTGCATCGCGGTGCCAATGTATTATGATAGAGGAGATTAATTCTTGCTTCGTGGTTGTTGTTTTTGATGAAATCCGCCGCTTGATGATACCCAAGACATTCTCTATAGGGTTCAAATCCGGAGAGTTTCAGGCCAATCCAATGTCACAATGTTGTTGCTTCGAAGAAACTCAGTTATTATCTTTGCTTTGTGGGATGGTGCCTCATCATGCATAAAGATGACATTTCCGTTGGGAAACCATGCACGGAGTTGAGGAAGTGCACGTAATTCCAGAACCTTTTGGTACTGACAAGCGTTCATATTGCCTTCGACGATATGAAGCTTTCCTGGCCCTTTCGCACTGATAACTCCCCAGACCATCACTTTCGTCGGATGTTTCACTGTCTGTCTGATGGGCACTGGAGTTCCTCGTATATGCCGCACTCTGCTTCGTTGCGCTCCTTTACATTCGAAGAGACTTTCGTCGCTGAAGCAGACCTGCCTCCATTGTTCCACTGTCCACTCAACATGCTTCTTTGCGAAGGACAGTCGTTTGCGCATCATTGAAGGGGTAAGCTTTGGCACACGTCTAGGAACCACCGAGCGACAAAATGTCTTGAGTCGTCTTTGCACAGTTCTCAAGGAGACCTTAACACCGTCATTCTCCCATTCTCCATGGAGTTGATGAGCGTCATCAAGAGGATTTCGTCGTAAATTTCGAAGGAGAAGGCGGTCCTGTTTCTCAGTTGTCGATGATTTGCGTCCGCATTTAGCATGTCATCGAGATTTAATTGTCGAAGACGTTTTCAACCGTGCCACAGATGATTTGCTCACTCCAGTTGCTCACTCGCTATTTCTCGAATAGACATTGTTTTCAGGTTCAGCAACGTTATAACTTCGGTTCTCTTTTCTGTGGAGAGGTCTTGACCTGGCATTGTGCTTCACAGTGCACTGAATGATGAAATGTGGTTTGAACAAGTCTAGATGTGAAAATCTATGAAT
Organism: Prostheceraeus crozeri; assembly: GCA_907163375.1. NCBI lineage: Eukaryota > Metazoa > Platyhelminthes > Polycladida > Euryleptidae > Prostheceraeus > Prostheceraeus crozeri. The sequence continues at coordinate 657,479 of CAJQUW010003247.1, forward strand.
TAAAATTCATATTCAAACTCAAATTTGATAAATTTCTATGACCGTGTCTTTTTACAACTTGCAGTAATCAGATATCATGTCTGACGCCCCAGAAGGAACGCAATAGATATCTGTTCCAAGTAATTTGTCGCGTGCTCATTTCACACTTTGCTTCGTCACAAAGTTGTGAAACATGATATCTTGGCGCCTATGTGCTGGTAATACATTCAACACTCATGAGAACAAATGTGCCTGAAATTGCTTCCACTTCATGTGCATCCAAGGAATTATGACCGAAATACTTAAAAAGTGAAGGTGTCCCTAGTAATATGGCGCCTACTGTAGATGTTCTTTCTCAGAACCGCATCGGGCATCTTGCAAATATCGAATCGAAACAGATCTCTGATCCTCTCGTCATTAGAGTTCAACTCGGTACCGACAAAATTTGCAATCAAATCAGTCTTGCAGCTCTTTCAAATGCTTGATGATAATTTGCTGAAAAGTGGTGGAATCATGCTTCCAGCAGCACTTTCCACTTACTCACCAAGCCGTTGAAAACCAAGAAGATTTCCTTTCTTACGTCTTTTGACGGGCTGATGAAATGTTACGATCTTTATTTTGCCAGGATGTCTCGAGACCAAACCTGATTGTCTGTAATCTTTGTTCGGACCCCAACAATCTCGTTTCGGATCGCCCCCAGGGGTCAATATTACGCTTTATCGCTAAAACTGTGGCTACAGTCTTGTCAGTTTGGAGATTATTGTGACTCCTAGAAGCACCCCATCGATGTGACTTGGCTCGATAAATACCATGTGAGTGCCTAAATATGCTCTTCAGTAACTACCTTATAACAATTCAAGAAAGAGATGGAAACCGGCAGTCAGCCTGAACCAGAACAGGTAATAAAGGACCGACTATGCTCTTCGAAAATGAGCTTGTAGCGCTGTCAATAATAAACGTACAACTGGGTCAAAATGTCCACTGTAGCTTTTAAAAATGTGTGCAATGAAATGTAATATAACTTTATTAGATGCACTAGGGTTGCCACTTGATCTGTATTTTTCACTGAAGTCTATATTTTTGAATAACATTTTCAATTAGTAAGAAAATGTAGACGCCCAAAGCTGTCACCGTTCTCTGCGATGAGCGTTGACAGTTAATTTCACAGCAGAGTTCAACTCGTGAGAAATGAGTGAGAAATAGGACTTAAAAGAAATTGAGTGTTTGATCCTCCTTGCCGTCATCAGAGCTGATCGAATTTTAGCTATCCAATGAAAAAGATTCAAGTATTTTCAAATATGCTTTAAGATTTTAAACAAAAATAACTTAGAACTACGATTAAATCATTCTGCACATTCAATCTTAAATAACGCCTACTACATGCGTGTATCCTAAAATGTAAGAAACGTGTTGGGAATTAAAATGTTCTTAGAGGTATTTAGGCCCATAGATCTATGAGAGTATGCATGTACATGTATAAAACCATACAATTAGTGCGAAAAGATGCTCTGGCTCATTGTGAATAATGGAACAAAGGGGAATTCAAGTTCTTATCATTATGAAAAAATAAGTTGTTATTGTTGTCATATTATTACAATGAATCAATTCCGACTTCTGCACAGCGCTATTTTCAGTGAAGTAAATAAGTAATTAAAGCAGCCTATTCATATCTCGGGAGACAGATTTATGAAGACAGCAGAAATTAACTGGAGTTGATTTTACATACTAATATAAGCTTGCGTGGTGCGACCCCCTTTACTTACACCCTTCCTTCGCATAATTATGTAGTCCAGGAATTCATCAAATCCGGCATTTGCGCGAGATTTACCATCTGCATGTAACTTGATGACTGGCCTGAAATTTTTGACCAGTTTTCAAACCTGAGACAAGAAATGCCTTTTATGGCATTGTAGCACTTAGTGTTATAGGTTCTCGTAAATCAACATTGTGCCTTGGTAAAGTAGATTCATTTCGCTTCAGCTAGATGGCAACCTCCGATCCGTCAGAAAGCTTTGAAGAAGAGAGCAGTGAGACGAAAAAGATGCCTGAGACGAAGCATGAACGTATTCGCCTCTGTATTGAAAATCTTGTGGTGTATGAAGGAGAAAAGGAAGTGGAAACGAGACGCAAAAACGGAGCGGAGTGAGTGATCTTGGAAATACATGAAATTCTTGTTCATGTGCATTCGCTTCCAACAGATTTCTCCTTTGGGCGCATAAGCATGCCGCTGTATCCGTGCAATCATCAGATATTCCTGAGGGAATTCTCCCAAGTCCTTATTCTGGTCGAATTCATGATTTACGGGCTTATTCCAAAGCCAGAGGTCCTGATGACGTTATATATGACACTCATGCTGATTTGCGGGAGAATTTAGCGCGTGGGAATCTTATCCTTGAGCTTGAAGGTGGTTCTGAGGATGGACGATACATCGTTTTACGTGCCCTTCGTAAATTTACTGGAGGAGAAATTTGGGATGACGACGACAGGTATGTTTCTGCTACTTGACTCATAAACGTTTCAATAATAGACATTTTGGCAGATGTGATGCGAGTGGTGGAAATGTGGAGCAAAAAGATGCATGGCTACAATATTTTACATCCTCTGTTTCTGATGCCAAACGTCTCGTGTCTACAAGAAAAATGAATGGAGAAGCTGCTCACTTATCAGCATTGAAGCTCGATAATGAATGGCTGTTGGTTGTCGGATCCAAAAATACCCACATTGTTGTCCACAAATCAGGTAAGATAAAATCGGAAATGTATGAATTTTTAGGCGTCTTGTTGACCTGATGTTGATCGATGCTTGTCGCGTACTTCCCAGCGCTTTGCGTTGACGTACGTCAATTTGAGAAACTGACGCTGACGGCGTCAATTTGCCTCTGAAAAACAGCGTCATTGACGTCAAGTCCGGCAGCCAGAACGAGTTTCTACAGACGACAAGGCCGAAAATGAGGCTTTTCACAGAATGATGTACACCATATGGTTACTACTAATCTGCACGTCTGCCAAGTTCTAGTGAATTCCTCTTATTGTCAAACAGGTTCAAAGAAAAAAAACATATGTAAATCCAATGGGACCCAGAATGTTTTTTTGCTTAAAATGAAATTTGCTTTGCTTTCTCTGGTTAAACGAAAAGTACTAAGCCCAGAGTCATAATTTTTGATATGGAATGTCTTCCGGTCATTTCCTATTATGTGCATGCACCCCTGTCTATAAAGGTAGACACATTTAGATTTGGCGAGCCTCTTCATGTCGGCAAACACAAGCATTTTGAGTAACTTTATCTACATTCAACCACATTCTCATATAGATTGTCGACCAGAAGCATGATAACAGCACAAGCACATAGGAAATGACCGGAAGACATTTCATATCAAAAATTATGACTCTGGGCTTAGTACTTTTCGTTTAATCAGAGAAAACAAAGCAAATTTCATTTTAAGCAAAAAAATATTCTGGATCCCATTGGATTTACATGTGTTTTTCTTTGATTGTCTGACAAGAAGAACTCGGCAGACGCGCAGATTCGTAGTGGGCATATGGTGTGCATCATTCTGTGAAAATCTCACTTTCAGCCTCGTTCCCTGCAGAAACTCGTTCTGGCTGCCGGACTAGTCGTCAATTGCAGGATTGGTTGATGGCGTCAGTAATTTGGCAATTGACGCTGACACCGTCAATTTTTTTCATTGACGCGTGCAACACTGCTTCTTACCCCTCTTAATAGCTAAAAAAACTGATTGAGGGCAACAGAGTATGACAAATATATTGCTCCTTTCTTAGTTCTGCGACGCGAAATGGATTAACATTCGTGAGTGCGTTTGTTGACGCTCTCTGTTGCGAAGGAGGCGCCGAACGCACTGCTCCAGTGTTCGTTTGAGAATCATGTCAACCTGGCGCAAATGGAAGGACATCGCACGCATTCTTAGAAACTCAGGTGCTGAGGCAACGTCTACAATTCTTGCTTTAGGCCTGCACTTCTGTGCGGTCCTGAATCTTGGAACATCACTCAACATCTGGTTCAACAATTGTATTCATGTGACAGAAGGAATGCTTCGCTACATGAGTGGCGTCTCACTGACTGATCAGATCGACAGCGCTGCCGTGCCGAGCAGGTGCGGACTTGCAGGAAGTGATCAGAGAGCGAAGGCTACGGTGTGGTGCGGTCATGTGAAGTGTAGATATTAGGAGGAACCAATCAGACAAGTGCTAGACCAAGGAAGCCCATTCTCATGGAAAGCCCAAGAAAACATGGCTTCAAGTCGTCAGGCGTTAGAGCAAAAACGTTAAGTAAAAGAGTTAGAGTTAAGTAAAAAACACAGTTGGTAAATAGAGTACATTATAGGCATGATTCTTTGAATAGAATGATCCAGGATCCTGAACAGAATTATGGTAAATAGTCTTAGAGCTATAAATGTAACCTAGCGAAAGGGAACCTCGCCACTATGGATTACTTGGTAAAGGTGTCATTGTTTAGGAAGCAATTTCCAGCCTCTTTGACCAAACCTATCTTGTCCGGGGAAGGGTGCTCTACTTGAAAAACTCAACGCTATAATAGCTACAACTCTAATTTTGTATGACTTAATTTACTTAGCATTTCTGCTAATCACTCCTGCTAATCACTCAAAAATTTGTCAGATGTGACGATTATTTTAACCATAGAGTAAGCAAACGGAGGATTTGTAAAATACTATTCCTTCTTCTGTATTGCTATCATGATCAGTCAATTCCGTGTAAATTTCTCTAAAACTGTAAAAAAGTTGCATATCTCACATGTGGTTCTGGGTCACAACTCGAGTTCATTTAATAAAATCAAAACTGCGTGCACGCTTGGGATTTAATTAATACTGAGTTGATATTCTACCTTTTACGCTTACTCTATGTTTCAAATAAAGACCACATTTGACAAAGCAGTAGACTTGCCAATAGTAATTTTCTATTCATATTGCGCATGATGATTGCAGTGTTATTTTTTCAGGTTCAGTTATTTGCCGTTTGCATTTTGTTGCATGTACTTTATTTATGTTATATGTATGCTGTAAAATTTAAAGTCTCCATATTTCCAGTATTAAGACTTGCTTCAATGATGACGCTATTGTTATTGATACTGATGCATCGACACTTGTCTTAGACAGTATGTTTTATGGAAAGTAATAGTATTAATTTTGTAAATGTTTTATGAAGTCTTGGCGCATGTGTCAAGTTAGCGTAGGAAACCTGTGGATTCCTCGTAACAGAAGAATTGTTCCATTCAAAATGCATAATCATGAGAGACTGAGTACAGTCCTGGTCATTCTGTTTAAACTAAAGTTTCACGTACGTAACCTCTAAGTGTGAAGTCAAACTATTAATTGATGACTGTTTCTCGGGAGCTTATCTATCCCTTAATATTCAACGCTGTCGATTATATCGTCATTTATTAAACCGTATAGATAAACTCTGTTATGTATCCTCGATTCTAATTTGTATGTGTTGACAGATGACATTGCAAGTTACAAAGACGGCCGCTTCCGCGTTGCCCGCATATTCGCCCACCATATCCTCAATTATCTTGGAAGTTTGAAAGAACAACAACGGGAAGGACTGCTGAAATTTCTATGGCGACATTCGCTCACTGCTGTTTTCGAAATTCTCATGCCCGATCACCAGCACGTGGAGAACTTGTCTTCGATCGAGTGAGTTGCAGGGTCGTTAGGGGTGAACGTGGCACCCTTATCACGCCGCTACTGACGTCCGACGTGTCACATTGTGATCGCGTACAATGACTTAACAGTGACGTTACAGCTCAGAACCGTGGTTAGGTAATGCGCCAGACAGAGATTCGAGTATATCGCTCTCATGACGCTAGTTCAACTTTCCACTATGACCACTAATGCAAATTGAAAATGATTCGGTAGATTATTACGTAATTTACTATTACTGGCTTTATTGAGCTTCAAACAAAATTCAGAGGTGGTGAGTACATACAAGAAAAGAGTGACAGAAAATATATAATTAAACACAAGTGAACATTATGAACGATGATTTGAATCGCTGGGTTTGAGTCTTGATTTTTCCATGAGGAGTACCGTAGCGAAGTGAGCCTCTCAAGGATGTTTGGTCGCAAATTGTATGTAACGGATAAAATGACTTTTTATTATATTATGTGATTGTAGTGACTTTTTGACTAGACGATGGACCATCAAATCAAAATAGTCACTGAAGTCAACCTTGCCATCTGTGTCAAATGCCTTAAATATAGTAGTTTTCCAGTTTATGGTCAGGAACAGGAGGGTGTTTCTCAAAGACATAGTTGCAGAACAACGTTAGGTTTCATTCCTTTTGTTTTTATTGACCAAAATGAAATAATTTAGGTCAAATCATGGCCGTTTTCTGGCGATTTTTAAATTATCTTATTTTGGTCAATAAAAGCAAAAGGAGTGAACCCCAACATTGTTCTGCAACTATGTCCTTGAGCCTTAAATATACATCGCTCACACTGTATTTTGTTGAAATCAACTTTTTGAAACATTGTACCATGCTGGAAGACCGTAACTAACCGCTGGTCTAATATGTGTACGATAAATAAGCCGCAGTATTTGCTTCGGGGCATTGATTTGTTTCAGATAATGAATCATAAGTATTCTTTTTTCTCATTTTGCTTCGTCGATTTGATAGTGCCATGCCATCTGATTATCAAAATTATTACCCAGTGATATGTAAATAGCATAATAACATGGCATTCATGTGATGCGACGCGAGTGAGCTATTTTGTTGGTAGAGGCATGTTCTTGAAAGGAATTTGAAACAACTAGAAAGTATATAGCAAATTATTAGCAAAACTTAGAAGTTCTTGATCTTGGCATCGCAGGATTGCATTGTGACAGTTTCACACAATTTGTTTATTCTAGTCATCTTCAGTTAGGAACTGCGAAAATGAAGTTTTCAGTGAAAATTGGTCGGTCGTTATTATCGAATGCATTGCCTTCCGTCATGATAAGCCTATACCGGCGAGATCTCTCTGTTCTTGTTTCATTATCATACTCATACGTTTTTTTTACAGAATTTTCACCCCTATGAGCCATGAACGAAGCTAGGGGCTACTCAATGAAAAAGTAACGAATTGTTTTATTTTAAATAAATATAAGAAAAAAACATCTTCTAATCTGATTTAGCTGTCCCCATCAGAAAACTGTTCGTACGCCTCTTGAAAGTATCAAGATTGTATTGGCCAGGGAAAGTGGTGTGCGGAAGCTGATTCCAAAGCTGTGCCGTGCGAACAAAAAAAGCTTTTCGAGCGACTCACAGTACGTGCGCGTTCTAAGCTCACATGATAGCATGTGAGCACATTAGCTCTGCGTGTGCTTCTGGAGAAGATTTTAGGTTTGGGTACGCACTCATTTACTGCAGAGCTGCCTCTACCGAAATAGTACCAGTAGAAGAGACTGAGTGAAGCAGCATCCTGTCTGACGGAGAGCGGTTGCAACTTGTTAGCAAGTTTTTCACCCATAAGATTCTTGACACGTTTCTCAACCCGTTCAAGGAGGTTAAGATGCGTTTGTGGGCGCCTGCCCACAGATGACAACAATACTCCATCAGATGACAAATAGTGGACTTGTAAAGATAGCAAACAGTCTGCAGTGGAAGATAGCTGCTGGCACGATAGAGACTACCAATGCGTTGAGCTGCCTGCTTGATAATAGATTATATGTATGGTTTCCGTGACAAGTCTTTCATAACCGCGATATATTGATAGAATTACCTCCAGTCTTTTGATTTTTGTACATGTTAATGAGTCAGTGAGTTTTGCTATTTTCATAAGTAATGAGTAAATTGACATATTGCAAGGATTATGATGCTCACTTCATAGAAAATCCTTGAGAAAGGAAAATCAAAATAAGCTAGAATACAGTATTGCTAAAAATTTGTTATTTTTTAGTGGTCGCACAATTCAATGAAGTAATTCTGATATTTCTGTTGCTGCAGATCATATGAACTGAAATTTATCGCTTGGACACATAACGAAGGTGGATCGTCATTTACTGCATTACCGGTGGACGTTGGACTGCAGGTGAGCTTAGGTCAAATTTCGGCATTGTACAACAAGTTTACTGTCCCGTATTTAGGGTGGTGAAATCAATGAGGAAAAAACCACAATTTAACAAAATTTGCGTTTTGGTCGTAACATGGAACTTGTGAGGGATGGGTTCTAGCAAGCAGTTGTAGTCAGAACTTGTCCATGTCGCATCTACATAATTATTTATAGAAAGCAAAGCGTCTTATTAGATATATTTGAATTGATAGTTTTCCATTGCAGAGTGATTGATGTCAGCGATTCAAAAGGCTTATATCAAACGTTGAATACTGAGATTGAGCTGCTGACTAAATGATAAGTGCCTATCAACTTCAGAAATTGAATGTCAAATTCAATTTGAGACTATTTCCATGATTCTTCGATGCAAGGATATTCTCAAATAAAGAATTCTTGAAGACTGAATAAGCAAGAAGCTCATGTAAAGAACAGGGCTTAGATTCTTCCGGCTCGCCTTCTCCCCTCCTTTGCCTAAGTAGTAATGAAAAGGTGCTGGGTAGAACAAAAAAATCGTTTGGTTAAAATCTATTAAACTGTCTCTGCATAGCATTGGTTTCACTGGGTGTCCCATAGCTTTCACGGCGCCCTTTGGCCTCTACTGGTGCCACCTTTGCTTTCAACGACGTCCCCTTGATGTAAAATGCAAGTGGCGCCCCCTTGCTTTCACTTGGCTCTCTTTTACCTTCCATGACCCCTTAGCTTTGACGGCGCCCCTTGGCCTCTACTGGGGCCCTTTCGCTTTCTCCTAGGCGCTGCTTCACAATGACGAATAGTCTGTCATAGTCTAGCTCGATTTATCTCTTAATGTAGCGTCCGACTTGCAATTTGTCCAAAAGTTGTCTTGAGTTTAGTAGTAACTACTTGTAAATCTGTTTCTCAAAGGAATTAGTAGTCACTAATAACAATGATAAATAATAAGTAACAGTGATGAAAAAAAGGTGTATTCGGTGCAACATTATCTCTGATTGAAAACTTAAGTGAATATTAGCTATATAAGCATTCAGTGCAATAGACTGCTTGATTAATTGTTGCGGTAAATGATGCTGCAATTTTCATTATATTTTGTAGTTTGAGCTATTTATTGTCTTGAGTGCCGTAAATAGTCATGACAGTTTGTCATCTCAGCTGCACAAAATATTTCAAATGCTCCAACGCTCAATATATTGATTGTAATGCCGCCCCTCAGTTAATTGCACAATATTTCTTTGTATTGCCGTTCCTTTACTTCACCATGATCAGTGGTCAAAAATTCTGAGTTTTGGGTCTATTGATTCCGAACACTGCGTGAAGAAGAATCAAATCAAAAGATTTTTAGAAATCATGCAAATGTTGTTATTTTGTGTATGGAACTTAAATCAGTAACCGTGCTCTATGCATGTCTTATTGATGGAAATGATATGTTTATGTTTAATTCATGTACTTTCATAGTATATTCTTTTCATATTCAGATTTTGATTCCTTTATATAGGTAAGTATCACCGATGACAAGTTTGACAGAGGTGTCATTATTTCTTATGTTTTACCAAGTCAAGTCATTTGAATTACGCAACAAGCGTAAAAATTTGGATGACGTTTTATATCTGCACTAGGTGACATGCCACGCTCAATCACGCGTAATTCACGCGTGAACCACGCGTAATTACACATGATCCCAAACATCCGTGGCTATGCAGGATATTGCTGCAATATCAGTTATATAAGTTAGTATAGTTGGCAGTCCTGTTATATAGACTTTGCGTCTCATGTGTCTGCATGTATCAGAGGCTAAACAATGTGATAGGACCTCAATTTCATGCTCAGGGAAGACAGAACATGCTCAGCGGTTCATTCGTGGTTCAAGCGGCAACGCAGACAACCGTAGACGACACGCAAACTATAAACGCTCACCCGCGCGTATTCAAAAACATTGCCCATGTTTTAACAGCATCAGATCAAGTGATTTCTGACTCTTAGTGCAGCGCGTATGTACGCGGGTAGAAGAATAGAATGTCCTTAACCACGGATGTTTGGGGGTGTTCCGTAATTACGCGTGAATCACGCGTGGCATGTCACCTAGTGTGAACACGAATATACTTCTACTATCAATAGCCTGAGTTGAGTGTTTATGTTGAAGTTAAATTTCTATCATTTTTTGAAATAGGTTGTCAGTCATTTTGCGCTGCAGTATAAATACTGTTTTTACAGAATATTTAGACTTTTAATATTGATATTCAATTCATGCCACAATAACAACCTACTAACATAGTAAATGAAGTCCGTCTTGCGTGTCCTACTGGAATAAGGCCCAAATTATATTCAGTATTCAACGTATAGTTAAATATATGCAAGAGGAATCATCCTTGAAATTCAGTGGTGGAAGTATTAAGCGTAGACTTAGTTTAAAATGTTTTATGCGTGCTACTAATACAAGTATGTATAGATTTCTAATGCTATATTTTGTAGACAAAAGAATCTTTCTCGATATGGTCCTTTATTAATAGTCCATGTATATCGGTTTGATGATCACTTTTTACACCGAATATCTTTCTTATCGGTTATAGGTATAGTTTTGATGAAACGATAATCAAATGTTTTTGAAATCATGAAAAAGTCGCAGTGCTCCCGAATATATTACCGTAGTATTTTGGTCATATATATGTAAATATGTTAAATGGAGAATTCATCGAGAATACTTAGAACAGTGTCGCGCAGTGTTAACTTATGCGATGAAATTATCCTAAATACACTAATCCACTATGTATTCTATGATAATTATATACAATTTAGAAACATGTTCTAAGATAATAACGATCAGATTGATGTAATTTATTGACGAACTGCTCAAGTATTTAGCGGCTATGTTTGGCCCGCAATCACAATCAGTAAGTGCATTACAATAGAAAGAGGGAAATAGAATTATGCGCAAAATTTGATAAAGGATTGCTAAAATCGCTTCGTCTTGGTTCCTTGTTGACTTAGTATTTGCTAATTGAATTCAAAGAAATACTTTTATTGCAATTGTATTCGACAAAGTGTCCCCATTTAGAAGTCTTTATGTTTCAGGTAGCTAAGAAATTCGGTTTGGATCCAACAGAACACGAAATTATTAATCCAAGAAAACTGAACGAACACATGACAAAAGTAAGTCAGTGAACTATCGTTTTTAAGTATTAACGGTGTCAGGAATAATGTCAATGTATTGTTGATATCATGCCTATGATATTGCGCAGGATAGCTGTTTTAAGGACCTCCTCTTTCCTACAAGAAATAGTCCTGATATTTCTCAGTGTAGAGGAGTTATTTGAGTAAGCAAAACTTTTGGCTTCGTAAGTACTGGATAGGCTCATGTGCATGATCTGGGATCCTGTCATGGGTGACGATTCGGTGACGTGTACCGTCGAGTCTGTTTTGACACCTGTTGACCCTCGATACATTTGTCCTCCAATTATCGCGGTCGTACGTACGACAAAGTAGTCGAAGGGCAATTTCCAACGATCCTCACACCGCCATCGGGTTCTCAGTCGACCTCGTCGCTTTTGCCCCATTACTTGACCTGGTAGGATGAAACCCTGAATTGAACCGCTAGAACGACGAAACTTGTTCAACGCATTTCAATCTGACACGACGAATATTTTACTAGTCAATTATCAAAGTAATTGATTTCTTTATCAAATTTATCAATTGGCGTCGCTTTTTATTTGATTAAGTAGTATGGAGCATTTCATCTCAATTTTATGTAAGAATTAATCTTGTTGTCGTCTTACACTGAACGATGGGAGCAGCGTCTGCGTGAAGCGCCTCAATCTCGGATGCGATATTAAGTGATTGCAGAATGCAGTCCGCCCTCCACGTGCCTGCGTTAAAGCATTGCCTTCCTGGCTAATTCACGCTCTTAACAGATGGTCCGGTGGCATTGTGGTTAGAGGGTATGCTTGCACGTCCTCTAGCTCCAACGTCGCTGGTTCAAACCTGCCCACGACTGATGAGGCCCAACAGGCCGAAACATGTCTCGTGGTGGTTACATCAGTTGAGATTTGGTAACTTTGGAAATTTTGATTCGCATGAATTTTGAACATTTGATGGTCTGGACATAGACTGTGGCAAATAAATATGGAACATGTCGTTATCTGAATTGTTTAGGCAATGCTCACCTTACACCGCTTTTGTCCCTCCCGGTAGTGGGTTTTTGCCGGATTCAACTTTCGATTTTCTCTCACCAAAGTGTTCTCTCTATTCTCTGTATTTTCTCTTGTTAGGCCTTGATGGTATCCTCCCAGCGGTGTTTGGGCTGACTTCTCTTTCGTACTCCATGATCTTACATCAAATACTCTTCTGATGTTTCCTCTTCTCATCACTAATCTAGAATCACTAAGGAAGGAACTTCTCCTTGCTGAAAAATCCTAATGAAGCCATGCGTTTGCGGAAGATGTTGCTGTCGTTTACATTCTCTTTAACAATGGTAGTTGATGTTCTTTGCACCCACCATCCCTTCTGACGCCAGCAACTGATAGCAGGCGATTTCTGATATCCGTTATACGTGGTTTGCATTTCGGTGCCAGGCCACCAATTTCGTCATTGGTCATTGCAGTCATGGTCGAAATAAGCAAATTTGCCTATCACGATAATCAAATCCGAGATCCTAAAAGATTGATATCACCTTGACGCGCATGTTTTAGGGCGCTAATTGTCTTCAGCAGTTGCTGCAGCAGATTCCTAACCACTAATGCTGTAATGAGACTGACGGAAAGTAGTAGTCTGTGTTGGTGATGTGTTTGTTTTGTGTCTTGTTGAGCCTTGTCATTCGGTCATTCGTGTTGTGTTTTTACAATTAGAGTCACATATTCTTTTTGATTTTTTTGCTCGAGATATTTATGTAAGTTTGAGGATATGATATATTGTACATTTATATTGTAACATAATATATGGAGCTAGGTATAAGATAGTAAACAGCAGACAGTTTTCTTTCATTGTACTTGCACCGATAAATCCGCTATGAACGCTGTGTAGTTGACCAATACATGGCCGAGCCACGAGCATCAATAGCTTCCTATGTAGATACTCCGTAGTGGTAGACCAAGCGCGCTAACCAGTGTATCCGAAGCTAAGCAGACTGACTGTGCGAACCAAAGCCATTCGTGCCTCCCCACCTACCGTCACCACAAGTGAACGTGAAAAATGTGATATTAAAATCGTTGAATTTCGTGTTACTGCTGTGTTAGACGTAGGTGGATTGAACCTCCTTTTCGTGTCGTATCGTGTTAAAGGAGTTCAGCTGCGTTCGTGTTGAGAGTAAATTTCCGACGACTGCCAACAGAAAGTGCCTACGACAGCAGCATCCCGAATAAAAGACTGCTGTATGATTTGTACGGGAAAGGTGTCAGCCCATCTGACCATTTGCGTCACCTCTGTCAAGACTTGGTAGTTCTAACACTGACGGCGTTCCAGAGGAATGAACAGTTCTTCAGATCAAGTCATTGATAACTGCATGATGTTCGACCAACAATGCACCTACTCTATGCAATGTTCTTGCAGGACAGAGACTGGTGAACCAATTAATCGCTATTTTCTCCACACCGACGACATTGAGGCTTACACACTTTCCACCAATACGAAAAGCAACACACATTTTGGAGAAGGCCATTTTATCCAGACGTGTTCCTATGGATGGAACAGATGTAGCATTCAACCAGCAGCTCCTTAGATGTCTAATTATCGTCCCTGACTGGCATTGAGACGATCCTCCCAATTTGCGAGCCTTTTTTGCGACTCTTCAAGGCTGACTCCGAACCTGATCATGTCGTTACGTATTGTATCCTTGTAGAGGATTATCGGAGCTCCGCATTGACATTGAGAGCAATCTTCGTGGGGTGCATCGGATGACATCTTGAAAGATGACGAAGCCATTTGAGGTTTTACGTAGCCAAAAAGGTTGCCATTGGTGAAACTCTGATGTGTAGATGGAATGACATGTTTGATGCACATGTAGTCCGTGCAAGTTTCATTTTATGTGTTACGCTGCAGTATTGAAGTTAATGAGACGATGGTTTTGAGTTTTGGCACCGAAAGCACATGCGATCCTAAAATGTGAGCTTTGAAATACTGATTCAGATTCATCTTTCAACAGTTGAAAGTTATGCCGGGGCATACCTTAGCTGTCCAATGATTTCTCTGATGATTGATTCAGGATTGATCGCCTTCGAGTTGAATTTCGGGTAGAAATAATCACTTAGATAACCACTTGCAAAATTGCTGATAAAGCGATCTCTGTTTGTTGGTGCGTCTAACCCCCAAGCCAAATTCAACTGACTGGCAAATCTGCTCCTATTGACGCTCATTTAGACGAACGTTGCAGATTACAATTACAATGTTGCGATCTCGACGGAGTTTAGGCTTTTTCTTTATAAAAATGCAGTTATGAAGCTTGCTTTCATTGATTCCCTCAGTAAAATTACTTATCAGTTACTTTTACATATTTCTACAATCAAACTTAGATTTTGCATAGCTTGTTGAGCTTAACGAAGACCAAAATAGTCCACATCTATCATTTGACCTTGCTTGTACAAGGGAAGTAATGGCAGTTGCAGCGCAGTTTATCGATTTCGCTCGATTAATGGTGCGTCGGAATCAATCGCACAATTCCTGAATGACCAGGAATCGCGCGATTTTTTGTAAAGTGATTTCTCAATGAAATTTACTTGATGAAAAGAAGCTAATATATTTTATTTTTCTATTCACTCTTTCAACGTTTGAATCATTTCACTGCATCTGAGACCATACATGGCTAGGGTAAGACATCGTTGTCGTGTGACGCGACTTTTCATTCCCACAACACAGCAATGCTGCATGGGCTACTGTGGGAATTCCCACACATCGCAGGAATACATGTACATTATTCTGCACAATAGCATGTTCGTATACTTACACGATTTATACGAATCTTGAATGTCTTCAAGTATCATATCGCCCGATTAAATGTATTTAAATTTATAGATCTGAATATTAATGTGTGATTTACACTTGATCTGTACACTACAGTATGAACTTAATACAGTACCAATTACGCTTTCATTGAGTCTACACTGCATAAATGTTGATTTGTTAATATTTTGTAAACGCTATTGGTCTAATGATTTGAATTACTTGATATATAATTATGCATATTAATAGATTGATGGAAGAAGAAACAGGAAATGCTTACTGCTGTTTTTGATAAAATGTGGTTGCTAAAAGTCAAAAGAATCCTAATTGAGAAGCAAAGAACAATAGCAGATACTTCATACTACTTGTTGTACTTTTTGGTGCGCAGATTTTCTCTTAATTTTTGCGAAGTTTTATGCGTTCTGATTCACAACACTGTATCCTCAAAGCATTTACAAATAGAGCATCGTATTAATTAATAAAGTAGTAGGTGCCTAATTTCAATGTCTAAATGGACTTAGCGTTTTAAGAGACAATTTTAATAAATTTCACAATTAAACTACTGGTGTAGAAATTAAAGATAATGCAAACAATACTAATAGTAAGCTTCTAGTCACTGAATATGAGAAAATCTCAAAACATTCAGAATCGCGCGATTTGCGATCAATCGTGCACTGATTCACACGATTCGGACTCCTGCGAAAATCGAATCGCGCCCGCCACTAGGTATTGGACATGATTTCCAGTGCCGGCATTAAACGCTCATAGGTTGTCCATGTAAGCTAGATGAGACATATTTCAACATGAGCCTAATTACGATGATTACTCAGCTATTTCATTCAGGCTGATAACTAATATCGCTGTTGAAGAAGTGGAACAGGACCTAAAAAACATCACGCATAACTAGTCTCCCTAGAATAACTAATATCGCTGTTGAAGAAGTGGAACAGGACCTAAAAAACATCACGCATAACTAGTCTCCCTAGAATTTTGTCAAGAATCCTGTCATCAAATTCTTTTCCTAAGCCTGTGAGCTTGATAGCCAGATAGTTGGACATTTAGAACTTTGATTGATTGGGGCCGAGCCGGCGGCCAGCATAATCAAAACCGGGTGGCCGGGTCTGGGTAGGCACCCGGCGTCTCCGTAACAGACTGCTTAAGTTTTAGACCGTCTGACATAATTCAATTTTTTTATAGCATACATGAAATACATGAATGGTTGGCCCCCCTGTAGTCCAGGTGGCCAAGAGTTCCAAATTACAATACAATATTCCTGTTTTTACAATATATTTTGATCGATGGAAAGGACTGACCGGTGATATGCGCGTTGACTTTTTACTAATCTAATGAGTTCTAGGTCACGTTATAATTTATGATGATAATAATAATATCTGTATTTTCAAAGTGAATTGGTAACAGAGAATCAAAATATTTAACCAAAGCGGGTATATCAATGACACAATAAGAAGGGCAATATGATTACTGACTGAGTGCTGATGTTACGAAATATTTTTTGTCTCCGAAAGCAGACAACTTGAATTGGAATGATTCTCTCAAGTCAGATTTATTTCTTCAGTTGTGAGAGAATTTCAGTGATTTACAAGTATATTGATAGTTCTCT
The DNA here is from genome assembly GCA_907163375.1 of Prostheceraeus crozeri. NCBI lineage: Eukaryota > Metazoa > Platyhelminthes > Polycladida > Euryleptidae > Prostheceraeus > Prostheceraeus crozeri. Next base: position 674,043 of record CAJQUW010003247.1, read on the forward strand.
ATACCGAACTTAGGTCTTTTGATTTTATATTGATGACCGCAAGCTGACGTATAAGACGCTGGAACAAAGATCCTTCCAAGCATGTCAATTTTTCATTCCAGTTAGTGCTCCCAGACTTAGCGGCACCTGTGCAACGTCAATTAAAGCAATGCCGCAAACAATCCTCCACTGTCCACAGTCAAATGGTCAAGTAGCAGACGCAGGTGGTTGCATTGAAATCCAATCAATCATTGCATCTCCTAAGTTCCTAGTGTTATATAAACTATCCCATGTAATGAAATTATTTAAGGAATGGAATAATATTAAGGTAGAATAGCCGAATATCCTAAGAAACACACAGTTCTTTCAAAATTCACATGGGTTCAAATATCGGATTCTGGAAACTTTATTTGAAGCAAAATGTAGTTTGAAACTGCATTGCAAGTTAATAATTTCAACGCTTAAGAAGCAGTTTGCAACATTTATGTCACATAACACACAGATAGATATTCTTAAATTTTGTTGCATTTACATGCCCTTACCGTGCGGTAATTCTTTTGATTGTCTAGACAATGAATACGACCGGCATACAGTAGGGCTAATAAAACATACCGGCAGGCGTAGTGAGAAGTCGGCCGTTTGGTCTTCAAAATTTATGGCAGGCGGCCGGTTCCAACCCTAACGGGCGTAAAATACATTACTGAATCTGAACCCTAGTGATCAGTTGCATTCAACATTTCTCCTGCAAATTGTGACGAATGAGCAGCGAATTGTAAAAGTTTCTATACGTCAGACAGCAGTATCTAGACCAGAGATGGCCAACCCTAGCCCACGGGCCAAATGCGGCCCGTGATGCCATCTCGCGCGGCCCACTCAATAATTTCAAAATTGACTGTGATGAGGCCCACGCACCATTATACAAGTATTGAAATCTATAGCATTGGATTTCTACAAAAATGATCTTCGAGAGAGAGATTTCCAAGCATTGTCAAACATGCCATTTTCGCATCCTCGCTTTTTGGAGTTACGTGCACATACGAGCAGCTCCTCTCTCGACTGAAGTATGTAAAAAAAATAAATCATCGTTCAAGAAATGCAGACAGAAATTCGGAAAATATTGCGCTTTGCAACATCGAACTCAGCAAATTACCTTGTCGTGTTGTCTGCAGCTCATCAATCCCAGAAAAGTCATTAAGATTTTGTAAATTCCTTACACTTGTATTCAAGTAGTTTTCTGAATATTTCAACAATGTCAGGTTACTTATAAAATTTACAAGAAAAAATTGAAATTTTGATTCAATTTTAACATCTAAAAATGTTAACAAAATCATTTGCTATTTGAGGCAAAGATACACATTTCCTACTGAATTATTTCAAGAGGTGAAAATGGATAATTAGCAGTCACTTAGGTGCTGAAAAGTATGATCTTAATTAGTAGCGCTGTCAAAGTTGCATGCGGCACAGCTCCACATATGCATTGATAATCTGGTCGGCGGCCCTAAAAAGGTTGGGCATCCCTGATCTATACCATTCGGCATTCAAGTTTGACAAACCGGCAATCAACTTTGACAAACCGGCATTCAAGTTTGACAAACCGGCAATCAACTTTGACAAACCGGCATTCAACTTTGACAAACCGGCAATCAACTTTGACAAACCGGCAATCAACTTTGACAAACCAGCATCAACTTTGACAAAATGTTTTGGCATGTGCACGTAGTAATATACTTTTATCAACTTTTTCAAGTAATTACAGTGTATGTTGATTACGCATTTGAAAATTTCAAGAACTCATAAAAATCGCTGTGGAATCCCTCCACTGCATTGAAGTGAGTGAGCGTGGTGCATTGAAAGAATCTTACATTTCAGAAGTTGCTAACAAACAGTCGTTGATTTATACACCAGACGAACTCAAGGAAGGACCCGAATTGGTTCCCGAGCAATGACGAGGATTCGTGACTGTCGGGGAAAGAATATCAACATCATTTTAGCCGTTGATGACAGTGGTGCAATCATTCACCACGAGGCCTATGTTGGTGGAGCGGCGGCTCACTTCGCGGAGTTCATGACAGAATTGTCTGCTTTAATTGGAGGTGATGCTTGTGTCATTTATATGGACAATACCCCAATACATAGATGTGGTGACAATTTTATTGGAGTCCAGCTACAGCACGAAATTCGGAGATTCGATGCTCCTTACTCACCCCAGCTCAACCCAGTGGAGGGGTGCTTCAGTGTCCTCAAAGCCTGCATCAAACGTCAGCTGCGAGAATTTCAGCCAGAGTTGGATGCTGAAAATGCACGTGAAGCTGGACAGTCTCTAGCTGCATATAGAGAAGGTCGTCTTTTGCAGTTGGTACCTCAGAGTTTCCAAGAACTAGCACGTGAAAAAATTCGAGGATTCTATCGAGAGGTAGACCGTGTTGCAGCAAAGTGCGTGGCAAGAGAGCCTTTACAGCGACTTCCATAACCGTTTGTTGCCCAACGTTGCAGAAGTAAAGTTTTTCAGAGTTGAAAGAATTTCTCCTCTCTTTAGAGTTAGAATACCATTGAAATTGAATTATAAAAACCAGTGGGTTTGATGAGATGAAGCTGAAATTGTAATTAAGTATTAATTGCATATTTTGTTAGTAGTGAAAACTGTGCCCTACTTGCCACGGATAGGTACATGGATAGGTACATGTAAAGTTTAGTGTTATCAATAGGTACATGGATAGGTACATGTAAAGTTTAGTGTTGTCAATAGGAACATGGATAGGTACATGGATAGGTACATGTATACTTTAGTTATCGATAGGCACATGGATAGGTACATGTATAATTCAGTGTTATCAATAGGAACTTGTATGAGATCTGTTTTACTGGATAGGTACATGTGTTTGGTACACTGTGTTTCGGAACGTCTATGATCGAACTTGTGTGGTTTGGTTCTGAGCACTTGGGTACGTACCGATAGACGTCCGTTGTTTGATTTTGAATGGGTTTGCTCAATTGCGACTATTGTGACTATTGCAACCATTGTAATCAAGATGACACATTGATTTTCCTTTTACGTAGGCAAACTATGCTATAAATATGAGATAGTTTTTGATGGCATACATAATGATGACTAGTATCCCAACGTCGTGGGTTGTCGCAAGAGACCTTGGATATTCGTTCAAAGCTATAGAAACTGTAACAAATCTCAGCGAAAATATCAACGCTGGTGATTTAGTTGATCGACTAATGGATCTAGATGAGCATGCTATGAATCACAATTTGGATCGTAGGTGGATAGAGGATTTCTCCATGCTACACTGCAATGATAGTGAAATTAGGAGGATCAAATTGGAACGTCTATGTTAAAGAAGGTGAAGACATCTGACCAGTGTTTTAATAAAAAGTTCTGCGGGCAATAAAAGGTGACTTCAGAAGGAACTGATATTTAGAACAAAGAGACATTTAAATTAT